>CM066031.1:1544783789-1545983789 GCA_033557465.1 Ichthyophis bannanicus
GAGGCTTATCGATAAACTCAGCAAATTGGGGGTGGGTCCCAAGGTGGTGAACTGAATCAGAAATTTGTTGACTGACAGACGACAGAAGGTGATGGTAAATGGAGCTCACTTGGATGAAAGGAAGGTGATTAGCAGCGTGCCCTAGGGTTTGGTCCTGGGACCGGTACTGCTCAATTTATTTGTGAGTGATATTGCTGAAGGACTGAATGGAAAAGTCTGTCTTTTTGTAGATGACACAAAAATTTGGAACAGAGTGGACTCCCCTGAGAGAGTGGAGAACATGAGGAATGATTTTAAAAAGCTGGAAGAATGGTCTAGTGCTTGGCAGTTAAGATTTAATGTGAAGAAGTGCAGTGTCATGCACTTAGGAAGCAGAAATCCAAAGGAATTGTACTCGATAGGGGGCGAGAGGTTGGTGTGCACGAACCAGGAGAAGAACCTCGGAGTGATTGTTTCTGACGATCTCAAGGTGGCGAAACAGTGCGACAAGGCAGTGGTAAAAGCCAGAAGGATGTTGGGTTGCATACAAAGAGGAATTACCAGCAGAAAGGAAGAGGAACTAATGTCACTGTACAAGTCGCTGGTGAGGCCTCACTTGGAATGTTGTGTTCAGTTTTGGAGACCATATCTCAAAGGATATAAAAAGACTGGAAACAGTTCAGAGGAAGGCAACCAAAATAATTTGGAGCCTGCATCAGAAGACTTATGAGAAGAGACTCGAAGACTTAAATATGTATACTCTGGAGGAGAGGAGGAACAGGGGAGATATGATTCAGACCTTTAAATACTTAAAGAGTATTAATGAACAAACAAACTTCTTCCAAAGACAGGGAAGCTATAAAACTAGAGAGCATAACATGAAGCTGCAAGGGAGTAAATTGAAAGGCAATGCCAGGAAATACTTTTTCACTGAAAGGGTGGTGGATGCTTGAAATGCCCTCCCAATGGAAGTGGTGCGGCAACTGAATTCAAAATGGCATGGGACAGACACAGTGGATCCCTTTATAGCAACATGATAAAATCAAAATAAACTATCTCTCTTTTCCTTGTTGTATATTACTTGTTTGGAACCTTATAGAGGTGTTATTATTGAGGACTATGTTGTAATGTAGCTTAGCTATCTATATTGAGTGGGTTTATTTTTGATATGCTGTTTGGTTATTGCTATGTGTAGCTTGGTGTATTACGTTTTGTTTTATAAAATTGGAAATTGGTTTAAATAAACAATAAAAATAAATAAATTATCTCTTATATCTCAACAAATAGGGGTGACCTACACGGAGAGATGGGTATACCCCTACACAAAGGCATGGGGAGAGATGACCTCCATGGAGCTGCAAGTGCACCTACTTTTGCCACCTTGCTGGGCAGACTAGATAGACCATACTGGTCTTTATATGCCGTCATATACTATGTTACTATGTTATTAGAAAAGGTACAAAGAACCGCCAAAATGGTAAAGGTGATGGAAAGATATCCTTATGAGGAGAGGCTAAAAAGGTTAGGGCTCTTCAACTTAGAAAAGAGATGGCTGAGGGGAGATATGATAGAGGTCTATAAATTAATGAATGGAGTTAGACAGGTAAACATAGATTGATCAATTATGCCATCAAAATGTAGAAAGACTAGGGGACATGCAATAAAGCAACAGTGTAACCTTTTTAAGACTAATAAGAGAAATTCTTTTTTCACTCAATGTGTAATCAAACTCTGGAATTTGTTACTGGAGGATGTAGTTAAAGCTATTAGTGTAGCTGGGTTTAAAAATGGTTTGGAGACATTCCTCGAGGAAAAGTCCATAAGCCATTATTAAAGGAGACCAAGAAAATCTACTGCTTGCCCCAGAATAAGCATTGTGGAACCTGTGCCCTTTGGGGAGACTTCTAGGTACTTTTGAGCTAGATTGGTCACTATTGGAATTAGGATACTGGGCTTGATGGACCTTGGTCTGACCCATTATGACATACTGTATCTTATGTTCTTATGTTCAGTAAGGACAGAAGCAAACAATTCATTCAGTCTCTCTGATGGGACCTTGTCCTCACTTAGCCCTCCTTTTACTCCTCTATCATCCAATGGTCCAATTAACTCTCTCACAGATTTTTTGCTATGAATGTACTTGAAAACTTTTTATTATGAATTTTTGCTTCCATGGCTAGCTTTTTTTTTTTTAAAATAATTCTCTCTTTGCCTGCCTTATCAATGCCTTGCATCAAACTTGGCAATATTTATGTTGTTTCCAGTTTTCGTCATTTGGCTCCTTTTTCCATTTCCTGAAAGATGATTTTTTTGCAGAAACAGTCTCTCTGACCTCGCCTTTAAAACATGCGGAGGGAGGAGTGGCCTAGTGGTTTGGGCAAGGTACTACAGGCCAGAAGGTCGGTGGTTCAAATCCCACTAGAGGACAGCAACCTTGGGCCAGAAGGACTGGGGTTTCTAGTCCCACAGGTGCTCCTTGTGGTCTTGGGCAAGTCACTTAACCCTCCATTGCCCATGTTCCCTGTAAGCATTAGTGTATGTGTCTCATATCCCCTCATGTTAAATGTATCCCCAACCGCTTTGACCCAGTGAAAAGCGGGATATAAATGCAGCTAAATAAATAAATAAATGCTGACAGTTTTTGGCCTTCCTTCCACTTTTCTTAAAGCGTGGAATACATCTGTTCTGGGCTTCCAAGATAGTACTTTTAAACAATGTCTATCCTTTATGTAAATCTTTAACCTTTGCAGCTGCTGCTTTTAGTGTTTTCTTAACTATTTTCCTCAGTTTATCATAGTTTCCTTTTGAAAGTTAAATGGTAGTACTGTGGATTTCTTTGCTATCCTTCTTTCATTTATTAAATCAAATGTGATCATGCTATGATCACTATTGCCAATTGGACCCAACAGCCTTATCTCTTACACAAGATCCTGCATTTCACTAAGGACTAGGTCCAAAATAGCTTCCCCTCTTGTCGGTTCATGAACCAGCTGCTCCAAGAAGCAGTCATTTATTTCATCTAGAAACTTTATCTCCCTAGCATGTCCTGCTGTGACACTGACCCACTTGATACCCAGGTAATTGAAATCACCCATTATTACTGTGTTGTAACTTTTGCTAGCTTTCCTGATTTCTTTTTAGCATTTCATCATCCATTTGTTCATTCTGGACAGATGGTTGGTAGTACACCCCCACTGCCATTGCCTTCCCCGTTTTATGTGGAGTTTCTATCCATAGAGATTCTACAGCGTGTTTTTTGTTTCCTGCAACCTCTCATTTAGAGCTGTATATTCTAACTCTCCCATCTTAGTTGTTAGACTTCTAGCATTTGCTTACAGGCATTTTAGAAGTTGTATTTCATTCATATTAATCTGGTAATCAGTTGAAAAGGGTAATTTGGAATCTTTCAGCTTTGTACTTAAGGGCATCTGGGTAACTTTTATCTTTATTGGAACCTCTCTGTTAGCATGTCCTAACTTCCCTCTTTTGCTAGTATCCTTCAAGGATACATTGTTCCAAACCATGTGCTCTTGGGCGACTGACGGCTTTCCATCATTATCTAGTTTAAAAGCTGCTCTATCTCCTTTTTAAAGTACATGAACACATGCATGCAATTCTAACTATTTCAGAACATGTGCAAATGTGTGTGGCTAAATTCTGTGGGGTAATTTTGTAAGACATATAGGTGCATATCTTGTCTTTATAAAACAGACACAATATATGCACCTAAGTTCCAGTCTTGCCTTTGCATCCTATTATAAAACTACCCTGATGGGGGGCGGAGCCTGATGTCCAGCGGGATGGTCGCATAACGCTGAGGCTCCCAAGAGGCCTACTCAGAATCCTGAATTAACACCGTACATACTTGGAACTTCTACTCTGATCTTGCCGGGGCACATTGGTGAGATGGCGGGGACCAAACCCACGCGCCTGGAATTTCGATCTCCAGCGGCTTCTCACGGCAAACGTTCCAAAACTGAACCTCCGTCCCCGCAGAAGGGGCTGGCCTTGCGCGAGGGCCCCGAAATGCAGCAGGAAATCCTCGCAGAGATTAGAGGGGTCAAAGACCTCGTGCAGTCAAACGGTTGAAGCACTCCGAGCGCTGCGGGAAGATTTTGGTGTGCTGCAAAGCAAGCTAGAAGGGCTTTCTTCGCGTCAGGACAAAATGGAGAGCATATTGGACTCCCATGCGGCCCGGTTGTCCAAACTCGACAAAGTTGAACGTCAGGTGCGGGCCTTGCAGAAAGAAGTGGAAGATGGCAATAATAGAGCGCGCCGCAACAACATACGACTCGTGGGCATACCGGAGGGAGCGGAATCTGGAGACATGAAAGAGTTTTTATGCAAAATCCTCCCTTCCCTGCTCCAAATCACCTTTACCAAAGATTTGGAGATCGATCGCGCTCATCGTGTACCCACTAGCATAACGCTCAACAGGAAGACCCCGCGGCCTATCATTTTTCGACTTTTGAGATATCAACACGTTGAGCAAATTCTAACTGCCTCTCGGGCAAAGGGCCATATGGAGTTTGAGAGCCATAAGATCTCCTTCTATCCCGACTTGGCTAAACCCACGGTCGACCGCCGAAAGCGCTTTCTGGAATTCCGGCCGCGGCTTCAACAACTTCAAGCACGCTATGGCCTGATGTACCCGGCCAAGCTCCGAGTCACGCTTCACAATCAGACAAGAACATTTGAGGACCCTGATCTACTAGCGGAGTTTTTGGATTCCAAAGAAGCCGACTTGATGCGCTGACTTCCAGAATATTCCTGCAAGTCTTCTCATATCCGCTGTACCTGCCATATTGGATCTGCCGCAGCCCAGCAAAGAGTCTGGCGAGGGCAGTTTGTTGCCTTACTTTTGATGATATCTGTGACCCGACTCCATCTACCCACAGTAGCCTCGATGAGTATCAGAGACAGTGTTACTTATGGACTCTGGTGTTTCTTTTCCTTTTTTCATGTCTTTCTATTTCCTCTCTAGGGCCTCCTCCCGCAGACATATGGTCGCCATATTCTTTGGGGTTTTTGCTTCTTCTCTAAGATACTTTGGTACATACTTTTCAATATGGGGTGTATTAGCCAGAATACTTGGTGATTATGTCATTGTTGCACAGATTCTGATTATGTTGTATGTTTTCAAGCGCCCTTACCTAAAATGTCTATTACTGATTGATGGCACCATGTAAGATTTTCTCATTGAACGTAAAAGGAATCAATAATCCGATCAAACGGAAGAAAATCCTAAGCTACCTAAGTCAGGAAGCTGCGGATCTGATTTTTCTCCAAGAAACGCATTTAAATTCGAAGGAAACTCTTAAACTCAATATTAAACCTTACATGGTGGCCGCCTATTCCCCAGCCGTTTCTAAGAAATGTGGGGTTGCCATACTGGTTAGGAAATCTTTGCATGCTACTATTATTGCGACTAGCTCAGATACAGAAGGTAGATGGTCCAGAGTTCATCTCAAGATAGGTAGCCTTGAAGTTACATGTATATGCCTTTACGCTCCTAATGTGGATGACCCTGCCTTTTTTGCTACCATTGCTCAGGTTGCGCAGGCCTCTGCTAATACCTCATTGATAATTGGGGGGGATTTCAATCTAGTCCTTGATCCCCTGATTGACAAACAGCCGCCTAGGACAAGTGGTCCCCCCAAGAGTCACACCACGCTTACCTCCCTGATCAAAGATCTTGCTTTAGTTGATCTCTGGAGGTTACTACACCCCAATGAGCTTGACTTCACCTTCTTCTCTTCCCCTCATAAATCCCAGTCTCGCATAGACTTCTTTCTAATATCAAAACTGTTAGTTCCTCAGGTGGACACTGCAAAGATTCACTCCCAACATATTTCAGATCATGCTGCCATTTCCTTTCAATTACACACTACTGCACCCCAAGGGAACTCGGGGGCCTGGTTCTTTGATAGAGCCCTGTTAACTCAGCCAGAGTTCCAGTTAGAAATTCGAGCAGCCATACAGGATTACTTCCATTTTAATCTACCCCAGGATACTGCGAATTGGGCTTGGTGGGAGGGCTTTAAAGCGGCCATTCGAGCAACGATCACTAGCTATCAAATCCGCCTGCGAAAACAACGCAAACAGCAGCTACTCATACTAGACCAACAAATAAAAGCAGGTGAACGAGTTCTAACTTCACGTACTGATCCATGTGTATTAATTCGATTACAGCGTCTCCGTTTTCAATATAATTCAATCCTCTCAACTGCAGCTTCTAAGAGTATTGAGCTTCAGCGAGGGACATATTATCGTGAAAATAACCGAGCCGTTCGACTCTTAGTCAACGCCTTGAAAGGTCAAAAAGAAGCCAAACGCGTAGCGGCCCTTCGAGCTCCACAGGGAGGGGGCATAATGACCACAGACTCCGACATTGTAGAGCTCTTTCGGGATTTCTATACCCGCCTATATCAATCTGAATGTGAGTTCTCGTCAGAGACATTCGAGCGATTGCTTTCTGGCATTCAGCGGCCGACCCTCTCTGAAGATGATAGGGATGCGATGGATGAACCCTTCTCTACTTCAGAGATCCAATCTGCCCTAAAACGAACAGCCTCGGGCCGTGCCGCAGGGCCCGATGGTCTCCCGACCGAATAATACAGAACGTTCAGTGCAGATTTAGTTCCCTATTTAAAACTCTATTTTACTGCCCTTGCGGTAGACACATCCTCTTTGGGATCCTTTTCTGCAGCTAATGTGGTAGTATTTGAGAAAGAAGGCAGAGACCCGCTACTAACCGCCAACTACCGTCCAATCTCCCTACTTAATGCCGATTATAAGATCTTCGCAACGATCTTGGCCACCCGGCTATCTGACAGGATGGCCACCCTAATTCACCCCGACCAATGCGGTTTTATACCCGGCAGATCAACTGCTGACAATGCTCGGACCTTGTGCCATGTGCTATCCAGTGCTGCCAATCTAGATCATCCATGGGTGGGTCTTTCCCTGGATGCCGAAAAAGCCTTTGACCGCCTAGAATGGCCCTTCTTATTTGCAGTTCTCCGATGGTATGGCTTTGGGGAGGGCTTCCTCAGATATCTCCAAGTTATGTATACTCAACCCGTCACCAGTATTTGTGTAAATGCCATCAAGTCTCAGCCATTTAATCTCCAAAGAGGCACGCGTCAAGGTTGCCCCCTATCACCAATGCTCTTTGATCTAGCTCTTGAACCCCTATCCCTCCTTATTAGACAGTCCGCACGTATTCGAGGTGTCCCCTTCAGTCATAGGGAGATTAAACTCTCTGCATATGCAGATGATCTTATGCTTTTCGTATCCCTCGATTCGGTTCCAGCTGTCTTGGATCTGATTGACGGATACTCACAATTATCGGGCTATAAAATTAACTGGACCAAATCTGTAGCATTCCCACTGAACCGCTGGGTACATGAGGCTGACATGCAGGCCTTTCCCTTCCTTTGGCAATCCCGCATGGTGAAGTATCTCGGGGTCCATTACTGTTCTCCTTTAGAAGACACTATCAGTTTTAATGCCAAAGAGGTAGTCTCCAAAGTCCGTGAGCTCACGAATCGTTGGTCCCCCTTATCTCTTACATGGTGGGGCCGCTTAGAAACTGTGAAAATGATGATAGTCCCCGAAGTGAACTACATTTTAGAAATGCTGCCATGCTTACTTCCGCTACATACTTATAAAGATATTGAGGGCCTTCTCGTCCATTATCTCTGGCAGGGCAAGCCACCAAGGATAGCTAAACAAAAATTACAGTCTGCAAAGGAAAGAGGGGGTACCAGATTTCCTGATTTTCTTAGATATCATCAAGCCTTCCTACTTAAGCAAGGTGCCCGATGGTTAGATGCCTCAACAGACAGCAGACCAGTTTGGCTTGACATAGAAGAGGAGCTTAGTAGCCCAATTCCGTTGACCCATCTCCCCGGTATGTCCTATCAAGTAGACACCCGCCATCCACCAATGATTGTCGATACTCTTGCGGCCTTTAACACACTCATTCTATCACTGGGCCCGAACGTATGTCCTCAGGACGGACTCCCGCTATGGAATAACCCCAGAATTCAAGTCCTAAATAGAACGATAGCATGGAAACCCTGGTACTCAAGGGGGATCTGGACACCCCAACAGCTTTTCTCTGCAGCTCGTTGGAAAACCTTTTCTGATTTACAAAAGGAATTTGCGTTACCAGCGAAACACTATTTTCAATTGATGCAGCTTCAACACTGCCTCAAAAGTGCTCGAATCATGCCGCCCTCTGCCCCTACTGAGGACGGGCTATTAGAGATAGTTCACTCTATCAGTAGTACACATGGGGTAGCCTCTAACTTTTATAAAATATTATGTCAGGGTACAGACACGGCCACTTTTAGAGCCCAACAAGCCTGGGAGCGCGAACTGCAAACCACTTTAACCCCTGTGCAGTGGAGCGTTTTCTGGAGCAAAGTAGTGCGGGTTTCCCGGTCTGCCTCTGTTACCCAAACTCTCTTCTTTTTTGCACACAGATGCTTTTATACCCCAGAAAAAATAGCCAAATGGAACACAAATGCTAGGGACCAGTGTTGGTCTTGCCATACTGCTGTGGGAACCTTTGCTCATGTTATTTATGAATGTCCTCAACTACAGGTTTATTGGGGGCGGGTCTGGGGTTGTATTCAATTTATCTTACACCTTCACGAACCTCTCTCTTGGAAGATCGTGGGACTCCGCTCTGTGGCGGAGGTCCCCTCTCTTCCTAAGAAGGGTCGCTTTCTCCTTGATTTCATGCTGGGTATAGCCATATGCTTAATCACGAGGAATTGGAAGGATAGCTCTCGACTTACTGTCAATGAATGGTGGAACCTCGTCTGTTTATAGTAAATATGAGCAGATACCTCGGAGAGCTATTCCCCATGCCCAACCTCACTCTCGCTTGTCTAAATGGCAGATGCTTAATGATTATGTACAATCTGCTCATTGCTCCAACATGCCTGTATAATGTGCACTCATCATGTTTCAGATCACCGTTAGGTTTTGTAACACAATAATGTAAGTACACGCCCGCTTCGGGAATGATTAGTTTTCTAGAGAAGAAGCAGGGGGGAGGGGGGTGGCAGGGGTTTACTTTGGTGTATGTATTACACTTTATGTATCTGTCTTTTAGCTGTATGTCTTCCTTTTCCTTTGTTGTTATAAAACGAAAATAAAGAATTTAAAAAAAAAAAAAAAAAAACTACCCTGATAAAAACTCTGAGCCTGCAGAAGGAATATACATAATACAAGAAATAAAACTATGAAGTTTACCTAATAACAATCCAATGAAGAATGCTTATTTGATAAATTCATGCGCTTTGTATGGTATAACTGCATAATCCACTAGATAGGAACTGTAACATTCTCTTTGAATTTGAAAACATCCATATATCAAAACTAGTTTTCTAGTTCCAGCTTTGACAAATCACCACTCTAAATCCAACAGTCTTGACTCTTGACCTCCTTATATAAACTGGAAGAGGAAACAGTGTCAAACGATGCACTCCCTGAAGAGTCACTGAACAGCTGCTGCAAATGTTGGATAAACTCCTTTACACTTGCCTCTAGTGTTATGAGTCTAACCTGCACCTCTTGGTACAATATAAAGGCCATTAAAAAGAGCTTTACGCCTCATCAGAAGCAAATAATCCAGAGAAGAACTTCTAAGGGAGACATGCATATGAAGGAGAGCAAGACACAAAATATGTTGACTATGAAATTGCAAATAGATTGCTCTTGTTATTTTTTCCAGTTCAACTAGAATTCTGGCATCCAGATTTCCTAAGGTGCATGTGTACTAAAGTGCATTAGCTATTAACATGGTGATAATGCGGGAAGAGCATGTTGCTGTAACAGCTAATGCAAGCCGAATGCAGATAGCACAGGGAAACTTTCTACGCTATCTGCATACCAGGCATTAGCAGTATGCATGGGCAAAGAGTGGGTGGACCTGCCATGAGTGGATACTGTGAGCATCAGCAACGTGCAGTAACTTCACGTTTTTCAGACATCGTGGAGGCAGCTAATGTTACCTCAATGGATGGCTTTAGCTGCATGCCACGATCTCTGCAATTTCACTGGATTATCTCCTGGAGAAATGCTGTGCACACTCCCAACAGGTAACGCACAGCTTTTGCAGCTAACGTGGTTCTAACATGCTTTACTAAACATGCCTCTTAATAATGAATCCAGATACTTTAATTTCTAATTAATTCTTCTAAATATATGCAGCTTGTCTTGAAAATTCCATTATAAACATCAATGCCATGTTGCAAATTCATAAATGAAGAAACATTATAGAACCTTTTCAGCTGCATTCTTGAGCCAGTTATTGTAGTTGTTGTGTTAGTCCACTTAAGAGCCTATTATTGGAGGAGTAGCATAATGGTTAGAGCACTGGCTTGGGAACCAAGAGACCAGCATTCAATTCCTACTAGCATATCTTGTGGTCTTGGGCAAGTCACTTAACCCTCCATTGCCTCAGAAGAATCCAAGTTATCAATGTTCCTGTTTAATGTACATTACCAAGTTTAAGCGGCTTGTTTACAAAGCCGTGGTAGCAGTTTCCAATCGTTATCGGAGCTGTGGCCCCATTGAAATCAATGGGGCCGCGGCTCCGATAATGATCGGAAACTGCTACCGCGGCTTTGTAAACAAGTCCCTAAGTTACAATGTAAACTGCTTTGACTAAATGATAAAGTGGTATAAAAAACCCTGTTACATAAATAAATAAATAAATATTAAAAGATCAAATAATCAGCAACATGGTAAATGTATCATTTAAAATGTTTTAGATGGTTTCAAATTATATGTATATTCAGTGGCACTATGAATGTAATTTTATAAACGTTTCTCACATCTAACACTACATTTGGGGCACATAAAAGGTTTTTCATAAAATTAAAGCAGGACAGGAGATATTGTAAGTGCATTCGTGCTAATTGCAAATGAACTTAAAGCATAATAAGGGAGTTTGACATATGGTAAGTGCAGGGGACATACTGGATATGCTCCCAACAGGCCTTTGCCCTTGCTTGGCATTGATTTTTGCTTCTAAAGGGATATGTTTGCTAAACTCTTATAACTGCTAGCACAGGGTTTAGCATGTGCTAAGCGTGTCATGCGAAAATTTGGCATGGGGCCTACACTCTACAAATCTCGCGCAAACTGGTTAGTGTGTGATTGGGCAGAGACAGGGTGTATTGGGGAAGAATGTGGGCATTGACGGTGCATCAGGCTTAGCATGGGCATTATGGGCGGGCACTAACAGCGATGGTTGCCGTCAGCGCGGGTGCAGTTAATGCTACCCATTGAGATAACGGTAAGGGCACTCGCTTGCCGGATTCCATGGTGCTGCATGTTAGCAAATGTGCCAATGGCAGGGGGAAGGAGGCATACACCCTGAAGTTGGCACGGGTCTCCATGCTAGTTTCACGGCCTGACTGTGTGCTAATGACGCATCCTTAGTAAACATGTCCCAAAATACAGTAAGTACAGAATCTTACTGTACTTAAGTAAAAGGATCCTATTGTGCATACTTGCATGTGTCTGTTTGGGGGCAATTTTTTAAGAGGCATTTTACATATGTATGCTGGCATATCTGTTCCAAAAATCCTTTATAAATTCCTCCCAAAATATCATTAATCATGAAAGAAAATGTTATATTTTAATTCTAAAATTACCTTCTATGTTGAAATATTTTACTCTTTGGTTATTAGTCCTGAAAACAGTATTATCTAGTTGAGGGGTGGGGGGATGTTGTTCTTCTTTCTTCGTTGCTTAAATATTAATAAACAGACCAGTTCACTCTTAGCCAACAGAGAAAGTAACACTGTGGGGTATATTTACTAAACTGCGGTAATCGTACATAACGCGCATTATGTAATGTTAACGATCGTAAGCGCATCATAACGCACGTTAAGATGCGCTTACGATCGTTAACGTTACATAACGCGCGTTAACCATAGTTAACGATCGTAAACTCCCGCGGCGCGGTAAAACACCGCAGAAGGTGGAGAGAGGGCGGAGAGAAGGGGTCAATGGGCGGAGAGTGGGCGGGGAGAGGCTCCCTTCACACTAACGCGCTGATCTGAAGAGCTCAATTCCAACGCGAATGAAAATCTGCCGTTAAATGCACATTACAGGAGAAAGAAACCATTTCAGTGTCAGCAATGTACAGCCCAGGCAGGGAAACCTAAAAAAAGTGATAAGTGTGATACATGTGCACAGAACAAAAGGGCACATAAACACTGAAAATGACCCCAACAAACTGGAAAAAAAACATAACCAAGATGGCCAATAGTGGTATCAATGAGAAACATCAACCCCCCCCCCCCCAGTAAGCTCCATAGAACAGATATAAATCGTGGAAGGGTCTATACTCCGTCCCCATACAAGGTGAATGAGCCCACAGTGAAATAGCGCTGCTCAGGGTTTCCCCCACCATCGGACATGGTTCCTATGGCATGCACATGTCCCGCAACATCAGGGCGGGCATGTCGGAACGGCAACTGGACAGATGCCGGAGAAGTGGATACAGAGGGCCGCAGGCGGCACATGCTGTGGTGCAGCTGGGCCACAGTGCGGACTAGGGCGATGCCTAGGTGGCCCATACGAATGCTGAAGCAGCAGAGCAGCCAGACAGCAACTGCTGAAGGCCCAACATGGGCACAACTGTGTTTCCCACAGTGTCACAGAGGATAGTACCCCGCAGCTACCCCCAAGGCACGGAACATTGGCAGGCGGTGCTGGGGGGAAGCGTGGACACCTATGCAGGCACCCATACCCCAGAACCAGCACCATAGGCAGCCACCTACCTGCACACTGGATGGCCTGAGACTGCGCACCACCAGCACCACCAGCAGAAGGGCATGTCAGCATGGTGGCTGAGGGATACTGGTGGTGGAGGGGGCAGTGGCAGCTGCCCAGAGCAGACCGTGGCCTAGCCCTGTGGAGGTGGGTGCCGTGTACTGCAACAGACGGGCCCTGTCTGATGAACAGTCATGGTATCACCAAGGAATGTACTGACTCTGTGACAACAAGGTGGTGCAGTGCAGAAAACCAGTGTATTCAGAAGCAAAGGGTCACAGGTTCAAGTCCCAGCTGTGTTTCCTGCCAACCCAGTCCCCATATTTTACCCACTGCTACAACGTGCTAATACAGACAGCACCTGTATTGCAGATGACGTAAACATGCCCAAGACACCTACATTTTACCCTACAGAGCACATGCACATTACCTAGAGCAGAGTCTCCCAAATGCAGTCCTGGAGGGACAAACACCATTCCGGTTCCATGCTGCCTCTGATAAAGATGCCTGTGCTGCATTTCTATGCGCCACCCCCATGGTATGCAGATGTATCTCATGCATATTCATGAGGGACAGCATGAAAACCCGAAAAGTGTTTGGCACCGCAGGACTGGATTTGGGAACCTCTGCCGTAAAGCAGCAGCCAACAGGGGCAGACACACCCGCACCCACAGGCCCCATTATCCAAAGCCTCCTGGAGAGGCAGGACTTTGGGCTCTGCGTGCATCTCCCAATACTAGCACTAGCATACCTTAGTAATGCCACCCTAAACCGGGGAATATGGTACACATCTATCAAAAGGTTGCTATGAGTACTGGCAGATAGCAATTCCTAGGTTAAGTACACTTTTCTGAGTGAGCTGTATCATAGCAACCTTTCTGATGTCTGTGGAGTGTGCTACAGGTCTTGTGTCTGACAGTGTTTACCAACCTGGGGAGTGACTCCTACAGTATTGCGTACCATAGCCATGCCTGCACTGTGCCCAGCACTGGTGTGGTGGCTTGGGCTGCCCAACACCTCTATAGTTGCACAATGCTGGCATAGGTATGGGGAGTGTGTATCTGTCTATCCAGTGTGTGGTGGCTGCCAACACCCTCCACAGCCCACACTGCTAGCACT
Source organism: Ichthyophis bannanicus (assembly GCA_033557465.1). Taxonomy (NCBI): domain Eukaryota; kingdom Metazoa; phylum Chordata; class Amphibia; order Gymnophiona; family Ichthyophiidae; genus Ichthyophis; species Ichthyophis bannanicus. The sequence continues at coordinate 1,544,797,695 of CM066031.1, forward strand.
GTTGCCAGTATTGGTCTGCCAATGTGCATAATGAGGAGCAAGGTACCGTGGGAATAGCCTGGATAGGGTGGCCTGGCCTGGATGCATCTGCACACGGCATAGGGCAATGGCTCGGACATTGTAGTGCCTGGCCACCACCTGCACGGACAGGGTGGCCATAGCATGTCCTGCTGGGAGGTCACTCTCACCCTGACTGAGCAGTGACCATGGCATGGCTAGGTTCCCCCATAGTGCTGTATAGCATTTTTCTCATGTGATATTTATGGTTTTCCTTTTGGGGCCCAATCACTGACTTATCTGCTTGGTGTGTATGCTGACATCCCCGTTCTGGGTACATGCATCTCCTCCAGGACCATGCACTATGGACTAGCTGGTGGAGTGTCTGCAGCTAGTATGTGTCTTGCTGGAACACCTTGCAGGGTGCAGCGGCTGGTGGCTTGCTGCTGGAGAATGTCAGATAATGGTGGGGGGCAGCTGAGCATGTCCAGGCTTGCTGTCTGTCTGCTATTGTGTTATGGATGTGTACCGCTCTGTCTGTTCCCCAGCAGGACTGGGGTTGCTGGGAGGTTGACTGTGGATCTATTGGTGGGTGATCCTGTTTCCCACCCTGAGCCCAGAGGGTGGGTTGTGTGGTGGTACATATTCTGCCTATGGGTCCATATACCCCCCCCCCCTTCACCTACAGCAGGTAACGATGGCACCAACACAGGATATGCACTATTCTGGTTGCAGCATCGCCCATAGGGACTAGACATGACCGAGACATACAGCAGGACACAGATGTATCCTAGGTGTGTCTAACGGAACTACCCATCACACACTGATGGGGACCTGCAGCATGGCGTATTTCAGTGTGCTGGGCGCCCCACCTCAACCTCAGGGTGGGCATTGTGCCCGCACAATGTGACTGTCTGTGGCTACTCTGTGGCAGTGCCACACACGGTCCTTTCCCCCTACAAGGCCGAGGTGCTGTGGGGGTGCATACCCGATCTTGTGCCCATCTCTCCACTGCTGATTTGCATGTGCAGTGCATCATGGGTACGGGTGGGTTACCCCTATCCTGGTAACCACAGCAGACAGTTGTGTGGTGACGTGCAGTCCTGCAGCCAGCCAGGGCTTTGTTTGCATCCTTATAAGGTGTCCTATAGGGGACATTATAGGGTGCCTTGGCGGACAGTACACTTTATAATGTGCCCTATGGAGTGCGTTATGGGGTGCCTTATGCGGCACCTTAAGTTATGCCATCGGGAGGGTGTGTTTGATGGCAGCACTAATTAAAATACACGTCAAATGCCTCACCAATCGCTACTTAAATGTAAAGGGTGCTGCCTTAGCCAGCCTTATACATTAGGCCCACTGGGGAATCAAACCCATGACCCCTGTACCATCAGGCAGTGTTGTAACCATTCTGCTACATCTCTGTTGTTGTGCTTGTATGCCTGTGCGCCTTCTTAAGATTAACGCGCGGTAATGTTCCCTGAAGCGCTCGTTCATTTATGGCGCCTTGTAACGCACGTTCTCGGCGCGTTCTCGGAAACGATGTACCGCCCCTGTCCTTATTTGGGGTTTCTGTCTCTACCGCGGCTCCTAACGTGAATCGCACTAACGCAGTTTAGTAAACATACCCCTGTGGCTTCACCATTCTTGTCACATATTAGAGGGTCTGCAGTTTTTGGTCCGTGCTTGCTAAAACGTCTTTAAGCTTCTGTTACAATCACCTATAGGGTTCTGCACGCTTCACTGAAAATTATTTGTAAGTGTGTTTTTTGGTAAACCTTGTAAATTAGATTTGAAGAGTTGTTACAAATGTAACATTTCACAAGGAAAATTCACAGATACAGTAGATCTGTAAAATAGCTGTGAAATAGATGTGTAGAAACTTCTTGCCAGTCCTCAGGCTCTGGTTTCACATACGAGTTGTTAGCACTGAAAAATTAGAAGAAATGTCATTGCTTGCTTTAATTCTGTGCTGCAATTCACAGATAACATCATCTAAAGTTACATCAAAAACATTTATTTAGGCTGTAGCTGAATCCAAGATGGCGCTGGTCTAGCGGCACTGGCTGGACGCATTTTTCCTTCCTCTCGCTGCCGGTGATTTTGCAGTGCCTGTGATATAGGCAAACACAATGGTGAAGGGGAAGATACGGTCTCCAGCACAGTTCTCAGACCCAGTTGCTGTGACAGATGATGCTGGAGGGATTTGGCGTGCTTGCCTTTTCTTCAGGGCTTTCCTCCTTGAGTCAGCCCGCTGCTCCACCGGTGAGCAGCAGTGATGGGGCTTCTCTGAGACCGACTGCCCACACCCCGCTGTCTAGACCTGGAAGTAGTTGGCCGCAGGGAGAGCAGAGGGGCTCTAATGCTGAAGTGCATGGTGAAGCTGTCTTACCTGGAGGCTTTCCTGTGGCAGTTTCCTCTTCCCTGGAAGTGGAGGAGTGGCCTAGTGGTTGGGGCAAGGTACTTCAGGCCAGAAGGTTGGGGGTTCAAATCCCACTAGAGGACAGCAACCTTGGGCTGGAAGGACTGGGGTTTCTAGTCCCACAGGTGCTCCTTGTGTTCTTGGGCAAGCCACTTAACCCTCCATAGCCCATGTTCCCTGTAAAATAGTTATCTCCAAGTTATAATGCCTGTTCAATGTAATTTCAGTTTGTTCAATGTAAACTGCACTGATGCAGAATAGCGTGGTATATAAGAGAATGTAAATAAATAAATAAGTGAAAGCAATTCCTGCTGTGGAGATTGTGTAGTGGTCCATGAGTGAAATTGCATGAGGCAGGAGAGAACTTATTCTGGGACTTTTTCAACTTCAGAGCCAGCTGGGTGCAGTAACTATCGGGTCTCTCTGGGAAGCCATGCAGCATCTTAGCTCTTCTTTGCAAGTGTTTTCTTCACATTTTGACGGTGATTTGACTATTGTGTCTCAGAGTGTGGTGGAATAGTTGCAGACGCTGGGAAATCTGGCTAATACATGTGATGAGCTGGAGCCAAAAGTTAAGGAGCTTCAAGTTCTGGGAGAATTGTTGGTGAAGGATAGGAATATAATACATCAGAGATCAGAATATCTGGACAACCAAGTACGAAGGAATAACCTTTCTTTTTTGAACTTCCCTAAATCTCCCTTAGTGACTCCAGTGGACATGGTCAAGAAATATCTGACTGAAGTGTTGAGGATGGCAAATAAAATGCTCCTACCTTTGTGAGGACTCAATATCTCCCTTTAGGAGTGGGGGCCAGGCAGGTGGTGTAGAGAGTTCTGAGGGGTTAAATCTTACAGCCTTTCTTAAGTAATCCCTGGAGGTTGTCACTCAAAGAACCACACATAGTGCAACATTTGCACTAGAGCTTGACTGTAACTCTGTTATGCATTTGCATTTCTGCAATATTAATCAGCAGTCTTTTGGTTCAAATGTATGTATTTTTCCTGATTTGTCTCGGTCAAAGCAGAAGAAGCGACAGGATTTTCTGTCGCTGAGACTGAGGGCTTGTGTCCTTGGTCTTACTTTTGCTTTCAGATTTCCTTGTATGTGTGTGGTTATATCTGTGGGAAAAACCTTTGTGTTCTATGATCCAAGTCTTAATGGCAAAAGAGGGAGCTAAAGGGTAGATGGCATCCCATTGGCACACTGTGACTTGTTGGAGGTGGCCCTGGGGGTGGCCTTAGTCCTGGTAATTTTGTTTGAATTATTTCCTGTGAAAATTGTTTTTCCTTTCTTGGATCCTTATTTCCTTATTTGTGGTCTTAAGAGGCATAATTCTATTTTGTATGTTATTTTTTCTTGACCTAATTTCTGAATTTCTTCACTTGATTGTATATTGAAGTGACTTGTATAAATTGATAAATAATAAATTTTTAAAAAACATATTTATTTTTAAACACATGAAGTATGATTTTTGAAAGGACATGCTGGCAGGAGGGGAATGGGCAAATAAGGATGTGTCGCCAATTTCAGAATCAGGCTTGTAAATGAGCAGGCTCCATCTGTAATTGCCCTGCAAATGTCCGGGAGGTTAGACATAGGGTGCAAGACCATCAATTGCATGTGTGGTGTATGGAAAGTATGATGATGCTGCCATGCAAGGACACATTTGCAGAAATAGGGATGTGGCCAAGCATGCAAAGTACACATATATGCACTGGAGCACAGAGGCACAGCATGAGGATACAGTGAGAGGAGACAGAGGTGGCCATACATCAAACCAGTTTTTCCAGGGCAGAGACCAGAAAGCTCTGCCATAAGGTTATAGAGCATGAGGCAGTCCTTTATCCATTAGGGGACACAAGACTGACTACTGGGAGGCACACGGTGTGATGTAGAGACCCCTACCGAACCCCTGGAAATAGAGAGAAAGGAAGATTCCACCTTTAAAACTGACAGGCAGCTAGAGCACATGGCTCACTGTTTACATAGAAAAGGTAAACAGGGAAAGACAGGAGCTGAATTGACATGCCCAGACTCTGACGTAGCAACAAGCCCCGAGCTTAATCAAGCACACATGTTCAGGGTGGGAGCAGAGCCAAGCCCAGGGGAACAGAATTATAAAACGTCGTCATTAGCTCCCAAGAGGGAAGAGAGAGGAGCCACGAGGGAAGCAGAGAAGGAGGCAGAGAAGGAAGCAAAGCTAGGTGGAGAAGCAGCAGACACAGGCTGGAGAAGAGGCCAGAGGGCAAGCTGGATGGGTAATTGCAGCTTGAACGGCAGTTGGAGCCGTGGCAGCAGAGAGAGTTGGAGTGGTGGCAGAGAAGCAGCTCAAGGAAGGAAAGACAGGAGAGAAGAGAGAGCTCCTGTAAGGCAGGCTTGGAGAGGCTCAGAAACTCCAGGGAGTTGGAGGCCCGATAGAGAAACTTCTTACCAGTCTGTGAGAAAAGCCCGCAGACTTGAAGGAAGGGAGGCACGCCCTGTGACCAGGAACTTGCTGGAACGGAGAGAGCAGGGAGCTCTGCAATCAGAAGGGAGCCTTCAGAGTTTACACAGGTGGGAGCCCAGCGCAGAAACCTTCCCTTATAACTGCCAAGAGTTAGAGGAGAGCCACAGAAGAAACTCCAGTGTATCAGGTATTTTAAACCCTTGCTGTGGAGAGTTGTATAAAGGGAGAACACCTGGGTATAAAGAGGGAAGTTATTTTAAATCCCTTAGTAACCGTCTGCAAACAAACCCTGCCAGCCCTGATATAGAAGATATGCAGATAGACTGTAACGTTGAGGACATAGCAGATATGAGAATGGATTGCATGCTGTGTTTGGCTGACAACATTGAGTCACTGTGTTGAGTCCTGGAAGTAAGAGTGCTGAGTTAACAGCAAAGAAAAAGGAGGTATTTTTCTTTGTTCCAAGAAGCTGTTTATTTTCAGTTTGTACTTACTATGGGCACTGTATTGTTTTGGGAACCAGAGAGTGAAGAAGCACTTACCTTAATTACTGTATATAATCCTCATGCTAAACTCCTGGAGACTGTTCTTATTTGTTCTGCACCGAAGTTCTGTTTGTGAGGGGAAATAAATCCTTGTCATTTTGCCTTAAACACTCGGACTACAACTGCTTCTTTATCAGAGAGGATAATAAGGGACTACAAATCCCAAGAGGCCTTGCAAGACCCCTAGCTGTAGTCTTTCTTTCTGCATAGAGAAATTATCATGGCAGACCAACCCTCTGTGCCCTAGGCGGAGGGCTAGCCACGTGGTGACAACGGATATGGCATTGGATTTTCCAGATCCTTGCTCAGTAAGTGGCGTAAATGCAAAATACACAGAGGTGCTCTAGGCTTCTGAGCAAAGATGAATGCAGAGGGATGGGGACAGGTAGGGTGAAAGAAAAGAGTGCACCATTTTTGTCCCCTGCAGAGTGATGATAGAAAGTTCTAAGGGGCCACAAAAAGGTAAGGATCAGTGAATAGACAGTGACAAGAAAAGTCTTAGTTGCAGCAGTCACACAAAACACAAAGTGGGAGCACAAAGTAGCTCTATGGTTAAAAGAAAGGTGGCAGCAGATCCCTGAACTTAGGAAAGTGATGTGCTGGGTTTATGAGAGTGAAGGAGGAAGAAAGGGCACAGCTATTGTCAGAAACCTGCAAAGGAGGAGGGCCAGGCAGGGACCATGCCACAACCACTGAAGAAGCATATAGAGTAACCCAATCCTGATAGAAAAAACAAGAGCCCACAGAAAGACCTGCAAAAGGCACCACACAAAGGTGTGTAGCTAACATTGCACAGAAGGTTCCATAGGAGCAGAAGAAGAGAGGATGTGGGCAAGGATCCACCTACCCCAAGAAGGCAGTCATGAGCCTCCAACAGCATGCCAGGCAATGTAATCCCTGAGCTGAAGTGGTCAGTGGGATACACATGGAGTGTCAGAGAGGGTTGACAGAGGATGCCTGAGTTGTATGTTATTTATTTCCCTTTCCCAGAGGTGATAGCAGATACGGCATGATATCAAGACTCCGAAGAATAAATACAGGGACATTAGCTGCAAAAAACTCCATTTCCTGCAGCAGGAGCAGGAAATTATGTGGTATGGCTGTAGCCACTCATACTGTACTGTGGCAGTAGGTGCAGAAGCCCCATGTGAAAGGGGTCCCTGGCAAGTGCTGTGCATTGTAAGGAGCAGATAGCATGGACAACACAACAAGGAGAAGGATTGCAAAAGTAGCACAGACATAGGACAGAACATGCCAGTTCTGAGTAAGTGTGGAATCAGAACCAGGTATCTTCTGCATAGATCAGCAGGAAAGGGCATTCAAAAGTATGACAGACATGGGGGGAAGAATGCAATGGAAGAGGTGATGAATAGGGGAGGAGGCTGAATTGTCCACAGGCGAATATATGTGTGTCAGGGCAAAGCTAGCAACAGCATAGGGGATATGCGAGCAGCATACAGATGCCAGCTTGGAATGGCAAGGAAGACAGGGCATGAATGTGGAATGGATGGCAGCCAGAGAGAAATGGGTGTCACAAATGTAGACACCATCAACAATAATAGAGCAGGCACCAAATCCCTGGTGGCCCAGCAGCCCCAATCCCCCCACCCACCCAATAAAAAAAGTCCCTGGTGGCTCAGCAGCCCTGATCCCTCCAGCCACCCACTCATCCAATAAAAAAAACCCTAATGGCCCAGTGGCTCCAATCCCACTCAATCACGCAATAACAAAAGGACCAGTGTCCCCTGAACTCCCCATCCCCCCTCCTGGTAACTTTAAGATGAAGTGGGAGTGTTGCCCACATGCTCCCTCCCCTGCACCACCATCTTAAAAAATGGTACTATCTGTCTTTGCGCGGTATATCCTGGGATGCACCAGGCAGGGTCAGACTGCCATATAAGGTAGAATATGGCAATGTGATCTTGCACAGTGCATCCCAGGATGCACCAAGTGGAGCCAGGCACTGCCATTTTTCAACTGGATATACTACTTGAAACAGTCTGCTCCCACACATCGCACCAGAAACACCTCATCCTCCTCGGTGACTTGAATCTCCCCTTGGTCCCCATTAGTCAAAGCACAGCATTCCTTAAGCAATGAGTGACTTGCACTACACGCAAGCATAACTACACCAACTCACCCAAAAGGGGGAATCCTTGATCTGATCTTCTTCTCCACCTTCCTGCTTACCACACCAAAACACATCCCACCCACTACAGCCCCCAACCCCTGGTCAGACCATCATGATACCCCATCCATACATCATCTACCCTCCACGAAACAAGGCCATTACAACAAGATGATTCATCACCTTTGATGAGCCCTCCTTCCTCCAAAAAACTCTGCCAGCCCTGAGGGACATTCTACCTGAACCAAACTTGGACACTATGATTGACAAATGGAACTCTATCATCTCCACAGCTGCCACTGCACCTCCATGAGCTCAATCCACAAAACAGCAACATTGTGCACCCTGATACTCTTCAAAACTACAAGAGCAAAATTGTGCACTTCAGCGGATCAAGCGCCAATGGAGGACATCCAAGACCCCCAAACTGCAGACCAAGTACCTGGATCAACTTAGAGCATACTGCAGCAGCACCATCAAATCCAAACAGGAATACTATAGCAATACACTTCTCCGTGCCCTCAACAAACCCAGATAACATTTTTGATCTGGTGAAATACCTTACCAGGGACCCCAACCAACCACAACAGGACAGCACCCTGAACCCCCAGGACATGGCAGACTTTCTAAAGGCCAAGCACAGCTCCACCATACCCACCATGCCCCACATACCTACACCTGAGAATGCACCCAGAACCACGCAGCCCTGGACTATCTTCAGAGAAATACCCCCTGAAGAACTTGATACCATAATCTTGCCCATCAATACAACCACCTCCCCACTAGACCCATGCCCAGTTTCATGATATGAGTAGTAGAACACACTTCCTACCACTCATATCATCTATCCTTCAAACTTCCCTGTCACAAGCCTGCTTCCCCCGCCCCTAAAGCAAGCCTCAGTCAGACCCCTCTTTAAGAAACTCCACTTAGAGCCAAGCTCACCCACCTCATACAGACCCATAGCCAGTGTACCCTTTCTCTCAAAAATCATAGAAAAAGCAGTCCAAATCCAGCTTCAAGAACACATCGACCAACACACACTCCTTGACAAACAACAGCATGGGTTTTGCCCTTAGCACGGTGCTGACACCTTGTTGAGCTCATTGCTGGAATGGAAAGACTCTCCAGCAGCTTCATACTGCTATTTTTGGACATCTCTGCAGTGTTTGACACAGTATCTCACCAAACACTACTTACCCAACTTCACAATATTGAAATACAGGGCAAGCCTCTCAAATAGAGTCATTCATACCTCTCTCAGTGTACCCAACAGATACAAATCAGACACTGCACATCAGCCCTCTAAACCCTGCCTCAAGGAGTACCCCACACTCTCCTCCCTTCTCTTCAATATTTACATTTGGCCCAGAACTTCAACATCTGTTATCAAATCTATGCTGACGACATAATGATTTATACTCCATTATCCACAACTGCTCCTGATTACTCGAGACTCACGGCCTGCCTCAAAAAAATAGTCAACTGGCTTCAGCTCCACAACCTGGCAGTCAGCTTCCGCAAGACCAAAATTCTCGTCACAAAGGACCCCACTTTCACAACTCCCACTTCCATCAGATTTGATAACATAACAGTCATGGTATCCCCAGGGAATAAACTGTCCCTGTGGCAACAGTGTGGTGCAGTACACACAGCTGGTGTATTCAGGAGCAGAAGGTCACAAGTTCAAGTCCCAGCTGTGGCTCCTACCAACCCTTACCCACATTTTACCCAGTAGTAAACCATGGTAATAAAGAAGGAACCTTTATTGCAGATAAATAAACATGCCTGAAATGCCTATATTTAACCCTAAAGAGCACAGACACCATAAACATGTGCAATCCCATCACCATTGCAGGGATGTAGAATGTGGATCTGTTGGTGGGAGATCCTGTCCCCCACCCTGAGCCCCAGAGGATGGGTTGGGTGATGCTACATAATCTACCTATGGGTCCAAACACCCCCCTTCACCTAAATCATGTGACTATGGCACCCACACAGGATATGCACTATTCTGAGTGCATCATAGTCCACAAGGGCTAGACGTGACTGGGAAATACAGATGGACACAGGTGTATCCTAGTTATGTTTGCAAGGACTACCTATCACACACTGGCACTGACGGCAACCTGCAGCATAGCCTATCTCAGCTAAGCCAGGTGCTGCAGACCTGGTGCTGGGTGCCCCACCTCGCCCTCAGGGTAAGCACAGTACCCCCACAATGTGTCGATCTGTAGCTACTCTTTGCCAGTAACACACACGGTCAGTTCCCCCTACCAGGCCGAGGTGCTGTGGGGGTGCATACCCCATCTTGTTATCATCTGTAGACTGCTGATCTGCATGTGCAGATGTGCTCTTCATCAGTAGAGACAGATGTGCTCTTCATCAGTAGAGATCAGGCATTCAACCCTCCCTCATCACTGAAGGTACGTGGTGCGGAGCTTCCTTCTAAGACTTTGTTACGTTATCTTGGAGTAACCCTTGACCAACACCTTGACCTAAAGGCCCATATAAGTAACCTAGTAAAGGCGATTTACCATAAAATCCGGATGCTGTGACACATGAGACAGCTTCTTGAGCCTAAAGATTTCCGAACAGTATTTCAAGCACTCGTGATGCCTCACTTTGATTATGCTAACTCCATACTGCACGGTCTACCAAAGAGCTCACTTCACCCTTTACAGATTGCAATGAACGCCGCAGCAAGAACCCTATACGGAGCATCCAGAAGGGACCACATTACTCCTATCTTAAAAGCATTACACTGGCTTCCAGTTCACTCTAGGATCACATTTAAAATACTGACAATGACATTCAAGGCCATCAACAAATGCACTTCTAGCTCCCTGTCCGAACTTATCCAGCTCACCCCCTCCGTTAGACTGAGAAGATCCACCACCTCTAACACTTTGCATCTCCCAAAGGAATTCACCAAATGTACCAAGGCTACAGGAAACCGTGCTTTTGCACTCTATGCCCCCTACTGCTGGAACACTTTACCAACAGACATCCGAGCAATAAATAGCCTCTCAGTTCAGGAAAGAGCTGAAACATCACCTCTTCCTTCAGTACTTCCTCAACTCAGATGACATCACATAACCAATCACAGCTCTCACTTCCCTCTTCCCCCTTCCAGTTAACCCCTTCCCTGTTGTCCCAGACAATTACCAAGCCGTCCCCTCAGCCTGTAACACTCAAATGTTTATGCCAGCTGTCCCTCATGCCGTGTTCGTGATGAATAGAGCTTAGTTGATGTTTTCTACAGTCATCAACCTGTATATAGTTCCATTATGTATATAGATCCATTATGTATATAGTTCACCTCTGTTCCATGTTCAACTCACTGTTTAATGTAAGTGCAATAGGGATTTTCCCCTTGCACAAGTTTTGTTACCTCTGAACTGCGCTGATTGTAAATAGTGTGGTATAGAAAAACTATAAAATAAATAAATAAATAAAATAAAATCATGGGTACGGGTGGGTTAACCCTATCCTGGTAACCACAGCAGACAGATTGTGTGGTGACCTGCAGTCCTTCTGTAGCCAGCCAGGGGTTCTCTAGTAGCTATAGAGATGTAGCCCACAGGTTGCTTCACTGACTGTGAAGGCAGAGGTCATGGGTTTGATCCCACAGTGGGGTTATTTGATAGGGCTGTCTGAGGCATTTCCTTTTTTAATTTAAATTAGTGCTGCCAGCAAAAACACCCTCACAGTGCTGCAACCTTAAGGTGCCTCATAAGGCGCCCCATAAAGCGCCCTATAAGGCACCTTATAAGGCGCCCTATAGGGAACATTATAAGGTGCCTTGGTGGACAGTGCACTTTATAATGTGCCCTCTGGAGTGCCTTATAGGGCGCCTTATGCGGCACCCTAGGTTACTGCACTGTGAGGGTGTGTTTGCTGGCAGCACTAATTTAAATTAAAAAAGAAAGTGCCTCAGGCAGCACTGATTTAAAGTAAAGGGTAATACCTCAGACAGCCTTGCTCATTAAGCCCACTGGGGGATCAAACTCATGACCCCTGTTGCATCAGTCAATGTATTAACCATTGTGCTACACCTCTGTTGCTGTGTTTACAGGTCAGCGTGCCTAATTAAGGCTAACACACGTTAACATACCGCGGCTCCCTCTATCGCACAATAATGGACTTTATTGCGCGATAACCCGAAATGCTACCTTAAGACCGGAACGCCCACTACCTTATATGGAATTCATCACAGTAAGACTGCAACTAACGCCGGTAACATTAAGATGGTTTAGTAAACATACCCCTAGGGGACATGCAATGAAGCTACAGGATAAACTACTTAAGACTAATAAAAGAAAATATTTTTTCACTCAACTTGTAATCAAACTCTGGAATTTGTTACCGGAGGATGTAGTAAAGGCTGTTAGTGTAGCTGGGTTTAAAAAAGGTTTGGACAAGTTCCTGGAGGAAAGGTCCATAAACCATTATTAAGAAGGGACCCAGAATATCAATGCTTGACCCAGTACAATCATCATGGAACCTGTGTCTTTTGGGGAAACTGCTAGGTACGTATGACCTAGATTGGCCACTGTTGGAAACAGGATACTGGGCTTGATGGACCTTGGTCTGACCCAGTATGGCATATCTCATGTTCTTATGTTCTTATGTGACCTACCCAAGGCCACAAGGAGTACAGGCCATACTATGATGGGTTTTGCAGACTCAAAATGCCTCTGTAAAATGTTCCCACCAGTCACATAAGGAGTGCCAGTGGGAAATGAAATTTGTCCTCTCGTTCCCAAGCCATTGCTCTAACCATTGGACTACACCACCACTCAGGCACCATACATCAGCAGGATGAACATGTCTGACTCCCTGCAATGGGCTAGAGCAGGGCCAATAAAGTCATGGCCTTTGAACAGTAGAAGCGCAAATAGCATGTGTGCAGACTCAATTTGCTATAAGAACACATAAAAAAGCTCAAGAATGTGAGCCTGCCAGTCAAAGCAGACCATGAACTGCTCCTGGCAGCAAAATAAACTGTGTATCTCACAGCCACAAAGAGAGCACTCAGGAATCAAGCCCTCGCCTACTGAGCTAGTGCTCTAACCATTAGCCTACATCTCCACACCATCCTGCATAGCAATGCCTTGAATTCAAGAGACTGCAGGTTCCTGACTGCAAGTGGTAAAAGGCAGGACATGAAACAATGTGGTTGGCACAGTATGAGACTGTGGCACACCACACCTAGGCCCTGGCTACAGTGGCACACACACAGTATGTAATGCGTATGAGACGCAGTACTGTAGCTGCTCAACAGACACACTGCTGCAGGACACATCTCATGTCCAAAGGCCAGGGCATATGTGAGGTCAACATACCTGTCCCTCCATTAGTTCCCCTCTGGCAAACAACACCCGCATACGTTGATCCTCTATGCGGCAGTGTGGCACTTACCCCAGTGGCAGCACATGTACAGGGCATGCAGACCCATGTGACCTGCTACACATGGCAAAGTGGGTACACCTGCACACACACCCAACACAAACTGCATTATTGACCCATGTGGTCCAGTGCAAATCATCCGGGCCTCCCAGGGGGGGCATGCACACATTTCCCACCATCATACACACAAGCAGGTACTGTATGCTGGTATAGGTTAGCCCCTCCATTACCCATGATGCATTGCACATTCAGAACTCCTATCTGCAAATGAAGGACTACCAAAGGGACTACTACAAGGAAATAGATCTACAACTATGAGTATTAATCTTATGAAATAAACTCTAAATCTTGGGGAAAAAGAGAATTCTTTGAGTTAAAACTGATAGATCTGTGTATTTTAGAATTCAGTATTTTTGCTGAGTCAGTCAGATCTTAGTACTACCAGGGAACTTTGTATTTAAGTGAAAGCAGAGTGTAGCTTAGCATAGATAGATTCTGAAATTAGTTTCTAGAGAGCTTTCATTTCAATCAAATCAGTGTATAGCTTAAACATTGAAAGTTAAATAGTATAAATAGTTACTGAAATAAAGTTCTTTCTAGAGAGCTTTTTATCTAAATCAAATCAGAGCATAGCTTAGCATACAGGTAGAACAGTTCTGAGTAGGGAGAAATAAAACTTGTTTCTAGTGACCCTAGTGTGGGGTGCACTGACTGCAAGGTGATCACCCTGCCCACTCTCCAATCCTAATCTGCTCACTTACCATCCCAACATGCACAGTGCAGTTACTGTGCTGGCCCCGCAGTTACTGCAGGTCACAGTGTGGGGCTTGTGTATACTGAAACAGGTGTTAACTGCTTAGCGCCCTTTAGTAACAGGACCCCTCAGAGTCATGGAGGAGAGATGTGGGAGGGGATAGAGACTAAATTGTCAAGGTAAGTTTACTCTTTACTTTTGCACAATTTGCATTTGCAGTTAAATCTAGGAGGAGGCTGCCTTCCTGCCCTCAGGTAACAAAGAAAGGACAGGCCGGGATCTCTGGGCAACCATTTTGTGGGATACAGAAGAAAAGGAGGGATGAGGAAGAGAAAATCATATGAAAAGGCAGACAAAAGAAAACCAGGAAGTCACTAAACCTCTTGTCTTCATTTTGGTAACTACATCCAAAGAGTTTCCTTAATTCTGACAACTATATCCAAAGCTTGTTCATTAAGAGGTAGGTTTACTAAGCAGTCTTAACGTGTGCCCGATGATAGTGTATAGGCTGCCATAAAAGGAGTGGGCGTTTCAGTCTTAACATAGCAAAACTGAATTATTGCGTGATAACGTGCGCTGCGCACATTATCGGGCGAGACGCTGCTAAGCACGTTAACGCGCGGTAATCTTAAGTAGGCGCGCTGACATCTAAACACAGAAACAGAGGTGTAGCACAATGGTTAATGCACTGACTGATGGTACTAAGGACATGAATTTGATCCTCCAGTGTGCTTAATGAACAAGGCTGGCTGAGGCATCTCCCTTTATGTTTAAGTAGTGCTTTTTGAGGCATTGTAGTTTTTGAAACGTTTATTTTCATTTTACAACAAACAAAAGTAACAACACACCAAAAGATACAAATACACACATACAATAAGGAAAACAACCCCCATCACCCCCCACCCCTATGCTTCTTCTCTAAGCTAATAAGAGTCATCACATAAGCGCTTACACACAACAGTTATTGTACAGCAAACAAGCAGAAATGGTATTGATGATACAGGCTGATCCTGTGGCAGAAATGTATACAAAATTAAACAGTCAAATGAGAGCATTTAGCAGTTAGAACATAATCATGGAACACCTTCCTTTTAAACAAGTAGTGAAGGGCTTGAGTGGAAGAGATTGACATACAAGGTAGTTGCTCATAATTACAGTAAAAATGGACATGATTCCACCAATCATTGAGGCTCAGATGGGAGCCAATTTCCAGTATTTCGTAATGAAGGAGATAGGAAATAGCTATGCCCAGTAAATGGGCCTCCTGAAGAAACACTAACTCAGAATAATCATGATTAAGAGAGCTAAGGATTGTCCTTCTTTGGAATGGACTATTGATGCCTTTTACAGTCAGTAATGATAACTTACATAAAGCCATGCAAAATAGTTAAACAATCTGAGAAAGAAACATAATAGCGCACAGAGTTACACAATGTCGCTCATAGTACCTGTAAATGACTGCAGAAACAACATGATAGGAATTAAACTAAGGAAAACCATGAAGCGCCCCATATAACAAAATAAGCACCGAAGTGCCTTAGAGAAGAAGCAAAACCCCAGAAATTACTGGCGGCCTGATGTCTGCGGGGAGAAACCCCAGAGAAGGCCTGAATTGAAACATAAATCCTACAGAGCTATACGGGCTCCGAAACTAACCAAGGAGCTCATCGTGGAAAGAAAGGAGACCAATAAGGTATATATAAAAAGAAAGAAAAGTCCAGGCAGTCTCCGTTTCAGGCAGCGATCACCACATCGGGCCATTCAAAATGGCGGACAGTTCCAGCGGATTCCATCCAAGCTGTTGGATTAGCGCATCTGGTCTGCTTCTTTGGAAGCTAGAAATGTTGCTAGCAGATCAGGATCTTCGAAGGTACGAGTTTGGTTATGGAGAGTCACTCTGAGCTTCGCTGGATATAAGATGCCGAAGCGAGCCTGTAACTGTTGAAGTCTAGGTCGAAAAGCAAGGAGTCTCTTCCGACGGTCAACTGTGGGCTTAGCCAAGTCAGGGAAGAAGGAGACTTTATGATTTTCAAACTCCAAATGACGATTCGCCCGGGCAGCATTTAGAATTTGCTCAACTTGCTGATATCTCAGTAGACGAAAAATGATGGGCCGGGGGGTCGTCCGATTGAGCGCCATGCTGGTAGGAACACGATGTGCTCGGTCAATTTCCAGATCTCTGTGAAAAGTAATCTTCAGCAAGGAGGGAAGAGTTTTGACCAGGAATTCTCTCATATCTCCTGCTTCCGCGCCCTCCGGTACACCAATGAGCCTTACATTGTTGCGACGGGCTCGATTATTGCTATCCTCTAACTCTTTTTGTAGATTCTGTATCTGACGCTCAGCCTCATCCAGTTTCACCAAGCGCACCACGTGCGAGTCGAGGACCCCCGCCATATTGTCCTGCCGTAATGAAAGACCTTCAAGTCGATCCTGAAGCACACCAAAATCTTCTCGCATGGCTCGGAGCGCTTCTCCGTTGGACTGCACCAGTTCCTTCACACCACGTATTTCCTCCAAGATCTCCTGTTGCATTTCGGGGTTATCCCGAAATGGCACCATCTTTTGTGGGGAAGGCAGCTCTGTCTTGGAACGTTTTCCGTGTGAAGAAGAGGGAGATCCGAAGTCTAAGCGCGCTGGTTTATGGGCCGCCATCCTCCCCGAGGCACCCCGGTAAGTTCGGAGCAAAATGTTAAGTTAATGTAGGTATTAAGTCAGGATTCTGAGTAGGCCCCTCGGGAGCTTCAGCGCAAAGCGTCTAACCCGCTGGACATCAGGCTCCGCCCCCCCCCCCCGAGGCATTGTAGTTTTATTTTAATTAGTGCTGCCAGCAAACACACCCTCACAGTGGTGTAACCTAAGGTGCCGCATAAGGCACTCCAGAGGGCACATTATAAAGTGCATTGTCCGCCAAGGCACCATACAATATCTCCTATAGGACACCTTATAAGGCACCTATTAAGGCGCTTTATAGGGCGCCTTATAAGGCACTCTATAAGGCGCCTTATAGGGCGCCCCATAAGTTGCCTTATGGGGCGCCTTATGAGGCACCTTAAGGTTACAGTACTCTGAGAGTGTTTTTGCTGGCAGCACTAATGTACATTAAAAATAGACAATGCCTTGGACAGCCCTATCAAATAAACCCACTGTGGGCTAGAACCCGTGACTTCTGGTTCCACAGGCAGTGAAGTAACCAGTGGGTTACAGCTGCTAAAAAAACCCTGGATGGCTACAGAAGGACTGCATGTCACCACACAAACAGTCTGCTGTGGCTACCAGGATAGGGGCAACCCACCCGTAGCCATGATGCACAGCACATGCATATCAACAGTCTACAGATGATCACAAGATGGGGTATGCACCCCACAGCACCTCAGCCTGGTAGGGGGTGCCAACGAGGTGTGTTAGTGGCACAGAGTAGCTACAGACCGTCACATTGTGTGGGTATTGTGCTCACCCTGAGGGTGAGGTGGGGTGGCCAGCACCAGGTCCGCAGCACCTTCACTGGTTGAAATAGGCCATATTGTAGGTACCCATCAGTGCCAGTGTGTGTGATAAGTAGTTCCTGCAAACACACCTAGGATACATTAGTGTCTATCTGACGTTATCAATCAGGTCTGGCCCTTATGGGCTATGATGCACCCAGAATAGTGCATATTCTGTCTTGGTGCCATGGTAACATAATGTAAGTGACAGGGGTGTTTGGACCCATAGGCTGATTATGTACCACCACCCAACCCACCCCACCCACCCTCCCTCCCTCCCTCCCTCCCTCCCTCCCTCTCTCTCTGGTTCAGGGTGGGAGACAGGATTCCCCTACCAACAGATCCACATTCTACATCCCTGCAACAGTGGCAGTAGAGGGGGGGGGGCATCAACCCCAGTCATGCTGGGGAACAGACACCCTAAAGGGCAGCCAATGCAGAGCTGTACACATCCCTAAGGCAATGGCAAGAAAACAGCAGGCCTGGAAACACTCAGCTGGCCCCCAACACCATCTGACATTCTCCAGCAGCAAGCGCAGTGAATCACCAGCTGCTGCACCCTGCAAGATGTTCCAGCCATACACATATAACTGCAGACAGTCTGCTAGCTAGTTCACAGTACATGATCCTGGAAGAAATGCGTGCACCCAAAAGCTGGGATGTGAACACACCCACCAAGCAGATAAGTCAGTGATTAGGCCCGAGAGAAGAGAACCTATATATTTCACTGAAGAAAAATACAATATAGCAATATGGGGGAGCCTAGCCATGCCGTGGTCACTGCTTAGTCAGGGTGAGAGTGACCTCCCAGCAGTACATGCTGTGGCCACCCTGTCGGTGCAGGTCGTGGCCGGGCACTACAGTGTCCGAGCCATTGCCCTATGTCCTGTGCTGATGCATCCAGGTTAGGCCACCCTGTCCAGGCTATACCCACAGTACCTTGCTCCTCATTATGCACATTGGCAGGCTAATATTGGCAACAGTGCCAGCAGTGTGGGCTGAGGAAGGTGTTAGCAGCCACCACACACTGGATAGACAAATGCACACTCCCCACACCTTTGCCAGCATTGTGCAACTATAGAGGTGTTTGGCAGCCCTGGCCACCGCACCAGTCCTGGGCACAGTGCAGGCATGGCTATGGTACGCAATACTGTTGGGGTCACTCCCCAGGGTGGTAAACACTGTCAGACACCAGACCTGAAGCACACTCCACAGACATCAGAAAGGTTGCTATGATGCAGCTCAATCAGCAAATTGTGCTTAACTTAGGAATTGCTATCTGCCAGTAATCATAGCAACCTTTTGATAGCTATGTACCGTATTCCCAGGTTTAGGGTGGCATTGCTAAGGTATGCAAGTGCTAGTATTGGGAGATGCACGCATGGCCCAACATCCTGCCTCTCCAGGCGGCATTGGATAATGGAGCCTGTGGGTGCGGGTCTGTCTGCCCCTGTTGGCCGCTGCTTTAGGGCAGAGGTTCCCAACTCCAGTCCTGGTGGGCCAAACACTGTTTGGGTTTTCATGCTGTCCCTAATGAATATGCATTAGATACATCTGCATACCATGGGGGCCGCGCATAGAAATGCAGCACAGGCATCTTTATTAGAGGCAGCATGGAACCTGAATGGTGTTTGGCCCTCCAGGACTGCATTTGGGAGACTCTGCTCTAGGTAATGCGCATGTTTATGGTGTCTGTGCTCTGTAGGGTAAAATGTAGGTGTTTTGGGCATGTTTACGTCCTCTGCAATAAAGGTTCTGTCTGTATTAGCATATTTTAGTAGTGGGTAAAAATTGGGGACAGGGTTGGCAGAAACCACAGCTGGGGCTTGAACCTGTGAACTTCTGTGCCTGAACACACTGGCTGTGTGCACTGCACCACTGTGTTGCCACAGAAACAGTGCATTCCCTGGTGATACCATGACTGTTAGTCAGACTGGGTCTGTCTGTTGCAGTGCATGGCACCCACCTACACAGGGCTAGGCCATGGTCTGCTCTGGGGAGCTGCCACTGCCCCTCCACCACTAGTATCCCTCTGCCACCATGCTGACATGCCCTTCTGCTGTTGGTGCTGGTGGTGCGCAGTCTCAGGCCATCCAATGTGCGGGTAGGTGGCTGCCTATGGTGTGGGTTCTGGGGTAGGGGTACCTACATAGACGTCCACGCTTCCCCCAGCACCGCCTGCCAATGTTCTGTGCTCTTGGGGGTACCTGCTGGGTACTATCCCCTGTGACACTGTGGGAAGCACACTCGTGCCCATATTGGGCCCTCATCAGTTGCTGTCTGGCTGCTCTACTGATTCAGCATTCCTATGGGCCAGCTAGGCATCACCCTAGCCCGCACTGTGGCCCAGTTGCACCACAGCATGTGCCGCCTGCAGCCCTCTGTGTCCCTTTTTCCAGCATCTGTCCAGTTGCCCGTTCCGACATGCCAGCCCTGCTGTTGTGGAACATGTGCATGCCATTGGAAACCTGTCCAATGGAGAGGGAAAACCCTGATCAGCACAATTTCACTGTGGGCTCATTCACCTTGTATGTGGACGGAGCATAGACCCTTCCAAAATTCATATCTTTTTTGGAGCTTTCTCGGGAGTGTTTTTTTTTTTTTTTTTAAACTTTTATTTTCATTTTGCAACAAACAAAAGAAACAACACACCAAAAAAGACAAAACAAGTATACAATAAGGAAAAGTAAACCCATTACCCCCCACCCCGGTGCTTCTCCTCTACCCGTTTGTATCAGCATGTGAGCGCTTCCAATTAACAGTGATTATACATCAAACGATCAAAAAAGTATCCACAATACAGCATGATCATGAGACAGAGGTATATACAAAGTTAGACAGTCAGATGAGAGCATTTAGCAAAATGTACATATTCATTGAGCGTCTTCCATTGAGACCAATGAGAAGGAGTCTGAACGGAGGAAGCGAACAGACGAGGTATTTGTGCATATTGACTGTAGAGACAGGCATGATTCCACCATTCATTAAGGCTCAGATGGGAACTAATTTCCCAGTATTACTTAATTAGGGAAATAGCAATGCCAAGCATAAAGTTCAAAAGGAGATAAGCCATTTTTGGGAGAGAGGGGATCCCCGCAACTGGGCGAAGTCCCACTATCCTCCAAGAAAGGGACTCCTGAGAGTGCAATATAGACTAAATACGACCCCAGACCCGACGCCAGTTATACTGTAGTGCGGGATATTCATGCATAACATGAAGTAATAAACCAATGGCCACAGGACGTGTCCAGCAACCATTACCCTGAGTAGTGTTCCATTTGTCTAATCTGTGAGGAGTGTAAAAACACCGGTGGGCTAGAAAGAAGAGGGTCTGAGTGAGTGAGGCGGGTCGGGAACCCGTGTCCCTCTGCTCCAGATAAGGCTCCATTGCTCCGAGGTTAAAGTCACATGCAATTCTCTCTCCCATACTTTCTGCGCTATAGAGGTATCTCTAGTGATAGCATTACATAAGGTTTAGTAAAATTGGATGCTACACCCGGTGAACTACCGAGAGATCGGAAGTCTCCAATCAACCTGATGCAGAGAGTGCCGATGGCGGGAGTACTCTAGTGCTCCGTATGCAATGCTGAAGTTGCACTGACCAGAGTCGGGAGTCGAAAGGTTGCATAAGAGTATTAAAGGCACCTAAAGTGTCGAAAAGCATTGGTGGATAGTGGGAGTCTAATGGGAGAGTCATACCAGGGAGTAAGGTAAGAGGAATCGGTGAGCAAAGGCCCGCTACTATATCTAGCCACACAGGTCTGCTCGGTACTGGAGCTTCCAACCAACGAGCACCTTGTTTAAGAAGAAAAGATTGAGGGAACACTTGAGTAAAATCACCACCAAGTATTAATGGAGCATTGGCGGAGGCCGAGGCCAACTGCGCAAAACTTGCATAGTAAGCAGGGTTGTCCACATTTGGGGCATAGTGCAAATACACGTGAATTCACTATCTCCAACCTCAGGGTGTACACGGGCCCATCTACCCTCCATGTCAGCGCTAGTATCAGGTACAGTAGCGTGCAAAGACTTCTTAACCAGAATGGCTATCCCGTGCCATTTGGAAACGGTGGGAGAATAGGCAGCTACCATGTGAGGCCTAGCATTGAGTTTCAGTGTTTCAGCAGATTGTAATGCGTTTCCTGAAGAAACACCAAATCAACATGCTCGTGGCTAAGATAGCTAAGGATTTTCTTTCCTTTGAGTGGACCAGTAATGCCTTTGACGATGAATAATAAGATTTTACATAAGGCCATTCAGAAAAGTTAAAATTCTGAGCATGATAGCACACATAATTTCACTGTGTCCCTCAAACTGACTGTATCTGGCTGTACACATGACATAAGAAAAATAAGCTAATATAGTACAAGGAAGCGCCCCACATTAACAAAGAAAACCGCAGTACGGTAGAGGAGAAGCAAAACCCCAAAATTACTGGCGACCATGTGTCTGCGGGGAGAAACCCCAGAGAAGGCCGAAATTGAAAAAACATATAACCTGTAGGACTGTGCGTGCTCCGAATCCGACCGAGGCACACATCATGAAGGGATAGGAGACCAAAGACAAAAGTCATACAGAGAAAGAAAGAAAGTCCAGGCTATTTCTGTGCTGGGCTATGACCGCCGCATCGGGCCCTTCAAAATGGCGGACAGAGCCGGCAGATAAGAGTCCAAGATTTGGGATTAGCGCATCTGCTCTGCTTCTTTGGAGTCCAAAAATGTTGATAGTAGATCAGGATCCTCGAACGTCCTGGTCTGGTTGTGGAGAGTCACTCGGAGCTTCGCTGGATACAACAGGCCAAAGCGAGCCTGTAGCTGTTGAAGTCGAGGGCGAAGAGCAAGGAGTTTCTTCCGACGGTCAACGGTAGGCTTTGCCAAATCAGGAAAGAAGGAGACCTTACGACCTTCAAATTCCAAATGATGATTCGCTCGGGCAGCATGTAAAATTTGTTCCACTTGTTGATATCGTAGCAAGCTAAAGATAATAGGCCGGGGGGTCGTGCGGTTGAGCGCCATGCGGGCAGGAACACGGTGTGCTCGATCGACTTCCAGTTCTCTGTGAAAAGTGATCTTCAGCAAGGAGGGAAGAGTTTTGAGCAAGAATTCTCTTATATCTCCTGCTTCCACCCCCTCCGGCATTCCGAGGAGCCTCACATTATTGCGACGGGCGCGATTATTGCTATCTTCCAACTCCTTTTGAAGATTCTGTATCTGGCGCTCAGCCTTGTCCAGTTTGCCCAAGCGCACCTCGTGCGAGTCGAGGACCCCCGCCATATTGTCCTGCCGTAATGAAAGACCTTCAAGTCGGTCCTGGAGCACTCCAAAGTCTTCTCGCATGGCTCGAAGCGCTTCTCCATTGGACTGCACCAATTCCTTCACGCCGCGTATTTCCTCCAAAATCTCCAGGTGCATTGCGGGGTTTTCACGAAATGGAACCATCTTCTGTGGGGAGGACACCTCTGTTTTGGAGCGTTTTCCGTGAGAAGAAGAAGGAGACCCGAAGTCCAAGCGCGCTGGTTTATGGGCCGCCATCCCCCCCGAGGTGCCCCGGTCAGCTCGGAGCGAAATAGTAAATTTATATAGGTATTAAGTCAGGATTCTGAGTAGGCCTCTCGGGAGCTTCAACGCAAAGCGTCCTACCCGCTGGACATCAGGCTCCGCCCCCCCTCGGGAGTGTTTTTTGATGTTTCCCATTAATATCACTATTGCCCAGCTTGGTTATGTTTTTTTTTATATATTTTCTTCTGGTCATTTTCACTGTTTATTTGCCCTTTTGTTCCGTGCACATGTATCACACTTATCACTTTTTGTAGGTTTCCCTGGTTTTGCTGTACATTGCTGACAGAAATGGTTTCTTTTCCCTTTAAATCAGCTCTAACGCCAGGGTTTCACTGGCGTTAATTTTCAGCCCCGTATTCCACAGCGTTAGTGTGCAGGGAGCCTCTCCCCTCCCGTTCTCCGCCCATTGACCCTCTCTCTCTGCCCCTGGGGAGCCTTCCTCCGCCCTCCGGGAGCCTTTCTCCACCTTCAGCGCTCATTTGCGCCGCTGCGCACATTATCGTGCACTAAGGTACCTTATCGCCCGATAACGTCGCCGGGCACACATTAAGACGGTTTAGTAAACATACCCCTAATTTTTGTTGTACTATAAAATACAATTTAAACCATATTTCCAAAATTTGAGATATTTTCCCTAATTTAGTGCTAATGGCAAATGGCAGATGTGCAGAGTAAATTATGCACAGAGTAAATGACTAATTGTCATTTTTGAAGTCAACAGTGTCATTTAGCTGAGAAAGGTATCAGTGCAGTGTTTTTCTCGACACATATTCTTCCAAGAAAATTTGTGATCGGATGACCAAGGGGTATGTTTACTAAACCTTCCTAATGTGCGCTCTGTGACGTTACCGCGCGTTAAGGTACCTTAACGCGCGTTAATGGTGCTTTAGCAGGTGCTCAGATACCTTAGCGAGCGTTAACGTGCGCAGCAGCGCAAATGAGCACTGAAGGCGGGGAAATGCTCCCGGAGGGCGGAGGAAGGCTCCCCAGGGGCAGAGAGAAGGGGTCAATGGGTGGAGAGTGGGAGGGGAGAGGCTCCCCGCACACTAACGATGTGAAATCCGAGGCTGAAAACTAACGCCAGTGCAACCCTGCCGTTAGAGCTGATTTAAAGGGCAGAGAAACCATTTCTGTCAGCAATGTACAGCAAACCCAGGGAAACCTATTAAAAAGTGATAAGTGTGATACATGTGCACGGAACAAAAGTGAAAAGAAACATTGAAAATGACCCCAACAAAATTAAAAAAAAACATAACCAAGCTGGGCAATAGTGATATTAATGGGAAACATCAAAAAGCACTCCCAAGAAAGCTCCAAAAAAAAGATATGAATTTTGGAAGGGTCTACGTTCCGTCCCCATACAAGGTGAATGATCCCACAGTGCAATTGCGCTCATCAGGGTTTCCCTCTCCATTGGACAGGTTTCCTATGGGGTGAACATGTTCCACAACAGCAGGGCGGGCATGTCGGAATGGGCAACTGGACAGTTGCTGGGAAAGGGGACACAGAGGGCTGCAGACGACACATGCTGTACTGCAGCTGGGCCACAGTGCGGACTAGGGTGATGCCTAGGTGGCCCATAGGAATGCTGAAACAGTAGAGCAGCCAGACAGCAACTGATGAGGGCCCAGCATGGGCACGAGTGTGCTTCCCACAGTGTCACAGGGGATAGTACCCAATAGGGACCCCCAAGGGCACAGAACAGTGGCAGGAGGTGCTTGGGGGAAGCGTGGACACCTATGCCAGCACCCCTAGGTAGGTAGCCGCCTACCTGCACACTGGATGGCCTGAGACTGCGCTCCACCAGCACCACCAGCAGAAGGGCATGTCAGCAGGGTGGCAGAGGGGCACTGGTGGTGGAGGGGCAGTGGCAGCTGCCCAGAGCAAACCGTGGCCTAGTCCTGTGTAGGTGGGTGCCATGCACTGCAACAGACAGACCTCGTCTGATGAACAGTCATGGTATCCCCAGGGAATGCACTGTCTCTGGGGCAACACAGTGGTGCAGTGCACACAGCCAGTGTATTCAGGAGCAGAAGGTCACAGGTTTAAGTCACAGCTGTGGTTCCTGCCAACCCAGCCCCCATCTTTTACCCACTACTAAAACGTGCTAATGCAGACAGAACCTTTATTGCAGATGACGTAAACATGCCCAAAACACCTACATTTTACGCTACAGAGCACAGACACCATAAACAGGCGCATTACCTAGAGCAGAGTCACCCAAATGTAGTCCAGGAGGGCCAAGCACCATACTGGTTCCATGCTGCCTCTAATAAAGATGCCTGTGCTGCATATCTATGCACCGCCCCCATGGTATGCAGATGTATCTCATGCATATTCATGAGGGACAGCATGAAAACCCGAACAGTGTTTGGCACACCAGGACTGGAGTTGGGATCCTCTGCCGTAAAGCAGCAGCCAACAGGGGCAGACACCCGCACCCACAGGCTCCATTAGCCAATGCCTCCTGGAGAGGCAGGACATTGGGCCCTGCGTGCATCTCCCAATACTAGCACTTGCATACCTTAGCAATGCCACCCTAAACCTGGGAATACAGTACAAAGCTATGAAAAGGTAGCTATGATTAATGGCAGATAGCAATTCCTACGTTAAGCACAGTTCGCTGATTGAGCTCCATCATAGCAACCTTTCTGATGTCTGTGGAGTGTACTTCAGGTCTGGTGTCTGACAGTGTTTACCACCCTGGGGAGTGACCCCCAACAGTATTGCGTACCATATCCATGCCTGCACTGTGCCCAGGACTGGTGTGGTGGCCAGGGCTGCCAAACACCTCTATAGTAGCACAATGCTGGCATAGGTGTGGGAGTGTGTGTCTGTCTATCCAGTGTGTGGTGGCTGCAAACACGCTCCACAGCCCACACTGCCAGCACTGTTGCCAGTATTGGCCTGCCAATGTGCATAATGAGGAGCAAGGTACCATGGGTATAGCCCGGACAAGGTGGCCTGGCCAGGATGCATATGCCCAGGGCATAGGGCAATGGCTGGGACATTGTAGTGCCTGGCCACCACCTGCACAGACAGGGTAGCCACAGCATGTTCTGCTGGGAGAGCACTCTCACCCTGATTTGGCAGTGTGTAGTTACTCTGTGCCAGTACCACACAGGGTCAGTTCCCCCTACCAGGCTGAGGTGCTGTGGGGGTGCATCCCCATCTTGTGATCATCTGTAGACTGCTGATTTGCATGTGCAGTGCATCATGGGTATGGGTGGGTTAACCCTATCCTGGTGACCACAGCAGACTGTTTGTGTGGTGACGTGCAGTCCTTCTGCAGCCAGCCAGGGGTTTGCTAGCAGCTATGGAGCTGTAGCTCACTGGTTACTTCACTGCTTGTGGAGCCAGAGGTCATGGGTTCAAACCCACAGTGGGGTTATTTGATAGGGCTGTCTGAAGCATTGTCTATTTTTAATGTACATTAGTGCTGCCAGCAGAACACTCTCAGGGTACTGTATCATCAGTCAGTGTATTAACCATTGTGCTACACTTCTGTTTCTCTGTTTGGATGTCTGTGCATCTACTTAAGATTACCGCGTGGTAACGCGCTTAGCGGCGCTTTGCCCGATAATGTGCGCAGCAGCGCACGTTATCGCGTGCTAATCCCGTTTTGCTATTTTAGACTGAAACACCCACTCCTTATATGGCATCCTGCACACCAACACCGGGCGCACATTAAGAAGGTTTAGTAAACATACCCCGTAGTCTCCCCAGGCTAAATAATTTTTTAAACTTTGCTACTGGTTTATAAATTCTTTAGAAATCCATAAAATTGACTAATACTGTAAAATTGCAGCTTTGGTAAGTTCAGCAGCTTTAAATCGCATACAAGAAAAGTATTTATCAGCCCTACTTTATGAGCAGGTCAAAATTCTGACCAATCAGCCTGTAACATAACACTGACTGATGAAGAAGGATTTTCCAAACATCACTGATGAGTTACAGTAAGAATGAGAGGAATCGTGCTCTAACCTCTAAACACTAATACCGACCAAGATGAGACTCGTCAGTCAACAGCAGTCTATTGCTTAAAAAATAATACTAAGTCGGGTGCGACAAACTCAAATATATAGGAAGCTCATTTTAAAGATGCTTTTCTGCCTCTAAAGACTCTTCCATGCAGAAAAGAGCTTTTCTAAAATTGTATGGTTGTATACGCACCTGTAAGTACATGTGCTGACAATAGAGTGCACACTTGAACAACGGGCATAGTATGGATGGAGCCAGGGCCACCCCTGTTGCCCCTCTGCCCCTATTGCCGATGCTGTCTCCCCTCTTCAGGGCCTGCAGTGGCAGCAATAGCTCAGAAACTACGAGGTAGCACTTACTTGAATTCACCAGCACTGCCTCATAGTTTCTGTTCTCTACCATCGGCCTCTTCCCCCTCCGATGCACACAACCCTGAAGTGGGGCAAACTGTCGTGGGGCAAGCAGCAGTCAGCACTGAGTATGGTGACACAGTACATCAGGGAAATGATAGCCCTGGAGAGCCAGCCCCTGTAGGTGGTTGAGAAGGTGGAGTTTTAGAGGCTCTCAGTTACCAAGTGCCCAGCAGGACAACTCTAAGTAAGTAACTGTATAATCAGTTTTGTGGTTTTCTGGTAGGCAGAGCTGGCAAAAGAAGAGGGTAGTAACATGCCTTTCATCAGTGATACCTGGACTAGTAAGAATACCACATACGTGTACTTATCCTTGATAGCACACTGGTGACAACTGGATGAAACAAGGATAGACTGCAGGTATGGGGGGGGGGGGTACAACAAGAGAAGGATTTCAGTGAACTATTCTGCACACCAAGGTGATAGATGATAGCCACACCTAGACCCTTATCTTAGCAGAAGTAAGGGCAATGGTGCAAGGAGAAAGGGCACAGACAGAGCACCTTGCTTCCTGTTTTCTTATGATAGATAGTGGGGCAAATATGGTTAGGGCAGTGAAAAGGGGAGGCTTTCAGGAGATCAAGTGCTTTGCATACTTGCTGCACTTGGTTGTCAGAGACTCCCTAGGCCTGGGGAGCAAGGGAAATGTTAGGTTACCCTCAGCTACTGATCGAGAAGTGCTGAAAAATAGCAGGGTATTTACACTGCAGTGTGAAGGGTGGGCATGAGTGTATGGGAAGCAGGAAGCAATAGGGGAAGCTGTGCACCAGCTCATACAGGATGTTGGCACCAGGTAGAACTCCACTTATCATATGTTAGAGAGGTTAATGCATCAGATGTCATTGGAGACTGAGATCAGGATCAAAAGCCCTATGGGGCACCAGAAAATATGACTTTAAAGATGACATGGAGATACTGCATTCGACAGGGCTACACTGAGCCTTCTCATCCCAAATTCTATAGGTGAAGTCTGAGGACTTTCAGCAGTGATGGGTTTCACAACAGAGGTTTTGGTAATGGCAGACCTTTTGTTTGTTCAAGCCAAAAATGGTCACAACTCCTTAAAAAAGGGCGATGCTTATCTGCTAGCTAATCTCTATGATCCCTGGGTGAATGGAACTTCAGTGCAACACATTGACTTACTGGAAGGATAAGTTGGCGATTAAGGTGGAGGAAAGAGAGTACCAGAGGCAGTGGCCAGTGGTGATGCAACAGGGGAAACAGTAGGCAAGCCAGCAAGCAGTAGCGGTAGTATGAGCAGCATCCTGTCAGCTATCACTCCCATCCCGCAACGTTATGCTCCCGTAGCCCATGACCCACAGCATAGGAAAATCTTTGGCAACAGAAGCACTAGCTACAATGATAATAGCAGAGATCAGCATGCCAGAAGTCAGACTCCTGGATAAATTTCAGTGACATGCTACCTTGGAAAGCCCTTGAGGGCATGGACACAAATCCCATGGCATACTGACTTGAGGGCACACAAATCAGTATGGCCAAAGCGGCCCAGAATTTCCTGTTTTGTCCTACAACAAGCATGCCTAGTGCACTATATATTCTCCATAGTAAGGAATATTAGGGGTCCATATCATTCACACTTAGGACCAGAGTTGGTGGGAAAGCTAGTGTTTCTAAACATAAACCTCCCCTTGTTTGGTTTCCTACAACTTCCTTGTGACTGGGAGGAGGAATGCGTACAGAACTGTACTACGAAGCAGTTGCCAATACTTTATACCTTCATTGTTTTGCTGTGTTTTTGTCAGTTTCCACTGCAGTCTCCCAAGTGGGTACCTTTTAGCCCCCCATGCCAAAACTTAAGAGAAAAAAGAAACAAGAAATAAAATATACAAATAAAGTGTCTTTCTGCTGCTGACACCTGTCTCACTGTGCTGCCATTTCTGTCATGGCCTGCCTCTTTGCTGTCAGGCCTAATCTTGAGAGCCATACCTTTGCTGAACTGCAGGGCAGGTGCAAGGATATGAGGCATTCTAGGCAAACCTTCATTCCTGTCACTCCCACCCCCCACTCCCACCCCCACATCTGCTGCCGCCCCTTTCCAGGACCTGCAGAGGTAGCAATGACATTAAACACAGCGCTTATTCAAACTCGCCAAAACAGACCTTTGACCAACCACTTCCAGCCCCAAAATCTGTAAATAGTTGCACTGGTAAACAGTTCTTTTCGTCGATATTCCCACCTTGGACCTATGTTCTATGTAACCTTTGTGTTATTCGTTCTTTGTAAACCACCCTTGATCTTGGGAAGGGGTGGTATAGAAAAGCTTTGCAAATAAAAGAATAAAAATAAATTAATATTCATTAGGGATAATCTGAAAACCAGGCTGGATCGTAGTGCAGCAGGACTGGAATTCGGCCACCCCTGGGCTTTAATGCCATTGCCGCCGCTGCAGGTCCTGGAGAGTGGTGGCAGCAACAGCAATGGGTCGCTCTGGAAACATTGACACTCTAGATGCCGCCTAGTTAGCCTAATGGGTAGCGCAGGCCTTGCTAGACTGCAGCTTATGCCACCCTTGCAGCTGACTGCATAGCTGCTCTCCTTCCTAGTATCTTCCTCCTTTCCCCTTGCTGCTGCTGCCTACATCACTTTGCTATAGTCCAATCAAAAAAGTAATATCGTTCAAATTCACCATTGTAAGGGTCAAGAACAACAAAAGAGGTCTCAGTATAAAAGAACACTGCTGTATTAAGGTTCACACCTGTTCACAGCAATCGTGTTGTATCACATCAATGACCTCAAGAAAAACAGTTGTAAGAAGAAACGCCAGTCCTTATAAAATAGAAATGAAAAAGAAATAAATAGTAATAAATACTCAGCTTCAAAAAGGACTGACTCTTCCAATTAGAATATGATCCCAACGCACAGCCCCGGTACCAGTCGGACGTTTCAGAACGATTTCTTCAGGGGACCGTTAAAATACAAACATGCTGCCCACGTTTCACACTAGCCAGTGCAACTCGCGCTCAGCTCTGAACTCAACCAGCCTCAATTCTCAAAAAAATGCCGGCTGGTTGAGTTCAGAGCTGAGCACGAGTTGCACCGGCTAGTGTGAAACGTGGGCAGCATGTTTGTATTTTAACGGTCCCCTGAAGAAATTGTTCTGAAACGTCCGACTGGTACCAGGGCTGTGCGTTGGGATCATATTCTAATTGGAAGAGTCCTCTCAAAGTGCCTTAGGAAGATATTTCTGTTTTCTAAGTTACTGAAATGCACTTTCAGGTGTTCCAAATGTGGGTACAGCCTTTCAGACTATCTTCCTGCAATGTTGGTTCTCCTCAGCTATTTTAGGGCCTTGTAATTAATCTTGGTGCTGTGTTGGTTCTCTTTGGGTACCCTAGAGCATTGCAGTCAATCTTGGTACTGCCCTACTCAAAAAAACATAAGAACTGTCATACTGGGTCAGACCAAAGGTCAATCAAGGTCAGTGTCCAGTTTCCAATAGCAGCTAGAATAGGTCACAAGTACCTGACATATCTCAAAAGTAACTAGTTCTATACTACGCATCCTAGGGACAAGTAATGGTTTTATCTTGGACTACTTTAATAACTATTTATGGTCTTTTCCTTCTGGAGTTTGTCCAAACCTTTTTTTAAACCAAGATACACTACCTACTTTTACCACATCCATCGGCAATGAGTTCCAAAGACTAATTATACATTGAATGAATAAATATTTTCTCCTATCTATTTTAAATATACTACTTTATAGCTTCATGGAGTGTTTCAGTGCTTTTGGGACCTTTACAACAGTGCATCTTATCAAAGTAGCCCATCTTATCAAACTAGTCCATGAAGTTTCTTTCATCCAGGGGGTTTCTATGCTGGAATCAAAGTCTTCAGTGTCAGGACTCTGACTTGTAGACACAACCCCACTCCTATGGCCATGGCTTGTGCAGCCTCTTTTCTTGTTGTATTGTCACTCTGCAGGTGTTTTAGGGCCTTACCAGTTAATCTTGGCACTGTGCCGGTTCTCTTCAGGTTTCTTAGTGTAGCCTATCTTGCTGCTGTGTTGGCTCTCTTCTGGTGTTTTAAGGCTTTTCAGCTGATCTTGGTGTTGTAATGGTCCTCATAGTGTTCCTTTGCTTTCTAGCCAATGTTTTCTGTTTTAACTC
The DNA here is from genome assembly GCA_033557465.1 of Ichthyophis bannanicus. Lineage (NCBI taxonomy): Eukaryota > Metazoa > Chordata > Amphibia > Gymnophiona > Ichthyophiidae > Ichthyophis > Ichthyophis bannanicus. The sequence goes on from CM066031.1 coordinate 1,544,828,963, forward strand.
ACTCATGCTGCCTTGGGGTCATCCGGAGAGTGCTGTTGTTGCTTTACCACTCTGCCTATGCCTTGGAGTCTTCCTGCCAATGTCAGTGATGTTTTATTCATCTCAATGTGCTTTGGTGTTCTACGATCAATTGTGATGCCTCTTTGCCCTCTTCCACTATCTTAAGGTGTTCATTCCATTCTTTGTACCGCTTTCCCCTTCTGATTATAATTTTTGGTAGTCTTTGTGGAGAACCATATCTGGGATATAATTATACCAGACTGTAATTTATTCAGGAAGGACAGAGTGGGAAGAAAGGGAGACGGCGTGGCACTATATGTAAAAAGTAATATTAAAGTAACAGAATTGCAGGGCTTATGAGGAAAACCGGGGGGTGGGGGAATGGACCATACCTTACATATTTAGGGCCCAGTGTTTGGAAGGGCTTATACGGTTAGCAGGACCTTCTGGATAAACCCCGCTAAGCCCAATATTAAGTGATACTATCCAGACAGTGCTTCTGAATATTCCCTTTAACCATTGCATCACTAGCCAGATAGTGGCAGGGTGATCTGTGGGCAGGGATCAGTGACCACATAAAATTAGGCCAAAAGATCAGGTCTCACTTCAAAGGATATGTCTACTAAACTGTGTTAGCTGCTACTGTTGGGCTAACATGGAATTATCATCCAGCAGTAGCAGCTAATGCAGGCAAAATTCAGATATCTCAGGCATTTTTCTGCAATATCTGCATTTCACGTGGTGGACCCAGGGGGAGATGGGATTGGGGTGGGAAGTAGACATTGCAATTTGTGGCAGCCACTACATGAAAATATTTCCCATGATGGCTGCCAAAAATGTCAGTTTTGTGGCTTCAGCTAACGCCACACGATAAGGTCCATAGAGGGGGATGGGCACAAGGGATGAAGTTTGCCTAGGGTGCCTCATCTCCTTGTACCGGCCCTGCCTGGCAGGATCCCATAAGGTTGACAGATTCCATGTTACTTATCCTAGGGATAAGCAGTGGATTTCTCCCAGTCAACTTTAATAATGGTTTATGGACTTCTCCTCCAGGAACTTGTTAAAACCTTTTTTAAAATCAACTATATTAACAGTTTTTACTACATTTTCCTTCAAGGAATTTCAGAACTTAATTACACATTCATCGAAAAACTATTTTCTACAATTAGTCTTAAATGTACTACATATAGCTTGATTGCATGTCCTCTAGTCTTTGTATTTTTGGGTAGAGTAAACAACCAACTCACGTTTGCCCATTCCACTTCGCTCATTATTTTATGGTCAAATTTGGATGTACTGCAGAGGGGTGACGCAGACCTGGGCAGGAATGAAAGATAGCTACCAGCACTTTGGCAGCCCCTAGAGAGTGGGCTCCAGAGGAGGTACAGTCCAGCTATCAGACTAGTAAGGATTTATTTTGCTGACTTCATATATTATTTGTGGAGCAAAGTTTGGAAATAGATGATGAATGGTGGGAAAAGGCATAAAAATTGTATGAAAAAAATTAAAACAAAAGAGAAATGAGACCTATGAATATACCCAAAACAGGAAATAAGAGAGTCAAGAAAAAACTAGGCTGATTTTTAGAGTAATCTAATTGTAGAATCTGTTTTAAAATTATTGGAATTGAAGCACCCAATTTGAGGTCAAATAAAGATCAACTGGAAACAGCTGTCCAGGAAGGCTGATGAATGGAGGCGTATCCTAGTGCTTCAAGCAACAGCATACAAGCAAGGAAAACCAGGGTTTGAATCCCACTGGTGCTCCTTGTGGCCTTGAGAAAGTTACTAAACCCTTGATTGTCTTAGCTATAAAACATAAACTGGAGACAGGAAAGTAATTGGTCTTAAGCTAAATCCAAATAAATAAATGTGTTTTAAAAAATTAGATGCAAACCTTGAGCAGAGGCTGAATAGAGTAAACTGGTCGGCAATCAGCATGGGGACGGCAATTTTCGAATACCCATTTCTGCAGATAAAAAGCAGTTTTACCCACAGAAATGGATAATTGAAAATGGCCCCCTCTGTGTTTGGATAAAAGTATGCATGTTTAGCTCATAGTTACAGAAAAGGAGGTGCCAGAGTCCACAGGTGTTTTTTCCATAGGCAGCTTTGAAAGTGAAAGTGCATCATCTCTGGGTAAAAGGTACCAGTTCACTGCAATAAGAAGAGCTTTGTAAAAATTGCCCTAATAATGAGGTATTTGAGGCCTAGGTCTCTGAGTCCAGACTATATTATAGTATTAGCCTTACTGCAATTTGCATCAACCTCAATATGCTTTTGTTGACATATAACATTGCTCTAATGATCCTGTTCATCTGTATAAAAAGATGAAGTACTGTAATTGCACTGCCCATTTATAGGCCATAACAACAACGTTAACCACTTTCTGGAGGGAGATGTTTTTGGCAATTCCTGGTTACAAATTAACATCCCAAAGCAGTGTGACATTTGTAGTCCCCAATTCAACCCACTGAAAGCAATGCTGCAGTTTCTATAATACATTATGATGGGGCTGTCAGAAATCCTAAAATTTCCATGGAAATAGGTACTCTGGCAGCACTAGAATAAACTAAGGGCAGGAAGCCAAAATACCTGCCTGCAAAGCAGTCTCCATAATGCTTCTTTTTCATATTTCCTTCAACATTTAAGAACGTAAGAAATGCCGTACTGGGTCATACCAAGGTCCATCAAGCTCAGTATCCTGTTTCCAACAGTGGCCAATCCAGGTCACTAGTATCTGGCAGGTTTCCAAAGAGGCACACAGGTCCTACAATGCTCGTCCCGGGGCAAGCAGTGAATTTCCCAGGTCCTCTTTAATAATCATTTATGGACCTTTCCTCCAGGAACTTGTCCAAACCTTTTTTTAAACGAATTCCAGAGTTTGATTATGAGTCGAGTAAAAAAATATTTTCTCTTATTAGTCTTAAATGGGTTGCATTGTAGCTTCCAATACACATTTACCCATTCCACTTCTATCATATTCTCCTCAGCCATCTCTTTTCCAAGTTGAAGAGCCCTAACCATTTAAGCCTCTCCTCATAGGGGTATTCTTCCATTCCCTTTACCATTTTTATTGTTCTTCTTTGTATCTTTTCTAATTCTGCTATATCCTTTTTAAGATACGGTGACCAGAATTGCACACAATATTCAAGGTGCGGTCGCACCATGGAACGATACAGAGGCATTATAATATCCTTGGTTTTATTCTCCATTCCTTTCCTTATGATACCTAGCATTCTATTTGCTTTCCTGGCCGCCGCTGCACACTAGGCAGAGGGTTTCAACGTATTAACCATGATGACGCCTAAATCTTTTTCCTGGGTGGTGGTTCCCAATGTGGAACCTTTCATCGTCTAACCATAGTTTGGGTTGTTCTTTCCTAGGTGCATTTGTCCACATGTATGCAGATTGTGGCTCCTACTTAGAAGCCAAAGGGGAATGGAAATGGAAGGGGGCAACAATGGGAGCAAGACGTGCTTCCTGCTACTTTTCCCTTATGCCTGCTGGAGCTGTAGCACTAGTGGAGTTTCACAAGAGCTCAGCAGTCCCTGGGATGTAAAGTTCTGACACATGTGGACAGAGGCAGACAGTTAGTTTGCCATCAATCAGGCTGTTGATTTTAAGGTCTTACCAGCTGCCGGCCTCAATTACCTGTAATGGGACAGACCAGCCAAATGCCGACCAGTTGGTGAACCTAAATAAGAAGCATACATAAGGATTGTATTAATATAATTAAAGGTTTCAGTCAATTCCAAATATTTTCCTCTTTATATACCAAAGAAAAACATGAATTGAACAATCTGATTGACTATGTTAGCCTTTTCTGGCTCAAAAAACCCTCCTTTCTAGCAATATACAGCCCAAAAAGAGTTCAAATTCCTTTTTAGCTTTCATACTTTATCGTAACACATTATTTTTCTGTTTGTAATGAAAGGGTGGAACGGATGATAAAAGCGCCTGCAGGATGCATGCATTAAAACCTTTCATGCTTTGCAATGATTTTTGAGAATTGCACGTTAACAGTGGTTATTATGGTTTATTGAAATACTCTAGAAGGAAACAGGTTGCCAGGAAAATAGTAAATGCACAGATACACCAGAAAATTCATAATCACGGACCACCTTGTATCATCATTATTATTGCTTTTGCAGTGGAATTCAGTTCTTGTCTTCAAGAGCTGCAAACAGTTTGGACTTTCAGGGTATCCCTAGCGTATGCATGTGAAAAATCTGTGTGATTATGCAGGGGAGGTTGCCATTTCTCCCCTCCTCCCACTAGCTCCCCCTATAATGCACTAGCTTTGTCATTTGCCGCAGTCATTGAACTCTACTATATTTGAATATTTGGTCCCAAAGTAACATACATGGCCAGTTTAACAGATCGTCTCAGCCAAGGCCTTATAGACATTGACCAAAAAAAATGAAAGAACAGATCCTTTGGTGTAACACAAGTAAGGTTTCAAGCCTTAGAGGTCTGTTTTTCCAGTGCCACATGTTGGGGGGGTCGCTGGTCCAGGTAAAAGTCCATTATGTGTAACACAGTGCTGTGTATTCCATTTAATGCCAATTTGTATAACAAGAGTTTATGCTGCACGGTGTCAAATGCTGTAGACAGATGTTGCAACTGAAGAATGGCTCCCTTCGTTTTTTTCCTCCATCTGTCTGAGTTCCATACATACAGTAGAACCATGGCTGCCAGCCATCAAGAACATACCCTTCATCCAAGAATTTTAAATAAATTGTTCTGTAACAATGAGGTCTGCTCCCTCTTGTTCAACAATGGTCTAATTTCTGAACTCTTTACAGGATCAGTGAATACTCCTGGTAGTAGTAGTAGTAGATTGTCAGGATGCATCTAGTATTGTAATAACTCTAGTCTATACCTGCGGACATGCACCTTTCAGGATCTATGATGGGCTGGAACCAACACAGCTTTGTGTCAATTTCATTTATGATACCACGTTATCTAAGCTTGTCTTGTCTATCAATATAAACTGATTCTATAGCTTCTTCATAAGTTTTCCCAAACATGTAGGAACAAGCAATTGGTTACAAATGTCCCCTATCCTATTGTCTTTGAGATCTGAGCTCACAAATTATCAAATCATCAAATATGGGTCCAGTCCCTCTTGGTGCTCAGTAAATCACCAATAGACCCACCTCTGCCTTTTTCACAGAGAAACATAGAAACATGACAACAGAAAAAGACCACATTGCCTATCTAGTCTGTCCTTCCATATCAACAACTACAACAGTCCCCTTTTTACCTTTAGAGATCCTCTGTGTTTGTCCCATGCTTTTTTGAATTCAGTTACTGTCCTCATCTCTACCACCTATTCCACGGATCCACCACTCTTTCCATAAAGAAATATTTCCGCATATCACTCCTGAATCTATCCCCCTTCACCCTCATCCCATGTCCCCTCATAGCAGAACTTGCTTCATATCCATACTAATAGACTTTCCACTCCTTCCACTTTCCGTAAAGGAACTTTCTAGAAGGAAACAGTCAAAAAGTTCAGTTTGTACTCATTTAAAACAAAATTTTCCTGAATTTCATGCATTTTCATGTTTGTTTCACCTATTTATATTTTAGGTGTGTATTGTATGCACGCAAAAAAATGTTCTAAGTGTGCAATGAATTGTTAATTTGTTTAATTCATAGGTATATGGATGTACATGTGATTTGTATGCATTTTAAGGGCCCAATATTCAAAGGCATTTGCACAGTTTGCAGATCTGTAAATCGTGTAAATGCTGCTAAGTGTGATATTCAGTGCTAAGTGTGATATCCACTGGTACTACAGCTACATGCCTCAATGCTAACCAATTAGCATTGAGGCATGCCGGGAGCGTTCCATGGGTGTCACCTGGGATAACTGGTCAGCAGTGATATTCGGTTGCTGCCCGGTGGCAAAAGTTAGGTGCATTAAAGGCTGTCCTAAGTATTGCCACCAAAGCTAACTGGGTAGTGGCTGAATATTACCACTTCCTACATTTGATATTCATTACCAGTGGCTACATATTTATTTATTTAACTAGGCTTATATACCACTTTTCTACCAGTCAAAGCAGTGTACATTCAGGTACTGTATATATATATATGTCCCTTGTTCCTGAAGGGCTCACAACCTATGTTTTTGTACCTGAGGCAACAGAGAGTTAAGTGGATTGCCTAAGGAGCATCTGTGGGACTTGAGACCTCAGTTCTTCTAGCCCAAGGTTGCTGTCCACTTGCAGGATTTGAACCTCTGGCCCTCAGTAGCTTGCCTCAACCACTAGGCCACTCCTCTCTCTGAGAGATATGACCCTGACATTGGATATCGGGTTTAGTGTACAGTGGCGACGGCTAGCTGCTGTAAACATGCTAGCTGCCACCACTGAATATTGGGCCCTACGTTTTTAGTCGCCTAAACAAACTGAGTATGAGTTCATGAATGCTCATCTCTTGAACATCCTTAACTAATAATGTGTCTTTATACACAACTAAAACCACTCCACTTTTCTTATCTCTTCATGGTTCCATAAGCCTTTCATAGTCCTTTAGGTACAACTGATCCTCCAAGGAGTTTGATCCTCCCTAGTCCTTTCCTAACAATACCTCCATCAGTAGGAGACCATCTAGCCCCTGGTCCACATATAATCTCAAAGTAATGAACCCTTATTGCATGCTGAACAAACATTGATAAGTACACAGTTACTGGCCGTAAAGGTAGTATTTTCCACCTCATTTCCATGATACTTCTTATCACCTCTATTCTTAATCCATTGTACGTAACGGACCATACCTGTAACAGTTGGAATGGCTATTGTAATTATCAATTGGACTACTACACAAAATGGATCTCTTTGGTGTCTCCTTTAACTCCCTCCATTTTCTGGTTGGTACATATCATCCCTTTGCTTCTACCACAGGTATACTCCATCCCTCTCCTCTCCACTTTCCTCCTTTACTCATAAATAAACCCATTTTAAATAATCTGCTTTCTCTCTCTCCCTCTCTCTCTCTCTCTTTACTATATAACACTTTATATACTTCCCTACTCTTGAGGCACCAGAGCAATTTAAAATAATAAAAAAATTGCCATGATCATAAAGAGCAGAAGTAAGAGATAAATAAAAGGACAGAGAAAGAACACGTCTCTCTTTCCCTCTCATTTCCTAATCCTACTTATACCCATGCCTTGTACAAATCATCTTTTCCACCTTTAGCTAACCCCCTGGTACAAATCATATCTTTAATCTTGTTCCTGCCTTAACTCTCCTGTGTGCCCACATCATTCCAAGTCTTTAACCCAGCTTCATTAGACAATATATTAAGACTGAAGGGAATAATTTTCAGTCTCTCACTGAGTTCTCCAAGGAACATCAAATGATAACCAGATTAATATGAATTAAATAGTCTCTAAAATGCCTATATACAAATGTTAGAAATCTAAAAAATAAGATAAGAGAGTTAGAATGTATAGCACTAAATGAGAGGTTAGATGTGATTGGCATCTCAGAGACCTGGTGGAAGGAGGACAACCAATGCGACACTGTGATACCTGGGTACAAACTATATTGTAATGATAGGGTAGATCCAGTTGGTGGAGGAGTTGCGCTCTATGTTAGAGAGGGCATTAAGTCACACAGGATTAAAGTTTTGCAGGAAACAAAATACACTTTAGAATCTCTATGGACTGAATTTCCATGTAAAAAGGTGAAGGCGATGGCAGTGGGGGTGCATTACTGATCGCCTGGCCAGAACGAACTGATGAATGATGAAATGCTAAAAGAAATCAGGGAAGCTAACAGAATTTACAACATAGTAATAATTGGTGATTTCAATTACCCTGGTATCAACTGGATCAATGTCACAGCAGGACATGCTAGGGAGATAAAGTTTCTAGATGAAATAAAGGGCTATTTCTTGGAGCAACTGGTTCATGAATCGACAAGAGGGGAAGCTATTTTAGACCTAGTCCTTAGTGGAACACCGGATCTGTGCAAGAGATAGGGGTGTTGGGACCATTTGGCAATAGTATCATAGAATGATTGCATTTGAATTAATATATGGAGAGAGGATGGTAAGGAAATCCATAGTACTACTTTTTAACTTTCAAAAGGGAGACTATAATAAAATGAGGAAAATAGTTAAAAAAAAACTAAAAGGAACAGCTACAAATTTTAAAGATTTGCATTAAGTATGGGTGTTGTTTAAAAATAATATAGGTCAGAGAGGTTGTTGTAGCCAGAAAAGCATCTTTTTGGCAATAGTGATCATAGCATGATTGAGTTTGATCTAATAAATGCAGGAAGGTACTCAAGGAAATCCACAGTACTACCTTTTAACTTTCAAAAGGGAGACTATGATAAAATGAGGAAAAGGGGTGGGAAGGGAGGGAGGGAATGAAGACCTGTTAAAAGTTGGCTTCTAAGGTAAAGGCTTACCAATTGCCTGGGTGACTAGCGCAGCCCTTGGTTTGATAAAAGGGGCCTTTTAAATTGCCCCTTTGATCTGTCACTTGCCTTTAACACCTATTCAAGTCAACTCCATAGATCTTTTGCTTCCTAGCTGGAAGGCCTCTCTATAAAGGTCACTAGAAACATGGCAAAAGAAAAGTCATTGGAGAAAATTTATACTGCAGGAGTCAATTTTATTTATTTACATTCTCTTACATACTGTGCTATTCTGCATCAGTGTGGTTTACATTGAACAAACTGAAATTACATTGAACAGGGCATTATAACTTGGAGATAACTATTTTACAGGGAACATGGGCTATGGAGGGTTAAGTGGCTTGCCCAAGACCACAAGGAGCACCTGTGGGACTAGAAACCCCAGTCCTTCTGGCCCAAGGTTGCTGTCCTCTAGTGGGATTTGAACCCCTGACCTTCTGGCCTGAAGTACCTTGCCCCAACCACTAGGCCACTCCTCCACTCCACTCAATAGGTTAGCAAGACAAAAAATCCAGTTAGCATTTTCCAGAGAGCTCCAGACCAGACAAACTTTAGTCCAATCAGGAAACAGGAAGGAAGATCACCAGCAATACAAGAGTTATGAACAGGCTGGCTAGAGCCACTCCCCAAGCATAAGTGGTGACACTTCTGCAAGATACCTGTCTTCCAACCCAAAGGTTACCAGTTTGAGGACACCAAAATTAGGGGGAGGGGAGAATGAATTTGGTAATTTTCAGCGTTTGGATTAAGACAATATGGGATTAAAATGATATGAAACGAGTTGATATTTCCCATGTTGTTTCAAATGAATGCACATCCGAACTAATTTATAGATTTTCACTATTTGTGTAAGGATATATTTTTTATATGTGCAAATTAAAAAATGATGCATATTTTTTATTATGATGAATTTTCCTTAAGCCAAAACATTATGACACTATTCATGTGGGTGCCATTTCCAGGTTGTGCGTCCCTGGGCTGTCCGGATGTCTAGATATCCAGATGGCCAGGAGATGCACCTAATTCTGCTTTTGCAGGGGCTAGGCATCCCCACGGGAGCAGAATCGCATCACAAGGGCTGGACATCTGGAAGGTGCACCAATTCAGGCACTCTAAACATCCAGCCACTTGCCCGGCTAACTCAGTCAGGCTCCCTGATGAAGCCACAGTGCCATGGCATCCCATCACCTTGGCACCACAGCTCCATGTGGGAGCCACGATCACTGGCTGCCACCAAAAATAATATTTCCCCGCAGCCTGACCCTCAATCCGGCCTTCTGTGGCCAGGGTCGTGCTACAGGGCACCCCCTGCACCCCTCACCTTTCTGTCTCCGCCAGCCTCTGCTGTCCACCCCCGTCTAACTGTGTGACCCTGGAAAAACAGGGCCAACCTCAGAATTGGCCCTGTATATCTGGGGTCGCAGCTCATCCTGCCGCCCACCCTCGATCCTCCCTCGGCCCACCCCTTCCCGCCCATGAACAGAGCTACCCACACATGAGGCCTGTACGTGCAAGGAGCTCTGCTGCTGCTGGAAGGCTCCACCCATTTAGCGGGTCTGGACGTCTGGATTGGACGTCCAGACACACTGAATTGAGACTGGAATGATCCCCACTGTATTTATATTTTAGATGTCTTAGGACTATGTATAGTTAGGGTTTTGATGATGGTCTGCACTGTAGCATTCAGATTTACATAAATTGACAAGAAGACTAAATAGGATCAACATTAATACTTCTTTTACCTTGCCAATCAAATACTAAAAAATGATTTTGCTTTTCTTGTTGACTGAGTTACTGAATAGACTTCCAGGTGATGAGGTTGCTTTAATATTTCAGTTTCCAGCAGCCTGTGGCACAGAACTATGTGGTCTTTTATTTCTTCTGACAGTGGCAGAAAATGAGGTCCTCGAATCAATGGCTTTTTGTTGGACATCACTGCATTTGTTTCTCCTTCTTCAAGGGAGCGATTTACAGTAGGTTTTCATGAAATGTAGCCTAGCAATGATGAAAACATTTCAGTGTTTTGCATTTAAAACCCTCAACGTTAGGAATTTATATGCAGCAAAATATTTTGACATACAAAAGAAACAAATGGGATGCAGAGCTTGAGATAGTTTTTCTCAGAAGAATTTTGTAAACTTGCTAGGGTTTTGTCTATTTTTCTCCATGTGTATGCATTTTTTTCTGCACAAAGTCCAAGAACTACCAAATTACTACTTCTCAAGCTGGTGTGTCTTTTGGAAAGAGAGATATTTGAGTTGCATAATGTGCTCCAGATAAGAAGAATAGCCTTTGAAAAAAAGATGGAGTCAGGAGGAAATTAAAACAAGTAAAGCTGTAATTATTTATAGCTGAGTTTATATTATTGCACACTCCAGCTTCTAATAGTGCTGGGTAGATCAAAATGAGGCATCAGGGGCCTACATTCAAAATTGACACAGATTTTCCTAGATTAGTTTCAATTTCCTTTCAGGAATAGGAAACTGGTCCTCACGTGCTCCAAGCTGCTTGGGTTTTCAAAGATATTCATACAGGGTCCGAATTTGAGCTGGGCGGTGCTATGTGCTGCATTTGCACATAGCCCGCCCACCTCCCGCCTAATCCATATTTTCCATGCCAGGATCATATGCGGCCCCGGGATCGAAAATCCAGGTGTTGCCACACAGACAGGAAGCCTCAGGAGCCACCCGTGTAGTGCCGATTTTCGATGCTACATGGTTAACCCCACTGCGTTAAAGATAGGCAAGGTTTTCCCTCGCCTATCTGTAAGGCACAGAGCACTAACCGTGTAGCATCGAAAATCGGTGCTACACAGGTAGCACTATGGCCTGCCTCTGCTCCGCCCCAGAACGCTCCCAACATGTCCTGATGCTGTGCGGATAGCATCTGGGCGCATTAGGCACATATCCGGGATTTTCAAAGGACACTACCCATGTAGGTGCCCTTCGAAAGCACCAGATAAGGCCTTTACATGGCTAAGTAGGGAAACTACCCGCGTAAAGGCCTTTGAAAATCGGGCCCACAGAATATAGATTAGATGCATTTGTATGCACTGCCTCCATTGTATGCCAGTAATTCTCATGCATATTTATTGTGGATATCTTGTAAACCTGACCAACTTGCAATACTTGAGGACCTGAGCTGCCTACTCCTGGTCCAGATAGCTCACTTCAGAATCCAATGGGTTTACACCTTGAATTCCATATGTAGGCATTGCTGTGGTATAATCAGTGGGATGCACTGCCCCTAGGTGCTGTGGAATAAAGATAAATATACAAAGACGGAGCAGGACATTTTAGTCATCGCCAAACTGGTTGACAGTCATGGCCACAACTGCCTATAGCTTATAAAGATATTATTTGGCAGAAACTCTGAGGGTAACACAAAGCTCTTAAAATAGCTCAGAAAAGCAATGTAGGAATTTAAGGAAAAGTGCATGATTTCTTAAAAAAAAATTACACAAGGGTTAAGGGAATATTTGCTTGCTTAGAACAGAGACCAAGAAAATTGGTGAAGAAAATCATTCATATATCTATAGGGAAACTTATGGAAGTCAAACTACATTTGCTCCAGATCTGATATGCTACTTTCCTGTAGGATTTGAAACTGATAGATGCCTCAGTAAAGAACCTAATACAGGTAAACCATTGTTATTTCAGTCACTGTAAGAACACTGGCTTGGTAACCAAGCAACCAAGGTTAGATTCCCACCAGCACTCCTTGTGGCCTTGGACAAGTCACTTAACCCTCCATTGCCTCGGAAGAAAGGCCTGGCAATCTACTTCCGGTGACACTGCCAAGAAAACCCAGGAGCTTCTGGGTCACCAGGAGTCAGCACTGACTCGAAGGCACACATTACATTGCAATATACAATCATTTTACAGTGCTGTTTAATTTCTTACCGTTATAGTATAAGTCATATTGAAATAGTTTCTTAACAGCATACTGATCAAATTCATTATCAAATCAACTCATCGACTCCCTCTTTTTGATAAAAAAAAGAGACACACCAAGTTACTTAATAATTTTTATTTTTCATCCTAATTTAGAGGTGTGATAGTGTGGCAGGTGCAGGCCTGTGACCCACGGTGTCTGACATAAGCAGGCCAGCATGGCTAGCTTGACCTGTAAATGAGGCCTGTGGAGAGGCATATAGGATTGCACATCCCCCAATATGTTGCTATAGTAAGATAGAACTCAGTAGAAGTATTGAATTAGCTTAGGTAAGCAGAACCGAGAGATGGAAAAACACAGAAAAACATGTTTAAAAGTTACTGATAAGAAAAAGTACATCTGCAAAGAAATAATTGGGAGTGCTGACAGATGAGTTGCAGAGCCCTGCTCCTCTGCATGCACAAATTGGTTCTATGGCCTTGAGAGTGTGAAAGTAACAAGTTGATGAACTGACCATTGTAATTGGGACTAGAAGGGGGGTATGCAGGTGTCATGCCCACTGAAGGGACATAATTGGATAAACTTATCAGTACCAGGACCAATGGAAGGGGTACGGGAGGTACGGGAGGTTACCGGGACCAATGAAATGTTTTTCTATACCTAGAATGGAACAGAAGTCTATAAAAGTTGTTGTAATGCTTGAAAACTTTGCTCAGCCATTTTGAAATTGACTGGTTCGAGACTTGTGCACAAATAAATGATTTGGACCTTCTGAACAGACTCCTGGTATTATTGGTTTGTCTGCGCTTTGCTGCTACATATTCTTGGTGCGTTGGCCGGGAAGTTGTGGAATCAAAGTGTATATAGGGCAATATACCACGACTTTCCGCCTCTATAGGCTTGGTCCTGCCGGGATCGCGCCCTTCCGACGAGGGCTGCTCCCTGGCGCCACCGGTCCCTTGTATCGGAGGGAGCTGGTCGGACCTCGGCGGGTGCCGGGCCCGGTTGGAGCCAACGCCTCGAACCCGAGTGAGGGGAGTCCGAGGTCCAACTCATGCGCCTGCTTGGGAAGTTTGAGGACCGGATCCGGTGAGTATAGTTTTGATTTGGTGTCTAGACAGAAATAGAAAGAGCAGTACTGCCATTGGAACTTGGAATTTGGAATTTGTAATCTCGAGATATTGGGAATTGGTAAGAGAGCTTGATCACCTCTCAAGGAAGGGCCGAGTAACCCCGCATGGGAATTCGCCGGGTGAAACCCCCATCCTTATTGTAATTGGGAAAAGACTAGTCAGAATAGATAGAAACGAATGCATTCTGGGATACGTTGCTAGCATGATTGTGTGAACGAAGTGTGAATGAGAGGTCTGGCAGCACGGACCAAGTGAAGGCGGACCCCTGAGTAGCGCATTTCCTGACCGGGCGACCGCGTTCAGGTCGCGAAAAGGGGGAAGCGATTGTCGTCTTGTCTTGTTATTTGTATTCCCTATACGTTTCCAGGACCGTGAGGACCCCTTACCCACGGTCCGCCCTCCTTTTCCCTTCTGTCTGTTGTTGCGCGCACACATCGAAATGGGAGGGGCGGGGTCTACTAGAAACACTCCATTAGAATGTATGATCTCACATTTTAAAGAGGGATATTCAGGAGATTATGGTATTAAAATGACAGCAGCCCGTTTGCAGATTTTGTGTACTAGGGAGTGGCCCGATCTAGACCCCATCTGGCCCCGAGAGGGAACGTTCAATGTAGAGATTATTCAGTCAATACACCGTAGAGTGCGGATAGTGCACCCCGATCAGTACCCCTATATAGATTCCTGGTTAAGTATTTGTGAAGATCCGCCCCCCTGGGCGCAGCGCTGTTATGAGGAACAGTGCAGAATAATGTTAGCAAAAACAGATTCTAGTCAGAAAACAGAAAATCCCAAAATGAGAGAGCAGGATAAGAAAGCCAGAAAGAAGCCCATCCTGGTAGATCCTGATTCCCCAGAAATAATTCTCAGGCAGCCCCGAACCCCAGGTCCAATAAGAGTAGCCCGGCATCCTGCCCCAGAACACCAGCGACGGCCGGAGCGGGACCCAATCCCTGATCCACCTCCCGGAGGGGAGGAAGAGGAAGAATTAGCTGAAAGAGAAGAGGATGCCATAAAAAGCGAGTCAGAAACGGAGGTAGAAGAAGGAGAAAAAGAGAATGCCCCAGACGAGGAGGACAGTGTACAAGCGATTGCTAGCACCAGCATGCCAGTAAAAGATATACCCAAAGTGAAACCTGTTGGGAAAAAGAAAGTGACCCCTTCAAAGACAATTACAACAATAACCCTTAGATCCCAAAAGACACCTACAGCGGCCAAAATGTTTCCCTTACGGCAAGTCCCGGGAGTGCCCGTAAAGAATGATAATGATGAGGTGGTAGCGGGACCCCTAACTTATGTGTATATCCCTTTCTCTACGACTGATTTATTAAATTGGAGGTCGCATTATGCCTCCTATACTAGTAAGCCCCAGGAGCTGACAGAATTAGTAACTACTATTATGGAAACACACCAACCCACTTGGCCAGATTGTCGCCAGCTCCTGACTACCCTATTTACGACAGAAGAGCGAGCACGAATTAGGAAAGCAGCTATTGAATGGATGGCAGAGAACCCCGTAGCTCCGGGACCAGGGCAGAATATAATAGACCGTCGGGAAGCAGCCCAGAGAGAATTCCCGAATGAGGACCCCCATTGGGATCCAAATACAGAAGAAGGAACCGCAGCCCTAGCCCGTTTTCGCCAAGGCTTTTTACAAGGCCTGAAAAGGGGGGGCCAGAAAGCTATGAACCTTTCCAAAGTTGCAGGAGTTATCCAAGGTATAGATGAGAGCCCAGCAGATTTTCATGAAAGATTAACTGAAGCATACAGAATGTATACTCCCTATGATCCCGAGGCACCAGGAAGTTTATGTATGGTGAATTCTGCTTTTGTAAACCAGTCTCAACCAGACATTAGACGTAAATTACAGAAATTAGAAGGGTTTGCGGGCATGAATGCAACACAGTTATTGGAAGTCGCTCATAAAGTGTATGTGAATCGTGATAATGAAAGACAGAGAGAATGTGATAGAAAGATGAAGAAGAAAGCTGATTTTTTGGCTGCGGCCATAGTTGAACAGAAAAGGGGAGGTGTCCCTAGTCGAAGGAGCAGAGGAAGAGGGCAGGGTCAAGGCGGAGGCCGGACCCAGAGGCTAGGCGTGAACCAATGCGCCTACTGCAGAGAGGAAGGACATTGGAGAGATACGTGCCCGCAACTTGTAGACGCCCAGCAAGATGACGACAACGATCATCAGTGGCGAGAAGAAAGACGAGGCTATCCCCGAAATCGAGGAGGAGCCAATCGAGAACAATTCCAGCGAGAGAGAGGAGGAGGAGCCATTCAAGCATTGGCCACAATGACCCATGATGAAAATGACGTGGATTAGGACAGACCGGGCTCCCAGTTTGCTTTAGGTCTCCAGGAGCCTATGGTCGGAATACAAATAGGAGACCAAATTATGGACAGCATGGTGGTAATAGACAAAAAGATAGCCCCATTCTCTACAAAAGCAGTCACCATTATAGGAGCAACTGGTGCCAAAGCCACAAAGTCTTTTCTCCAAAATCGTATATGCAGTCTAGGAGGACAGCAAATAACTCATCAATTCCTTTACATGCCCGAATGTCCAGTGCCATTACTGGGACGAGATATGTTAGCCAAGCTTCAAGCACAAATATCCTTTTCTGAACAAGGAGAAATGCAAATGACAGTAAACTCCCAAGCCAAACCAGCAGGAGTAATGCTGCTGACAGTGCCCCGAGAAGAAGAATGGAGGTATTACGTTGATGACTCCATCCAAGACACCTATTTTGAACAAACTTTAAAGAACATCGATGCACCACCTGGAGTATGGGCAGAAGGCAGTCCCCCAGGCCTAGCCAAGCATATAGCTCCAGTGATTGTAACCCTCAAGCCTAGTGCTACACCAGTGCACGTCAAACAGTACCCTCTCCCAAGAGCTGCAATTGAAGGCATTCATCGCCACCTACAAAGATTGCTCGAGTATGGCCTACTAAAAGTATGTCAATCCCCATGGAACATTCCACTTTTGCCAGTAAAGAAACCTGGGACGGAGGATTACCGCCCAGTACAAGACTTAAGGAGAGTAAATGATGCAGTCGAAACTATACATCCAGTTGTACCCAATCCTTACACTCTTCTAGGACTGATACCTGCTGAAGCTACCCATTTCACTGTACTGGATTTGAAAGATGCATTCTTTTGCATAAGATTAGCCCCTATAAGTCAAATATTGTTTGCATTTGAATGGCAGGACCCCGTCTCTGGAAGAGGGGGCCAACTCACCTGGACAAGATTACCCCAAGGATTCAAGAATTCGCCTACCATCTTTAGTGCTGCACTGAATCAAGACCTTTCAAGCTATCCAGTAGCCCCGGGGAAGAGAGTGCTTCTCCAATACGTGGATGATTTGCTGATAGCTGCCATATCAGAAAGTGAATGTATACTAGCCACCAAAGACCTCTTGCAGTTACTAGATGAAGCTGGATACAAAGTTTCCAGAGCCAAAGCACAGCTATGTCAAAAAGAAGTGAAATACTTGGGTTTTCGTATTACCCAAGGAAGCAGAAGATTAGGTAGAGAAAGAAAAGAAGCAGTATGCAGAATTCCAACTCCAACAACCAGAAAGCAAGTTAGAGCCTTTCTGGGAGCGGCAGGATATTGCCGAATCTGGATACCCAACTTTGCCCAAATTGCCAAACCACTGTATGAAGCCACAAAAGGAGAAGAAAAGTCGCCACTGGAGTGGGGACTTGAGCAGGATACAGCCTTCAAGACGTTAAAGGAAGAATTGATGTCATCACCAGCACTTGGACTACCAGATGTCCACAAACCTTTCCACTTGTTCGTACATGAAGCACAGGGAAATGCCTTAGGCATGTTGACTCAGAAATTGGGAAATTGGGAGCGACCTGTAGCATACCTATCGAAACAATTGGACCCTGTGGCCAAAGGATGGCCACCTTGCTTGAGAGCAGTTGCAGCTACAGCGCTACTAGTGAGTGAAGCAGACAAACTCACACTAGGACAGAACATACGAGTCACTGTGCCACATGCAGTCCTTGCCCTCATGGAACAGAAAGCAAATTACTGGCTCACCAATTCCCGAATGTTGAAGTACCAGAGCATGTTATGTGAAAACCCACAGATACAACTCGAAGTGAGCCATGCTTTGAATCCAGCTACCTTGATACCCATCAGTGAAGAACTCCCAGAACATGACTGTATCGAAGTCATGGAAACTGTGTTTTCCAGTCGACCCGATTTGACAGATGTGCCCATAGACAATCCTGACCAAATCTATTATGTTGATGGGAGCAGTCTCATCCTTGATGGACGACGCTGTGCCGGATATGCAGTCGTCACTCAACACGAAGTAGTTGAATCATCAGCTCTAGCCTCAGGCACATCAGCCCAGAAAGCCGAATTGATAGCACTCACTAGAGCATTGTTGTTAGGAGAAAAACTTGTGCTAAATGTATATACAGATTCCAAATATGCCTTCACCACTCTGCATGCCCATGGAGCTCTCTACAAGGAAAGAGGACTCATCACATCCGGAGGAAAATCAGTCAAATATGGTCCCGAGATATTGATGTTACTTGATGCAGTTTGGGCCCCAACACGTGTAGCTGTCATGCATTGCAGGGGACACCAAACAGGAAAAGGAGAAGTTGCCCGAGGAAATAGATTTGCAGACACCTCAGCACGACAAGCAGCTATGACAGGACAGATTGCCCCACAAGCTATGCCAATGCAAGCAGCATTGTTTCCAGTACCTTTGAATTTATGGACACCACGATATACCACCAAAGAATTGGATTACTACTGTAACAAAGAAGATGGAGTACTGAAAGATGGATGGATTGAGCTGCCACCAGAAGAAGGCAGTCAACCCCCTGGACGAATAGTGATTCCTGAACTGTTAGGACCATCCTTTGTCAAAGCTTTCCACGAAGCCACCCACTATGGGAAGAGTGCTATGGAAAAAGCACTCAGACCACATTTCTACATCCCTCTGATGACAACCATATCAGCCTCAGTAGCACGTCAATGTCTGACCTGTGCCAAAAATAATGCCAAGCAAGGCCTTATAACGGCGCCCCGAGTTCAGTCTGGAGGTGTAACTCCCATGCACAACCTCCAAATTGATTTTACCGAAATGCCAAGAGCCAATGGATACCATTACCTATTAGTATTAGTTTGTACTTTCTCTGGGTGGGTAGAAGCATTCCCAACCAGAACTGAGAAAGCCCGAGAAGTTACCAAAGTCTTAATGAGAGAGATTGTCCCCAGATTCGGAATTCCAGCAGTAATAGGGTCAGACAATGGACCCTCATTTGTCTCCCAAGTTACTCAGCAGTTAGCAAAAGCTTTACAGATACAATGGAAACTCCACACTGCATACAGACCCCAGAGTTCAGGGAAAGTTGAGCGAATGAATCATACCTTGAAAGCCCAAATGTCCAAGCTTTGTCAGGAGACACACTTGAAGTGGCCCCAAGTGCTCCCAATAGCTTTACTCAGAATACGCTCAGCTCCTGTAAAGTCAACAGGGTTTTCCCCTTTTGAAGTTCTGTATGGTAAACCCCCACCAATAGTGCAGGGAGTCAAAGGAAGTTTAGCCCAAATTGGTTCAGAAGTAACCAGACAAGAACTCCTAGCTCTTAGTTTTGTTCTGCAGACTCTCCATACGTGGATCCAAGACCAGTTGCCTATCAACTTGACGGAACCCTTGCATCCCTATCAGCCTGGTACTTCGGTGTGGATCAAAGATTGGAAGAAGACACCGTTGGAACCCCATTGGAAGGGACCGTACACCGTCATCCTGTCTACCCCAACTGCAGTAAAGGTAGCCGAGATCGACGCCTGGATCCACCACAGCAGAGTCAAGCCCGCCGCTGATCCTGAACCAGAGCAGTGGACAGCAGAACAGCATCTTGATGCACCCTTGCGAGTTACTCTGAGACGGCAACCAGCAGCTTAGATACTTCATCACAAGTGCTTTGCAGTAGCCAAGTCTTTCGAAGAGGATTGCTGTTTTCCATGCAGCAACAGCTTTGTTTCAATGAACCCAATTTGCGTGTGAGTTGACACACTACCTTGAGACTACATTGACTAAGCCAGACTTCACAAGCCAACTGAAATTGCTAATAAGTTGGTTAATGTGTACTGGACAACCTGAGGATCTTCAATCAACACTCAGCACCCGTTAAATTGCTTCATTAGCAAACGGGACGAAGAATAAAAGACCGTCGTGATCAAGATCAGCAAGCTGAGGATTCAGAAGAACTCCAATCAACACCAACATGTATCTTTGCTTTTGCTTTGCCTTGGTTGCCTTCTTTGGAGGTTTTGAACTGACTTATGCTTTACCTCCATGCACTGCTTGCATTACCTCTACTCGAACTGGACTGAAAGTAACTCAGACTTTGCTTTATCATTCTTACTATACCTGCAAGGGAACAGTGACTCGGTGTATTTATAACACCACTGAACTAAATGTTTGCACTCATGGCAAAATTAAAGCATGCTATAATCCGCATCAGAATCCATCCTATTACACGATGGAAATAAGATGGAAGGATGCAGATGGACCTATATTAGCTGCTACGCCACCACTTAAGGACATTACTAAACCTGCTGTTTTGAATTTTGATGCATGTAATGCTATTAATAGAGATAGTTATTCCACCTGTGGTACATGGGAGAAAGCGTATCGAAATGACCATAAGTATATGTGTCCAGAAGGTGCCACGGGATGGAGAAAGTGTACAGGTAAAAAGGAACCAGGCTATAGTACTGCCCCAGCAGCAGACTACTATTGCCCGTATTGGGAATGTGTTTTTTATGCTACCTGGAATACTGGTGTAACTGATGAGAAAATAGATAAACGAATGGCTACTTTAACCAAGCCAACCACAAATGATAAATGCCAGAAAGATGCTTGCAACCCCTTACACTTACATATACACAATCCCTATGCTTGGAAACAAGGATACAAGTTTGGTTTACGTATTGCTGGAGGGGCAATAGATCCAGGGACCATTGTGTATATCAGATTGAATACCCAAGCCCACAAGTCGTCTAAATATCATATTCATAATACCTTTTATGAAGCTATGCATGTAAATAAGTTTGAGATCCCTCATCCTTCACAGAATCTATTCCTAGAATTAGCTGGAGCAGTAGTATCTAGTCTTAAGATCTCAGATTGCTATTTCTGTGTTGGGACCCAAATGGGAGATCAATGGCCCTGGGAAGCCCAAGAATTGAATTATTCTATGACTTACAATCAGACTGAATTACACAAGACTACCAGTGAGTGGGTGTTAGCGCACTCAATCGTTGGACGTCTTTGCTATGCCAGAACTGGACCCCAGTTCACCCAGAAGGTAGGACAGCTGGTCTGTCTTAGCCAGAAGTACTATAATGCCACGACCAAAAAGACAGCACGGTGGTCAGGAATCAAACACCCTGAACCTCCTAACCCATTAGCCAGATTTCCTGAACTTGCTGGTTTATGGACTAACCTTGCCAAAGTCCAAGCCTGGCAAGCCCCACCTGGCCTATATTGGATCTGTGGAAACCGAGCATATGCACAACTCCCACCACACTGGGGAGGAGCATGTGTCTTAGGAACCATCAGACCTTCTTTCTTTCTTTTAAACACTGAACATGGAGAACAATTAGGATACCCTGTTTACACTACCCACCGACACAAAAGAGCATTAAGACAGAAAAGAGAAGCCTTACAAATAGGCAAGTGGGAGAAGTGGCAAGGTGATGATTGGCCACCAGAAAGAATCATTGAGTATTATGGGCCTGCCACTTGGAATGATGATGGTATGTATGGTTATCGTACTCCAATTTATATGATTAATCGTATTATTCGCTTACAAGCAGTAGTTGAAATAATAACCAATGAAACTAGTCATGCTCTTACGCTCTTAGCTAGACAAAGTACTCAGATGCGCACTGCTATATACCAGAACCGCTTAGCACTTGATTATTTGTTAGCAGCTGAAGGAGGAGTATGTGGTAAACTGAATTTAACTAATTGCTGTTTGAAAATAGATGATAAAGGTCAAGTAGTTGAAGAAATTGCTAAAGATATGCAAAGACATGCTTATGTGCCAGTACAGACTTGGCACTCATTGAAATTTCCTAACTGGTTTGCTAACCTCTTTTCATGGGTGGGATGATTTAAGACTTTCATTGTTCTAGTACTAATCCTTGTTGCTGTTATCTTTTTATTACCATGTTTAATCCCATGTTGTATGCGTTCCATTCATAACACTATTGATAGTACAGTAGAGCGGAAGACCGCAACTAAAATAATGGCTTTATACAAAGCCAGTCCTAGTCGAAATCCTTCAATCATGATGTGATTCTTCAAAAGGTGATTTAATTCTCACACCTTATTAAGTAATAGGGTGAGATTAATCAAAGGGGGGAATGTGGCAGGTGCAGGCCTGTGACCCACGGTGTCTGACATAAGCAGGCCAGCATGGCTAGCTTGACCTGTAAATGAGGCCTGTGGAGAGGCATATAGGATTGCACATCCCCCAATATGTTGCTATAGTAAGATAGAACTCAGTAGAAGTATTGAATTAGCTTAGGTAAGCAGAACCGAGAGATGGAAAAACACAGAAAAACATGTTTAAAAGTTACTGATAAGAAAAAGTACATCTGCAAAGAAATAATTGGGAGTGCTGACAGATGAGTTGCAGAGCCCTGCTCCTCTGCATGCACAAATTGGTTCTATGGCCTTGAGAGTGTGAAAGTAACAAGTTGATGTACTGACCATTGTAATTGGGACTAGAAGGGGGGTATGCAGGTGTCATGCCCACTGAAGGGACATAATTGGATAAACTTATCAGTACCGGGACCAATGGAAGGGGTACGGGAGGTACGGGAGGTTACCGGGACCAATGAAATGTTTTTCTATACCTAGAATGGAACAGAAGTCTATAAAAGTTGTTGTAATGCTTGAAAACTTTGCTCAGCCATTTTGAAATTGACTGGTTCGAGACTTGTGCACAAATAAATGATTTGGACCTTCTGAACAGACTCCTGGTATTATTGGTTTGTCTGCGCTTTGCTGCTACAATAGCTCATCCTACTATATAAACAGGCCTTGCTATGGTCATCTGAAGTAGCAGAAGCTGAATTTTGCAAAGGAAAGCAGATCTAGTGTTTGTCACTGCATTTCAATATGGTTTGTTCCATTTAGAAACCAGGAGAAAGCAATTATGCCAATCAAGCCCTAATAAGTTCTTGACCTTTAGAATCCTGCTTGTTCCTAATCAAGCTGCAATATTTAGAACAGCCGCTTAACGTTTTCTACAGAACCAGCTGGTTTTACTGATTCTCAGACAGAGGAGGTGATCCTCAATTTTCTGACAAGGCCATGCAGAGATCATTGCAAGGGAGATGAAGAAACAGGAATATGGAACAAATATCTGATGATCCTCAGAAGATGAAAGGAGAAACCATTGCCGCCCCCACAGTAAAGGACAACTACAAGAAGACAAGGGGCTTAGAAGATGTTCAAAAATTGGCAGTGTCATATAGAGATATACCTAAATCTTCCCAGGTTCTCACAGGAGCAAAACCACTATTTGCTATTGGCAGTAGATCAAGGGATGCATATTTGTGTCATTGCCAAAAATTGCAGTGCAATACAATTGTTCTTACGTTGAGCAGAATACATTGTAGATTTGTTAAATCTCCAGTAAGAGATGGAGAGAGCTGATGCCACAGCTGTTGAGAATGCCAAGTGGGTCTTTCAAAAAATGATGACACTGGAGTAGCAGCTGCTGTTTTGCTGAAACATAAAGGCCTCATTTCCATCCAGCGATGCAGCCCCTTCTGAGGTTCTATGACCAGAATCTGCTGTCAATGCTGGTAAAAAAAGAATGGTTGGAAGAATGTCTGTGCTTCCTAAGAATGATTATTTTTCAGGATATTCAACAGACTTAATAAGAGAACTTTAAGCCAACTACTTCCGTTCCCAACATATTACTAACTCTACTGTGAAATAACTGGCTAAATTTTGTCAAGCCAAGAAGCTGACAGGATAAAATGTATACATGGAGGAGGAAATTTAATAAATCTTTTTTTCATGCGCAAAAGGCCTGTTATAAAATTAGGGCCTGCCTAAAAGTGCATTGGGTGCAAATACATACAGACATAGGGGCTTGTTTACCAAGCCGGGGTAGCGGTTTCCGAGCGTTATCGAAGCCGCGGCCCCATTGAAATCAATGGGGCCACGGCTCCAATGACGATCGGAAACCGCTACCGCGGCTTTGTAAACAAGCCCCATAGAGTAGATGTTCTCAGGGGATGAGTTTGGGTTGGGCATGAGCAGAGTAATGATTTTATGAAATATGTATGTGCACATGCACTTTACTGTTAACATTTATGCTTCCTTCTCTGCCATGTCAGCACCCACAATCTAGGCACTGTTTCAGCAAGATTTGTGCTAGTATTTTCTAAAGACACAATGGGGTAGATTCCAACCAGCGTTTAGTGGTTCTGGACATCCTGTCCAGATGTCCAGTCCTGCTAAATATCAGGGCACCAATTCGGCAATGGGCAGGGGCAGGCTGGAGGTAGAGTGAGGGAGAGCATTGGGCGGGAACCTGATCCCGATGTAAAGGCTGATTCCGGGGTCAGCTCTGTACTTCTGGAGTCAGCCATTTGGACGGGGGACTTATTCCACCTCAGAGGTGGAATAGGTCCCCCTAGATAGGGGCACCTGCAGCAGCCGGCCCTGAAAAGCAAGGTGAGGGGGTGCAGGGGGTTCCCTGCAGCTCGGCCCTGGCCATAGTAGGCCTGATTGGGGGTCTGGCAGTAGGGAAAGGGAGAAGTCTGGGTCTGCCAGGTATCGCGGCTCAAGTATGGTGCCATGTGGTAGCCAGGTAGTGGGCTAGACATCCAGGTGCCCAGAATCGGGGCACAGCCTGCATGTCTGGCCAGTTGCACCCGATTCTGCTCCCATGGGCACGTCTAGCGGGGGAGCAGAATCGGGTGCAATGCAGGCCCATCCAGATTCTGGGTGCCCGGATGGCCTGGGGGCACCCAAAACAGAATTGGCCTTAATGACTACAAAAAGGCACCTCCAAACGTAGGCGCCTTGTTATAAAATTACCTTCCACATGTATGTGTTTGTCTGGGGGGGGGGGAGGGGCAAGGGTGAGATTTAAAAAAAACAAAGATTAACCACACAAATCTTTTGAATTATTTTTTAGGTAGACTGGCTTCCCCTTCTGTAAATAGGAACACTTTGATCCATTGTGGCTAATGTTCCCATCAGATTATATTATCTACTAGATGTATTATTGATCCAAAATAGCAAAATGTTTGAAAAAACGGATAAAGTTAAGAGAAAAAAACTGGGCTGATAAACAGGATTTGAAATCTCAAATATATATAATTCTGTGTTAACGAATGCCAGGTCAGCAGGAGAAAGGCAACCTTTTTCTGAATCACAGCCCAATGCTCTAATCACTAGGCTAATCTCTTTTGTTAAGTGTTAATACAGTTAAGAACTTAAGAAATGCCTTGCAGGGTTAGACCAAGGTCCATCAAGCCCACTATCCTATTTCCAACAGTGGCCAATCCAGGTCATAAGTATATGGCAGGTTTCCAAAGAGGCACACAGGTTCCACAATACTTGTCCTGGGGTAAGCGTTGGATTTTTTGGGTCTTCTTTAAAAATTGTTTATGGACCTTTCCTCCAGAGTTGATTACGCATTGAGTAAAAAAAATATTGTCTCTAGTCTTAAATAGGTTCTATTGTAGCTTGTGTGTCCTCTAGTCTTTCTACTTTTTGATGGCATAAACAACTGATGTACATTTACCTGTTTCACTCCATTCATTAATTTATAGACTTCTATCATATCCCCCCTCAGCCGTCTCTTTTCCAAGTTGAAGAGCCACAACCTTTTAAGCTTCTCCTCATAGGGTTTCCTTCCATTCCCTTAACCATTTTTGTCATTCTTCTTTGTACCTTTTCTAATTCTGCTGTATCCTTCTTAAGATATGGTGACCAGAATTGCACACAATATTCAAGGTGCGGTTGCACCATGGAATGATACAGAGACATTATAATATCCTTTGTTTTATTCTCCATTCTTTTCCTTACGACTCCTAGCATTCTATTTTCTTTCTTGGCTGCCGCTGCACTCTGGGTGGAGGGTTTCAACGTACTATCCACGATCATGCCCAGATCCTTTTCCTGTGTAATGATTCCTAATGTGGAACCTTGCATCATGTAAGTTTGAGTTGTTCTTTCCTAGGTGCATAACTTTGCACTTGCCCACATTAAATTTCATCTGCCATTTGGACACCCAGTCTCCCAATCTTTCACATACCTCTTGTAATTTTTCCTCTTGTGTTTTAACAACTTTGAATAATTTTGTGTCATCTGCAAATCTGATCACCTCACTCATTATTCCCATTTCCAGCTTATTTATGAATAGGTTATCAAGCAGCAGGCCTAATACAGATCCCTGGGGTACTCCAATATTCACCTTTCTCCATTGAGAAAATTGGCCATTTAGCCCTACTCTCTGCTTTCTACCTTTTAACCAGTTCCCAAATCACAGTAATACACTAACTCCTTTCCCATGACTTTTTAATTTTGCCAAGAGTCTATGATGAGGGACCTTGTTAAAGGCTTTCTGAAAATCCAGATACACTTTATTGATCAGCTTACCTTTGTGTACCTGTTTATTCACAACTTCAAAAAAATATGACAGATTAATAGTACACAGTATAGGACAACTATCCGGAGGGTTGCCATGAGTCAGCACCAACTCAATGGCTTTTATCAACAACAGCAACAAGGAAGGCACTAAATTCAGAGGTGATGTAAATTATCGTGACCAGAGAATTGAATGAAATCGGGAGTCTTGAACATACAGGGGTACGTAACCTGGTCGTGAGGATATTCAGAATGCATGTGCATGAGATATTTTTGCATGAACTGTTGCCATGTTTTCTAAATATATCTTACTGGACTATGGAATTCAGGGATGGATTTTTTTTTTGTGTGGTTATGGAAGACAGGGTTCTGGATATCTTAAGGTAACCTGTGAGAAAAATTCCTTAAACACAAATCACTGGAATTTTCTTGCTACAGACAGAAACTGGACTGCTTGAAAGAGCTTTAGAAAAAGGGAAATTTAAAATTACTTCCACTGTCATATGCAGGGTGGATGCTAGGGTTTCTGGCGCCTCATGAAACTAATAGATTGGCGCTGGCTACATCCCGACCTCCTTTTTCCCCAAACTCCTTTGTGAACTCTTTTTACATTATGCTAGTATTTCTCCTTCAAATCCAGTGTTGTAAGAAATTGCTGTGAAGGGGTAAATGCAAAGCCAGAATTAAAATTACTACCGAGCAGTAAAAACTTAGCATCATATGAACAGGCTGTGATAGTCCAAGAGCATGCTAAATTTTAAATATGAATCAAAAGAAAAACACTAAGTGGTATGGACAGCTCGGAAATATTTTACTCATTGATAAAATATGCAGGAGAAAGATTTTGTACAGAAGGTAGGAATCAAAAACATGATAGCCTTGTACTAAATGTACATCTAGAAACTATTAGTGAAATTGGTATAATATTGATGCAAAGAATAGTTGCAACATAGTCTGTCACTGTAGGAAGACTATGAGACAAACACCTTCAGCAGACTCCCAAGCATGAAAGTCACATCCTTAAACAAATGATCATTTAGGGCCATCCTGATCCAGCACTTTTTTAAACAGCTTCCAGAGCTCCAGTGGGGGTCACAAAATCAGTTTCCCTTGCCTCCCAAATAAATCCTTGCTTTCTCCTTGCTGGATCAAATGATTTGTTTTCATTTCTTGATCAAGCCTCTATTATTCTGGCTTTCTCTCACTCTACCTTCACTTCCTACTGGCAGTCATGCAGTCAATCAGGGGCAGCTCTATAATGAGGCCGAGTGAGGTGGTAGCCTCAGGCGGCAATGTTTTGGGGGCGGCAAAAATTGCCCCAAAAAGACCGCCTCACTCGGCCTTCAAAATAATACTAAAAAAAACCCCTGGCTGCAAAAGCTGCTGCTGCTGTAGTGGCGGTAGCGTCAGCATGAAGTGTCCCGTGGGAGCCGCCTCCCTGGAAGAGCCCTCACACAGCACCAACATCACCCCCCCCCCCCCCGGTACCGGCTCAACTTTGCAGAGCTGTGCAAAGGGAGAGTGTTTCCCTTTCCTATGGCTCTGATAAAACTGAGCTGGCACGGGGGGGGGGGGGGTGCTGTGTGAGGGCTCTTCCAGGGAGGTGGCTCCCGCGGGGCACTTCATGCTGCTGCTACTGCCGCTACAGCAGCAGCAGATTTTGCAGCCAGGTTTTTTTCTTTTTGTAGTTCCCTAAAGGTCTGGGCTGGCTTAGGCTGGTGGGGTGGGGGGGGGGGGGTTTGATAGCACAGGAAATAGTAATGGGCAGATGGGGTGGGCTAGGACTGGAAATGGGCTGATGGGGTGGTTAGAACTGGAAATGGGCTGATCGGGAGGGGGCTAGGACTGCTAATGGGCTATCGGGGAGATGTCTAGGACTGGAAATGGGATGATGGGGGTGAAGCATGTAAATAGGCTGATCGGGAGGGGGGTTAGAACTGGAAATGGGCTGATCTTGAGGGGGCTAGGATTTTTAATGGGCTGATTGGTGGGGTTAGGCCTGGAAATGGGCTGATTAGAGGGGCTAGGACAGGAAATGGGCTGATTGGGGTGCTAGGACTGGAAATGGACTTATTGGGGGAGTTAGGACTGGTAATGGGCTGATAGGTGGCTAGCACTGGAAATGAGCTAGGACTGGTAATGGGCTGATTGGGGGACTAGGACTGGAAATGGGCTGGGATTGGAAATGGGCTAATGGGGGAGGGGAGGAGTGTGCTGCTGGCCCTGGAAGAAAACTAGGGGCTAGAGCTACAAATGGGCTGATGCAGGGGGATGGTAGAATAGGATTGGAAGGGAGCAGATACTGAGTGGGTCTGCCAGGGGAAGGAGGGGGCAGGAAGGGAGCTAACACCTGGTATGTACTGAAGGGGGACTGGAAGGGAGCTGACACTTGGGGATGAGAGTGGTAAGTGGCTGGTTAATGGGGAGGAGGCTGGAAGGGAGCTGACATGTGAATGGCACTGGAAGGGGGATGGACAGAGAGTAGGGTGACTGGAAGGGAGCTGACTGGGGGGTGGCACTGAGAGTGGACGTGAGCTGATACCTGGGATGGTATTTGTACTAGAAGGGACTGGACAGCGGGGAAGAAGGGGGGGGGGCTGGAAAGGAATGGACACCAGTGGCAGTCGTGGGAATGCAAGGCGGTTGACATTGGAAGGTACTGGGAGGGGAGGACTGGAAAGGCGGCTGATACTGGGGAGGGTTACTGGAACTGGAAATGGGCTGATTGAAGGAAGTGAAGAAAACAAAAGAAGAGATAAGAAATGGCAGATGGACCATGGGCCATAGACCACAGAAAGAGATCTAAGAGAAGACAGGAAAGCAGATGCTTCGGATTGGGACCAGCATGATCAGAGAATAAAATGGTCAGACAACAAAGGTAGAAAAAATAATTTTATTTAATTTTAGTGATTGGACTCTGTGCTATTTTTATATTTTACACAGTATTGGGGAACTGCATCTCTTATTTATCTGATGTTGCACTGCATGTGGACTCTGGCTTCTTGGGATTTCAGTTTAAATTTTGTCTACATATTTTTATTTTTACTTTAGAGTATGGTTACTTATTCTGTACTTGGTGAGGGTCGATGTTGTGAGTGTGTGACTGAGGTCAGGTGTTCTGTTAACATGGAGTTTGTACATAAAGATCTATACTGTACTGTAGTAATTTGACTTGTTCAGCTTTTCAAATAGGTGTATGGATGTTCCAGGGCCCATTGTAGTATTTACAGTGATGCTTTTTTTGGTGGGCTCCTTATGTGAGTTTTGGACATTTGTGCTGATATGGTATGGTATGGTAGATTTGTTCTTTGTTGTAGGGTTTTGTATTAGTTCACAATATGCCTGGTACTGAAGAATAGTGGTTGTTGTTGTTAGTGAGATGATCAGAATCCGATTTATTTTTTTAAAATGTTGAGTTCTGTAGGTAAATGTCCTCGTTCTGTTCTGTACCTACTATGGATGCAAAATATACATTGAAAAAGAAAAAAACAAAATATATGTTGAAAAAGAAAAAGCAACAAAATAAAAATGAGCTATAATTTAGTTTTATAAACTGTGCTGTTGGTTCTTGCTGTCTTTTAGTTCATTGGTGTGCAAACAGGACCGTACCTAGCCCTGTGCAAACGGTGCAGCCGTACAGGGCGCAAAGGCTTGGGGGCGCATTTCGGCTGTCTGCTGTTGCCTTGCTGCCACTGGCAGGACAATAGGAGGCAGTCGAAATACGCCCCCAAGCCTTTTCACAGCACTTTAAGCAGGTCTGGTCTCTCCCTCCTCCGACGCAATGTCAGAGCAGGGAGGGACAGATCTGCTTAAAGTGCCGGCGCCTTTCAGATCGGGTGCATGCCCCCCTCCTCCTCCCCATACCTCTGTTCAGCACTGCCTGTCTTTCCCTGCTGCCAGCGCCGCTGTGAAAAAAAACAGAGGGCGGCAGCAGCATGGGAAAGAACAGGCAGTGCTGGACGGAGGTATGGGGGGAGAGGGGGGCATGCGACCTAGCTGCAAGTCGCACAGGGCGCAATTGCAGCTCATTACTGCCCTGTGTGCAAACATCTTGCATTTCCTCTATATAATCTAATCGGCTTTTTGGTTTGGTTCAGTCTCTGATTGAATTTCTGAAAAAGCCCCTCCCCCTCTAAGGTGTGTGTGTGGGGGGGTGCCATTTCATACTTCACCTCAGGCAGCAGATTGCCTTGAGCCACTCCTACAGTCAATGTACTAGCAGTAGGAAGTGAAGCTGGAATGAGAAAAAAGTGAGGATAACACGGCCACTTTCTTGCTGGATCAGGGCGTAAGATCCATGCTTTTTCCATTACTCCTCAGTTTTCAGGATTTCTTTCCCAAAATTATACTGTCCTCCAGAGTGAGGCGAGAGAAAGAACTCTCACACGCAGCCATCTGCATTGTTGGCAGAAACTAGCATAATGGCTCTGTGCAAGCAGTGTGGGTGCAACTAATGCCACCTCAAGCATTTTAATTGCAGGGGCATGTACCTGCCCCCTCCTGCAGTTGGCCTACAGCTCTGTGCTGGTTGCACAGCCCACATATGTGTTACCAGAGTGGAACTTACTCAACATGTCACTAAATGTGCCCAACAACAAGAGGAGCTTGACAACCCCAACATAATTCCTCTGAAGCTGTGCACTGGACCAGCATGGTACTAATGTAAATTAATATTCTGCAAATGCGAGATGCTTGCACACCAAGGAACTAAAAGAAAAAGCGAGAACCACGGTGTAGTTTATAATACCAAATTATAACCCATTTTATTTTGTTATAAATTGTGTTAGGTTTCTTGCTTTTTCTTTTTGAACATATATTCTGCATCCACAGAACCCCCTTCCTCGGCAAGGGTGCAGAGCAGAACTAGGACATTCTCCCATCTGATTCTAGTCATCTCACTAACAGCATAAACATTTTCCAGTACCAGGCATATTGTGAACCAATGCAAAACTCTACAAAAGTCACCGAGGATCTACAGAGCAAATCTATCTTACCATACCAGCACCTATGCTGATGACTCCCAAATCTCCTAATATCTCCCCAGCAATCCAGACCAGGATCTCAGCCTGCCTTTCTGACATCACTGCCTGGATGTCTCATCGCCGCTTGAAGCTGAACATGGCCAAAACTGAACTCCTTGTCTTCCCCCCCAACTCCTCCCCTCCTCTTCCCCCCTTCTCAGTCTCTGTGGATGGATCTACGATCCTTCCTGTTCCCTCGGCCCATAATCTGGGGTTTATCTTTGACTCCTCTCTCTCCTTCTCCACACATATCCAACTCGTAGCTAAGACCTGCCGCTTCTTTCTCTACAATATTAGCAAAATCCGCCCCTTCCTTTCTAAATACACTACCAAAACGCTTATCCACTCCTTAATCTCCTCTCGCCTCGACTACTGCAACCTACTCCTTGCTGGTCTCCCCGTGTGCCATCTCTTTCCCCTTCAATCTATACAAAATTATGCTGCTCGACTAATCTTCCGCCAGTCTCGCCATACCCCCATTACTCCTCTTCTCAAGTCGCTTCACTGGCTCCCTATCCAATTCCGCATCCAATTCAAACTTCTCCTGCTGACCTATAAATGCATTCACTCTACGGCCCCTCACTACCTCTCATCTCTTTTCTCTCCCTACATCCCCTCTCGTGAACTTCGCTTCGCTAATAAATTACTTCTATCTAGGCCTTTCACTCGCACCACTAACACCCGACTTCGCTCCTTTCACCTTGCTGCACCCCACCCCTGGAACAGCCTACCTGTGTCTATACGCCAAGCACCCTCCCTGGCCCTCTTCAAATCCAGGTTGAAGACCCACCTCTTCACTGTCACTTTCAGATCCTGACTTCTATCCTTTATCTCAACCTGACTCCCGTCAATTTTCATGACCAAATTGTTAAGACTATATTGTGCTTTGCACCCAATTGACTGCTCTGTATTGTCTCAATTAGATTGTAAGCTCAGATGAGCATGACTCTGATGAGTAGGGACTGTCTCTTTTATGTATGCCTGTACAGCGCTGCGTGCGTGGCGTTATATAAGTGCTAAATAGTAGTAGTAGTAGTAACTTCCAAAACTCACACAAGGTCCCTACCCAGAAAAAAGCAGCACTTGTAAATATTGTAGCGGACCCTAGAACATCCATACACCTATTTGAAAAGCTGAGCAAGTTAGATTTCTAGAGTGCAGATCCCTATGTGCAAACTCGGTCACACACTCAGAACACAGAGCCTCACAAAGTACAGAATATGTGACCACAACCTAAAAATAAAAATATGTAGACAAAATTTTAAGTGAAACCCCAAGAAGCCAGACTCTCCATGCAGCGCAACACCAGAGAAATGGAAAGATGCATTTCCCTGTACTGTGTAAAAAGATAGAATTAAATCCGATCACTAAATTAAAAATAAAATTATTGTTTTTTACCTTTATTGTCTGATCATTTCATTCTCTGACCAAGCTTGTCCCAATCTCAGGTTTCAGTTTTCCTTTGTCTTCTCTTAACTCTCTTTCTTCATTCTCAAGTCCATCTACCATTTCTTGTCTCCCCTTTTGCTTTATTCACTTCTTTTCATCTTAGATAGTGATCTTTTCCTTTCAGCTTTCTTCCGTGTATTTTTCTCTCTCTCTGTCCACTCAGATTTCACTACTAATTCTTGCTATCCAGTCCTCAATCCCCCTCTCTTTTTACTCCATCTACCTTCCACTTTTCAACCCTCACCCCAGTCCTCCCATTCCCCATCTTTTCCTCTCTGATCCATTATTCCCTAGTCTTTCACTCATTCTCTCTCCTCCCCATTTCTAGTGTCTCTCTCTCTTGTTCTTTCCCTCCATCCAGCACCTACACTAGCTCTCTCTCTCTATCCTTCCATGTTCCCCTCCCGTTTCCTATTCCCCTTTGTCCAGCATCTCCATACCATCCCCTCCCTATTACTCCCATGCCCAGCATCTCTCTGTTTCTTTCTCACCCTACTTACCCCTGCATCTCCCCTCTCTCCCTCTTACCCCAGTGCTTTGCAGTTCTCATTTACCTCTGTTCCACCCCCCATGTCCAGCAGCTCCCCATGGTCTCCCTATAACCCCCTTGTCCAGCATCCCCACTCCATCTCAAAAACCTTCAATCCTTGCTTCTCCCTGTGTTTACTTCTCATGTCTAGTATCTCCCCTTGATCTACCTAGTCCTCATGTCTAGCATGTCCCCTCTGCCTTCCTATTCCAACCTGCATCCAGCATCTTTCCCCTATCTCTCTGTGCCCCTCCATGTCCAGCATCTCCCCTCTACCAGCCAATGCCCCCCATGTCCAGCAGCTTTCCTGTTTTCCTGTGACCCCCTTGTCCAGCATCTGCCCTGTGTTCCCTTGATACCCCAGAGTCCAACATTTTCCCTCCATCTCCCTATGCCCCCTCCCCATGTGCAGTTTGTACATATCCCTAGCCTTCCATCCCCATGTCCACTATCTTCCTTCCACTCTCCCACAGTCCCCTAACCCTCTGCTCCCCTTTCCAGACTCTGTGCCTTTATCACTTCCCCTTTGCACTCTCACTCCCCACCTCCCTTGCTCTTCATTTTGCCCTCTTACCTCGGGCCTTGCAGCTGGCTGATAGCTCTTCTGCCCATGGAACTTGTTTCTTCCATAGGCAGGATCTTCCGTTTGGGGCCACAACTGCGGCCTTGCACAATTCCTATGCCTGTGGGAGCAGCAAGTACCACCGGCAGAATCTTCTGTTCTCTCTTGCCCATGGGACTTGCTGCTTCGGTGGGCAGGATCTTCTATTCACGGGGTGGGAGAGAGAGAGAAAGAGGGCGGGGACAGCTAACACCGACACTCCTTACTTTTGTCTGTTTTATTTTATTCTGCTCTCCTTTTGTTGAAGGTCATTTTATAATAGAGCTTCTAGGCCTGGAGGTGGAGAAGGCAGGTACCTATGTGCCTTTGTAAAATACTAATAGAAATCCTGCAGAAATTGCACCTAGCTTGAAGGTACAGCCATTACACCTTGAGAAGGCATAAATTGTCAGCATGTACTTTATATGCATATGCATGTATTTAATAAAATCCTCACATAAATTACTACTTCGCCCATGCTATGCCCTATGTCACTTTGGAAACCACAACAAAACCAATGATCCTGACCCTACCTTTTCCATCACATAAGTAATTTCGGATATACTCTCCCTCAAAAGGCATTCCTCTCAAATGCACCCTGATGCTAGATACAATCTATCTACTGCATTGAACTTACATGTATATAGTTTTTTGTTTTGACTGTATTCAATAATGTTATTGTATATAGCTCTAAACTGTTCCATGTAATTGAATATGTACCATTTTTTGTACTATTCAAAGGTTGTTTAACTGTAAACCACATTTTATCTGCTGGAAAATGTGGTATAAAAATTTCTAATAAATAAATAAATGTCCTCCTATGAGCAATGCCTACTGTACAAGGACGAGCATGACCTACAGTAATTTTATACAAGACCTTTTCCATGCATAAGTCAACATTTTATTTGTGGAAAAGGTTTATAAAATGATTTCCTTAATGTTGTGGCTATTTGCTTTCTCTGCAATAAAGTTCCTTTAAAACCTGGAAGCTTCCTCTGCAAGGGCAAATTTGAGCCTTCTTAAAGGAACTCAACACAGATGTCATGCTGTGGCCTGGAATATGGCTCTTAATGCTACAACCCCGTTCAGTGTAAGATTCTTCCATGAGTCATGCTACATGCAGGTATTACCTTGTTAACCTTTATTACGCTCACAGTAGGTCATTTCTAATAATGTTCACAATAAGTAGGGGCTTATTGTTTTCTGCTGTCCTGGGGTGAAGAGACACATTAGGTGATGTTCCATAGAGCTCTTTGGTATTCTTTTATAAAATTAAGCCTCATTGACTTTAAACTTTAGGGTCTTTTTGAAGCCCAGGAGGGTTTGCAGGGGTGGGAGCTAGGGGTCACTAGGCAAACCAAGCCACTTTCCTGGTTTAGGAGTGGGGAGTGAGGGTAGGGGCCACTGGTCCAAAAGCTAATTTTGTTGGATGAGGAGGATTGGGATGTGTCATTAGGCTACCGTGTGATTTAATGGCTCCAGGGGGGATCAGTGGGGCCATTTCACCACCAGGTGATTTTTTTAGATTTGGGAGGGATTGGGGGGCTACTGGACCACCAGGATGTTTTTGTTTCTTGGGGGGCAATCAGGAGGCCTGCAATTATAAGGGAGCAATGATCGAGGGGTCATGATCGGGGAGTCGCGATCAGTGGGTATTTAGGCTCCCACTGTATCTTTACACCTGCTTGAAGTGTTAAAAGATACAGTATTGACAGAAAAGTAAAAAATTGCTCTACGTTTTAGCATGGCTTTTTATATTGGGTGTGCAATCAGCACGCCCATTGCACTATGCTTTAGCACAATGGTTTTGCTTGCGTTTTTGCTGTGCTAGCTTGCTTTCTGCATTGCAGAGGAAGACGTGTGGAAAAATTACCAGCAAAATGCAGTGCTAGAGCATAGTGAAGCATTTCTGCTTTGGCCCCATAGAGTCTTTTGTAAAATAGGTATAAGCCTACAAGCTCAGAAAAAGAGCAGCAGCATCTCTCAGCAGTTTCTACATGTAAGCACTGGTGATTACACGTGTAAGTGCTGATTTTCACTACCTCCACGAATAAGTACTGGCAATTATACATATAAGAGCTGCATTCCAGACAATTCTAAGTGCAGCCAATAATGGAGCATAGGCCTGAAAGGGATTTTTTTATATTTCAAAGGTGATAGAAATTACCAGAGGGCTAAGTATAACTGGCCTGTCAATCACTTGTTTCCAGCCCCGGATGAAATGAGCACTTTGTTATAATTTATTCATGCCTTGGAGGAGGTAAAAAAATCTGCTAGAGAAATTTCTGAGAATACAGGTGTATACCTATT
The DNA here is from genome assembly GCA_033557465.1 of Ichthyophis bannanicus. NCBI lineage: Eukaryota > Metazoa > Chordata > Amphibia > Gymnophiona > Ichthyophiidae > Ichthyophis > Ichthyophis bannanicus. Next base: position 1,544,865,016 of record CM066031.1, read on the forward strand.
ATATATATATATTAAACATGCCCTCTTTAAATATGGGCAAACCATGCTTAGGTTTTTGAAAGTACGAGGTGTGACAAAAAAGAAAAGAGACTGTCCCATAAATGTTTTATTACAAAATCTACAGAGAAATTATGCATTTTTCCCTTCAAAGTAATCCCCTCCAGAGTTAATGCACTTCTGCATTCTCTTCTGCCATGTACGGAAGCACTCGGTAAAGTCCTCCTCCTTGAGGTCCCTCAGCTCCCTCGTCACCCGGGCCTTGATCTCTTCTACAGAGGCAAAATGAGTTCCTTTGAGCACAGTCTTCAGCCTGGGGAAGAGCCAGAAGTTGCACGGTGTGAGATCTGGGGAATAAGGAGGGTGGTCGAGAGCTGTGATCTATTTGTTGGCCAAGAACTGCCTCACACTGAGCGTGGTGTGTGTGGGTGCATTGTCGTGGTGGAGCAGCCACGATTTGTCTCTCCACAGACCCCACCTGCTGCGCCAAACCCGGTGATGGAGGCGATTGAGGACCTGCTGGTTGACTGTCTGACCCTCAGGCACAAACTCAAGATGGACCACTCCCTTCTGGTCAAAGAATGTGATCAGCATGACCTTGATCCTTGATTTGGACATGCACGCCTTCTTGGGTCTGGGTGACAGTCGAGTCTTCCACTGCAGGCTCTGTCTCTTGCTTTGAGAGTCCTACTGGAAGACCCAAGTCTCGTCACCTGTGATGACTTGGCCAACGAACTCTGGATCTTCTCCGATATTCTCTAGCAAGTCTCGACAAACATTGACCCAGTGCTCCTTCTGGTTGTCCGATAAAAGCTTGGGCACCATCATGGCGCACACCTTCCGCATCCCCAGCTCCTGCACCAAGATGGTCTGCACTGACTCCCTGTTCAGGCTGAGCTCCTCAGCTATAATCCACACCATCAATCTGTGATCACTCAACACCAGCTGGTTCACTCTGTTAATGTTCTCAGCTGTCTTTGTCGTGGAAGGCCGTCCTGACTTGGGGTCATCCTCCACCTCTTCGTGGCCAGTCTTAAAGCATTTGTGCCACTCGAAGACTCGTGGCCTTGACATTGCATCTTCTCCATAAGCCTTTTGGAGAAGTTGGAGACACTCAGTTGGGCCCTTCTCCAACTTAACCAGAAATTTCAAGTTGATTCTTTGCTCCATATTTCTGCCACCTCCAGTTGCATGACAAAGCGATGGAGCAGTGTGCTACAAAAAAAACCTGAAAAAGAAAAAGAGTGAGAGAGATGAAAAATATTATAGCATAATAATGGTGAGATGTTGCACAACACAGTGAAATAAGCGGTTAGCCAACTGGCAGTGAGTCATGGGCGTGGCTGCCACATTCTCGTTTCTTTTTTGTCACACCTCATATGTATCCAGGGACATCTACACATTGTGGAGTTCTGAAATCACCACTTATTTTTTTAATTAAAAGCATTTAGATGCTGCTTATCTACAGCCTAAGCAGCTTACAACTTGACATGTAAATTCTGCATTTTACACAGGTAGATGCCATGCAAAGCTTCTATAAGTTCCTCCTTTTTGACTAACTTTTAGGATCTAGATTCTATCCTCACCCAAGTACATGGAATTTTAGCTCCTGAAAGCAAGCAAAAAAAATGGTATCACTTTATAATCTTTTAGTTTTATTTTTATGAACCTTTGTTTCTATACATTCAAATGGACTAACCATCAACCACACTATTTTAGCCGAAATTGACAGCCAGGTTGATGTGATTTGGGCAAGTTAAAATGCAAAACCTACATACAGTGTTTTTTTTAAGGGGCTGCGAGTGCTTTCCAACTATGTTTTTCCTTACCATTCCCTTAGACATTTCCTAGTCCCTGTTTGCTATGTTGTCTGTCTTGATTAGATTGTAAGCTCTGACGAGCAGATACTGTCTTTTACGTGTCTCTGTAAAGCCTGTAAAGCCTCTGTAAATATTACTAGCAGATACGGAGTATTGGCACTTTTTTCATTGCCTGATAAAACTGACCCATGGTCATATTAATGAAAGAGCCCTGTATATGAGTACTGGTTAAAGTTGTGTGGTTGATATCTATGCCTATATCTAGATATATATTTATCAGTTAGCCATGATTTAATTGATGTGCATGGTTCCTCATCAAACTCTGAGGTTTTGTAATGGCAGGATTATCTTCTTCAATCTTTTTGTTTCTGACAGTGATTGCTAGTTAGCACAATTTAGGATTACCATTACACAGACAGCCTGTTATCAGAATATAGGCGAAAGGTTTGCAAAATTAGAAACTTTTCCATATTTTCTGTCATGAACCATTCCATCAATTTGCATAAGAATGAGTGGATGGGGGTGTTTAGGAAGAGAGTACCGAATGGGAAGGAAGGTGATGCTGGTAACAGACACCTGCTGACCTCTCTCCGCTGTGTCTCCTACTTTGCTTTTTTCCTTGTTGCCTGAGCGCGTTCCTACCTTATGCCGCATGCCGTAGGAAGCACAAGCTAAGCCTCCATTGGTAGAAGTTCCGGGTGGCGAGAAGACGGCGGTTTGTGGGCCCATGGATTCTTTCATGTGCCCTGTGGTGAGGGGTATATTAGCTCCGGAGAACTCGCTGGATTTACCGGGGGCGGAAGGAAGGTCCCTGTCTATCAATGGGTCAGAGGTTTTTCTCAGCCCGGAGTGCCGTTTACCACCGGAACACCCTATATGTGAGATCCTGCATGGAGGCACGGGAGTGAGTGTGCAAATTGCGGTCAGCTCGCTTCCTGTACAGCAGTTGCAGTCGCCTAGCCCCGAAGGTGCTAACCGGGAGCTGGGTTCTTTGGCTAAGCGTTTCAGCATTGCAGGGGAAGATTTGAGAGAGGTTCTTCCATCTCTGCAAACTCAACCAGAAGTGATTTCTTCTCTGGTTTCTGAAGGTACTGGTCAAGGTGTTGAGGTTGTTAAGGATTTCATCTGAAATACCCGGGATCACTTTCGACCAACAACTTTCCTTCAAAGCCCAAGTAACGATGACAGCCAAAAAAATCTATTTCAAAACGAAGACCCTGCAATGACTCCATCCCCTCTTTGAACAAGCAGACTTCCTCTCAGCACTTCAAGCCCTCACTCTCCCTCATGCAGACTATTGCAACATTATCTACCAGGACCACAAGCTACGCTCCTCCCCCTTCAAACTGCTCTACACACTGCTGCCCACACAATCCAGGGGGCTGCTAAACATGACCACATCACACCCATCCTAAAACAGCTCCACTGGCTGCCCCTCCCCAGCATAATCAAATATAAATCCTTGTTCCTAACGCACAAAGCCCTACACTCCCACCTGGCTACCCACCTCCAATCCCCCCTTCAGAAACTCATTCACACACTTACCATACCACAATCTAAAACCAAATTCAACCAACTAATTTGCCGCAGAGCATTGAAACTCTATGCACCGTCCCTTTGGAACTCTGCTAGACACAATAAGGAATATCACCGACCTCCCCTCCTCCTCAAACACCCGAAAAGCCTCTTATTCTCTGATCACTTTGGACTCACCACCAGGGCCGGATTTACCTATACTCCATGTACGCCATGGCGTAGGGCCCACAGCTGGCAAGGGCCCACAAAAATGGAACAAGTTAGCTTTTTTTAAAAAATAAAATAAAAAAAAAAACCTGCTGGCTGCCGCCGCGGGGCCCCCTCTGCTGCCGCGGCAGCATGGACTGACCCGCGGGGGCCCCTTCTGCAAGCTCGATCCGTCGGTCCCTCCCTCCCTCCATGCAGGCTGTGAGAGACGCGAAGGCAGACTGTCTCCCTCGCGTCTCTGTTAAGCCCGGAGGGAGACAGTCTCCCTTCGCGCCTCTGAAAGCCTGCACAGAGGGAGGGAGGGACGGACGGACCGACGGATCGAGCTTGCAGAAGGGGCCCCCGCGGGTCAGTCCATGCTGCCGCGGCAGCAGAGGGGGCCCCGCGGCGGCAGCCAGCAGGTTTTTTTTTAAAATTAAATTTTACTTTAGGCCGACGGGGGGGGGGGGGTAGGACTGGTAATGGGCTATTGGGGGGGCTGGGGCTGGGACTGGAAATGGGCTGGGGGGGTTAAGGCTGGAGGTGGGCTGATGAGGTTAGGACTGGTAATGGGCTGTGGGCTGTGGGGGGGGTTAGAACTGGTAATGGGCTCTGGGCGGGTTAAGACTGGTAGGGGGCGGTGGGCTGATGGGGGCTGTCTGGTAATGGGCTATGGGGGGCTAGGACTGGAAAGGGGCTGGGGGGGGTTAAGACTGGAGGTGGGCTGATGGGGTTAGGACTGTTAATCGGCTTTGGGGGGGTTAAGACTGGTAATGGGCTGTGGGCTGATGGGGGCTGTCTGGTAATGGGCTATGGGGGGGCTAGGACTGGAAAGGGGCTGGGGGGGTTAAGACTGGAGGTGGGCTGATGGGGTTAGAACTGGTAATGGGCTGTTGGGGGGGGGGTAAGACTGGTAATGGGCTGTGGGCTGATGGGGGCTGTCTGGTAATGGGTATGGGGGGGCTAGGACTGGAAAGGGGCTGGGGGGGTTAAGACTGGAGGTGGGCTGATGGGGTTAGGACTGGTAATGGGCTGTTGGGGGGGTTAGAAACGGTAATGGGCTTTGGGGGGGTTAAGACGTAATGGGCTGTGGGCTGATGGGGGCTGTCTGGTAATGGGCTATGGGGGGGCTAGGACTGGAAATGGGCTGGGGGGGTTAAGACTAGAGGTGGGCTGATGGGGTTAGGACTGGTAATGGGCTGTGGGCTGATGGGGGGGTTAGGACTGGCAATGGGCTATGGGGGGCTGACTGGAAATGGGTTGATGGGGTTAGGACTGGAAGTGGGCTGATGGGGGGTTAGGACTGTTAATGGGTTATAGGGGGGGCTTAAACTGAAAATGGGGTGATGGGGGGTTAGGACTGTAAGTGGGTTGATGGGGGGCTAGGACTGGTATTGGGTTGGGGGGTTGCTAGGACTGGAAATGGGCTGATGGGTGGCTAGGACTGGAAATGGGCTGATGCAGGGACTAGAAGGGAATGGATGCTGGGTGAGGCTGGAACTACAAGGGAGCTGATGTTGGGGGAGGATTAGAATGGGATGGGGCTGGAAGAGTAAAATGGAGAAGGGAAAAATATTTTGTGTGGGAGGGATAAAAAATCTACAATTGGCCGGGTATTGGGAGAGTAAGTGGGGATTGAGGATGGAGGGGTAAAATTTGAGTGGATGAAATAGGAATGAGGAAAGAGCAAATGGAGAAAGATTAGTATGTTAAAGCAGATGTAGAGAGAGAATGGAAAAAAACTAGAAGAGAGAAGAAAGGACAAATGGACAGCAGACGATGGAGAGTTAGCAGAAGACACGAAGAAACCAGAAGAAAGTGGCTGGAGCAATTGCAACTGAAAAAATGCACAAAAGGTAGAAAAATATCTCTTTATTTTGAATTTATTAATTGGAATATGTCAGCTCTGGTAAATGTGCATCATTAACATCTGCGCTTTGTTTAGTACAAGAGCAAATTAATGTATAGTTTTATTTCTACAGTGTTGTACATTCCAAGTTTGGCTTTTGGGATTCCCAGTTTAATTATTGTCTTCCTGTTTCTAAATTGTGATTACTTGTTTGGTGATGGTCTATGTTCTGCATGTGTAACTGAGCTGAGGTGTTCTGTTTATATAATTCCTATTTGACATTGCCACTTGTTCTCTTTCCCTAGTAGGTCATGTATTGTTGTTCTCTGAAATGTATTGGTTTAATATTTGCAGTGTTGCCTTTTGATTGGTAGAGTATGGTGCTTTGTGAGTCCTGGTAGTGCTGTTAGGATACGGCGGGTTTGCTATGGGTTCTAAATGGGCAGTGTTTGTAGTAGTTCCTAATGTGTCTGGCAGTTGGCACTGGATTATAGTAATGTAGAAATCTTTTAGTCTTTCTTTATCCAAACACTCATTAAGAGGCACGTTTACTAAAAGTTAGTATATGGTAACATTATGCAAATATTTATGCAAATGAGGCCCCTGATGCAAATGAGGCCCCGCACCCCCCTTGGGCCGCCCCTGCTGGGGGCCCACAATTTTTGTTGGCATAGGGCCTCACTCAAGGTAAATCCGGCCCTGCTCACCACCTAACCCCCCTGACAAGACACCAACAAAACAGAATCTGCACTTGTAAATAGTTAAAGAATGTACCATTTGTGTATAGGTCTCCTATTGTAAATAGTTCATTGTTTGCAAATTATATATACTATGTAACAAAGGTGTTATTTGAATGTTCTGTTCACTGTAAACTGCTTTGACTTGGTGAAAAGTGGTATATATGCCTAGCTAAACAAAAAATAAAGAACAAAAAAAGGTGAAGCCAGACAGACAGACTCAGGTAGTTTATTCCAGGCATAAGTTGCAGCAAGGAGAAAGGATTAAAGTCTGGAGCTGGCAGTAGAAGAGAAGGGCACAGATAGAAGGGATCTGCCAGAAGACCGGAGCTCCCGAGGAGGGGTGTACGGAGAGATAAGAGAGGAAAGGTAGTGAAGAACAGCAGAATGAATGCACTTATTCTGCTGGAGGGAGGGAGGAGTAGCCTACAGTAGTGGTTAGAGCAAGGTACCCCAGACCAGAAGGTCAAGGGCTCAAATCCCACCAGTGGACAGCAACCTTGGGCCATGAAGGGCTGGGGCTCCTAGTCCCACAGGTGCTCCTTGTGATCTTGGGCAAGCCACCTAACTCTCCATTGCCCATGTTCCCTGTGAAATAGTTATCTGCAAGTTATAATGCCCTGTTCAATGTAATTTCAGTTTGTTCAATGTAAACCACCTTGATATCATGAAAGGCAGTATATAAGAAATGTTAAATAAATAAAATAACTTATAGGTCAGTAAGAGAAGTTTGAACTGGATACAGAAACAGAAAGGGAGCCAGTGAAGTGACTTGAGAAGAGGGGTTACATGAGCATATCAAGGCTGGCAGAAGATTAGCCATGCAGCTGAGGCTTGAACAGATTGAAGGGGAGAGAGATGATTCAGAGGGTGATCAGCAAGGAGGAGGTTGCAATAGCAAGGCAGGAGGTCACCAAAGACTGGACAAGTGCCTTAGTAGTGTGTTCAGATATGTCCCTGGTAATAAATTTCTATGTATAAAATAAAGTAGCAACAGTCAGCCATTTTAAATGTGCTAGCTGCCACCACTGAATATTGGCCCCAACATCTTTATTTGCACTTACAGATTAAAAATAAGTCCATGTAGCACCATTTAGAGCTTAGTTTCTTCCACTGTTATCAGAGACATTCCTGGGGTTTGTGTTTGGAACTACACACATAACTGAAGTTTCAAAAGCTTGTACATGTTTTCATGCAGAAAAAATATCCAGACCTTAGTAAGTGAACAAGTGTGTGGGTGTTTGCCTGGGATAATTTTCAAAGTAAAAAGCCTGTGTGTACTTTCACTATGAAAAGTAGTCACGTTCTTCACCCACAGGTTCAATTCTTTTTACAATATTCTTTTTCACTTTTCTACTCCACACTTAGAAGTATACAGGCCCGTTTTAGGTAGGTTGTGGTGAGGGGAATTGAAATGTCCAAGTCAGGATGTGAACAATGGAACATTTACCATGAAATTACTTACCTGCAGTAATCCCATGGTAAATCTATTTTTGCATTGATACTGCTGAAAATATTACCATTTCCCAGCCGCAGAAGCACTAAGATAGTGGACCACAAGCTGGGACCGCTATCGTTTTTTTAGTACAAATTAAACAATCATATGTCTTACAAAAAGCAGGATCTAAAAAGAAATAACCAAAAAAAGAAATTATTACAAATTAAGCAATCATATCTCCTACACAAAACAAGGTCGAAAAAGAAATAGCCAAAAAAGAAATTTATATCCCTAATACTCCAACAAATGTTTCTGACACAACACCTTGACCAAAAATCAAGCTGCCGTATTTAAGTTAAACTATCATATCTGACTCAATCACTTCTTTATGAAGCAAATGAACAGACAAAAATCCAATTTGTAGAAAAGTTTTTTGCCCTGATATATTATCTTACATTTACATAGATATTGAAGTAAAAAAGAAACTCCTGGTTCAAGAATTTGAGGCCCGAGAACTAGGAATTTCTTCCGAAGATATTTAGGGGTATGTTTACTAAATGGCGGCAGCAATGAAAAGCCCCCCGAGAAATTTAATCATAGCAAAATGGGAGTCAATGAGCAGAGCAGTGTTAGAGTATGACCATCTTGAATTCTCTGGGCCTGCTACCTTTTAAAGGGCCAGGCCATGTGGTAAAAACAATTGTCCTTCATCCTTATCACTTTATAAAACCATCACAGCTCCTCCAGTACCAGCCACCCCTGATCCCTTTTTCACAAACATCAGTGCCTCCCTGTTACTCCCACCCCAATCCCTTTATAAAACCATCATTGCCCCTATACTACCCCCAATTTCTGATACCTTTATAAAATTATCACTTGGCCTCCCTAACCCCACCTCCGGTCACTTAATAAAGTCAACAGTCCACCCCACCCCTTTTTTAAGACACAGTTGCCCCACTCCTTGACACTTATGGTTATCCCTGGGGAGTAGTGGGTGGCAGGAGCAGATGCCACTGTTTGATAACGCTAACAAAACAGTGAGAAAAGGAAATGGTCAGAGCTAGATTATACTGGGTTGTATAGGAAGAGGCATAACTAGGAGAAGAAAAGAGATATTATAGCCTCTGTATAGGTTGTTGGTGAGACTTTACTTGGAAGATTCTGTTTGTTGGAGTTGAAGCATGCTTTCTATAGTCCTAGGCCCATAGAGCTCACCATGAAGCAGTACCATACTTAAAAGGTTTTCAGTAGTTGCACATAGGGATACTTTACCTGGGAGAAACTAGTAGGATCAGGGGTTTTGGCTAGCAAGCAGGAAGTGTAGAGTGACTATGTAATACAAATCACAAGTCACTTGTGTAATCCTTACAGTCTGTCCATTCCCCATTGGGGCAGTCAAGTGAAGCAGTCAGAGAATGTAAACCTCTTTCTATCTGGTTTAGAGGATGACCTTAACACTCTTTCTCGATGGCTGAACTATCTAGTCTTGGAATCTATCTTCTCTGAGAGGCTGCTGCTGCTGCAGTATCTGGTGGATACCTCTTAAATGTTATTCTGTCCTCATGAAGAGAATTCATTTCTTTCTTGTGCTTCTATTCTACATTCTCTGCTCTTACATTGGTCTGACTTTCCATGACTTTGCAGATGGAAGATTCCAGCATTTTTTGAACTTGCGCTATGTGTCAGAGTCTGTAAGCCCTTATGCTTGTTGTCTGGTTTGATTTTTGGAGTAACAGTTCCGCTTTAGGTTCTGATCCTATTGTGTCACCTGCATTGTCTGCTTTCTTTCTCATTCACTTCCATTGGCTATTTACCAGTCTCATTTTGTATCACATTAGCATAAATTCCAGGTTGTTCCACAGATCATCTTTGGTCCACATGAATGGCATTACCTCATTGCTCTGTAGCTTCACCTTGGCACACGTTGGTGATGATATCCTCATATGCCCTCTGCTTAGGGTTCATTGGACCCTATATATAAGATCCAGTGTAAGGAGATGATTCAAAAATACTTTAAACTTTTACAGATTGAACTCTCTTCCTTTTATATATATATATTTATATCTCCCATATTTGTAAATTAGTGCAATTATTTTTTTGTATTTCATATGTAAGACCATGATATCACCTACAATCCTTCGACTGTGAGACTATGCTCTCTATGTTTCATTATTGAAATCATTTCATTATAGCTGTGATATCACCATCTGTGTGTGCTCATATAATGCCCCTACAGACTAAGGGGCATGTTTACTAAAAACCGCTAATTTGCGCGCCGCAAAATAGCGCATTAAAAGTGGTACTTAAGAGCGCTTAAATGCCCCGCAATCGTGCGTGTCACCCCCGCACAGGTCCGCGGCACAATAACGGGCCCCGCACAAGTACGGGCCCGCAAATGTCCGATAGAGGCGTGGAACGGCTAACGGAGGGCGGAGGAAGGTTCCTGAGGGGCGGAGAGATGGGTTTAATGGGCGGGGAAGGGGAGGGGAGAGGCTCCCCGCACATTATCGGGGCCGAATCTCAAAGCAAAACTACCGCGAGTGAAACATTTAAAGGGAAGAGAAACCATTTCCGTCAGCAATGTACAGCAAAATCGGGGAAACCTGCAAAACGTGAGCAGTGTGATACATGTGCACAGCACAAAAGTGAAAATAAAAATAGAAAGTGACCACAACAAAAATATCACAAATAGTAATGCAGCTGGGAAACAGTTATAGTAATGGGCAAATATAGAAAACACACCCAGGAAAGCTCCAGAAAGAAGAAATGAATATTGGAAGGGTCTACGGAGCGGAGACTCATCCAAAACAAATGTCCTTTTTGGAGCTTTCCTGGGAGTGTTTGCTATGGTTGCCCATTAATATCACTTTTGCCCAGCGTGGTGATATATTGTCCCCCAGTGTCTGTGGTCATTTCCGGGGTTTATGTGCACGTTTGTCACCAGACAGAGTGCATGTGCCCACAGTAAAAATGCGTAGAGCAGGGTTTGTGACTCCATCCTGCCAGGTATACTACCTCCAGGGGCTGCATTGTCTCTGTGGCCATAGTGTGGTGCAGCGGACAGAGCCAGTACCTCTAGGACCAGAGGTTCAAATCCCAGCTGGGGCACATGCCAGCCCAGCCCCCATATTTTACCCACCACTAAACAAAGATAGCGCAGACACCCCTGTATTGCAGGGAACATAAGCATGGGGAAAACACCCATATTTTACACAACACTGCAAAAACACAACAACAATGGGCATTACCTACAGCCAAATCCCCCAAATGCAGTCCCGTACTGCCACATTGCAATCTGGTCATCTGCTGTTTCTGAGAGAAGTTCATGCCAGCATGTTGGCGGACGAGTACATGTGGTGCAGGGGACAGTGGCTGCTAGCCACAGAAGACAGAGGCCTAGCCATGTGCAGGCTGGCACAGTCCACTGCAACAGACAGGCCCTGCCGGATCCACAGTCATGGACGTTCCAGGGAAACCAGCCAATCTGTGGCTACATGGTGGTGCAGTGCACACAGACAGTACATGCAAGAACAGAAGGTCACAGATTCAAAGCCCAGCTGGGGTTTCTGCCAATCCTAGCCACATATTTTTTCCCATACCTACACAGTGATAGTAAGGACACACCTTTCGTGTCGAGGACATATGCAATGGTAATACGTCTATCTTTTACCCCACTGAGCACAGACACCATGAACAGGGGCAGTACCTAGAGCAGACTCTCCCAAATGCATTCCTGGTGTGCCACACACCAGTCAGGTTCCATGCTGCCACTCATACAAATGCCTGTGCTGTATATCTATGCACCACCCCCATGGCATGTAGATGTAGCTCATGCATATTCATGAGGGACAGCAGGAAAACACAAACAGTGTGATGCAGAACTGGACTGGGGTTGGGAATCTCTGCTGTAAAGCAGCAGCCAACAGGGACAGATGTGCCCACTGGGGGGGGGGAGGGGAGGGAGAAGGATAGTATGGGGATCTGTTGGTGGGAGACCCTGTTTTATCCACCTGGGGGGTCGGGGGGGTGTTCCACTAACTGTGGCAGACAGTGATCTCCAAGATGTTTATGCAGCACCTACCTATTTCACAAGTTATTGCTGCTTTAGAGCTCTGGCATGGCCACATTCAGCCATGCAAGGTGTTGTGCACCTGGTCCTGAGCGCATCATCACACACTCAAGGTGGGCATAGTAACCGCACAATGTGATGGTGTTTAGCTACTCTTTGCCGTTTGTCCACCCACTCAGGACACCCTACCAGGCCGAGGTGCTGTGTGGGTGCACAAGGACACCTCCCCCTACCAGGCCGGGTAGCTTTAGGGGTGCAGTTCCCATCTTGTGTGCATCTGTGGACAGCTGATTTGCATGTGCAGTGCATCATGGGTACGGGTGGTCTAACCCTATCCTGTTTACACCAGCAGACTGTCTGTGATGTGACGTGCAGGCTATCTGCAGCCAGGCAGGAGCTTGCTTACAGCTATAGCGGTGTAGCCCAATGGTTACGCCACTGCCTGTGCAGCCAGAGGTCATGGGTTCATACCCACAGTGGGGTTCTGTAATAGGGTTTTCCAAAGCATTTTTTACATTTACTGTACATATGTTGATGCCTGCAATAACACCCTCAGCGTACTGTACCCATAAGGTGCCTCTGAGGGTGCTTTATTGGGCGCCCTATAGGGCACTTTATGGTTGCATCCATATAGGGTGCACTATATATTATCCTGTGCCGCAACATACATGCTGCCCTATAGGGGACATTCTAGGGTGCCTTGGCGGACGGTGCACTGTAACATGTGCCTTATGGTCCGCCTTATGTTAACATGCTGTGAGAGTGCGTTTGCTAGTAGTTATCACAAAATAGAATTAAAAAGCCTCCTAAAGCACTCCACAACATAAAATATACTGCCTCAGCTAGCCTTTTTCAATGGGCAGGGTGAGGGATTGAACCCCTGGTCCCTGCACCATTGGTCAGTGTCTTAACCATTGTGCTATGGCTGTGTTCCTTTGCTTTAGTATCAGCACGCCGCCTTGTGGCCATCAGCGCGCCGCATCCTGCTGCCCACAATTAACAGTGCGCCGCATCCTGCTGCCCACAATGAACAGTGTGCCGCCTTATGCTGCCCCAATATGAACAGTGCGCCGCCTTATACCGCCCCACAATGAACAGTACGCCGCCTTATGCCACCCCAAAATGAACAGTGCGCCGCCTTATGCCGCCCCAAAATGAACAGTGCACCGCCTTAAGATTATTTTGCCTCCTGACACACATTTCCACATTCAAGGTGGTGCCTCAGCCAGCCTTTTTGGGCTGCACACACTGGGGGATTGAACCCGTGGCCCCTGCACCATTGGTTATTATCTTCACCGTTGTGCTATGGTTCTGTTTCTATATGTGCCCAGCTGCACCCCACTTAGCCTTCCCACGCGCTAATGTGGGCTCCGCACATTAACGCGACGCGCACACATACGGTCTTTTTTTTTCCTTTTTCGGCCTGAACCGCCCACTCCTTATATGGCACAGGCACACTACCGCGGCCCCGCACGTTAGGAATGTTTAGTAAACATGCCCCTAAATTTCTAAAAAATGTCCAGTAATTATTAAAGGAGAGGTTGAATAAACCTCTGCCATAGTACTATGTTTTGAATATATGTTCTGCTTCAGGGATTAAATTTATTTATCTACATAAATCTTGGACTCTTCAACATGACAACATTTGGTGCTTGCATTTCCTCCAACCTTTGTGCTATTGTCTCCTCCACAGTGCTATATTAACAACATACCCTCCAGCAGTGTCCACAGCAGTACAGACATAATCAATCATTAATTTGACATCAGTACAACTGACTTCTGATCAAGGATGAGTATTAAATTTAGGTATGATCTAGTTGTTATGATCTTTCATTGGTAGGCCATCCTATATTAATTTTTCAGAAAATCACATATAGCTTTAGGGATTGTGATTCTGATCCCATAGGGCACGTCTAGCTAACTCAATCAGGGCTTTTAAATGGAGCTGTGGCGCATGGTGTCATGTTGCCATGGCACCGCGGCTCCATTTAAAAGCCACAATGCCGGCTGCCAGCAATAAGGATTTATTCCCTGCAATCCAACCCCCGATCTGGCCTCCTAAGGCCAGGGTTGGGCTGCGGGGAATAAACCCTGCCCCCCCCCCCCCCCCAGCCCCATCCACGGCCGTCAAAAAATATTTCAGCCCTGTATGTCCAAGGCCAGTGATTGCCCACTGCCTGCCCCCTTTATTTACATTCTCTTATGTACTGTGCTATTCTGCATCAGTGTGGTTTATATTGAACAAACTGAAATTACATTGAACAGGGCATTATAACTTGGAGATAACTATTTTACAGGGAACATAGGCTATGGAGGGTTAAGTGGCTTGCCCAAGACCACAAGGAGCACCTGTGGGACTAGAAACCCCAGTCCTTCCAGCCCAAGGTTGCTGTCCTCTAGTGGGATTTGAACCCCTGACCTTCTGGCCTGAAGTACCTTGCCCCAACCACTAGGCCACTCCTCCACTCCCCACCCTTGTCTAACTTCCCTGCACAACTGGTGGGGAAGTTAGTTAGGGGAAGGTGAAGCCATGAATAGTGGGGATATACATGCCGTTGGGCCATCCATCCCTGCTATTTATGGCTCAGAATAACCCTCTAAAGAATCCTTCTGTTTTTTGTCATCACTTCATCTATTTGTTCGGTCACTTTAAGGTCATTAGATAGAGTCATCTCCACATCCTGCTCTTTTGTGCACAGAACTTCACTACCATTTTGCACTTGTCTTTCATATTTGTGTGGCCCAAATAGCATGACTTTGCAGTTTTTAGCATTAAAATCTTAGCTTCCAAACTGTAGACCAGTGGTTATCAACCTAATCCTCTATGACCTCCAGGCTAGTCAGGTTTTCAGGATATCAATAATAATTATGCATGAGATGGATCTGCATGCACTGCTTCCATTGTATGCAGATCTATGCATATTCATTGTGGATATCCTGAAAACCTGACTGGCCTGGGGGTCCCAGAGACCTGGGTTGAGAACCACTGCCGTGGATAATTCTTCAGGTTTCACTAGATCCTTCCTTCTGTTTTGTGCATTTTCCACAATGTCTACCTTGTTGCAGTATATTGTGTTTTATCTGCAAAAATGCATCTCCACTTGATTAAACGTTATCAAGTGCATTTAAAAACCCCACAGTGCTACAGTTCTCTCTGCAACATTCTATGAGAATATGTTAGGACTGTTCTAAAGCTGAAGTTTTGTGTAGTAAAATAAAATCTGTGTTGTTTTAGGGACACAGTAAATTGCTTTCAGGGGCTCACCAGAATTGTCTCTGCAATTGGATTTTAATTCATGTAGATCCCTAAGACAGAGAAGGCTGATTCACTCCTATTAAAAGTTCAAAGCCAATAAAGATGGATGTACCTATGAGAACCGAATTGTATATTCAATACTCAACTATATTGGATGTTCTGTTAGGACTAGTAATCCAGTTATACTGGGTGAGTTTAATATTCATTTTGATGATCCTGTTTGTGATAAGTCCTTAATGTCCCACATGCAGGTAATTTTTCCATTCACGCAGTAGGCCTCTCTGTCAGTCCTATATATTCACTAACTCTGTCCTCAATGAAGCCATTTGGACTTAACTCACTGTCTTTCCATGGACCACCCACTCCTTTATTCTAATGTCCCTTGGTTCAAAGTTAAGCTTGGCCCCAACTTGTCCTTTACCCACTTTTACCAGAGCACTTTAGAATGTTGATCTCGAGGCCTTACTTTCTTTGGCCTTGATTTTTCCCCAAGATTTGTCTGCCCTTCCCTTAGATGAACAGGTTTCCTCTTATGACATTGTGTTTCTCAATGTCATAGCTCCTCTCCATAAGGTCTATCACTCTCACAGTCCTCAACATCCCTGGTTTCATTTTGGCTTGTGGCTTTTGAAATTCCAGGCCAGGCATGCTGAGAGACTCTGGCATAAATCCAAATCACCTTCTGCAAGGCCCTTTGTCTTGAACATCAATATGTCTACAAACTGTCTATAAAACATTCCAAGTGACAGCATTGTTAATAACATCAGACCTAACAACTCCCAGGCATTATTTTCACTTTTTAACCCTGGGAGTACCGATGGGGTCAAAAGTGACCCCATTGCAAGTTTCACAACGCGTATCTCGGAAACTAGTTGTTCAAGAATGCAATCTTTTTATTCTCTTTATAATGCACCATGAGAGGAATAATTTTCATCCACTAGGTGACGCTAGTGATGAATTGCAGCACAGAGTAACAGTGAGGTCATTTTTGACTCCAGTTGCTTACGTCCGGTTTGGATCGTGATACAATTTGAAGTTTTGTGAATTTTTTGATCTGACAAAGGTATTTATCATTAATTATGTATCATTTATTTTTTGTACTCTTATTTTATGAAAATTACACATTTTCTGTAATTGACATCATACGTTCTCTCATTATTTCCGATGAAATCTAAAGGCTTTCAGCTCATTCATCACGATTATTGTACACCTATAGTAAAACTGCTTTGCGTTTTATTCAACTTTATCTTTATTTATTTTAGGTTATTGTTTATGATGTCAAAACAAAAGTATTCAGCTGCCCAAGTAAGAGAAATATTGCAACGAGATGCTGACAGTGACGGCTCTGAGTTGTCTGATGATGCAGCATATTCAGCAAGCAAAGAAGCATATCAGCCAAGTTCGGGCGATAAATCTGATGATGAAAGTCATGATTCAGATGGCAACAGCAGTTGGTCGCCAAGTGAATGTGAGACTGATGTTGAGCCGGTAACATCGCCTGCAGCAAAGAGTCAAGTTATAGGACGAGGCAAAGGTCGAGGCTGTGCTGGACAGGGAAGAAGGCAGGAGTCCTCGGTGTTAGTATCATCTATGAGGAATCTTAGTTGTGGTCGCAGAGGAGCTAAGAGGTCATCAACTATAAGCACAAATGTTGCCATTGAAGCCAATGTAGCTAAGGATGCCACATCATGGAACAGGAAACCTATAAAGCAAGCTGCTGGAAGATACGCCAGAGCTAATGTCATGCCCATACAACAAGGTCCTACAAGGTATGCTGCATGAAATGTTGGTGGCCCTCTCGCAGCATTCCGCTTGTTCATGAGGAAGAACTTATTGAATGAAATCATGATGTGGATGAGCAAACAAGGAAGACACATTTATGACGACACCTGGAAAGATTTGACAGATGGCGAATTTCAACGTTTTCTTGGACTTCTGATCCTCTCAGGCGTGTAGAAATCATGAAATGAATCCATAGTTCAGTTGTGGAACCTTGAAGATGGTCATTTTTTTCGGCAAAAATATGGCCCATAACCGTTTTCAGCAAATTTCTTGTGCTCTCAGATTTGATGATGCAACCAACAGACATGAACAACGAGGTGTGGATAAGCTTGCTCCAATCAGACGCGTTTTTGATACCTGGGAAGCAACTCTAAGTGACGCCTTTGTTCCTGGTGAAAATGTTACTGTGGATGAGCAACTGCTTACATTTCGTGGCCGTGTTCCGTTCAGACAATATATTCCCAGCAAACCTAGGAAATATGGCATAAAGCTTTGGATGTTGTGTGACAGTGCAACATCATATGTTCTGTGTCTTCAAGTATATACAGGAAGGGAACTCGGACAAAACAGGGAACAGAATCAGGGTGAAAGGGTTGTGCTGCAACTCACTGAAGGATTGACGCGATCTGGCAGAAATGTTACTGTTGACAATTTCTTCTGCAGTTTATCCCTGTCATGGAAATTGCTAGAAAAACAAATTATGCTTTTGGGGACAATTCAAAAGAACAGAAAAGAATTACCTCCAGAATTTGTAACAGCAAAGGGCCAAGAGGTATTCACTTCACTGTTTGCCTTTCGCGATGACGCCACTCTGGTTTCCTTTTGCCCGAAGAAAGGAAAAGTGGTGGTTCTTCTGAGCAGTTTGCATGATCAAGAAGAAGTAGATAACACACGTCCAAACAAAAAACCACGCATGATCTTGGACTATAATTCTAGTAAAGGTGGAGTAGATACGGCAGATCAAATGTTGTGCACGTATACCACAAAACGAATGACAAGACGCTGGCCAGTGACAATCTTCTACAACATGTTGGACATCAGTGCTTTGAACGCCTTCATTGTTTGGATGTCACTAAATCCAGAATGGCAGTCCAAGTCAAAGCACAGACGTCGTCTATTCCTCTTGGAATTAGGAAAGCAGCTGCTTCAGAGTAATTGCAGCGAGACTTCTTCCAGCATTGAAGAAGCCACTGATACTATTTGCAATGTCGTGATCCCAAAGAAAAGGGCAAGGTGTCACTGCTGTTCCAGAGAAAAAGACAAGAAAAACAACATAATTTGCACCTTCTGCAAGCGCAATGTTTGCAAAGAACATTCAGAAATTGTCTGTGTCTTATGCAAATGACTGTAGTACTGTACTGTGTTCATCAAGTGCATGCAAAAACTGCTTTCACGGCAACTCTTCTTCATGTAATTTTATAATAAAGCATTAAATTTCAAAACATTTAACCTTCATATAATAAATAATTAATTCTGAATAATATTTTGTTTGTTTAGTTTAAAATTTTCATGGTTAACAATTACAATTCGTTCGTGGGGTCATTTATGACCCCAATGGTATTCAGTGTGTGCAAAAATTCTCGGTAATTCCAGGGTTAATAGAGTAACCTCTTCTCACACAGCATCTTTCTCTCCCCAAGATCTAGCCTGGCAGCCTTCAGCTGATGATTTTGCCAAATATATTATTTCCAAAATTCAGGATACAGTGTATAATCTTCTTTTTGGTCACTCACTTAGCGTTTTCTGTCTTTAGCACCTACCCCCAATCCCCTTGTGAATTCCCCTTTCCCTCTTTGATACTTACCTCACTGATTCTATGTTTTCTGGTTGTAAACCATGGGCATCGTTCAATTAACTTTCCATGTTCTATCTTAAAAAATGTATTTCCTCTATGAACTCAACTACAGGTTCCCTTGATCCACTGCCATCACACCGGACTAGATCTACAGGATTGGAAATTCTTCCTTTATTCATAACATCATTAACCAGAGTTTATATTCTGATATAGTCAGTCCCTAAAGTTTTTGAACAGACTCTTATAAGGCTAATTGTGAAAAAGGGAAATCTGGACCCTAGTGTCCCTGCCAATTACAACTCAGTATCTAAATTAGCTATCAAAACTAATTGAAAAAGCAGTTTTCATTCAACTATTTACTACTTTTTTATAACCTGGCAGACATAAACCCAGCCAACCAAATCCTTGTTGGTTCACTTCTTTTTTGCAGGGCCATACATTTTGGGTACTTATATTGCAGGATTCCTATTCTTCTGTTTATCCCCTTATTCAAGGTGTTGCCTAAGGCTCCATCTTAGTTCCCTTACTTTTTAATATTTTCCTTGCTCTCCTCACCACAGTTATTCAGGACCATGTTATAAGTGGTCATTATTACACTGCTGACATTTTGTTGGTGGCTTTCACTGATCCTATCAACAATTGTCTAAACATAGTATCCACCTGGCTTTGTTGTTGCCACCTTAAATTAAACCCCTCTAAATTGTAAACTCTTTGGATTACCTTGATACTGCATTTCTCTAATACCCCCATCACTCTCACTGATTCAATCTGCTACCTCGGTATCCTACTCGATCCTGAATTGTCAGTCTCTAAACAGATTTCTGTCTGATGACAGAGGCCTTGAACATGTGTTCACACTCTTGTGATTTCACATTTAGACTACTGCAACTCCATCTATGCTGGATTAAGGGTGCCTGCTCTGAAGAGATTACAGTCCATGCAGAATATGGCTGTTCATTTATTATCACATGCATCCAAATTTGGCTATGCCACACTCCTATTGGTTCAAAATCACTGGCTTTCAATATCCCATTGGATTCATTTCAAGATTTTATTATTAACCTTTAAATCTTTCTGTACTCCTACACCTCACTACTTCTCTTTTCTCTTGATACCATATCAGCAAACCCACAGTGTTTGATCTCCACATCAGCATCATCTTATCATCTTCTCATTCTCCTCTACTATACATGAATCTACATATAACTCTGCTGTTTGCTTTTTGGCACCCTGCATCTGGATTGCTGTTCCACTGTACCTATGCTCTGGAACTTTGTAAGAGACTTCAAGACCACTTTAAAAACTCACTACTTCAAACTTGCATGCTCATACTATCTAGGCTAGGCTAATACCATAAGAACATAAGATATGCCATACTGGGTCAGACCAAGGTCCATCAAGCCCAGTATCCTGTTTCCAACAGTGGCCAATCTAGGTCACAAGTACCTAGCAGTTTCCCCAAAAGACACAGGTTCCCCTATGCTTGTATTGGAGCAAGCAGTGGATATCCCGGGTCCCCATTAATAATGGTTTATGGATCTTTCCTCCAGGAACTTGTTCAAACCTTTTTTAAACCTGGCTATACTGACAGCTTTTACTACATCCTCCGGTAACGAATTCCAGAGTTTGATTACACTTTGAGTGAAAAAATATCTTCTCTTATTAGTCTTAAATAGGTTACCCTGTAGCTTCATTGCATGTCCCCTAGTCTTTTTATATTCTGATGACGTAAACAATCGATCTATGTTTACTCATTCCACTCCATTCATTAATTTATAGACCTCTATCATATCTCCCCTCAGCCGTCTCTTTTCCAGGTTGAAGAGCCCTAACCTTTTTAGCCTCTCTTCATAGGGGTATCCTTCCATCCCCTTTACCATTTTGGTGGCTCTTCTCTGTACCTTTTCTAATAACGCTATATCCTATTTAAGATAGGGTGACCAGCATTGCACACATGGAACGATACAGAGACATTATAATGTTCTTGTTTTTATTCTCTATTCCTTTCCTTAAGATTCCTAACACTCTATTTGCTCTCTTGGTTGCTGCTACACACTGGGTGGAGGGTTTCAACATGTTATCCATGATGACACCTAAATCTTTTTCCTCGGTGGTGGTTCCAAATGTGGATCCTTGCATCATGTAACCATAGTTTGGGTTGTTCTTTCCTAGGTGCATATCTTTTCAGTTGTCCACATTAAATTTCATCTGCCATTTGGATACCCAATCTTCCAATTTATCAAGGTCCTCTTGCAATTTTTCACAAGCCTCATGGGTTTTAACTACTTTGAATAATTTTGTGTCATCTGAAAATGTGATTACCTCACTCGTTAGTCCCATTTCATGGTCATTTATGAATATGTTAAAAAGCAGTGGACACAGCACAGATCCCTGGGTACTACACTATTCACCTTTCTCCTTTGGGAAAATTGGCCATTTAGCCCTACCCTCTGCTTTCTATCTTTTCACCAGTTTCTGATCCACAATAGTGCACTGTCTAATATCCCATGACTTTTTAATTTCACCAAGAGTCTCTCATGAGGGATCCTGTCAAAGGCTTTCTGAAAATTCAGATATACTACATCAACTGACTCACCTTGTCTACCTGCTTATTCACACCTTCAAAAAAACATAACAGATTAGTAAGACAAGACCTTCCTTGGCTAAAGCCATGTTGCTTATCTCCCATTAAGCCATGACTATCTATATGTTCAGTAATTTTGTTCTTTATAATGGTTTTTATCATTTTTCCCAGTACTGACATCAGGCTTCCAGTCTGTAGTTTCCCGGATCACCCCCTGGAACCCTTCTTAAAATTGGCGTTACATTGGCCATCCTCCAATCTTCAGGTATTACAGATGATTTTAATTATAGTTCACAGATTACTAATAGTAGGTCTGCAATCTGTGACGCAGTAGCTCCCCAGGAACCGATGGACACAGATAAGCATCCGGTGGTAGAAGCCGGTACTGCAGGAGAAAGCAGGAATTTCTCTGCAGAAAGAAAAAAACTCAGAACTAATCAAGCAGAACAGCTCACCTCGGGGAAGGGGAGTAGTAAAGCTCTTGATTGGGCACGCCCTAAGAGGAGGCGGGCAGTGCAAGCTAGAAGCACCTGGTTAAATAGTCAGAAGCCAGGAAGTGAAAAAGAGCAAGGGGAGCAACAAAAGCAAAGAAAGCAAAGAGAGCAACGAGAGCAAGGGCAAGAACAGAGACGGAGAGAATTTCCAGAAGGAGAAATAAGAGTTTCAGAGGGGAAGTCTGGAAGGAAGCATCTTTGCTGCTGTGATTCCTCAAATAGTCTGCAACTAGCAGGTAGCGTGGTGGAAGGCTCAGAGGCTGAAAGAAACGGCTGGGGGCAGAAGACTTTCAAAACACTGAGAGATCCAAGGCTGCAGGACCAGGCAGAGCTATGGAATAAAAGCCAGAAAGACAAAGAGTTCTCCAAAGGAAAACTTCTATCTAAGGTACCCAGTGGGGGAGAAATAGTTGATAAGTTTTATGCCCTAAAGCCAGAGGGAGTGTGCCCTAGTTTTAAAAGCCAAGTCAGACAAAATGGTGGCAGCTGCTTTCAGCAAGGAGAGGGTTTGAATAACAGTGAATATTCTTACCAGCTAGCTGAAGTACCTAGCCAGGAAGGGGCTGACATCCATGCTTTTAAATCTCTCTTTAAAGACTCTCCCCGTACTGCCAAATATCTAAGCACAGCACCCACATGTAGAGAGAGGTGGAGAGATAATGTTAGCAGCACGTTAAATGTTTGTTTTCCTGATACAAACCAGTATGTTAATCAGCCTGAGATAAAGAGCCTCAGCAAACAATTGCTCACGGGAGAAAAGGGACATCAGCCAAGTGAAGGGAAGTCACCAGCTGAATCACTTCTCCAAGAGTTTAGAGAGTTTTTGGAACGTAAGGCAAGTTTTAATTACAGTGCCCCAGAACCAGTGGCTGGCTGTAAGGAAGAAATGCCTTTCTCTAATTCTCTGCCATCTACAGAGGAGGACACATTAATGGACTGCTCAACCTGCTTAATTGAGAAAGACAATTAAGAGGGAAAAGTTTTACCTGTTGTAGGAGGTAATATAGCAGATGTACTTGACTCTTCCTATACAAAGAAGCTAGTAAAAAGTGAATGAGTTAAAGTTCAACTGATTTGTATAGCAGGAGCACTACTGTTGAATGAACCTTTCTGTTCTTCAGTTCATGATTGGATCACATGAGGTGAATGTGAATTCCTGAAGATAGCACAGCATTGCAAGCCTGTTT
Source organism: Ichthyophis bannanicus (assembly GCA_033557465.1). Classification (NCBI taxonomy): domain Eukaryota; kingdom Metazoa; phylum Chordata; class Amphibia; order Gymnophiona; family Ichthyophiidae; genus Ichthyophis; species Ichthyophis bannanicus. The sequence goes on from CM066031.1 coordinate 1,544,887,746, forward strand.
ATCTAGTTTCTTTTACTCTTGTTTTGGATTTATAACTTCTGCACTGTCTGTTACGTTTGAACTGCACAACTGGCAAATAAACCTCATGAAAATAAATTTCTCTTTGCCGTGCCTTACTGCTCGAAGCACTAACACAACTACAACTAATTGCCTCAAGGGCATCACAAGGCAACCCCTCCTTAACCCTCAAGGTTAGGGAGCGGGAGGCGTGATAAGAGTGGCATAGTATTGAGGATTTCTGCAGGCGCAAGAAGTTACCATAGCAGGAGCTGCAGAGGCCGGACTTCCAGCGGAGCCCAGCAGAGGTGCTGCCGAGCCCAGCAGTGGAAGGGGACTGCAGGAAGCTGCTAAACTTCGTTGCTGACGTGCTGGTATAACTCCTGAGCCAGGTAAAGGGTATCCACCCAGGGTACCGAGGATACCAGGGCCAGGGGCGTCTCCTAGTGGTGACTGGGGGAAAGAAAAAAATATATATTTTCAAAGAGAATAGAAAACTCAGTATCCAGTGGTATCGCACTTTGGTCTGTGTTTCTGTTTTTTTCAGGTCCCAAGATGGCACTGGAAGCCAAAGAGGTCTTTGGATGGATAGCGACGCAATTGGAACGCCAGAGAGACATGTCTTTAGAGGCACAGGCAAAAGCTAATGCTAGCTTCTATGAGCAGCAAAAACTCCTGCTAGCGTTGATGGAGGAGTGGATGCGAGAGAAGAAGCAAGCACCTGTCCCGGCCTCAACAACAGGTTCCATACTAACAGACAGTGTACACCCTGTTAGCTTACAGATGGGAACTTTGTTCAATTTTGGACAGCTTACAGATAAGGATGAAGTGGATGATTATTTTGAAAGTTTTGAAAGAGTTGCACATCTTAGCTTGTGGCCTAAAGAGCACTGGCCGCTAAGACTGGCTGCATCCCTTACAGGGGAAGCGCTGGCCGCTTACCGTGCCATGCCACCTGATTTAGCAGGAAGCTATGATGAAATCAAAAGAGCAATCAGGGAGAGATTGGGGCTCACTCCGGTGGTTTATCATGCTCGCCTGAGGAGTGTGAAATGGAAGCCCAGTGAGACTCCAAAATCTCTATGTTATCGCATACGCAGCTTACTTAACAAGTGGTTAACTCCAGAAGGGAGAGCTGTGGAGTCTATCTTGAATGACTTAGTATTAGAGCAGTACATGGACGCTCTTCCAAGTAGTATTCGTACTTTTCTGATCTTGCAGAATTGCAAAACCCCTCAGGAGGCAGTAGCACTCTCGGAAAGATACATTGAGGCCGAGATTACTGCTCGGAGAGGTGGCTCTACTTCCCAGGAATCTGGCTATTGCAGATCAGAAAGGGCACGAAAGGAGGAGGGTGGTCCTGTAAAAATGTGCATGCCTTTATGGGAAGGTGGAAAAGGTAGACGAAAATGTTACAAATGTGGCCAAGAAGGGCATGTGCAAAGGCAATGTCATGTGAAAACTGCATTAATAGTGGGTAGTGCTATGAGAGATAGGCAGGGTTTTCTTCTTTCTATAGAGGTACAGGGAATCATCGCCCAGGCTTTGCTGGACTCCGGAGCGGAGTTGAGTATGCTCTCTGAGGAGTTGTGGCAGGAAATAGAGGCCAAGCAAGGCGGAGAAGTGATTCAGCCCGCTACTTCAGTGAGGATAAGGTGCGTACATGGTGGAACTTCCACTTACCCGGTGTACAAATTACACATAAAAGGGTTAGGTACACACAAGACTATCCCTTTAGCAGTTGTCCCAGGTCTTCCTCACGCTGTCATCTTAGGCAAAAACTGGCCCCTATTTCACAAAGGGCTAGAGCAGGGCTTGCAGGAGCGAGAGGATGCCCACACAGAAAGAATTGCCGGCGAGGTTCAAGCTCTGGCCATGGAAAAAGTAAAATATGTTCCTAGCTCCTTAGTGGCTCGAGCCAGCAAGTATGGACAGAAGAAGGACGTTCCCAGGGGAGAAAAACCTAGGTTCGTCCTGAAATTCTGTAGGATGACGCCCAGTGCTCAGGCACCCAAAAGGGCCACGCCCAGTGCCGCGGGATTTGACCTCACCAGCGCCGAAGATATGGTAGTCCCGGCTGGTGGGAGGGCACTGGTGGACACTGCTCTGCAAATAGAGCTGCCTATTGGATGCTACGGGCGACTAGCTCCCCAGTCAGGCTTAGCGCTGAAACATTTTATAGACATTGGGGCAGGGGTCATAGACCCAGACTACCACGGTTCTGTAAAGGTGCTTCTTTTTAATTTTGGGAAAAGTAACTTCAATGTTAAGGCGGGAGATCGCATAGCACAGCTAATCTGTGAGCGAGTTGGGCTCCCCCCTTTGGAAGAAGTGCCTGTCCTGTCTGCGACACTGCGGGGCGTGCATGGATTCGGATCCACCGGCACCAAGAGCCTGCAGGGCTTGTCAGCTTCGGTGGAGATGGAGGAGGTCGAAGAAGATGACCTTGGACCCCAGCTGACTGAGTGCAGGGAAAATCCTGAGCCCCGACTTGATGAGGGTCTTTCATGGCCTCAAAGACAGGAACTCAATCAAGTACTGTCCCGCTACAAGGATGTTCTCATGCCTATTCCGGGAGAAACAAGGTTAATAGCGCATGACATTATAACTCCCCCAGGCCAAGTCATAAGACAACGCCCTTATCGACTACCTGAGGCGAAGAAGAATGAGGTAATCCACCAAGTGGGAGAAATGCTAGCCCTGGGAATCATTGAGGAGTCTCGCAGCCCATGGAATAGTCCCATCGTCATGGTACCAAAACCGGACGGATCAATACGCTTTTGTATTGATTTTCAAAGAGTGAATTCAATATCTCGATTTGACTCCTATCCAATGCCCCAGATTGAGGAACTACTTGATCGCCTGGGACAGGCTAAATATTTAATGACGCTGGACATGTCAAAGGGCTATTGGCAAGTGCCCCTTACCAGGGAGGCCCGGCAGAAGACAGCCTTTAGCACACCCATAGGCCTCTATCAGTTCAAACGGATGCCCTTTGGCCTGCACGGGGCCGCGGCCACTTGTCAACGACTTATGGACATGGTCCTTCGTCCACATCAGGCCTACGCAGTCGCCTATATGGACGACGTCGTCATCCATAGCGAGAATTGGACACAACACTTACAGAGGGTTGAAGCGGTTTTGCTATCCATTCGGGAGGCCGGGCTCACCTTAAACCCGGCCAAGTGTCTCTTCGGGGGACAAGAGGTGAAATATTTGGGGCATGTCATGGGCCATGGAGTGGTTAAACCACTGGTCAGCAAAATAGCAAGCGTCCAGACCTTTCCTACCCCTGTTAACAAGAAACAACTGCGCAGCTTTCTAGGACTGGTGGGATATTATCGGAGATTTATTCCCCATTTTTCAGAAAAGACCGCCTTGTTAACTGACATGCTGCGGAAAAATGCGCCCAATAAGCTGAAGTGGAGTGAAGATGCGGAGGGAATGTTTGACCTCCTGAAGAGGCAACTCTGCGGAGCACCAGTTTTGAAGGGGGTGGATTTTGCCAAGACATTTGTAGTACAGACAGACGCCTCAGATACGGGCCTGGGTGCGGTCTTATCGCAAAGGCACGATGGCATTGAACACCCGGTCTTATTCCTTAGCAGGAAGCTGGCACCAGCGGAGAGAAATTACTCCACCATCGAACGTGAATGTTTAGCCATAAAATGGGCTATTGATGCTCTGCGTTTTTACCTGGTAGGAAGAAAGTTTATTTTAATCACCGATCACGCACCATTAAAGTGGTTACATCAAATGCACAACCACAACTCCCGGCTAACGCGATGGTTTATGGCCCTCCAGGCATTCGAGTTCCAGGTGGAGCACAGAGCTGGAAAACTCCATAAAAACGCGGATGCGTTGAGTCGTATCACGAGCTGTGCGGACGAGATAAAGCCAGCCCGTGATATCTTAAGGGGGGGGGATCTGTGACGCAGTAGCTCCCCAGGAACCGATGGACACAGATAAGCATCCGGTGGTAGAAGCCGGTACTGCAGGAGAAAGCAGGAATTTCTCTGCAGAAAGAAAAAAACTCAGAACTAATCAAGCAGAACAGCTCACCTCGGGGGAGGGGAGTAGTAAAGCTCTTGATTGGGCACGCCCTAAGAGGAGGCGGGCAGTGCAAGCTAGAAGCACCTGGTTAAATAGTCAGAAGCCAGGAAGTGAAAAAGAGCAAGGGGAGCAACAAAAGCAAAGAAAGCAAAGAGAGCAACGAGAGCAAGGGCAAGAACAGAGACGGAGAGAATTTCCAGAAGGAGAAATAAGAGTTTCAGAGGGGAAGTCTGGAAGGAAGCATCTTTGCTGCTGTGATTCCTCAAATAGTCTGCAACTAGCAGGTAGCGTGGTGGAAGGCTCAGAGGCTGAAAGAAACTGCTGGGGGCAGAAGACTTTCAAAACACTGAGAGATCCAAGGCTGCAGGACCAGGCAGAGCTATGGAATAAAAGGCAGAAAGACAAAGAATTCTCCAAAGGAAAACTTCTATCTAAGGTACCCAGTGGGGGAGAAATAGTTGATAAATTTTATGCCCTAAAGCCAGAGGGAGTGTGCCCTAGTTTTAAAAGCCAAGTCAGACAAAATGGTGGCAGCTGCTTTCAGCAAGGAGAGGGTTTGAATAACAGTGAATATTCTTACCAGCTAGCTGAATTACCTAGCCAGGAAGGGGCTGACATCCATGCTTTTAAATCTCTCTTTAAAGACTCTCCCCGTACTGCCAAATATCTAAGCACAGCACCCACATGTAGAGAGAGGTGGAGAGATAATGTTAGCAGCACGTTAAATGTTTGTTTTCCTGATACAAACCAGTATGTTAATCAGCCTGAGATAAAGAGCCTCAGCAAACAATTGCTCACGGGAGAAAAGGGACATCAGCCAAGTGAAGGGAAGTCACCAGCTGAATCACTTCTCCAAGAGTTTAGAGAGTTTTTGGAACGTAAGGCAAGTTTTAATTACAGTGCCCCAGAACCAGTGGCTGGCTGTAAGGAAGAAATGCCTTTCTCTAATTCTCTGCCATCTACAGAGGAGGACACATTAATGGACTGTTCAACCTGCTTAATTGAGAAAGACAATTAAGAGGGAAAAGTTTTACCTGTTGTATGAGGTAATATAGCAGATGTACTTGACTCTTCCTATACAAAGAAGCTAGTAAAAAGTGAATGAGTTAAAGTTCAACTGATTTGTATAGCAGGAGCACTACTGTTGAATGAACCTTTCTGTTCTTCAGTTCATGATTGGATCACATGAGGTGAATGTGAATTCCTGAAGATAGCACAGCATTTCAAGCCTGTTTATCTAGTTTCTTTTACTCTTGTTTTGGATTTATAACTTCTGCACCGTCTGTTACGTTTGAACTGCACAACTGGCAAATAAACCTCATGAAAATAAATTTCTCTTTGCCGTGCCTTACTGCTCGAAGCACTAACACAACTACAACTAATTGCCTCAAGGGCATCACAAAGCAACCCTTCCTTAACCCTCAAGGTTAGGGAGCGGGAGGCATGATAAATCTCAATTTCAGTTCTTTCAACACCCTTGGATGTATACCATGTGGTCCAGGTGATTTGCTACTCTTCAGTTTATCTAATAGTTATAATACATCTTCCTGGTGTATCAATATTTCTTTCAATTCTTCTGCGCCATCACCTTTAAATACCATGTCAGTCATGGGTAATATCCCTACAACTTCCTTAGTAAAGGTTGAATCAAAGAATTGATTCAGTCTCTCCACTATGGGCTTCTCCCCTCTTAATGCCCCCTTTACCCCTCTATCATCTAATTGTCCAACTGACTCTGTCACAGGTTTTTTTTGCTATGAATGTACTTGAAAAAGTCTTCATTAAGCATTTTTGCTTTCACAGCAAGCTTCTTTTCAATTCTCTCTTTGCCCGCATTATCAATGCCTTGCATCTAACTTGCCAGTCCTTATGTTGTTTCCAGTTTTCATTATTTGACTCATTTTCCATTTCCTGAAATATGTTTTTTTGGCAACAACAGCCGCTATGATCTCACCTTTAAACCATGCTGGAAGTTTTATGGACTTCCTTCCACTTTTCTTAACGTGTGGAATACAACTGGTCTGGGCTTCCAAGATAGTTTTTTTATACAACACCCATTCTTGATGTAAATCTTTAACCTTTCAACTGCTCCTTTTATTTTTTTCTTATCTACTTTCCTTGTTTAATCATAGTCTCCCTTTTGAAAGTTAAAAGGTAGTACTGTGGATTTCCTTACCATCCTTCCTCCATTTATTAAATGAAACATGATCATGCTATGATCACTATTGCCAAGTGGCCCCAACACTATTATCTCTTGCACCAGATATTGTGTTCCACTAAGGACTAGGTCCAAAATGGCTTCCCCTCTGGTCGGTTCATGAATCAGCTGCTCCAAGAAGCACTCATTTATTTCATCTAGAAATTTTATCTCCCTAGCATGTCCTGCTGTGACACTGACCCAGTCAATACCGAGGTAATTGAAATCACCCATTATTGTTACTGTTCTGTAACTTTTGTTAGCTTCCCTAATTTCTTTGAGCATTTCATCATCCATTTGTTCATTCTGGCCAGGCGGTCGATAGTACATCCCCACTGTCATCGCTTTCCCCTTCCCCTTTTTAAGTGGAATTTCAATCCATAGAGATTCTACAGTGAATTTTGTTTCCTGCAAAACTTTAATCCTTTGTGACTCAATGCCCTCTGTAACATAGAGTGTAACCCGTCCAACAGTTTGATCTGATGTTTCATTACAATATAATTTGTACCCAGGTATCACAGTGTCCCACTGTTTTTCTTCCTTCCACCATGTCTCTGAGATACCAATCATATCTGACTTCTCATTTAGTTCTATATATTCTAACTCTCCCATCTTATTTTTTAGACTTCCGGCATTTGCATACAAGCATTTTAGAGGCTGTATTTTATTCACATTAATCTCGCTATTGGTAGGCAGAGGTAATTTGCAATCTTTAAGCTCTATTTTGAGCTCAAGGACATTTGGGTTACTTTTGTCTTTATTAGAACCTTGCTGTTGATATGCCCTGACTTCATTCTTTTGCTTGTATCCTTCAAGGATACATTGTTCCAAACCATGTGCTCTTGGATGACTGTTGGCTTTTCCCATCTCCTACAAAGTCTTTATTAGAACTTCTCCGTTGATATGCCCTAACTTCAGTCTTTTGCTAGTATCCTTCAAGGATACATTGTTCTGAACCATGCGCTCTTGGGCGGCTGTCTGCTTTCCCCATCTCCTATAATGTCATCTTAGCTATTTTGAACCAGATGATGTTAGTGACCATGGCTTAGATATTACTGACTTAAATTTTTCTCTTCCCACCCTTTTTTCTCCACCAGTATTACCTCAGAAATTTTTGCACCAGTGTCAGTGACCCTGGCACAGATGCTACTAGGGTTGCCAACTGGCTCCAGATGCGCCCGACAGGCTTGATCCAGTCCTGGGTTTACTCCATTGCATGCAGGGACATGTAGTTCTGATTTCTCCATTGCATTCCATAAGAAAAGCAAGACTACAAGTTACTGAATTTCTTGGCACACACAGGTTGAGATCATGAGATGGTCAAGTCGTCCTCTTCATCTTCTCAGGCGTGTCCTACTACTCTGTACTTTAAAACTCAAAGAAGCAAAACCCTACCTACACTACTTAAATTATATTTTTTCTTGTATTAAGTTTTATGTTTTTTTTTTTTTATTGTAACAGTAGCTTCTCCCTATTCTTAATGTGGTCTCTATCTAATTCAAAGGAAAAACTAATTGGTTTGCCCTAATGCAGAGATCAGAGTCGTCTTACAGATCAGTGATGTATTCTCTTTCCCTCTTTCTTTTTGCATTCCATTTTGTTGGTCATTTGACCCAAAATTAGCTTCCCCGTGAGCAGTAGCAAAATCCAGTAGCATGTTTATCTGCTTGCCTTCTGCAGTCAGTTTAAGGCCTTTTAGCCCTCTATCAAACTTAGTCCTGGTGCAGCTTGAAGCCTGTACCTTCTTTCAGGGCACTTGCTACCAGCCAGTTATAAAGTAACATTACACTGCGGGGCTTTCAATAGACATTAGCCACTTTGCAAATTAATTCTTTGGCCGTTCCTATCAGAATACCACACAATCACACTTTAAGTAGCAAAATTGCTCACGGAATACTCAAATTTACTCTTAATACACCCTCTCCCCTTTCTTACATTCAGGGAAAATAATTTCCTTTCAATTTTACTCAATTTTTTGGGCCCAGTCACTCAGCCTCCTAAACATGGGTCTGCCCTCATTAAATTCTCCTGATGGTCTCCTCAGCATCATCAGGTCTCCTGGGTAATCACAAGGATTCAACAGTGCTGCCATTGGTGTTTCTAGGGCATTGTTATAGAGTGACCAATGGGCCTCAAGTTTCATTGTCCCCCTCAGTCTAAGGTTCTATAACTGCTTTTTCAGAGGTTACTAGGGAAACACCCATAGACATAATGAAGCCCATTAATTTCTATGGAAGCCATTCATCTCTATGAAGTATAACAAATTTAAACCTCCTAACTCCCCAAATTACCAAAGAATGCCATCTTCCCTAAATTTATCAAAAACCCATTATCCCCTTTGTACCTATGGATAGCCAGTTCCTTATAAAAAATTCCTTCCTCATCTGGAATTGCTCTGATATAACTGTGGCTAATATTAAAATATCCGTACCCTTAAGACACACACCAACCAGCTGATGCTCTTCTATTAGTGCCCCTCAACTGTCCCCTTACCCCAGTAATGCCAGCGGATACCCTTTTAGAAACAAAGAAACATGATGGCAGAAAAAGATCACATGGCCTATGTAGTTTGCCCTTCCATCAACTACATAATAATAGTGCTTTTTTTCCTTTAGAGATCCTCTGTGTTTTTCCCGTGCTTTTTTAAATTCAGATACTGTCCTTGTTTCTACCAACTCCACTTGGAGACTATTCAACTCATCTACTACTTTTTCTGAAAATAAATATTTCTGCATATTACTCCTGAGTCTATCCCCTTTTACCCTCATCCTATGTCCTCTCGTAGCAGAGCTTGCTTTCAATCAGAAGAGACTCTCCTCCTGTGTAAAGTTAATTTGAAAAGGAAAGACAGCCTGTGAGGAGCCCGCCCCCATGACATCACTTCCTCGGGCTCTGCGATGACCGGAGGGCTCCTGACACAGTTTCTCTTTACTTTTCAATGTAAGTGTAGTGCAGCCGCTGCTCTGTACAAAGCAGAAGCAGCGGCTTGGGCAGAGGGGGGGGTGTGTGTGTGTGTGAGTGAACCAGCAAGGGGGGGGGGGAGTGTGAGTGAACCAGCAAGGGGGGGGGAGTGTGAGTAAACCAGCAGTGGAGGGGGGGTGTGAGTGAACCAGCAAGGGGGGGGGGCGATGGTGTGAGGGAACCAGCAGTGGAGGGGGGGTAAGTTAGTGAGTTACACAGCAGGAGGGGTGAGTAAGTGACAGGGGGGTGGGTGAGTGAGTGAACCAGCAGTGGAGGGGGGGGGGGTGGTGTGAGTGAACCAGCAGGGGAGGGGGGTTGGTGTGAACCAGCAGGGGAGGGGGGGTTGGTGTGAGTGTTTGATTCCTATTCAAGAGAATTACTTTATATATAGTCAATATAGGCACAGAGGTAAATTTTTTTAACATTTTCTAATGGTGGTGTGCCTCATGATTTTTTTCATGAAAAAAGTGTGCCTTTGCACAAAAAAGGTTGAAAAACACTGCTCTAGGCCATAATGCGGCCTTTAATCCATTGGCTTGCACCTCCAGCACCAGGCATGCCAATCCCTTCACTACAGCTCTGACGTTCTGTATCTGACCACTGTTCTACTTCTCACTGGACCCAGGTAATTAATTTATTTAAACCCTGTTACATTGTAATGACACAATTCCAGCAGTATTTTAGAAAAGGTTATGCTAAATATGGAGCTTGTTATAGAATAATGCAAGAGTGCACATATAGTTGCTGATATCTGAAGATGGAAGATCCATTTTGCAAATCGACATGTGGGAAAAATCAGCTGGGGAAACAAAGCAACTTGCACATGTAAGGACGCGCACTTACACTTGTGTGTCGACCATTTTGCAAACCTACAGATGCTACTATCATTATCTAGAGGAGTGGCCTAGTGATTGGGGCAAGTTATCACAGGCTTGAAGGTCAGGGGTTCAAATCTCACTAGAGGACAGCAACCTTGGGCCAGAAGGACTGGGGTTTCTAGTCCTACAGGTGCTCCTTGTGGTCTTGGGCAAGTCACTTAACCCTCCATTGCCGATGTTCCCTATCAAATAGTTATCTCCAAGTTAAAATACCCTGTTCAATGTAATTTCAGTTTGTTCAATGCAGACCACCTTGATATCATGAAAGGCAGTATATAAGAAATGTTAAATAAATCTAGCTACTTTTTTCAAGGGGGGAAATAAACAATGGGTGATTAACGCCTCCCCCCCCCCCCCCGCCTACTATCTCCTGTAAAGGGCTGGCTAAAACAAGCACTTTTTAAAAAAAACGTATGCATGCCAGAGAGCAGTTGTAATCTTTACGGGCCAATTGCAGTCATACACGTGCATTCCCTATATAAAATGGCAAAGACACGTATAGATTTTTAGCTGCCTAGGCCACTCCTTAACCATGCCTCAGACATACTCCCTTGAAATTTCTATGTAGTAAGGACATCGACATGCAAATTTAGCTCTTTCTAAAATCTCCATTTATACGTGGATGCCATTTCCAATGCTTGATTTTCCACATAGAAATTGTGAATAAGGCTTCTAAAATAACTTTGTTAGCATGTCAATAAGGGGGATGTTTGCTAAGCTGCACTCATTTTTTGCAGGTATCACATGCTGAGACTAAAAATCAATGCACAGTACGTGCAGCAGTCAGGCCCTACCTGTTGGGGACATGTACAGCCTGGCCCCTGCAGATAAAAACACTGGTTCGTGCCCTAATGTGCACCAGCAGTATTCACACTTAATGCGAGTGCAATTATTATCACTTCTAGCAACGCTGATGATGAACATCCTGCGCTAACTGCAATGTGTAGTCAACACCCACTCCCTGCCCCACCCCACCCATTTCCCTCCCCATTGGGCACTAGGCAGATAGAGCGGAATTAACCATGCGTTGTCTGTTTTGCGTGTGTGCTAGCTGTTAACTCGGCTCCATGCAAGCTGGTTAGTGCATGCTCAAACATGCTTTACGAGTTAGCACAGTTTAGCAAACATGCACCTAAGACTCAAGAGGGTTAGACACCAGATAACACAGAGAAGTATTTGTTCTATGTCTTTACTGTCTTTTCAGTGAAGAACCTCCCCCAATGAAGATGGAGGCCAAAGCAAATATAGAATTCAAAGAAGCCCGAGATAAGCATAGAGGATATTTGAATATGAGGAGGCAATGAGAAATCCTGAGATTGTGTAGACTCTGTGGTAATGTGTCAGGATTAAGCAGACAAGGCTGACTTTCTGGTTCTTATCAGTCTCTGTGCTTCAAGGTTCTATGGGAGTAGTTTTTAGCAATGGCAGTCACCGTTTTAATTTAGATGGTAGTACTGGTGTTTAAATTAATATACATATGCAGAATGTAATTATATACAGGTTGCTTAGTGGAACGCACATTGTTATGCACATATTTGGCACTTATTTTATAAGGTATGTACAAGATTTATAGATTAGGGGTGTAAGTAGTGATATATGCACACAAAATCTAGACACGAGGACTTACACCAATCCTAGACTTGGTGTAAATGCCTGATACTACACGCTTAAATTTGCGCACCACCAATACTCTGTCCAAGCTCCAGCAGCCACTCCTGAACTAAGCGTCATTGTTCTGATGTGCAAACTTACAGAACAGTACCTACTAAATGGTGCATGCAAGTTCCCATCCGTACACATTGAAAATAGGCGACTTATTAATGCTGATGCTGCATAACTTTACAAGGCTTGGTATAGAATTACCTCCTGTACATATAAAGCTCCATTTCACATTGGGGCTTGATATAGGAAGTAGTGCATCCATCTTGGAATGTTACAATTCCCCTAGTACTTTACAGAAAAGGCTCTACTGAATGCAAAACCATTGGATATATATATATATATATATATATATATATATATATATATATATATATATATATATAAAGATGCCAACAATGACGTGTTTTTGTAATGATTTTGTAAAACTACACATAGAGATAAAGAACAGCATCACTCAGTAGCGTTCAAGTGCAATTGTTGGTGAGAATACGTGAAAGTGGCAATTCCATAACTTTGGCATGAGAAGGCGCACCAATGCCGCACAAGTACAAGCTAGGACATCCAAGCCAGAATGTCTGAAAAAAAGTCAACATGTCCAAGTTCAGGCACGATTTTACAAATGTGTTTGTGCCTAACATGGTCATCTGCAGGGCGTCTGCACAGATTACTCCAGAATAGTATTTAAGCCCAAGAATGTCTAGGAATAGCCTAATGGTTAGAGTAGAGGACTAGAATCAAGGCAGCTCAGGGTTTGAATCCCACTGCTGCTGTCATTGTGACTGGGGTTGGTGGAGTGCCATCTTCTGGATGTTTTATGAACCAAAACAAGTACTTTCCCAATGATGATTGGTGCCTGGAGTAGGTCTAAACATTTCTGAAATGGAGTAGGGATGTTTAAGTTCAATGCACCACCACGAACACGCCTCCACCACATTCTTTGCCTATTTGACTGTCCCTGCACTGGAGATATCTTTAAAAGCCATTGGTAAAATAGCTCCAGGGACATCTCCATGATTTGGACATCTTCATATGTCCAAATAGTGAAATTGGGGGTCATTCTGTGCTGGCTGTTCACCCCCTGTGTGGCCTCTCTGAATTGGGGTGTTAAGCGGTAGACCCGATTGTGATCCTGGGGGGATTAGACGTGCCCGCAGGATCATAATCGGATATACCGGCTTGGACGTGCAGGCCGGGCCCCGATTCTGATCAGCCGCACATCCTGCACCTACCCAGCTAATCCAGCCAGGCTCCTGAATGGAGTTACAGTGCCATGGTGTCCCGTCACCATGACACCGTGGCTCCGTTCAGGAGCCACAATCACTGGCCGACAAACAAATCTGTATTTCCCTACAGCCTGACCCCCGGTCGGGCCTTCCAAGGCCAGGGTTGGACTGCGAGGTACCACCTGCAACCCCTCACCTGCTCCTCCTGGTCTCGTGCCACGATCCCCTGCCATCCAGGGGGGCTTATTCCAATTTCAAGGTGGAATAAATCCCCTGTCTACATTGAAGATCCTGGACATATAGGGCCGACATCAGCCCTGTATATCCAGGGTCAGTCGCCTTCCACTGTCCGCCCTCACTCCTACCCCAGCCCACCTCCTCCTGCCCATGAACAGAGCTCCCTGCACAAACCAGCAATACATGCGTGGAGCTCTGTCTCCAGCATCACAATCCAGGCATTTAGCAGGTCTGGACATCTGGATTGAATGTCCAGACCCGCTAAATGCAGCTCAGAATGACCCCTAAGGCTTTTGTAATAACCTCCATAAGCAATTATATATATAGTGGCTCCATTTCAAAAATATATGTGTATAATTGGAGGCAATTAAGCACATTTTAAAAAAGAGGGTCCGATATTCAGTGGTGGTGGCTAGCCGATTTAATGCTGGTAGCTGCTGCTGCCGAAAATTAAATCCAGATATTCAATGCCGGGATCATAGACAGCCCTGGTGTTGATTATCCAGCTTGCCTGGATTTTCAGGAGGTTAACCAGACAGTGGTGATATTCAGCCACTCCTTGGTTAGCTTCCATAGTGAATGTTAGGCCAGCCTTTGTTGTGCCTGACTTTCGCCATGTAGCCATAACTGGGCAGTGGCTTTATATAGCCAGTGCCCGGTTATGACTGAGAGCGAATGCAAATAGCAGCAGTGTATGTGCAGGCCAGACGTGTAGGCTTTGATCAGCTCCCCAAGCATATTCTGCAACCTACTCGACCTGCATATACAATGCAGTTGTGCGGGGAGCACTGTACGTGAGCGGGATGGGGCAGAGAGGGGGCGGAGTGGGGGCAGAGCGAGGGAGTTGCCAGCTGCCAGAATGTAAGAGCCCATTCTGGTGAGGCCTCTGTACGTTCCCCAGCACTCCGATGGATGCCTAATATATACCTGGGCGCAGTTGGAATAAGGGTCAGGTGGAGCATCCTACACACGACAAACCCCGTTGACCCCATGGTGATGGCCTGCTGTGGCCTCTGCATGCCTGATCCAGCCCATGCTGGCCACCAGCTGCAGGTGGGCAACAGAGGGCAGAGGCCCTAGGGTCACAGCCGATTCTGTGCAGCTTGGTGGACAAGTTGGTGCTATGGTGACGGAACACCACAGTACATTTGCAGTACTGATAGCATGGGTGTGTGTGTGGACGAGCAGGATAGCCAATGTACACCTGTATGGAAAAGGGTGTCCACCAGCCCATCTATCTCCCTGATTCTGTAATTGCGGGGGCATCTAGACCCCATGGTTGTGGATTCAAGTCTAACTTGGCCCCATCCCCATTTTGTACATGCAGATGGCTCAGGTGTGTAGGGCTTGGAATCGGCCTCCACATGAATAGTGTTGGGATACTTAGATGTATTTTCAGCCTAATACTATTTGTATGTTGCTGCTGTTACGTATTGTTCAGTCGATGTTGATTCCTGGCAATCCTATGGCTTGTTGCTTATGTTGTCACTATTCTTTGGGTTTTCTTGGTAAGGTGCAACTGGACGTATATTGACAGGCCTTTCATTCACACAGTAAGCCTGGTAACAGAAAAAAGATATAGATTGAGGAGTTGTGTGTTCACCACCTGCTGGTGAATGTATAACTTTAACTTTATCTTTTTCTTTATTTGCTTAAACATAGAAATATGATTACAGAAAAAGACCACATGGCCCATCTAGTCTGTCCTTCCATATCAACAACTACAACAGTCCCCTTTTTACCTTTAGCGATCCTCTGTGATTGTCCCATGCTGTTTTGAATTCAGTTACTGTCCTATCTCTACCACCTCCACTGGGAGACTATTCCACGGATCCACTACTCTTTCCGTAAAGAAATATTTCTGCATATCACTCCTGAATCTATCTCCCTTCACCATCATCCCATGTCCCATCGTAGCAGAACTTGCTTTCAATTGAAAGAGGCTCTCTCCCTGAACATTTATGCCACGGAGGTATTTAAACATCTCAATCATATCACCTCTATCCTGTCTTTCCTCTAAGGTGTACATATTAAGATCCTTCAGTCTGTCCTCATATGCTTTATAATGAAGACCACTAATCATTTTAGTAGCCACCCTCTGCACCGACTCCATCCTGTTCACATCCTTTTGAAGGTGCGGTCTCCAGAATTGCACACTATACTCCAAATGAGGTTGCACAAAAGACTTATACAGAGGCATTATCACCTCCTTTTTTCTGCTAGCCATTCCTCTCCGTATGCACCCAAGCATCCTTCTAGCTTTTGCCGTCGCCTTTTCTACCTGTTTGCTACTTTAAGATCATCAGACACAACCAAGCCTAGGTCCCACTCTTCTTTAGTGGACAAAAGTACTTCACCTCCTACACTATATTGCTCCCTTGGATTCCTGCAGCCCAAATGCATGACCTTACATTTTTTAACATTAAATCCCAGCTGCCAAATTCTAGACCATTCTTCATGTTTAGCTAGATCCCTCCTCTTGTTATCTACACCTTCCTGGGTGTCTACTCTATTGCAGATTTTGGTATCATCTGCAAAGAGGCAAACCTTACTTGACAGCCCTTCCGCTGTATCACTAACAAAGATGTTAAAAAGAATCGGACCAAGGACAGATCCCTGGGGCACATCACTGGTAACATCCTTCTCCTCAGAGTGAGCTCCATTTACTTGTACTCTTTGTCGCCTCCCACCCAACCAATTTCTAACAAAAGCAGTAACTTTAGGGTCCATCCCTAGGGTGCTCAGTTTGTTTATAAGTCGCCTGTGAGGAACAGTGTCAAAGGCTTTACTGAAATCTAAATATACCACCTCTAGGGCTCTCCCTCAGTCCAACTCCCTGTTCACCCAGTCAAAGAAATCAATCAGATTTGTATGACAAGAACTGCCTCTGGTGAATCCATGCTGCCTCGAATCCTGTAATCCGCTGGACTCCAGAAACCTCACTATTATCTCTTTCAGCAGCGTTTCCAATAATTTACTCACCACCGAACTTAAACTAACCGGCCTGTAGTTTTCAACCACATCCTTATTTCTGCTTTTTTGTAAAGGCACCACATGAGCCTCTCTCCAGTCCTTTGGCACCACTCTCGACTCCAACGAGGCATTGAAAAGGTCAGTCAGTGGAGCTGCTAGAACGTCTCCAAGTTCCCTCAGTATTCTAGGGTGTATCCCATCCAGTCCCATCGCTTTGACTACTTTAAGTTGAGCTAGCTTCTCACAAACACAGTCTTCTGAAAACTGTTCAAGATGTCCCTCGCTTCTGTTCCTGTTTGTGGGTGTTTTCTGAGGTCCTGCTCCTGGTTCTTCATCTGTGAACACAGAACAGAAATATTTGTTAAGCAATTCCACTTTATCCTTATCAGCTTCTACATATTCCGCCCCTGCACCCTTGAGTCTGACAATACCACTTTTGCCCTTCCTCTTCTCACTAATATATCTGAAAAATGTCTTATCCCCCCTTGTTATTGCATTGGCTATTTCCTCCTCCTTTTGAATCTTTGCCTTCCTGACTACTTTGCTAGCTTCTCTAAGTTTTTCCAAATACAGATGCCTGTCTTCCTCTCTCTGTGATCTCTTGTATTTCATGAAGGCCTCCCTCTTTTTCTTCACTTTTTCAGCTACTTCTTTCGAAAACCATAGCGGTCTCCTTTTCCTTTTACCTTTATTTACCATTTTAACAAAAGGTTGGTTGCCCTTAAAATATCCCCTTTCAGTTTTGCCCACGGTTTTTCTACATCCCCCAGCTGTTCCCATCCCACTAACGACTCCCTGAGGTATTGGCCCATCTTGGCAAAGTTAGTCTTCCTAAAGTCTAAGATCCTCACCTTTGAATGGATTCTAACAGCCCTAGTCCTAATACTGAACCACACCATCTGGTGATCACAGGATGCAAAATGATCTCCCACTACAACATCAGAAACACTTTCACCATTGGTAAGCACCAAGTGCAGTATGGCCCCTTCATGTGTGGGGTCTGTTACCAACTGCCTGAATAGTTCTCCCTGTAGAGAATCCAGGATCTCCTTACTTCTAGATCAGGGGTGGGCACCTCCGGTCCTGGAGGGCCGCAGACCAGTCAGGTTTTCGGGATATCCCTAATGAACATGCATGAGATATATATGCATTAGAGATATCCTGCCACCCTGACTGGTTTGTGGCCCTCCAGGGCTGGATTTGGAGACCCCTGCCTTACACCTCTGTCATTTAAGATCATGAGTGGGCAAGGTACAGATGTCCTAGACATCAAAAGGGTATATAGAATGTGTCACGTTCCTCCACGATTCTCACCACCACCAAAAAGTTGTCTAATAGACAATTTTTTGGTGGTGGTGAGAAGTGAGGAGGACTGTGACAAATTCTATCTAACCTTTTTGATGTCTTGGACATCTTCACTTTGTCCACTCACAATCTTAAATGACACAGGTGTAAGGCAGGGGTCTCCAGATCCAGCCCTGGAGGGCCACAAACCAGTCAGGTTGGCAGGATATCTCTAATGCATATATATCTCATGCATATTCATTAGAGATATCCCGAAAACCTGACTGGTCTGCGGCCCTCCAGGACCAAGTTTGCCCACCCCTGTTCTAGATGATACTGCAGCAGGAATGTGCCAATCAACATCTGGCATATTGAAATCTATCAGTAGCACTTCCCCTTTCCTAGCAATGCTGCATATGTCTTCAATTAACTCTCTGTCCACCTCTTCCTCTTGTGAGGGAGGTCTGTATATCACACCAATGCAAATAGATTTCTCTTTCTCTGTTTCTAGTTTAACCCACAATGCCTCCTCTCTCCCTTTTAAGCTCTGTAATTCCAAAGCTTTAATAGTGGTTTTTACATACAGTGCCACTCCTCCTCCCCTTCTTCCTACCCTGTCCTTTCTGAATAAAGTATAGCCAGGTATAGTTACATCCCAATCATGGTTTTCTGTGAACCATGTTTCTGTAACTGCCACTAAATCCAAGTCAGCCACTCCCACCAAAGCTTCAACATCAGGGATCTTATTTCCCATGCTACGGGCATTTATATACACTGCTTTCCCTATGTTACCCCTGTTACATTAAATACTTTTATGGAAATGGGTATCACCTACCTGGGGGCTTTCTTCACCCATCCCCAACGAATCTAGTTTAAAGCCCTCTTCAGTAGATTAGCCAGTCTACTACCGAAGACACGTTGACCTTTCTTGGACAGATGGATGCCATCTCTGCTCTGCAACCCTTGGAACAGCATCCCATGGTCTAGGAAACCAGAACGCTCTCGATGACACCATCCATGCAGCCATGCATTCATCTCCAGGATGCAAGCCTCTCTGCCTTGGCCTTTACCCTCAACAGGGAGGATTGAAGAGAACACCACCTGTGCACCTAACTGCTTCACCCTCTGTCCCAGAGCCATGAAGCCACGTTCTGAGGTATACCTGGCAGTATCATTTGTTCCAACATGGATTAGCAACATTGGGTAATAGTCAGTGGGCTTGATGAGTCTTGGCAAACTCTCCATAACATCTTGGATTTTGGCACCAGGCAGACAGCATACCTCTCTGGACATCAAGTCTGGTCGGCAGATGGACGCCTCATTACCCCTCAGAAGAGAGTCTCCAACCACCACTACCCTTCGTTTCCTTGTGGTCACTGATTCTGCACCTTTGGGGTACTTGAGCTCTGGTTCTTCCCTTTTCAGGGATGCTTTCACCTTCTCCACTTCCAGGGCTGCATAATGGTTCTTCAATTCAAGGGCTGGAAAAGTTGGATTGGTGATTTTGCAGGCCCTGGTGACTTGTGTCCAACCATCGACATTCTGTTGGCACCCATCTTCTCCTCTGCTGGAGAGCTTGGTTGCTGCAAGAAGCATCTCATCAATGTACTTCTCACTGTCTTGAATGCTCCTCAGCCTCGCCACCTCCTCTCTGAGTTCCTCCACTTGTTTCCTCAGAGCTTCAGCATGCAGGCACCCTGCACATGGAACCGGTCCTTCAACTGGCATTAGAACCTCTGTCTGGACCGAGGCAGAAGCTGTAACGGGGGCAACAGATTTAGCGATACGATTTTTCCCAGCCATTGATCTGTTCGTGGAGCTTAGGTATCTGTTAAAGCAAAAGAGAGAGATCTACCAAGTACCAGCCAGTTTTCCAGCTGTCCTTTCAGAGAAAAAGCAGTTAAATCTCTTTAATTATATTCAAAATGTGCTGGTCCAATTCTCTGTGCTTTGTTAAATGGGGAGGTGCCCTATAAAGCAAGACTGCTCACTAGGGGTGGGTGGGAGTCGGGGTGGGTAGAGAGGGAACTAACACCTGATTAGGTGTTAACAGTTCCCAAAGCTGAGGAGATTACTAGAGTTCAACAACCTACTTTGCTCAAGGAAATTTCCACTAAAGCACCAAAAAGAAAGTAACCTTGCTTTAAAAATATACAAAAATCCTTTTAAGAGCTCCTAGTCAGAAAGCTAGCAATTTAATAAAAATAAACCCTCAAATCCTTACTGTTGGTTGTTCTGTAGAGCCCCTGTTAGGAAAGCCTCAACAGGGCAGGGTACTGGAGCCTTTTATGCAGGCCTCAGCTGCTCTCAGGTAATCAGGCCCACAAACTCCTGATTAGGTGTCAGCAGTTCCCAAAGCTGAGGAGGTTACTAGAGTTCAACAACCTACTCTGCTCAAGGAAATGTCCACTAAAGCACCAAAAAGAAAGTAACCTTGCTTTAAAAATATACAAAAACCCTTTTAAGAGCTCCCAGTCAGAGAGCTAGCAATTTAATAATATAAACCCTCAACTCCTTACTGTTGGTTGATCTGTAGAGCCCCTGTTAGGAAAGCTTATTTGATATACCACCCAGGCCGTAACATTGAACCCTATGAGTGAAATTTTATAAGAAGTCGTGTAGGCTTAGAAGCCAAGATACACCTTTTTGAAGTCTTTTTTATAGAAACATAAAAAATGAAGGCAGATAAACACCATACAGCCTATCTGGTCTGCTCATCTATACAAGCTTCTAAACTCTACAATCCCTTTGTATCTCTTAGACATCCTCTGTACATGTTCCATGATTTCTGGGCTTCAGAAACAATTCCTGTTTCCATCACCTCCCCTGGGAGGCTGTTACACACATTCACCACCCTCTACATAAAGAAATATTTCCTGAGTCTAAGCCCTTTTACTTTCATTCTATTGTCCCTTCACTCCAGAGCTTCCATTCAATTGAAAGAGTCCTGACAAGTTATTTAAATATCTGTATTATATCTCCCTCTCTCGCCTTTCTTCCAAAGTATACATAATAAGATCTACTATTTCTACTTATCACTTATATAGTGCTACTAGGCATATGCAGCACTATATACATACACCTAAGAGAGACAGTTCCTCCTCTACAGAACTTACAATATGTTTAACAGACAAACAGAACAAATAGGGGACTTGGTTAATTCTTTAAGGGAAATGATTAAAACATATATGGGTTTTTAGAGAGAAGGGGGAGGGGGTCAGGATCCAAAAGCAGCCAGGAAGAGGTGAACATTTAGCCTGGATTTGAATAAACCTGAGGCAGAGTCTGGTGGACTCATTCAAGTCGTCTTTTCCAGGTATATGGTGCAGTATAGTGCAAAGAATGAAGTCTGTAGATGGCAGTAGAAGAAAAGGGCATTTTTAACTCTCTCCCCATACGCTTTGTGATTAACAGATATGCTCACCATCACCCAGGGCCTGGCTCTTCTTTTGTGAACACCCCCTGTACTAATCTTGTGGCCAGGACTGGTGCTACTATTAGGCAAACTAGGCAGTCGCCTAGAGTGCTGGCCCTCCAGGGCACCCATTGCTGCTGCTGTTGCCCCTCTCCAAGGACTGACAGTGGCAGCAATAGCCACAGACAGCCCCACTGTGCTTACCTTTAAGCTTTGGCACCACAGGCTGTTTGCTTCCACCCCTTTCCGACTCTTAATGCTGATTCTCTGTGAATTGCATTGAGAGGCAGAAGATCCTGAAATACCAGGAAATGCAGTCAGAGATCAAGAGAATGCGGCAGAAAGATACAGAAATATTTCCCATTGTGTTGGGTGCCACCGACTTGATAAAGAAGAATTTCCAAGTGCATCTTGATAAACTATCCATACATGTTACATCTTACAAAAACTCCAGCAGGAGGCTCTCTTTGGCACAATGCAAGTATTACGCCGAGCCTCAGCAGGAAATTTGAGAGGCTGAGATCATACTCCCCATGCTCTGGCTTAGAAGTGAGGTTCACGCCTGTCATGGTATGCGCTAAACTAACCCATTTGGAGAAACTGCCCCTGACTTCCTATTTGTACCGGAAGTTGACATCGGGCGATGGAAAGCATTGGATTCAAAGAGCCCCATGGTGCAGAAGCTTGAAGGTAAGCACCGCAGGGCTTTTTACAGCTATAAGTCCCGGAGAGGGGTAGCAGCGATGGCAATGGGTGCACTGTGAGGGATGCAAGGGATGAGGTTTGCCCAGGGTGCCTCATCGCTTTGCACCGGCCCTGCCTGTGGCATAGCATTGGTAACACCCCTATCATCAGAGTGAACTCCATTTAGCACCTACCCTCCACTGCCTCCCAGTCAACCAAGGCTCCTCTATCAACTGCATTCAGCTTATATATCACCAATGCGAAATCATGTGAAAGGTTTCACTGAAAAATAAGTAAACCATATTAAATGCTCTCTCCTTGATCCAACCCTGATCCAGTCATAGAAGTTGACCACATTCCTCTGATAAAACCTACCTCTAGTGCTGCTTTGGTTCCTGCAATCCTTTGGATTTCTGAAACTGCACTATATTCTGTTTCAGCTTCAGTTCCATTAATTTACTCACCACAGGGCAGGTTAATTGATCTGTATTTCCTTACTTACTTTTGTGGGGAGGTACCAAATCCATCCTTCTCCAGTCCGGAACCATTCTTGACTCTAAAGAAGCATTGATAAGGTCAGACAGCAGAGCTGCCTGAACTTCTCTAAGTTTCTTCACTGCACTCGGATGTATCCCATTCGGTTCTGTTGCTTTGCCTAATATTAGTTTAGCTAGTTCCTCACAAACTGAGTCTTCTAAACTGTTCAAGATCTAACTCACTTCTAATCCTATTTGTGCATGTTCTCTTAGGTCCTACTCCTGGTCCTTTATCTGTGAACCCAGAATAGAAATATTGGCTAAGTCATTCTGCTTTATGCTTGTCGGCCTCTACATAGTCCTCTTCTTCACTCTTGAGTCTCACAATGCCACCTTTGCATTTCATATCATCCCTTATACCTAAAAAAAGTCTGTTCCCCTCATCTTACCTCCCATATTGGCTATTTCTCTTTCTATTTGCAATTTTGCTTTCCTGACTACTTTACCACCATCCCTTATGTTCTACAAATATTATTTGTCATCCTCTTTCCGTGATCTCCTGTAGTTTATGAAGGTTAACCTCTTTTTCCTCAGTTTTCCAGCTACTTCTTTTGAAAATCATAGCAACCTTTTTTTCTTCTTTCTTTTAGTTACTTTCCTAACAAGGACACCTAGGCTCCTATGAGTCTTTATAAAGTACAAGCAGAAATCCAGCATAAATGGCAGCTAACGTCAAAGAACAGACATTTAGACCAGCATGGAACAGACGTAAATGTATCTGCATATTTGTGTGAAATATGATTGTAAATTGTGATGTTGCCTAAGCTCTACCCAAACCTCACCCCTAAATACGCCTCCATTCATGTTGCATATAAGTATATCTGTTCCTGTCATTTTGTGTGCTTTTATATAGGAGATAATTTTATAAGCATCATTTTATGCATATACATTATCATAAAGACACCAAAATGCCTTTAGAAAACGAACCCTCTTAAGTTTAGATTTATGCCACAAGCAACACATAGGTAATTTCATAGAAGCCTGGAAGAAACCATTACATTCAGCAAAATGTATCATAGGATGTTAAGTAAAAAATGAAAAACACGCATATAAAAAGTGGCAACCCAAAAGATTAGTTCTTAATATTTCATAAATCAATTTTATTAATTTAAACACAAAATTAATGAAGAAAAATTCTGTACATATTTGTGGACACAACACCCTTTTTTTTTTTTACAATAAGGTCCAGATAAAATATTCAGTCTGTTCACTGTCTATAAAAAATATTCAAAGGTGGAACGAAAGCTGCTCCTGCTTGTTGCAGTACTTCACTGGAAGTAAAGTAGCAGGCCGAACCATTTCATTCCACTGGAAATTAAGCAAATGACTAATCCTAGCAGCAATATGAATCCTCCTGAAGGAGGCAGTTGCCTTGTTTATCTACACGGACTACTCTTCGTAGATGTGCAAAAGCTGGTGTTTTTAAGCAAAAACAGAAAGAATCATGAGTCAATGATGCCAAAATGTCTTTAACATGAGCACATTGAAAATGTAGGAAAAGAACTGCTAAAACACACGAACAGAAATCAGACTTGCAGCCTGGTAGCCTTCTGTAGTTCGTAAAGTCGGAATTCCCTGTTCGGGTTGGCGGATAGACCTGTTAGGCCTGTGTAGGATGAGTGAGTCATTCTCACCCTCTACCAGTCTTAGGTTAAGTGGGAGCAGCCCATAAACCTCTCTTTCAGGAGTTACATAAAAGTCTTTGCGTTACAGTGGTCTTTGTTTATTTCTTATTTCAAATTCATACTTTTTGTATGGTGCCCTGCTGATGGCATCACGTAAAAGCAATTTTTTTTTATTATTAAAGGCTTGTCTGTATTTTAAAATACATATTTTTTTTGCACAAAAATGAAATGTATTGATTGGACAGCTTTTTTTTCACTTAGCACCTACTTCCAAAAGCATGTTACGGGGTTTGCATTTACTGCATGGTAATCGCCAAAATGAACAGGCAGTAACTGCAAAACCTCTGTGTGAAGTGTCTGAGGTGTTCCCAGTATTTTGGGGAGGGCTGTAGTGCAGTTAGTGACAGAGAAAGAGCTTCTAATGGGTATTAACTTCACAGAAAATAACACACAATGCAGTTTACTACACCTTTTGATACGATGTTAACCACTCTGCATTAGCTGTGGCTACGACCTTCATGTTTAAAGTAAGACATACTCCTTTCCTGTTCCTTTCCGAATGCCATTTCTGCTTTAGCCGTTTAATGCAGGAATTTATGTGTAAGCCCGTATTATCTGTCAGTGTGCAGTAATTCCCAGATTAAAGGGCTAATGCAGATTAGTACATAGACCCTCAAATTTTTCTTTCTACAAAAAATGAATGCAGGCATTAAAATATTCTGGTAAGTTTCTAACATTTTGTTTTTCTAGTCTTCAACTCAAGAAGGCATTTTCTAACAAAAATATATATCTTTTGCTGAGGATATTCTTTTTTGTTGGGATAGGTGGTTGGACAGTTGTCTATGTCTTCAAGCAGATAAAATACTTCATTTTAAAAAGAAAAACAGAAATGTAATTAACTATATGCTTCATGATTTCCTTGTATATGTTTAATGGAGGGGAGGGGCGTTTAAGCAGTAAGAATTTTATCAAAACAGATGAGAAGAAAATAGGTTAAACCACTGAAAACAACAAAATGAATATCCTTATTGACACTTGACATCCATGCTTTTGGTCTTGACAAAGTTATCTAAAAAAATATCTACATATTTATACCTAACAATTTGATAAGGCACAGCACAACTGTTTGTGCATACATTGCCTCTTATATTTCACCTAGCAAAAGGCATTTCCACCTTTTAATAGTATTTAACTAAACAATATGCAAAAGAATCATTCATTATTACAAATTTACACAAAAACATTTCTTCCTGTACATGATTGTCTCAGTGATGTACATATTTGTTTAAATTAGACTATGTTAGGCGAGGTGCTAAAAATCAAAAGTACTTGCCAAGTCGTAAGGCCGAGGCCTACAATGGCCTGCATGCCCTAACATTTTTATTTCCTATAGAATATGAAAACACTCAGTTCATAAATAAGTAGCAACATATAGAGAGTACCCTGGGCATGAGAAACCAAATAGTAAACCTTCTTTACAAGAAAATTTCCCTACTGGTGATTTTTCTTTTTAAATTTCATTTTAGTCTTCAGCGTGTGCAATCGGTTTGCTGTGTTGAAGAAGCTCTGCATTACAGAGAAGAATCTAAAAGCTACAACATGTTCGCAGGTCCTTACTTCACAGGTATGAACCTTTTTCTTGTAGCGATGTAGGACAAGGCAGGCCATTAAAACATTTCCATGGCTTACTTTCATCTGGTTCACAGTTTTGGAAAAAAAGAGACACACTCTTCCATTTACAGAAAGGGCAAAGGTTAAGACAAATTGCAGCGGTGCGTCAACATGTAGATGTCACAGAGTTCTGCAGTCCAGTGCTGACATGAAATACGGTATACTGTCCATGGGTGAAGGGAGGCTCCGGAGTTTCAAAGTGCTGCTAACTTGCTATAAGTATTCCAGTTCCAAGGCATGATGTAGGGCCATAAGGTCAGAGTGACTTGAAATCCTCCAAAATGGCATTGCATGCTGTAAGCAAGAAAAAAGTACAACATGAGGCAGAGCTGAGACTAATCCTTTCAATTGCAGTTATTCTGATGTTGCCATTTCATTTTTTAAATTCTTTTATAATTCATGACTATCACAGTGTATGTTTAGTTCCATTTGTAACAGTGCTCCTAAAGCAGCCATGGATGTGAACTAAAGAGAAGGATGACTACAACCGTGCTTGCTCATTGATTTGTTTGTTTGTTATTAGTGCGGGTGGGCAAATTCGTAAGATAAGTGAACTGCCTAGTGCTTAGCCAGCATGTTTCAGAGTGGAGGGAAGAACCGAACAGCAAATTCAACGACTCGCTCTTACTGAAGAAAAGGAATCATATGCTGTGAGATGCTCTCCGCCTGCAGCACAGGCTGAGTGGGACGTGCATGAGGATCTGAACTACAGGGCACCCTAAAAATGGTTGCAAAAGTTGCTATCAAACAGATGTTATCAAATAAAGAGGGGAAACAAATTCTCAGAACCTTGAAAATTAAATAAGACTGGATTCAACATTTTCTTATGTCGTCTGTTTATTTTACCCAAGGAAAGTGCATGCTGAAGATGTTATGTGGGTATGTTCATGTGGTAAAAGTCATGCTAATGGTGTGCAGGGCCTAGCCATTATCTCTTTGATATTTTACAGTGAACAAGATGTATTACACCCTTACTTACTCCTAAGAAAAGAGGAATACTATGATGGATAATCTCAAGCTATTGGCAGGGCAAGAATGGTATTTTTTTTTTTTTATGGTCTGCCTTGCATCCTCCAATCAGCAGTTAGGAACTTGGGAGTTACAATGGGATCTCTGTTAGATTTGGAGGGCCTCATTGGTGGTGCAGGCCATGAGAAGTTTTTGGAAAGTACAGAGTCTATGAGTAGCAACTTCTTCTTCACTCTTGTGTATTTGAAAGTAGTAATTCATGCTATTTTTATAAATCAGTTGAATTACTTCAGTGCTCAGTTGGCTTTCCAATAAAACGTATCCATAAAGTGCAAGTGGTACAGAATGCTGTGAGCATAGCTATTTTTAAGTCTCCCCTCTTTTGGCAAAACGCCACTGATTTAAACAGAGTTTAGATTAAAATTTAAATGATTGGTTTTGACTTATAGAGGGTAATTCTATAACAGGATGCTATGGTAGGTGTCTACATAGGCACCTATGTAGGTATTATTTTATAAAGACAAGTAGGTACCTTCCTTTCTTTATTAAATGTTAGTGTCTGTGGCAGAGAATGTGCCTTAAATTGTAGACAAAATCACTTGCACCTGCTAGCCAGTGGGCATAAATGACTGCATGTAGATCAAGGTATATTCTAAACTACTTGTGCACATGAAAAATCCATCCATGCTCTGCCCGGACCACACCCCTGGCTATGTCTACTGGCAAAGTAAACATCTTCACACCAAAGCATACAGCTTTATGCTGGTTGGTATTTTATAAGAGGTCATTTATGCATGACTTTATAAAATTACCTCTTAAGGCTTTGTGAGGGTTAGGACCATCTTACCTGGAGGCCCGTGACGTGTAGAGCCAGGGCACTTTCTATGAGTGCCCCAAACTTTGGAATTCTATGTGAAGGAGCTTAGGCAGACAACACATTATGTAAATTTCAGACAATTCTCAAGGGTTGCATATTTATATATTATTGATTTGTATTGTACTTGTACCTCAGCTCATTCAGAGATTTAAATGGGTTGATTATGTTTGCTTACTTTTATTAGGTTGCTGCATTATTCATTTGGTGTATTGGCTTTTATTGGTTTTGGTTATTGCACCGCTCTTTGTGCTAGGAGGGGAAGGCTAGACTGTTTTGCATGTCCGGATGTCAGAAAGGTGGATAAATGCTTGAACTAAATACTAAATTAAATCCTGTCATGCAGCTTATCTGAGTCCTGCTTACTAACTGCTGGCTCTCTTCCACCCCCTTTATTTTAGTGCTGCTTTCTGTGGGACCATGACTAAGCACCAGGGGGCACTGTAATACATGCGCCTTTAATGCCCCCACTTCCCCAAATCGATGATATGACCTGACTCCCTGCCCTACTCTACCCCATTAATTCATTTCAGCTTCATGCACCAGAAGAAACTATTAACTGTGAATGAAAAAACCCTTACAGAAATATTAAGAAGAACAATCATGGTTATTCTGGCTATGTTTTAATGTGTTGTTTGTGCTAAAGGAGCCAATCTAGGGGAGCCTAACAATTTCCATGCTCTGAAAAATGGGACCACCAACTTTTATTTAGATTAATTTGGGCACATGATCACTTTAAAAAAACTAAAAAGGACTTTAATGTAATAACAAGTGGCTGAGTCGTAGCAACTTTAATGATCAGTCTGACATTACAAATATATTCTTTATATATGAGCCAGTAGTACAGGGTGCCGAATAGATATGAGTCACGTAATGTATATGTTCCGGGCATATTTTTGGCAGAAGTATGTTTTTGTGACAGAAAGTGTGTGTGTGTGTGTGTGTGTATGGTTTGAGGGATGCTTGGTGGGATCTGGTGTGCTCATCTGCAATGCAGGGGGGGGGGGGCATGAAAGTCTGGCCAATACCTGGACCGTATGGATGACCACAGTGTCACCTTGTGCCAGTGTGATCAGGCAATCAAAATCAGAGAGGGTTCACTATAGATAAGTGCCAAAACATATCCCTGTAATTAATAAGGAACCCTCAGAAGAAGGGAATTCAACAGTGAAGACAGCACTAATGCATGCCCAAAATGCACAGCTTCTGGGACCAATGATGCTGAGGGTCCCTTATTATTGACAGGGATATGTTTTGTTATATAGCCATAAAGAACCTAAGCTGATTCCTTCTGGATTATTTTTCACAGGGTACTCTAATAAGATCTGATATTGTTGACAGTGTGATAGGGAGGCCATACATCCATTGTGCTAAGCATTGGAAGACATGACTGATGTGCCAACATTCCTTGGATTGAACCATGCGGTCTACACCCCTATCCAAGCCTAGATCAATGAGAGCTGTGAGAGTGGTGACATATCTGGATTCTGACTACAGGATGTGATAGCACAGGGATCTCCCCTCCCATGCCCACACAGGCCTGACTAGGGAAGCAGTGCCTCAAGGCAGACTTTGGAAAGGCAGACAGGATTGCCCCTCATATAGCGGATGTATACAGACCGACATACATCATGATGGGACAGGTGTAGCTACTGTGAGAAATGCCAGTACCCAGATAGATGGGCCTCAGATGCCATAGCCAGAAGGCCCTACTATCACTACTAGTACTGATCATTTGTATAGTGCTACAAGGCATATGCAGTGCTGCATAAACATACGTAAAAGATGGTCCCTGCTCAGCGGAGGTTACAATCTAGTCAAGACTGACATCACAGCAGCTCTGGACAGGTTACATCCAACGGGAATGGTCAGGAAATGCAAGGGAGCTTAGGCGGCTCAGATTCAACAGCGGCAACGAAAAGGTGAGTGCTCAGCCTGGATTTGAGAAGGGCCAGAGACAAAGCCTGATGTACAGACTCAGGAAGTTTGTTCCAGGCATAAGGAACAGCAAGGTGAAAGGAGTGATGTCTGGATTTGGCAGTAGAAGAGAAGGGCACAGTTAGAAGCAATCTGATAGAAGAGCGGTGTTCACAAGGAGGGGTGTGGGGAGGGAGAAGAGGGGAATGGTAGTGTGGAGCAGCAGAATGAGTGCACTTATAGGCCATAGGCACGAAAAGGGCATACATTTGTTGCTCAGCAATATTATACATCCTTTGGGGACCTGCAAAGTTAGTTCCGGGTTTAGTGAACTTTGTGAGGGGTCCATCCCGAGCAGTTTAAAACATATTTGTAGAGATGACCAGGGAAGGAATTACTGGGGCTGGTTCCTAATGCCACATATCATTTGATGCAAGGTATGTCTTGATATGCATTTTCGTATTTACATTCTGCTATACCATATTGGGGTGCACTGAGATTGCCTTTCACTTTTCAGGGCATGAGGAGGACTGGTATATGGTCCAGGTTGCAGCAGCTGTCAATTCTCATTGGTATTTATGTCTTGTGTAGCAAACTACTGTCTGTGATGAGCGCTTAAGAGATAGACGTTTTCCCCAAGAGGTATTTATTTATTTAGACAGTTTTGGATACCACCTTATCCTTCAATCAAAGCGGTCACAACACAATTGGGGGATACATTTAACATGTGGGGATATGAGACACATACACTAATACTTACAGGGAACATGGGCAATGGAGGGTTAAGTGGCTTGCCCAAGACCACAAGGAGCATCTGTGGGACTAGAAACCCCAGTCCTTCCAGCCCAAGGTTGCTGTCCTCTAGTGGGATTTGAACCCCCGACCTTCCAGCCTGAAGTACCTTGCCCCAACCACTAGGCTACTCCTCCCTATAGGTATAGAGTCTGTGGGAACATTATGGGGATAAGCAGGATCCAAAATGTGTTACATTTCAAATACGGTGGACGTGGGGAGGTCTACAATGTTGACCTGTGTCTGATTATATTGACAGGGACATGTTTCTCTATTAGACTGCATGGGTGTGCCTTCACCTGTGTGTGAGCCGCGTCCCGGATGCGTGCACAAGCCAGCTGAATTGTGCTTGCACTTTTCACGCCAAACATGTCTATCTCCCCGTGAATGCAGAATTAGGTTTAAAGGGGGGCCCGTTTTTAATTTAGACATTTCCATGGGCCAGACATGCACATTATGGAATCGTGCTCCAAGGCTTTAAGAGGCTTAGGACCATTTTACCTGGAGGCCTGTGAGGTGAAGAGCCAGGGTTCTTTCTATGACTGCCCCAAACTTTGCAATTCTATGTAAAGGAGCTTAGGCAGACAACAGATTATATAAATTTCAGGCAATTCTTAAGACTTTGATATTTATATACTATTGATTTATATTGCATTTGTACCTTAGCTCATTCTGGGACGATTATGTTTTCTTGTTTTCATTAAGCTGCCACATTATTGATTTTGGGGGTCATTCTGAGATGTGAATAGCTGGGTTGCACATCTGGTTTGGATGTGCAACCCCTGATATTAACAGGGTCCCTATTTTCTGGCAGCTGCTCCCTGTGGAGAACCCTGGATGGGGGCAGGAGGGGCTGGGCCAGAGGCAGAGGGCAGGCAGAGTGAGGGTGGGCCTACGCACCCGGATGTATAGGGCCAATTCTGGTCTTGGTCCTGTATATCCACAGAAGGCAAGAAGGATGGGGAATAAGTCCCCGGTATGATTGGGCCATGCAGGCCCCCTGAAATGTCATGATAGTGGCAAGGTAGAGCTCTGCCACCTGATCCCAGCCCTGGATGCCCCCACTGGGTTTTGGGTGGTGGGGAAAGAAGAGTGGGACCAGCATCGGCCTGACTGAGCTCCTGCTGGGCGTCCCGGTGCCATAGCAACAGGACACCATGGCACCGGCACATCAGCAGGAGCATAGGAAGGGTTGGCCAGGCAGGTGGGTAGACGTGCCATGCTTCAGAATCGGGGCCAGTCCAGCCCATCTAAGCACCTGATCCTGCTACTGCAGGAACATCTAGCTTCTGCAGCTGTAGTATCGGATCCACTTCAGACCCATCCAGTGTTTGGATGGGCCGACAGCCTGGACGTGTCCCGAATGGAATGGGGATCTTTATGTATTGACTTTATTATTGTTTTTTGTTATTGCACCACTCTTTATGCCAGGAGGGGAAAGCTAGACTGCTTTGCATGTCTGGATGTCAGAAAGGTGGATAAATGCTTGAACTAATTAATTAAATCCCATCATGCAGCTTTTCTGAGTCTTGATAACTGGCTCTCTTCCACTCCCTTTACTTTAGTGCTGCTTTCTGTGGGGTCAGAGAGACCTGTAACATATGCTCCTTATAAACCTCCCCCAAATCCATGTAATGACCTGACCCCCTGCCCTACACCATTAATTCATTTCAGCTCCATGCACCAGAAGAAACTCATGGACTATTAACTGTGAATGAAAAAACATTTAGGGGAATTAACCCTCCACTGCCTCGGAAGAAAGGCCTGGCAATCTACTTCCGGTGACACTGCCAAGAAAACCCAGGAGCTTCTGGGTCGCCAGGAGTCAGGACTGACTCGAAGGCACACATTGCATTGCTGCTAGGCGACAGTAGATAATTGTTTTATTTGATGTTTGATTTTAGTGCGGGCAGGTACTTTTATGTTATGTTTCTTTATTTTGTAGTGTATTACTTCATTGTTATACTTAATTTTTTAAATGTTGATATGCTGTATATTTGAATCATGTCTTTTTTCACAGCTACACACTAAGAAGGGCGTTGTTTTGATGTGACTTATAAATATAGTGTTGCACCTCTTGCTGGTCAGGGTAGGAGGGAGTGTCAAGAGGAGACAGCAGTGCAGGGCATACTGGGAATTGGGAAGAGGCCAATAGAAAGGTGGTGGAGATCAATCAGTCTTATCAAAAAGTGGGATAGAGGGAGTGGAGTTTTGAGGGGACAGGAAGAGAAAACCATGGAAGAGGGTGGAGAGAAAGAAAAGGAAGAGGGAAAAAGAAGCCAAGGGGAAGAACTTGTGCAATGGGTGGCCATGGAAAAAAGAAGAAAACATATAAATGAAGTGGAGAAACTCCTAACTAAGGATATCTACGAGGGAAGGGTGAGTATAGGATGTGGCAACCTGGTGAATCACAACAATTTAGAAGTAAAAGTTTAACTCACTGTGGAGCTAATGAGATAATGTGTCATCTGGGCTCCACGGAAAAAGTAAAATTGATGCGGCTTCCATAGATGTGCATAGTTCACTACACTGGAAAGCTCTTGAGTAGCTCAGAGGTTTGAGATGCTCCTTGCCAGTTGATGTCATGAATAGATGAGGACTTGCTATTTTGCTTGCCTTCAAAAAATAATATAATGACATAGGAGCCAATATTCAGCAGGAGAAAACCCATTTATCCACTTAACTGTAAGTGAATTTTTGACCAAGTATCCATTGAAGTTAGACCACCAGATCTGCAGTCCTAAACTTAAAAGGATAAGTTGTTCATTCAGAATTAAGACTGCTATTTATGCAATGCAGCTTCCACCAGAGTCAAGGGGTCCCACAAGGATCATCTCTCTCTGCACTCATGTTTAATATATATATGCAACCTATCTGCGAGATCATCCGGTCCTTCAAGGTGAGCTGTCTGTTGTACGCTGACGATGTTCTCCTATATATGCCATTCACTACTGAGAACCCTGACCTTTCCCCACTGACAGACTGTTTCGATGCAGTATCCAGCTGGCTCCAAACGCAAAATCTTCGGATACAACATAAGAAAACTGAAGTCCTTTTCTTCACAAGGAACCCAAATTTCATCACTCCTCCTTACTTGAAGGTCCAAGATGCAGAACCTCTGACCAAACCCTCCATCAGATACCTGGGAGTCACACTTGACCAGCGACTAGACATGAAGACCCATATAAGCAATGTAGCAAGAGCCGTATACCATAAAATCCGATCCCTCAGACACCTACACTCCCTACTTGAACCAGATGACTTCCGGACAATGTATCAAGCTCTGGTCTTACCACATATCGACTATGCCAATGCAATACTCCATGGTCTACCACAATCCACTTTGCTTCCATTACAGCTAGCAATGAACTCAGCAGCATGAGTTCTCCAGGGCGCTGCCATGAGGGAACCCATGACACCCATCCTGAAACAATTACACTGGCTCCCTATAAAAGGCAGGATCACATTCAAGACCATACTAATGACCTTCAAGATCATAAACAGACTCGCCTCATCTTCCTTATCCGATCTCATACTGATAACCCCCCCTAATAGATCTAGAAGATCTCATGCCGCCAATAAACTAGTAGTCCCAAAAGAAACGACCAAGTGTTGCCAAAGCACAATGAACAGGGCTTTTAAGCTCGCCGCACCTAAATGCTGGAACACCCTTCCATACAGTATCCGTGATATCACCAATCTAACCCAGTTCAGAAAAGCCGTGAAACATTACCTCTTCCTCTTACATTACCCGGATGACAGCACCACTGATCACTCACTATCCAGCTAGGCAAATCTACGCAAATGTCCAATCAATTCGCATTGTACAGATGTAAATAGTTACCCCTGTTTGTTTCCAAGTTCCTGTTCCTGTTATTTGTAAACACAAATCAAGTCATTTGAAATGCGTATGTAAAATGTTTCATGTAAACCGCACTGATGGAAAATAGCGCGGTATATAAGAAAATGTAAATAAATAAATAAAATAAATAAATAAATGGATAAATTCATTTGGCTGGCATTGAATCCTGATAAGTCTTGGCCCTGCACCTCAGAATGTCTTGCAGCCCTCTTCCTTCCAAAGGCCTTACTTTTGGCTGGACACTGCGATGAGTAACTCTAAAATGTGAAAACGCATGATTTATGTAGTTAATCCTACAGTTAACCATATAAATCATTTTGAATATCAATCTCATAGGAGATGGCTGCTGGAAAAGACCATTCGGTCTGCTTAGCTATTCTGACTATACCACCAAGGATAGACTAAATATCCCAGTTGCCAACTACAGAGTGTGACCGCCCGTAAAATTCTTTTCTCCCCCTTGGTATTGCACCTTCTTGGGTAGATAAATATATAAGATCCTTTCTTCATTCCCCCACCCCTGTCACATAACTGGAGTAATCTAAATACCAAGCAATAGTCATGTGAAATGAATCTCCTTATCATCCTATTAATACATCAGCTCTAGCAGTTCTTGAACTACAGTAGCACACCTCAGGACTGACAGCCTCTGAAGATATTTTATTTTTGCCAAAACTTGTCATCTCTAGAGAGTAGATTTGTGGTTATAGAAATGCATAAATTCCTATGAACAAATTTCTTGCAGCTATGACAAAGGTAATTCCCATTTTTCTTAGACAATCTGGTCTAGCTTTTGTCATGGGCTTGTAGAAGGTTAGGGGTTGGTTCATCTCCAGTGGTTGCATTGTAAAATTCCCTCCTGACTGCATAGTCTGCGTTTAAGTTCTTTGGGAAAGACAACAGATGTGATACCAGGTCTAGAGGAATCACACTCACTCATACTCCACACAGGGATGGTCCATAGTTCTGAAATTTGTTGCAAAACATCCAACAAACCATACACCAGTAACACCACATGGAAAAAATGTAGAGGCACAATATTCAAAAAGGTTTAGGGGGTCATTTTAGAGTTTTATTCATGATTTGCATGTCTTAAAATGCCCATTCAGATGTGGTAACTTCATCCACTTTTTAGAAAGGCTTGAATTTGCACATGTCCAATGCAA
Organism: Ichthyophis bannanicus; assembly: GCA_033557465.1. Taxonomy (NCBI): domain Eukaryota; kingdom Metazoa; phylum Chordata; class Amphibia; order Gymnophiona; family Ichthyophiidae; genus Ichthyophis; species Ichthyophis bannanicus. The sequence goes on from CM066031.1 coordinate 1,544,922,722, forward strand.
GCACATCTATGTTGCGCAAGAGCGCAGTGTAGACATGTCCTGGCAGTCTGCAAAAGATACACATATAGTCTTGACTTTAGAATAAGAACATAAGATATGCCATACTGGGTCAGACCTGTGCCTGCTGGTGGACATGCTCCTGGGCATGAATAGGCATTTGAAAAGTGCTCATTTCTGCCAGCCACCGACAGTAGTGAGAGGAGAGGAATGCCCTCTGACTCCCACACTAAACTACACCCTCTCAAAAGGCATACAGGGAAATTCAGAGACCTTTTTGTGAGTTGCTATGCTGCTGCATGATCTGCATTTGCAAAATGGCAGGCGGGGACATGGGTGTGCTGGCAGATACATGTGCGCATTCTGGAATGCTGTCACGGGCATATCTATGTTGCTGATTTCATAAACGTGCAGATCTCCTACATGCTTGCATCTGAATCCCCGTTCACCTGCATGTCTCTGTCATTCTTACGTATGTGTCTATCTTTTGGAGTGGGGACGGATCGATTTTAGAAAGCTGGGGAATTGTGGCCGTTTCAACTGGGACATCCCAGATGGCACCCGCTAACCAGATAACCCCCACGGAAAGGGATAGTCACAGGCACTAACTTGTAGTGCCACCAAATATTCCCTCTGACCAACATGACAATGTCCAGAGAATACTAGGGGCGAGCCATTTTCAGTCTGCTAACCAGATCATAGGCTGTATAAAATTAGGACACAAACAAGGCTGTCCTAACTTTATGCGGTTTCGCGATCCGGATAGTGGATGAATATTGCTGCTATAGAGATAGCAAGGGCAGTTGGCATCGACATGGGATATTTGGTGCTAGAGGATGTCTGGATTCTGGTGCTGAATAACCAGTTTTGGTTTTTAATGCTGTAGAGAATGCTTAAAAAGACACCAACTGAGGAGTTTAAGTATCAACCCGAAGAATACTACAGAGAAAGCAGTCTGTAACTTACAGCTGCAAGCAATTATTCACTTCTGAATCCCTAAAACACACAAAGTGCACTTGTTACTGGTGCGGTGAGTTTCCTAACAATTCAATAAGCATAGGGAAATGCAGGATTTCTATATTAACGTGAGCATTTATTTACCTAGTGCAGCAAATTTACATAGGCTTCGTCTTGTCCAGATGGCTGTTGCCTGTGCCTTTTTGCATGCCAAAAATTCAGTCACTTGGATATCATTTACTAACAGTGCGCAAGGGGTCCTGTGACAAATATGCAGCAATGGCATTAGTGCACGTTGTTAGTAAATGACCTTGTTAATGTTGCTTTGGGATTGGCTTCTTAGGCACCTCACAACATTCTCTACTAATTGTAAAACTGTCTCAAGAGTCTGTTTAATGCTACTTCTACTATTACTTCTACTGATCATTTGTATAGTGCTACAAGGCACACTCCATTCTATTCATTCCGTGAATTTGGATTACTTTGTTAACGTCTTTGAAAATGTTTGTACCCTCCTCCTCATTCCTCATTCTCAGCGGTGATAGACTGAAATTCTGATTTCCTAAGTTAAGGAGGATAGAAGTATGTGACTAGTTCATCAGAAAGTGAATAAAAGAAATATCGCCTCATTTGACCTAGTAGTGAATTTTTGCAGAGACTGGGAAAGTTTAAATTATCTGCCACTCTTTTATTGAACCCCCCCCCTTGTTTGCAGTAATCAGTGTTTATGTGCAAATGTATAAATGAACAGATGGTGTCAAATCAAGACAAAAGAATGCATGAATTAAGGACATATTTCTTATGAAAGCAACAACACCCATGTGATGAAATGCTTCTGATCAATTTCATCAGGTCAAGAGCACTTCCTCCTGCCTTAGTGGTGACTATGGTAGGAAGGGGGGGCATTTCCTGGGTTTTCGCTGCTTATTCCACCTGTCAGCGTGTCCCCAGGGGGCCGGCAGGATGTATAGGGCCATGACATGAATCGACCCTCTACGTCCTGCCAGACTGGCCCATCCCCGCTCCACCCTGATCCTGCCCCCTCCCACCCCCTGCCGGCTTTCCCCATCCTGATGCACAGGATGTACAGGGAGAACAGGAGGGGGAATTGGGCCCGGAAGCCTTGTGGGGCTGCACATCCTGCCGGAACATGCAGCCCCACAACCTGCGTCCCAGAATCGGGCCCTTAGGCCTTTACATCTTCATTGTTTTGAGCCCATTGCTAGGTGAAATAGGCAGAGCTATTCTCATCTGGAACTGACATCATATGCCTAACATGGCATTTAAGAGCTTTGACGTGAGGCTGTATGGATCTTTAATTTCTACTGGCTAATGAGAGTCCTTGTACTGCTCCCAATGACTGAACATTGGGAGCAGTACACCAGAAGCAGAGCCCCTTTTTTTGAAACACTTTCAGCAGGCTCAAAACACGGTGCTGTGTTGTGCAAACTTGTTGGAACCGGTCATGTTTATTGCCGGGCTGATCTTCAAACCTCATTTCTACAAAACCTAAGTGCTACTTTGTTTCCCCTTATTGCCTATTTCTCTGTTAAATGATTAAAAAGGACAGTTTATTTCAAAAGGGTTCCGCCCTCATGAAGTCTGAAAAAGTCTTTCTATACGTTGTTACTCTCTATTAGCCTAGTCTACTGTAGCTGCGCATTGATATATTTTGAATAGTGCTATCATAAGGGTTCAGGACTGCTTCCATTTTAGTTTATTATTGAGTCAGACAGCCTTCCTTACCATCCCATTAAAACATTTATATCATTCTCATGTAGCTTGAAAGTTTTCTCTGTGTTTTGTTTAATTATTCCCAAAATATAAAACTTATAAAAGTGTGTTTAGTGTAACATACCTCTACTAATTTTATAAAGTGAGTGATGAATCTTAGGTCTTCTTTTTCACACAAAGATTCAGATAAATATTTTGAGGAAGAAGGAATTTGTCTGTGGGTGGCATATTTAATGCTTATAATGAAAATAAATATTTTATATGCAGCTATAATGAATTAGTTTAAATAAATTGATGCTCATAAAGATGCTTTATCAAGCCATCATACAACAAAAATCTAATTGTCATTGTTTCATTTTTTCAATAGTCTATGGAACTTTTAAAAATTATTTTTGCTATAGATCATTAAATGTATAGTTGTGCACCTGAAAATCTTGCAGCTGTATTTTTTTTCATATGGCCAAGATAAGGTAAAGATTAAGAGACGTGAACAGCTATTGGATTAGTATAATAGAGAGGCTTCTCTTTTGTACGAAGCATTTATTTCACATGTTTTGGCCATTGTTTTCTTTTTTAGGTGCATTTTGCACAAATACCTGAGTACTTATTGTGGAGGGTCAGTGTGTTTGTGTGCCTCTATCATCTGTTTGCTCATGTGCAAAGAAACAGATGCATATGGAGTAGAAAAAAATGAACAAGGAGGAGTGAACCACAGGGTGGTAGAGAGCCTGAGCTCCCAACTGAAAGATGCAGGGGAGCTGGCCTGGAGGTGAGGGAGTAAATGCAAAGTGAAGGGAGAGCAAGAGGGTGGGAAAGGGGGGAGAGTGGGAGGGGAGAAGGGTAAACATGGAATGGGAGGAAGGACAAGGGGGAGAAAAACGCTGCAGTTTTCCGGGTCATGCTGCATCTTTCTAACTGGAACCAATGTTTCAGACACTATACTGTGGTTTCTTCAGGTGAAGAAAACTGCAGTAATCATACTAGTTGCGGAAGCACAAGAGAACGTCTTTAAATCCATCAAAGAACCTTACGATCTATGAGAAAAGAGAGGTCTCCAGCCTTTCTCCAACGGACTTTCCCTCCAAAATTCAAATTCAAATTTCCCGCCTCAATCCTACCAATCCAGTGTGAGGACTACTATATAAAAGAACAGATGTCCACTGCTTAACCATTTTGTCATGAAGAAAGCCATAGTATTGTGCCTAAAACATTGATTCCAGTTATAAAGATGCAGCATGACTTTCCAACTGTAAAGTTTATCATACTAACTGCGGAAGCCTTAGGGAACAAGGGGGAGAAAACTCCACTACTCCCCAAACATTTCCTCAATTCCACACACACTCTTTCTTCATTTGACTCCCCAAACAACTGCACAACCCTCCTCCATACACATTTCTCATATGCGCTCTCAGAAAACCCATTCTTACCAATGCATACCTACATTCCTCCCATAAATACAGATATACATACACACCATTCAAACAAACATCACATCTTCTCTTCCTCATCTACACAGCCCCTGCCAGCCTACCAATACACAATCTATCATGCGTTTCTCCACAAAGTCCAACACACAGACATGCCTGAGTCTGGGAACAGAGGAGGGGGAAATGTACTGTTTCGTTACTTTGTATGTGTGGACTTTCAAACTTGTCAAATTATCATCTTTATTAGATTGGCAACTTCTGTGTCATGGGCCGGTGTTAGACATGCAGGAACCCAGGGCAGAAACTGGTGAGGGAACCCCAAAGTCCGCGTGCAGGCTATGCCTCCTTCAACTTGAGGAAGGATTTGGGCCCCCTGTTGCATGAGGGCCCGGTGCAATTGCCCTGTTTGCCACTTGCTAACACCAGCCATATTTGGGTCAATATTTAAACACTGTGGTTGTTTTTTTTAATGTACATGGTGAAAGTTTAATGTAGGAGAACCCAGCAATATTGAATATATTGATATATATATATATATATATAAATATCTCACTGACATCTCCGATCCTCAGTCCCACTCGAATAACGAGCACCTCAACAATAATAGTAGTCAACTAGGCAAGCCCTCGCAACAGGCGTCCCCTACAATGTAAACACCAAACATTATCCTTTCTCAGTACACCTCATATGTATATAGTGTACCCTTTTTCCAAGTTGCATTTCCTGTTTAATGTAATGACCAGACATATTTAAGTTGTCGGATGTTTCTGTTCCATGTGAACCGCGCTGATTGCAAATAGTGCGGTATATAAGAAATATAAATAAATAAATAAATAAATAAAAATAAATAAATGACAGCGCTAGTATTTTGGAACCTGCACATTGATACATTGCCACATCCATTTATGGTCTGGCCATTTAGCAGACAGAAACGTGCAGTGGTACATCAGTAAACAAAGAAGCCTCACTATTTACCTGCTGTCCTTATTTGAGGAGTGAGAGGGCATTCCCCTATCATCATGCTGGGATTTCAAATATGCTTAAATGTATTACAATATTTGCACTGCATTAAGGCTATATATAATCTATCCCAGAATAACCCTACATAAATAGCATGGATTTGTCCTACTCTTAATAGGTGTTACTGAAGTGCAATGAACTGTTCCCATTTAAAGAATAAAGAAATTAGAAGCACTTTCATTATCAAATGGTTTCATTAAAGAAAAGCATGTAGATTAAACAATTCTGATCAAAAGGGCCCGACTGATTGGTAAGCAGCAACACTGTATACAGCTACTGAAAGTCTGGGTTCGATTCTCAGCCTGTGATCACCACCTCTTCATCACTTGGTGAATAAGCTGTCTACCTAAGGTGGCACAGGTTTTTTTGAAGGGTGTTGGTGCCAGTGTGACAGAGGTTGGCAGTAATTTAAAAAAACCCCAGCTTACACAGCCGACCTCTCCTGCTTGTTGCTGCCATTGCGATACTGTTCCTACCCCTCGGCAGCACTAAAGGTGACTTGAGGCAGTGGCACGGGGCCTCTGAAAAAGGAAGTTCAAAGTTTGAATGCACACATTTATTTATATTCTCTTATATACCGTGCTATTCTGCATCAGTGCGGTTTACATTGAACAAACTGAAATTACATTGAACAGGGCATTATAACTTGGAGATAACTATTTTACAGGGAACATGGGCTATGGAGGGTTAAGTGGCTTGCCCAAGACCACAAGGAGCACCTGTGGGACTAGAAACCCCGGTCCTTCCGGCCCAAGGTTGCTGTCCTCTAGTGGGATTTGAACCACCGACCTTCCGGCCTGAAGTACCTTGCCCCAACCACTAGGCTACTCCTCCACTCCACATGTGCTCAGAAGCACCGTGGTGGTTGCCCTGAGTCACATTTAATGTTACCGGGGTGGACATCATCATCATCATCTCAATGACAATGGCAGAGGTAGGCCCTATAGTGGGGGAAGGGATGGAGGGAAGCTGGACAGAGGACAGAGGTAGTAAAGGGAAGGGGAGATGCTGTAAATGTGACAGGGAGTAGGGAAGAAGTGCCAAGGTGCTGGAACTTGGGAAGAAGGTAGGGGAGAGGAGGGGAGATGCCGGACACTTGGAGGCGGTAGTGAAGAGGAAGGAAGATGCAAGACATGGGGAGTTAAGGAAGAAGGGGAGAGATGTTGGACACTAAAGGGTATGGAAGGGAAAGGGTGATGTTGGACACCTATTTATTTATTTTATTTATTTATTTACATTCTCTTATACCTAGGGTGTCAAATACCTTTGGACTGGCTCTGGCTAGAAATACAGTGCCAATCCACAATTTTTGACCAAGAATAGTCACTGCAATGATCAGGCCGGGTAGAAGGGAATAATAATGGAAGGAAATATTGGCATATGAAACCCTGCCCTGGGCAGGCACAGGGTGCCAGAAATGAGCAGTAAAAACTAATAGGTCACTATTTAACAGCATTTATCCAGATAGAGGCTGCTGTATCTAGATGCATCCTATCCATCAGTTTTCAGCAGCACTATCCATGAAGAAGCACCAAGCACCATCACAAACCACCTCATCTCTGTCTTAGTGCCAGGAAAGGGTAAGAGTGACCCAACCATATGGATAGTGCTGAAATTCAGTCTGCTATCTGTTTTTGGCACGCGGATAAATTTAGAACAGTGCAAAGGCTGTCTAAAGTTTTCCACATGGCTATACAGATAGCGGACTGAATATCACTGCTATCTCTATAGTGGCAGTGCACACCTCTCTATACATATGTTCAGCACCACTGTTTCTACAGATAATGGTGCGGAATCACATGTAAAACATTTAAACGCCACAGCCAGCATTAAAAAAAACCCAACCCCAGTGTTTAAATATTGACCCAGATATGGCTGGTGTTAGCCAATGGCAAACAGGGCAATTGCCCCGGGCCCTCATGCAACAGGGGGCCAATATCCTTCCTCAAGTTGAAGGAGGCATAACCTGCACGTGGACTTTGGGGCTCCCTCACCAGTTTCTGCCCTGGGTTCCTGCATGTCTAACACCGGCCCATGACACAGAAGTTGCCAATCTAATAAAGATGATAATTTGACAAGTTTGAAAGTCCACACATACAAAGTAACGAAACAGCACATTTCCCCCTCCTCTGTTCCAAGACTCAGGCATGTCTGTGTGTTAGACTTTGTGGAGAAACGCATGATAGATTGTGTACTGGTAGGCTGGCATGGGCTGTGTAGATGAGGAAGAGGAGATGTGATGTCTGTTTGAATGGTGTGTATGCATATCTGTATTTACGTAACGTTAACGCGCCTTAATGTTACATAATGCGCGTTAGCATTCCCGGCCGCGGTAAGTCCCGCAGAGGGTGGAGAGAAGGAGGAGAGAAGGGGTCAATAGGCGGGGAGTGGGCGGGGAGAGGCCCTTTCCACACTAACGCGGGGAAATGAAGGGCTGAATCTTAACGCAACTGAAAACCTGGCATTAGATGCACATTTGTAGGAGAGAGAAACCATTTCAGCATCAGCAATGTACAGCATAGGCAGGGAACCCAAGAAAGGTGATAGTAGTGCTCCATTTGCAGCAACAGCATAGTGCCCAGGTATGAAAGGCCACTATGGTGATGGCGCAAATGGGGCATGGGGGCTGCAGGTGGGACATGCAGTGGGGGCTACTGGGGCACAGGGTGGACTAGGCGGTTGCTTAGGTGGCACATAGGAACGTAGAAAATGGAAACCAGCAAGACAGCAACTGCCAGTGTGTGACAGGTGTTCCCAGCAGTGCAACCGAAGGTACATCTGTTCCAGCTGTGTTATGCAGTCAAATGTGGCCCTGTAGGACCGGACACCACCCAGATTAGTGTGTACCCGGTGTTAAGGTCTGGCTGCCATGGGTATCTGTTATCAGGGCAGTGGGGTGTCTAGACTCACATGAGGCTTATGTAGCACTGCCACTATGGGTCTAAGTGATATGCGCTGTATACCCCAAGGGACCTCACTCACCCCTTTTGTAGATGAGGGTGTGGTGGGACAGGTGCCTTCACCCTGCAGAATGGCTGTAGTACCAGCCGCGACAGTCCTGCTGGCGGATGACAGCCCTCCAGTGCTATACCTGTGACCACTGCAGACCAGCAGTGATGCTTGGGGTAGGCAGGGGAAGGCTCAACTGTCCCACGCTACAGTCTGCCATTCATCAACAGACATCACAGTCAGACTGCACCTGCAGCATTCTACAAGGTGTTCCCACCATGCACAGGCAAACTACAGACAGCCCACTAACAAGTCCATAGTGCATGCTCACAGGTGGACCCTGTGCACCCAGAGATGGGATGCACAGCACAGACAGCAAGCAGGTATCTCTGCATTCTACTTAGACCCATAGTGGCAGTGCTACATAGCCCTCATGCAAGTCTAGACACTCCACTGCCCTGATAACAGGTACCCATGGCAGCCAAACCTTAACACCGGGTACGCACTAACCTGGGTGGTGTCCAGTCCTACAGGGCCACATGTGACTGCAGAACACAGCTGGAACAGATGTACCTTCGGTTACACTGCTGGGAACACCTGTCACACACTGGCAGTTCTGAGGATGTGCAGCAGGACTTATCTCTAGCACCACATGTACTGTGGACCTAGTGCTGGGCACCCATCCAATCCCTCAGGGTCAACACAGAACCTGCACAATGGCATGGTCTGTAGCTACTCTGTGCCAGTATCACGCACTGTCAGTCTGTCTTACTATGCTGTGCAGACCCCATTTGGTGGTCAGCTGTAGGCCGCTGTTCTGCATGTGGAATGCATCATGGGTGCTGGTGGGGTTACCCTATGCTGGCACACAGAGCAGATGGTTTGTGCAGGGACCTGCAGTCCTTCTGTACCCAGCCATTGATATGCAACAAACCATAGAGGTATAGCCTACTGTTTAGTACACTAATATTCTAGGCAGAGGTCATGGGTTTGATTCCTCATTGTTCCTTCCTGTCCAAGGCAGCTATTTTGCTTGCCTGTGACAGTCATATCTTTGCAGATCCATGCTGCCAGCCCATAGTACCCTAATCACAGTTGCCAACAATCCTTACAAGGCGTTATAAGGCTCCTAATTAGGCACAATACAAGGCAAGTTACAAGGCACCTTATTAGGCACAGTACAAGGCACGTTATAATGCACATTACAAGGCACCTTATTAGGCACACTACAAGGCACGTTATAAGGCATGTTACAAGGCACCTTATTAGGCACAGTACAAGGCACGTTAAGGCACATGCCTTGTACTGTGACTGATAAGGTGCCTTGTAACGTACCTTATAACATGCCTTATAACACGCGTTACCTGACACGGCTTGCCATAATGATGCCCCGCCCATGCCTTTATATGGGCATCTGTACCTTTACTACAGAACCTAACGCGAGTGACATTACCGCAGTTTAGTAAACATGCCCTTTAGTAGCTCTAGAATTGTGGTGTAATATTGTAGACCATCGGATACTCACTGTTGTAGCAGGGTTCCAGATATTTTCTAATTTAGGGACATGAAAAATTCTCATCATTTCTCTTGTCAGATCAGAATGGTGAAATGGGATAGGCTTATGTCCTTGCCTAGGAAAAGTGGGTCTTTATTGTGTTGGTTTTTGGTGGGTACTATAAAAGTCCCTGCTTGGGAGCTTAAAGGGGGACTGGTGATTTGCTGCTAATCAAGCTGGAAGGGAGCTTCTTATTTCCAGGCCTGGCTAGTCCTGAAACAAGAGAAGAAAATCTCTCAGGTCAGCTATATCTAACCTGGGAGGGGGGGGGGGCAGTTGAGAGTTCACACCCCAGAAGGTCTGGAAGTGCGGATTTCCAGGGGAAATAGAGAGATTTTTAGTCAGCAAGCCATCATGTGGGACCCAATCATTGTACATTCTGAGATTTTAGGTGGGATATTGTATTTCCTGAGGAATTGGTGGTACATACTCAAGGTATCTCATTGGACCGGTTAAAAACTATTTCCAGACTAGTGTGGAACAAAGCCTGTGGGAGAGTCAGTTGGACCACTGGATGATAGAGGGGTAAAAGGGGCACTAAGGGAGGACAAAGCCATAGTGGAAAGATTAAATGAATTCGTTGCTTCGGTCTTTACTGAAGAAGATGTAAGGAAGTTACCCATGTCTGAAATAGTATTGAAAGGTTATATATCAGAAGAATTGAAAGAATTATCGATAAACCAGGAAGATGTATTACACGTATTTCATAAATTGAAAAGTAGTAAATCACCTGGACTGGATGTTATACATCTGAGGGTGTTAAAAGAACTAAAAAATGAGATTGGAGAATGGCCAATGTAACGCCAATTTTTAAAAAGGGTTCAAGGGGTGACCAATAAACAACAGATCGGTGAACCTGACATGGGTGACCTGACCTGGGAAAATGCTAGAAACCATTATAAAGAATACCATTACTGAACATGTAGATAGTCATGGTTTAATGGGAGAAAGCCAACATGGATTTAGCAAAGGAAAGTCTTGTCTTATTAATCTGTAATATTTTTTGAAGGTGTGAATAAACAGGTAGACCAAGGTGAGCTGATCAATAAAGTGCATCTGGATTTTCAGACTGCCTTTGACAAGGTCCCTCATGAGAGACTCTGGCAAAATTAAAAAGTCATTGGATTGGAGGTAGTGTACTATTGTGGATCAGGAACCGGTTAAAAAATTGAAAGCAGAGAGTAGGGCTAAATTTTCTCAATGGAGAAAGGTAAATATTGGAGTACCCCAGGGATCTGTGCTGGGCCCGCTGCTTTTTAACATAATCATAAATGACCTGGAAATGGGAATAATGAGTGAGGTGATCAAGTTTGCAGATGACAGAAAATTATTCAATGTTGTTGAAACGCAAGAGGATTATGAAAAATTGCAAGAGGACCTTGATAAATTGAATGACTGGATGTTCAAATGTCAGATGAAATTTAATGTGGACAACTGCGAAGTTATTCACCTAGGAAAGAACAACCCAAACTATGCTTACATGATGCAAGGTTCCACATTAGGAACCACTACCCAGGAAAAAGATTTAGTTGTCATCATGATATGTTGAAACCTTCTGCCCAGTGTGCAGCAGCAGCCAAGAAAGCAAATAGAATACTAGGAATTATAAGGAAAGGAATGGAGAATAAAACCAAGGATATTATAATGCCTCGGTATCATTCCATGGTGTGACCACATCTTGAATATTGAATGCAGTTTTGGTTGCCATATCTTAAAATAGCAGAATTAGGAAACGAACAGAGAAGATCCATCAAAATGGTAAAGGGGATGGAAGGATACCCCCATGAGGAAAGGCTTAAAGGTTAGGGCTTTTCAACTTGGAAAAGAGATGGCTGAGGGAGATATGATAATTAATACATGGAATGGAATGGGTTGTTTATGCCATCAAAACGCAGAAAGACTAGGGCAAATTCAATGAAGCTACAATGTAACCATTTAAGAGAAAATATTTTTCACTCAATGCGTAATCAAATTCTGGAAGTCATTATCAGGGGATGTAGTAAAAGTTGTTAGTGTAGCTGGGTTTAAAAAAGATTTGGACAAATTTCTAGAAGAAAGATCCATAAACCATTATTAAAGAAGACCCGGAAATCCACTGCTTGCCCTTGGACAAGCATTGTGGAACCTGTGTGCCTTTTTGGGAACCTGCCAGGTACTTGTGACCTGGACTGGCCTCTGTTTGAAACAGGATACTAGGCTTGATGGACCTTTTTTGACCCAGTATGGCATTTCCTATGTTCTTAAAATCCCAGTGCATCCCATACAATTAGAAAAGATATTTTGTGAGCAACTATGCTTATTTTTAACTGATGCCTGTTCCCTCATGTACATACTTAATATTTGACTTTTTTTTTTGGTTTAGATATCTTTATTGAATTTTAATATAGATGAAAATACTGATCTTTGCAGTCTTTCGGGTCATGCTGCATCTTAGTAAGTGGAATCCCGGAAGCCTAAGGGAACAGATGAAAATACCACTCACTACACATCTCTTCTATAATATTACAAACAGCAGTCAAATGGTGAGAATATACTGATCTAAACTCTGCCACTTCCACCGAAACCTACACAAATGACTTTGCTGCTCCATTGCAGCAGCTTCTTATTTACAGATTATACAAAGTACGTATGTTCCACCACATAGGAATGTCTAAAACTGCATTGTTGCTCCAGTGGTTAACAACCAATTTTATTGCCGCTGGAAGTAGCACATCAATGATATGGGCCATCCTTTGGCCACTGCAGTTTGCAACTGCAACAACTTCAGAATGACTATGACAGAGGTTAGTGGCTCAGTTAGATGATAAATAAATAACACTAATTTTGCCCATATAACAGCCCAATAGACTTACAGATGGGAGCTATAGAATAACAGATGGGTGAGGAGCCAATTTCTCTGTGACAGGACTAGCACAAGTTAAAATGTTCAACAGTTAATTTCGACAATTTAAGTGAAGTCCGTAAAGCTTGGTGGGCCACAAAAGACATTGTCTGCGTGATGGAAACAGATCTAGATATAAACACTATACCTCCCCCTAATATTGATTTCATTCTCTAAGCTGAACCAATGTCAGCTTTCAAGACCTTCTCCACCCCAATGCTCCTGTGATGGCTCGCACTTTGAAGAGATCTGTAGAACAGTGTATGCTGCATTTGGAACAGAGCCAAACCGATGAACCACCATAACCAATGTCCATTCCTCTGCCACAGAGTCTATCCTGACCTGCACAGACTTGATGGAATGCTGAAATTGCAGCCAGGAAAACTACTAATGAGCTGGCAGCCCAAGTTCCTTCTGTAGCTCAGCAAAAGTCTCGGAACTCTCATCAGTCACAAGCTAGCCCAATATCCAAATATTCCTTAACTTCCAAACTTTCCATCTTATCAACTAATTTCCAATCCAAACAGGAATGTCTCTCAATATCTCTTTCATCTCCTTGATTTCCATTGCTGTTGTGAATTCCTGAAATGCTCTTATAAAGCAGTAATGACCAATGGAAAATCTTGACACTTTGGAAAGGTCATAGCTGGAAGGAGATCCGGTGGAATGGGCCATAATATGTCTTCTTACACTTGACACCACAATGGTTACTCTGCTACCTCCATGAGTACTTGACTCTTTAAGAAATAGCATATTTAAGGCTAATCGGAAAAAATATATTTTCACTCAATCCATGTTCATACTCTGGAATTCACTTCTGAAGGATGCAATAAAAGCTTTTAATGTCGCTGGGTTTAAAAGAGGTTTGTACAAATTCCTGGAGGAAATGTCCATCACCCATTATTAAAGTGGATTGAGGAAATCCACTATTTACCCTGGGATAATCAGCAAGGAATCTGTTTACCTTTTGGGAACCTAGCAGATACTTGCAACCTGTATTGGCCACTGTTGGAAACAGGATACTGGACTTGATGGACCTTATTCTGACCCATTATGGCATATCTTATGTTCTTATGTATCCAAGAGCAGATTCTAGGGGCTTGCGAGTGACAGAGACTTAGAAAGTTAACGTGCATATTGTTTTAGAGTAACCTCCTATGGTGAGTGTTTTTCAAGAGAAAGAGGTGACTGGGTGTTTTAACAAGGGCCCAACAAGGTTGGGTGATAAGTTTGTTTCTAACATTTTGAAGCAGTCTGGAGAGAGTCTGGAAAACAGACCAAGAGGGTAACCTGCCAGGCTGCGACTGAGTAGAACAGAAGTACCACCAAAGTGAAAGAGGAAATTACTTCTAGAAGTTTTGCTTTTTTGCGATAAATTAGTGATTTAGATTATTTTCATTTTTTCATATTTCTTTTTTGCCTTATGTGAGTTAATTTTTGGAGAGTTCATCCATTAAAGGCATTTTTTAAGAAAATAACCACCACAGTTGGGACTGAGATTTTCTGAGAGAACAGTGTGCAGAGTATTTAGTCCAATCATCCAATGAAGGCCTCCATAGCTGGAGGCCTTCCCACACCCACAAAAGCTCTTTTGATTTCATTTTATTTTTGTTTATGACTGTTGTAATCCATGCTTGTTTGTAATGCATGTTGTTTAACACAAGCCTTATTTTTCTCAATGGAGCCTATTTACTAATGTAGAGGGTAAATTTTAAAATATATTCTTTATTAAGACATAACAAAATTTAGAACAAGCTGAGATGAACAAACCAATGGTCTTTAGAGCAAGAATATGTCTAAACATATAATAAGAACATGTGATAATAATTTTTGTTGCCATTTTTTCTTTTTTTATGAATCCCCAATACCCCTTCCCATATCCATGTTCCATCGTCAGCTTAAGGACTGCAATACAGTATGTACTCAGAGCCAGTGGGTGTTCTTACACAAACCCTAGATCTGAAAGATTTCATTGAGCTTAATCTTGCTCTTAAACAATCCTCCTCCTCACATACTCCATCTCCATGTAGCTAAGTTACCTTCTATTCTCTCAACCATCCCCTTGGAGAATCTTGCTCATTAAAATTTCATGGTTCTCAATAAACAGAGTTTTCAAAAAAAAAATTTTCAAAAACAAACTATGGACCACGTGGGTCACTCTGCCATAAGAGCTCTCAAATGATCTGAAATGCTGCCCATTTGTTCCTGTTACCTCCCACCACCCTAATTCCATTGCCATCATATCAAACATCTAATTTCTCCATTGTGTGACCATAAGGGAGTCTGGTTTCTCCAATTTATCAAAATACATTTCCTGGCCAATAAGAACTCTTTACCCAGAAAATCGTTTTTATGTAGATAGTAATTTTATAAAAAGTCACCTTACAGGAAAAACATACTTATATTGGGGCTATTCTATAAAGACAACAAAGACGCTTATGTGTCTTTATAAAATAGCCTTATAATGAGCAGAAATCCTGGTTAAAATATGAAGTATATTCAAATGCCACAGAGGTCAGCCACAGCACTCAAATATTCAGTGGTAGTATGCAGATCCTAGTGGCTGCTGAATATCTAGGTTGAATGGTGCTATCTAGATAAGTGCCAGAACGTTTCCAAAGAGTGTGATTTTCATTTGGAATATATCTGGATAGCAACTCAGGCTGTCTGAAAGGTAAGATGATCGAAAACATTTGTTTCTCAAGATCAAGGGACATAGTCTTAAAATGGGCCTGCACCTTCACGTAAAGAAGACAAAAATCCTGACAACTAGCAAAATCAGTAAGTTCATCATTGATGGAGAAGAAATTTAAATAGTTGACGACTTTAACCTACTTGGATCAACAATCAATAAGGAAACAATATGCAGTCAACAAATCCGACAGAATCTTGGCAGAATGGCTATGAAGGACCTAGACAAGAATCTCAATAACAGAGATGTCTCTCTCCATACAAATATTCGACCTGTCCAAGCCATGGTATTTTCAATAACATCTTATGGATGTGAAAGTTGGACAGTGAAAAAGATAAGGAAAAAAATTGATGCCTTTGAATTATGGTGCTGCGAAGAATACTATGCATACCATGGACTGCTTGAAACTAGTCAGTACTAGAGAACATCAAACCTAAGCTTTCTTTAGAAGCTCAGATGACAAGATTTCAATTTTAATACTTTGGACACATCATGCAAAGAGAGAGATCTTAAGAGAAAGACATCATGCTTGGCAAGGTAGAAGGTCAATGCAAAATAGGAAGGCCAGCAATGAGATAGATCAATACAATAACAGCAGCTATGGATGCCACTCTATAAACAACGAGCTGCCTGACTGAAGACCGAACACAGTTTAGGACAACTATCCAGAGGGTCACTATGAGTCAACACTGACTCAATGGCACTTAACAACAATAAGTTAGCTGGGTAAGTACTGGCTAAAAGTCACGCCGGTACTGCCCTCACTCCACCCATGGACTACCTCTGGATAATACTGAGGCAATCTGTGAAGATATTCAGTGGCATTATCCCAATAATGGCACAGAATATCTGACTCAGCACCCTTATCTGGAGATCCTCCCATTCCCATCTGGATAAGGGTTTCGAATGTCAGCCCATACTATACATATATAATCTGCAACTTTACTCGTACTCCACCCATAGTATGATGCTGAACATGCCTGCATATATGCCACATAAAAGTAGTCACCTTCTTGTCACCATGTATACTTTTATGCATGTACGCAGGTGCACAATTTTACAACAGGATTTACCCAAGAAAAAAGCTTTATAAAATTACCCCAATATAACTCATAGTAAAAGAGATCCTGAGTTTGCAGAAGGCTAAAGCTTTAGGGAAAACAAATAATACCTGACTAAGCTGTAAAGGTTGCAGGGTTCTTAATGTCTCACTCTTGCTTTCGCGACCTGAGAAGGGCTGCCTGTCACACAAAGCTTTAATGTATTAAAGCCAGCCATCAAACTTCCTTCTCTCCATTGACAATCTCAACAGTGCACCAATTACGAGCTTGATTTCTCATAGCAAAATGAGTGAAATGTTCACCATCCCACAGCACTGCTTCAGCATTTTGACCTAGTAACAGAGCCTATAGGAAGGTGCCATGATCTTTCCTCACCCTTGGCAAGAGTGTGACCTATTAAAAATGCTGTAATGAGCATAAGTCTTCATTCTCACAACTAATAATTGATAAGCTCTTTTATTGTTCACTGTCTTAAAAAGTGAACAAGCAGCTTTTAGGCAAACAGGTCACGTGTTTTAAATTATGTAGCTACTGTAGAGCAATGGTTCTCAACCCAGTCCTCTGGACTCCTAGGTTGTCAGGATATCCACAGTGAGCATGCATGAGCTAGACCTGCATGCACTCCTTCCACTGTCTGCAGATCTATCTCATGCATGTTCATTGTGGATATTTATTTAGACAGCTTTGCATACCACCTTATCCTTCAATCAAAGTGGGGGATGCATTTAACATGAGGGGATATGAGACACATGCACTAATACTTACAGGGAACATGGGCAATGGAGGGTTAAGTGGCTTGCCCAAGACCACAAGGAGCACCTGTGAGACTAGAAGCCCCAGTCCTTCTAGCCCAGGGTTGCTGTCCTCTAGTGGGATTTGAACCCCTGACCTGAGGCAACTTACCCCAACCACTAGGCCACTCCTCCCTATATGCAGGCAACCTGACTAGCTCTGTGGGGTCCCAGAGGACTGGGTTGAAAACCACTGCTGCAGAGAAATTAGTTTTTCCTTCATACAGCTCATGCTGCCTTATTGCTGTCAGACAGTCGGAGCACAACAGAAGTCTCACATTTAAGCATTAAAATCTGAATACAAAATATACAGGGGAATCTTAAACAAACAGACTGAATTACACTGTCATCTTATTCTAACTGAATTCTAGGGTAAACAGGTGCTGTTCATTCCCTATGTTATTTTCACTAAAATCTAGTCCAAATTCAAATGGTATTGGATGTTGGTATGCATAGAGCAAAAACTTTCAGTTTGTTTTTCATTTGTCCTTGGTTCATTTCATACATTTATTTTATTAAAAATTCTAACGCATTTCAGAACTTTTTATATGCACAAGTAGACTTAACATGCAATCATTTGTAAAAACTATAGCATAGAGACTTAAAATGATTTTGGGGGCTATTTGGATAAGAATATAAGATATGTCATACTGGGTCTGACCAAAAGTTTATCAAGCCCAGTATCCTGTTTCTAACAGTGGCCAATCCAGGCCACAAGTACCTGACATATCCCAAAAGTAGCCAGTTCCATCCTACTTATTCTCGAGGATAAGCAATAGTTTTCTTCCAGTCTGCCTTATTAACAGTTTGTGGTTTTTTTCCTCCAGGAATTTGTCCAAACGTTTTTTAAACAAAGGAATGCTAACTGATTTTACCATATCATCCAGCAATGGGTTTCAAAGCTTATTTATACATTGAGAGAAAAATTATTTTCTCCTAGTTCATGGCATGTCCCCTACTCTTCGTACTTTTTGAAAGAATAAAACAATCAATTTTAATTTACCGATTCCACTCCACTCAGGACTTTATAGACCTATATCATATCTCCCCTCAGTCATCTCTTCTCTAAGTGGATAAGAGAGTGGCTGATCTATTGGTGTGGTTAGATTTAAGGGTACCGTTTGATATGCCTGATCGTACAACTGTGGTACTGGGGGTGGACTTTTGTGATTGTTAAGCTCTTTCCTTTTGGATAGATACTGTATGTGTAATTATTGGTAAGGAAACCTCTTCTAGCCATCCATTGTGATATAGAGTTCTGCAAGAATCATTACTCTCTCCCCCCGTTTTTAATTACTATATGCAGCTGCTTGCAGACCTCATTTCAAATTTTGGAATATACTTATAGATATATATTTCTTTGGGTGAAGGTGCTTAAGGTGAGATTTTTTTTTTTTAATCTTCAACAGTTAGGCAAGATTTAACTCTTTTTGAAAGACTTTCAGCAATTATTTATTCAGTTATTTTATCTGGTCTGTACTACTGGCATGCCCTCTATTCTTGGCTAACAGTGAAGATTGTGGAGTATCTACAGATAATTAGAATACTGTCACAGAGCTCTTAGTACTAGCAAACTCTATTTATTTATTTATTTATTTATTTATCTATTTCTTCTATACCGCCCCTTCCAGAGATCAGGGGCGGTTTACATGGAACAATTGCATACATTTGCATAACATTACATAGAACAAGAACTTCTTAACTTTTTACATATAACAGAACAGTAAATTGTCAGAACTATTTACAGGGTGTATACTTTTGTATACTGCTGAATTTACAGAGGAAATGTCAGCAAGCTGGCATTGCTATTTATAGAAATTATTTACAAGAATACATGATTCGCTATTCAGGTGTGTGTGTGTGTGTATGTATGTGTGAGTGTGTGTGTGTATAAGTGTGCGTGTGTTTGTGTGTGTATGTGAGTGGGTTTGTGTGTGATGGAATTTATTTCCATTTTTTCGTGGGTTGTTTGGGGTGTCTTTGGGGGCTGTTAGAAGAGGAGTTGTGTGTTCAGTTAATTGTGTTTCTGCGGGTTTTTTTTGTTTGTGTGTCTGTGGACGCTGTGTGTCTGGACTTGGAGGGTAGGGGATTCCGAAGTGCTCAGAGAATAGGTATGTCTTGAGTTCTTTTCTGAATTGGGAGAGGTCCTTTATGATTCGGATGTCTATTGGGAGGTCATTCCAAAGTGTGGGAGCGGTGAATGAGAAGGCTCTGGCACTGGTGGAGTTTTTGGTCCTCGTGAATGTTTTTGGCAGTTCTAGTGAGAGGGTTGCATTTAGTCTGCGGGCTCTTAATTCATTTGGGACGTGAAGGAGTGTGGATAGATGTGAGGGGGCAATATCGTTTAGTAGTTTGAAGGTTGTTAGTAGTATTTTGTATTTGATTCGATAATTTATGGGGAGCCAGTGTAGATCTAGCAGTATAGGGGTTACATGGTCTGTTAGGTGGGCTTTAGTGACTACTTTTGCACAAATGTTCTGTGCTCTTTGTAATAAGTAGATATTCTTTTGTGGGAGGCCGGTTAGGAGACTATTACAATAGTCAAAGTGAGGGGTTATGAGGGCACTAACGACTGATCTAAAGTCATGCGTGTCAAGGAGGAGCCTTAAGTGTTGAATAGTTTTGAGTTTGTAGAATATAGTTTTACCGTCTGTTTTATGTGAGGTAGCATGGTGAGTGTGTGATCGATTATAACGCCTAGGTATTTTACCTCTTTTTTAACAGGTATCGTTGTGTTATTGATGGAGATTGTTGTTGGGTAGGTATCTTCAGCCACAGGTGATCTTGATACAAACATTGCCTCAGTTTTTTTGAGATTGATGCTGAGGAAGTTGATTCCCATCCAGGATGAGGTTTCCGCCATGCATTCGGATAGAGTGTTATAATTGGGGTTTTTCGTGGTTATGGGGAGGGCGAGCATGATGTCGTCGGCATAGATAAAGTGATTGATTTTGTGTTTTTTAAATATTTTTGTGATGGGTTGCAGGTACAGGTTGAAAAGGAGAGCAGAAAGGGCTGATCCTTGTGGTATTCCTTGTCCTTGGGGGAAGGTTTCCGATGCTTCCTGGTTTAATTGAACTCGTATTAGTCTGTGTGTGATGTAGGACTTGAACCAATTAAGGACAGTCCCACCTATTCCTAAGTTTTCTAATCTATTAATCAGTGTAAGGTGGTTGATGTTGTCAAATGCAGCGGAAATGTCTATGAAAAGGAGTAGGAGGCCTTGGGTGTTATCATCTGTATGTCTTATGAGGAAGTCCATCAGAGTAATTAATAGGGTTTCTACCCCATGGAAGGGGCGGAAACCGAAACTCTAAGGGCCATAGGATTCCCATTTTACAATCATTCCATTCACCGCCATAGGACAGAGGGTTTAGTTTAAGGCATTAATGTTTGTATTTAAGTTTTTACATAACCTTGTGCCTATTTATATATTCGATAGGTCGAAATGTTATGCAAATTGTCCCTTTATTCTCAATCAGAACAATTTTTGGTAAAAATCAATTAGTTCGGGCTTGAGCTAACATCTTTTTTCCTTTTATTCATTGTGGAATAACTTACCATCATCAATTATTGGAATAAATTTAGGAGGGCTTTTAAATGTATTTACTCCCATTAATTTGATACGTAATAAAAAGTTCAAGGTTAGGAACTGTCTGATTGTGAAATACGATTGATGTGGTAATCCTAGTTGCCATGTTTCAGTGACTGATTTAGATGTTAATGTTCTATTGCTTGCAAGTATTTGTTAAGGGGGTTATTCTAGAACACGAATAAGCTCTTTGGATGTTTTTCTAACAAAAATTCCTATGACTGTATTCTGAAACCCCTGTGGCCCTGCATGTATACAACACTAGATGGGGATCTCAGAATGTGGGCAGGAGGCAGCGAAACGGAGGCGTGGTCAGCAGAAGAGACATACAATGCATATTCAGGAAAGTCCTGTGTATGTTCTGTGTGTATCCTGTGGATATCCATGTTATACCTACGGAAACGTGGAATAAGGCCAGGACTTATAAACTTTTCTGCTCTACTCTGCAAAGCATCCCATATTGATGAATGGCTGTAATAAAGATGTTTTGAACTGGTGGGTCTGCAATCTAGAGGACCACACGATGCAGTTGTAAAGAACAGAATGCAGAGGTTAGGGAAGGTGATATGGTAAAGATACATTAATAAACACCCCTATGGAAATATTCAGAGGTACAATGGTGATTTTTCTGGCTATACTGAAAATTGCTGGGTGAGCTACAGGAGATTATCTAGGACACCCTGACAATTCCTGTCTTCCGAGAAGTGGGACTGTTGATGTAGGGATTGTATGTGAGTGAGTATAGAATGGATTCATGTGAGGATGAGAAACACAGCTCCGATTAGTAGTCCTGGGACCCCATGCCATTATGTTACACCAGCTGTTTTCCAGAGGTGCAGGGCATCTTTACTGCAGATGTATGTTTTGTGTGGCTTCAAGTGAGAGTGTGTGTGGTTAGAAGGATGCATAGGGGGACCTGGTGTGTTCAACTGCAATATTGGGGAGACATCAATGACTGGCCAGTATCTGGTCTGTAGGGATGACTGCAGCGTGACCTGGTGCCAGTGTGCTTGGTCAGGATTCATCAGAAAGGGGTCCCTATGACTGAATGTCACAACATATCCTTGCCAACAATAATGGACCCTCAGAATGAGTGCATGCATCAGCGGGCTCCCAAAAGTGCACATTTGTATAGATAGGTGCTGGTGCTCTTGAGCATTTGCTGATAACATAAAGTTATATATATCTTTGGGTGAAGTAGGACTGTTTGCACTGGTGCATGTACTCAATCTGAGGGTCCCTAATTGTTGCCAGGGATATGCTCTGAAATTTAGCTGTAGGGGACCTTTTCTGATGTCTTCTGGTCCATACATAGCATTGTACAGACTGTTGTCAGAGATGACCAATGCAAGCACAACTGAAATGTTCTCCTACTGCCATATATGTTTTGCTGCAGGGTATGCCAGGACAAACACAGCACTTTCCACTTGCTCTTATAACATCTCTGAGTGCAAAGAGATCGCTTTGCAGTGTTCAGGTTATACAAAGGGCTAGTTTATCTGGTCTGTTGTGCATCAGCTGATCTATATCATCTGTTTTCATGGGTAGTTTGCATGAGCACCACAGCATCAGTATGAGGAGCAGCTTCAGGGGTGCATATTTTAACTGGGGAGGTGTGGCCACACCACAGGTGTGTACATCTGTTAGGAATTCGCAGACGGCAGGGACGTCCAGGCCACTTGTTGCATATACCCGTGTCCCGGAGTTTGTGCATGCCATGCTGGAACCGTCTATGTCCTTGATTTCAGAAGCATGGATGTATCTACACCCACGGTTGCAGAATCAGGTTTAAATCAGGCCCATCTTTGATTTGTATGTGCCTGCAGCCCAGACATGCACGTTATGGAATCACACTCCAGGTGTATTATTATTATTATTATTATTAAACTGTACTGGAAGACACAGTCTAGGACTGGTTTTAATCTTGTGATGCAGGTTCTAACCAAGAACCTATAAATCATGCAGGTATCGGCACAAGATGTAAGCTGTTCCAAGTAGGGTAGTCCTTTGTAAGATTTTTGGACTCAAGTTCTGTAGGTCCAAAATTTGTAAAGATTTAGGAAGTTCCTTAAGTATAGCCTTGAGAGCTCCAACCACAACTGCTGTTACAGAAGATTTTATTCTTCCAGAGCTTTTCAACTAAGGTCTGAAGGTCTCTATATTTTGTCAATTTCTCTCATCCTTTGTCCTCAATTTGGGATGGCCTCACCTGGGTTGGCCACATCTATAAACCATACTTTTTTCTTTTCTATAACACTAATATCAGGCATATTGTCTTCTAAATGCCTGTCTGTATATTTATCTATTTATTTATTTGAGGCATTTATATACCGCCCATCTGTGATAACACATTCTAGGAGGTTTACAATCAGGTACTGTATATTGTATGTATTATGAAGTCCCACAGGATCTTGAGTAGTTCATTTTCTTCTTATGTTTTCATGGAACCCACCCTGAGAATTAGAAAAGGTACAGAGAAGAGCTACAAAAATGGTAAAGGGGATGGAAGAATATTCCTAAAAGGAAAGGCTTAAGAGGTTAGGGCTCTTCAACTTGGAAAAGAGATGGCTGAGGGGAGGTATGATTGAGGTCTATAAATTAACAAATGAAGTGGAATGGGTAAATGTAGATCGGTTGTTCATGCTATCAAAAGTAGAAAGACGAGGGGATATGCAATGAAGCAAGGCATTGATAAGGCAGGCAAAGAGATAATTTGAAAAAAAGCTTGCCGTGGAAGCAAAAATGCATAATAAAAGCTTTTTCAAGTACATTCGTAGCAAAAAACCTGTGAGAGAGTCAGTTGGACTATTAGATGATTTGGGGGTAAAAGGAGCATTAAGAGGGGACAAGGACATAACGGAGAGACTGAATGAATTCTTTGCTTCAGTCTTTATTGAAGAAGATGTAAGGAAGTTACCCATGACTGAAATGGTATTTAAAGGTGATGTATCAGAAGAACTGAAAGAAATATCAATAAACTGGCAAATGTATTACCACCTGGATCAGATGGTATACATCCGTGGGTGTTGAAAGAACTGAAATATGAGATTTCAGACCTAATATTAGCAATCTGTGAACTATCATTAAAATCATCTGTAATACCAGAAGACTGGCAAATGGCCAAAGTAACATCAATTTTTAAAAAGAGTTCCAGGGGTGATCCGGCAAACTACAGACTAATGAGCCTGACATCAGTATCGGGCAAAATGGTAGAAACCATCATAAAGAACAAAATTACTGAACATGTAGATAGTCATGGTTTAATGTGAGAAAGCTAACATGGCTTTAGCCAAGTAAAGTCTTGTCTTACTAATCTGTTATATTTTTTTGAAGGTAGACAAAGGTTGGCCAGTCAATATAGTGTATCTGGATTTTCAGAAAGCCTTTGACAAGGTCCCCCATGAAAGACTCTTGGAGAAAATAAAAAGTCATGGGATAAGAGGCAGTGTACTATTGTGGATGAGAAACTGGTTCAAAGATAGAAAGCAGAGGATAGTTATAAATGGCCAATTTTGCAGTTGAATGATAATGTGCGGGCATGCCATGTCCCTGGATCAGTTAACCATATTATTGATTCTCTTTTTCGCCTGAAGTTGTCATTGTTTTGCACCTTGGCACCAGCTGTAGACACGGAGGGATTGGAAATTCTAGCTCATCTTTGGCAGCTTAGCACCAGGAGTGTTGTTGATTATGCAGAGGTCTGTGCCTGCAGCTATTTGGGGGTCCTATTTGTGAGGCTATACTCAGGTGGTGCACTTTTTAACACATTGGGGTGGCAGTGTGGCTGAGTCTCCAAGGGGCTCCTGGAGCATTACATTGTGGCAGCTCAGGAGGCAGGTTTTTCCAGGGCTTCCATATGATCTCATCTGGTGGGTTTTGCCTTTTAGCAAAGGCCTCATCTTAGAGCAATGTTATGTGGAGTTTTGGTGCAGTGGCTGCTGGTTGGGTTGGAGCAGATGGTGCCGATGCTTCCTGACTCTCGTTGGCCAATTTCGCACACCTTGTTGGTGGGATTGTGCAAGTGTTTTTTGGCTGTAGCCTCTTCAGAGTTTGAGGTAATTTTGTTTTGGGTGACTTTCTGCCTCGCATTCTTTGGGGCGTTCAGGGTTGGTGAGTTGATAGCTGGGTTGGCACATGCGTGTTCACAGCCAGGTTTGGCACTTGAGCGTGTGTGTTTCACTGGGAGCCAGTTGTGGATCTTGATCACCCGCTCCAAGACAGATCAGCTGGGTAGAGGGTTGTGAGTGACGCTTAAGGCCATGGAGGGGGCATCGACCTGCCCAGTGGCACAGCTTGGGAGTTACCTGGCCGCGAGCCACTCTGGGGGTGGTGCTCTGTTTGTGCATGCTGATGGACGACCTGTCAATTGGTTCCAGTTCACAGTGATGCTGTGAAAGACTTTGTAGTTTTTGGGCCTTGATGGACATTCTTATGCCGCACATTCTTTCTGGATGTTGGGCTGCAACCAGTGCTGGACCAGTGCTGGATTTTGGGCTGCAACCAGGGCTGGACAACTCAGTCATATAGCGAATAGGCTACTGGTGTTCAGGAGCATTTGCGGGTTATGTTCAACTGTGAAGGGGAATGTTGGCTGGGGAGGGGGGACAGATTGAATATGTGTTTTCTGTTACAGGTTCAATGGAGCAATTTGGTTCCTGGTGGGTGGTCGGTCACTCTTTAGTCCATTGGGCTGGTCGGTATGCAGTGTCCAGACCATTGGGTCTTCATTTGGGATTGGCTTTGACTGGAATATCCCTAGTGTGGGTCGGCTTGCAGGGCATGTGGTGGAGTCAGCTACTTCTGTTGGTGCAGCACTATGCCCAACTGCACGGGCAGCCTGGGGCTATCTTGATCTATCTGGGTGGCAATGATGTGTCATCATGGACTTGCAAGCAGCTGATCCAGGCTGCACAGTATGACTTTCTTGTTATTGCATGATTAGCAGGAGGCCTTTGAATCAGTCAGACAAGGGTGGTTTCAATTGGTCGCAGCTTTGATGGTGAGGGGGACGGCGTTGTGTGAGGTTTCACCAGTATGGATACATGAGGATCTTGGGTACTGGAACTTTGTGGCTGAAGGGTTTTGGCCTTGATCAGGTGATCAAGGCCTGGTTTAGGGGGAGCTGGTAGGCATAAGTGAATCCCAGAAGGGTTGTCACTGCAGGGGCTAGCCTTTGCTACTAATATGGCTAGGTTGGCGGAGGGGCTATTGATGGCTTTGTTGGGTTAATGGGGCCTGGTTGGGGGGGATATGGTACCACCTTGCTTGACCGGAAGGTGGGAAGGCAGGGAGGTGTGGGGCATGACTGCATTCGACCTTCTTTCCCCTTGGGGGTGGTGGAGATACAGCCTGATACTAATATGTTTAAAGTAGCTGTTGGTTAATAAAGCTGCGGCCAATGATTTCCAAACTTGCATTGTGGTTAATGTGTTGGGGTTGGGGGGCTGGAGAGGTGAATGGGGGGAGGTCACCTCCTCCGCCCTCACCGGCCCTGGGTACGGGCTGCCTCAGTTAAGGAACATCAATAGCTGTTGGTTGGTTTTAGGCAAACGGCTTAATGGATCCAAGCTTAAGGTAAGCCCAATTAAGTCTGAGTACATGTGGGTTAGCAGGAAGGAGAGGCCTTTACAAGATTCAATGGTTATTGGAAAATATTCCACTGAACATCAGTCGAACTGTAAGATGTTTAGATTTTTGTTTTGACTTCAAACTGATTTTCCATAATCAGATTACCAATGTTGTCCAGTCTTTATTTTGCTGGATTGTGTTTCATAAAAAGGGTGCTACCTTTATTTGACAAGAGGGATGTTGCCTCTATGAAACATACATTAATTGCAAGTTGTACCGATTGTAATTGCCTATATGTGGGTCTCTCTGAAAGGAATGTGACAATTACAGGTGGTGCAGAATATGGCCGCTAGGCTGTTGACAAGAAGAAAGCTTCATGAACACATCACTCCTGTTTTGAGATCGTTAGATTTGACTACCTGTTGAAAGTAGAGTTAAATTTAAAATTGTTTATGTTTGGTATTTAGGACTGTAAATGAGACAAAATCTAAATCTTTGCCAAATTTTTTGATTACTTCTGTACCATCATGGTCACTGTGGTCTTCGCAGCAGGCCCTGTTGGTAATTCCATCCAGTTGCAGGTGCTAGGCACGTGCCAAGAAGCTTTTGTTGTTATGGGTCCATCAATGTAGACTTCTTTACCAATGACATTACATTTGGAGAATAATTATTTGAAGCTCTGCAGGCTGGTCAAAGGTTGGTTATTTATAATGCAAGTTGTAAGGTCTTACTGCAGGCTTTGTTGAATTGATTCTGCAGATTATTTAGGGATGGGTGGGAGGTAAGGATTTTAAAATGAATTGTTGATGGGACTTTAAATGCTATGCAATTTCTATTATGCACCATGCCTTGTGGAGTTTTGGTTTAAAGAGTGCAATCAAATGTGAATAAATAAATGAATACATTTCAATAGGCTGCTGAATGACTGACTGGTGTTAATAATCCTCGTCTGTTACTACTAGACAGGGCATGCTGAAATTCTTCTTCTTTTATACATTGTGTTTGCCTTAATTTTGGATATGTAATTACAAGGTATACATAATGCTCTCTTTTAGCACGAAGGTAATGATATGTAACAAGAAATGCAATGGTATAGCGAGTATTTACCTTTTTTGCTCCCTGTTCTTCTTCTGCACCATCTCCTATAACAACATATACAACTTTTCTTCCAAATCTTTGGATTATTCGTTCAAAACAACTTTCCTTTCCTAAAAAACAAGCATTAACTGTTAAAAGTTAGCATTTTGAAGATATACCATGCAATAGCTGAGTGCTTTTGATTCATTTCAGCCAGGGCTGGCCTTTGCCCTGGCACTTGCGTGGCATTATTGGTTTGGTTGCCACAACAAATAAACCTGTAACCGCTACAGCATGTTTTATTCAGAGGCAAATTGCAGGTTTCGACCTTGGGCTGCTACCAAGAACACTGCACATGAAATGTATGTGAAGCTGCACCTTGTGCAATCGATTGTATTTCAGGTAAATCAATAAGGGTAATTTTATAACCGTCACCCAGTTGTGCGCGTGTTCCAACATGCACAAAGCACACCGATTTTATAAAGAGAACTGCGGCCTACATTGCTTTCTTTCCATCGGCCCAGCCTATCCTCATCTTTCTCCCTCTTCTGCACTCTGACCTCTCTCCCTGTTCTTCCTTCTCAGTTCAAATGATCTGCTCTTCTTTTCCTTCACTTCCTGGCCTGTTTCCTTTCACTACTGCAGCCAATGTCTTTCCTTTTCTATCACATTCCTTCTCTGCTTCTCCCTGCCTCCCCTCTCCATATACACTCTTTCTTCTCCTACCATTAGTGGTTTATGTTCTACCCAAGCCCCAAGATAGAAAAGGGACCACTTGTACCTGCTCCTGGATCTTCTAAGGTGGACTCTTCCCACTCTGGGATCTCTTTCAAAACTGTTGCTTGAAAGACCAGAATTTCAACTTCTGCTACTGCCCTACATTCTTCTCTGGTTTTCCTTTCCTTGTATTTCCCCTTCTGCTCTCATATACAAACTCTTCCTGCCTCCTTTCAAACTCTGTCTCTGATTTATCACTAACTCTCTGGTTTCTCTACTCACTCCCACAGGCCTAATGATCCACAGTCTGTTGAGTACGTTTTAGACCCCTACCCTACTACCCTCTAACATCAGGCATCATTTGGGGGAATCAGGCGAGCAAGGCAGAAGCAGATCCCAGAATCAGGGCTTAGCTGAGGCAGGAGAGGAGAAAGTGGACACTCCAGATCACAAATTGGGGAGCTGTGAGTAATTCGTGGGGAGAGAGTAGGAAGAAATTCTAAATGGGGGTAAGGTGAAGAGGGGGAGGGGTGTTATGCAAGAGAACATGCTGGAGAAAAGGAGTGTGTATTTTTGAAAAATGAGTAGGAAGAGAGAGACTTCTTGAAGGGAAGGGGTGAAAGGGGTAAATGTTGGTTGAGGAGAGATGAATTCTTGGGGTAGCAGTGGCACAAAACAAAGTGAATGTTGGGAAGTTAGATATTGCTAGGTCGAAGATAAGGGAGTATTTGTGGGCAGGCTGGGGGTCATCAATTCCTCCAAGATCAATGTTTATATGTACATTTTTTATAATGGTATGGGGGTAGTGTGCTTGTGTGCATGTACCAAAAATCTCCCTCTAACACTTTTCCCCTTGGGCAGTTCTGAACTTTGAATAATGCAGCAACAATGGTTCTGTGTTGTTCAAGCTGTGCCAGCCATGTTCCTGTAGTACTGTGATATCATCACAGAAAAACAATCCCGTGTGCTCTAACATTATAAAAGAGCCACACGATGCCAAGGTCACAGTAGTGAAATGGAAACAATGATGGTTAACGGTGGCAGAGATTAGGAAGGACTGAAGGTTTGAGAAAGAAAAGAAATTGGGAGGATGTAGACAGTGAGAAGATAACTCACCAGGAATGAGAGCGCCAAGGGGAAGTTAAACGGGGAGAAAGAGGTAACTAAGGATAGCGCATCAAAACTGTGCAGGGAAGAGGACAAGCATTTGAGAAAAGGAGGATGAGTGGGGCTTTTTGGAGGTATAACAAGAAGACAGCAGCTCCAGCCTCTTCTTCCTCCTCTACTAGGATTTCTGTGCAGAACATAAGAACATAAGATATGCCATACTGGGTCAGACCAAGGTCCATCAAGCCCAGTATCCTGTTTCCAACAGTGGCCAATCTAGGTCATACGTACCTAGCAGTTTCCCCAAAAGACAGAGGTTCCGCAATGCTTGTACTGGGTCCCTTCTTAATAATGGTTTATGGACCTTTCCTCCATGAACTTGTCCAAACCTTTTTTAAACCCAGCTATACTAACAGCCTTTACTACATCCTCCGGTAACAAATTCCAGAGTTTGATTACACGTTGAGTGAAAAAATATTTTCTTTTATTAGTCTTAAATAGTTTACCCTGTAGCTTCATTGCATGTCCCCTAGTCTTTCTATATTCTGATAACGTAAACAATCGATCTACGTTTACCCGTTCCACTCCGTTCATTAATTTATAGACTTCTATCATATCTCCCCTCAGCCGTCTCTTTTCCAGGTTAAAGAGCCCTAACCTTTTTAGCCTTTCTTCATCCCCTTTACCATGTTGGTGGCTCAGGTATGTTGGAATGACTAAGGAGACACCCCTAGGGCTTCCTATCCAGGGATGACCTATTGATCAGCAAACCACCCTAGCCCACTTTATAATTCCCTTTCTTCTTCTTTACTCTACAGAAACTGGATTCAGGGAGAGATCCTAAAAAACTCACCAAGAGCAACTGCTCTAGTGTCTGTGCTGGGCAGACAAGGCCTGCTTCTCTTGCCCCTCTGAAGCTGCATGCACTCATCAGTGCTGAGATGTCAAATTGTCACCAAAATAGGTGTTCTTAGCAATGTACACCGAAAATTATTACTATTAAACAAAGCAATAGCATTTATTGGGATTTGCTCATAAATTCTCCCTATGGTTTCGCCACCTCTTCAGCTGCACATAGTTTTCAACGTATGTATGAATAAACTACATGCCAATAATGCTATCAACAGGGGTAAAATAGAACTCCTCTCTGTTATCTAACAATAATATTCAAAGATAATTTGTATAAGGCAAATTGCTTGAACATTAGACTAGAACATATGCAAATTAATTCAACTCAAAACCTTTCAAATTCAAATTCAATGGAGGTTAAAGAGAAATTTTACCTAAAGGGTTGAGAATATCTGTCAAGCTATCTGCCTGCCTGTCTGGGGACAAAATAACTCTCTGAAAATTTAATGGAATGGGATCAAATTTGATGAAGGGAGAAAATCAGTGAAGAGATGCATTGAATTTGAAAATAAGCCCGATAGGACCAGGGATTTCAGAGAACTAAAGTTCCCCCAAAAATGGTCTGATGTACTTCTATGGGTGATACAGGTCAGCATCTCCAGTACAGAGACATTGATATACTGAAATACAGCAATTGGGGAAATGTTCCTTTCAAACTGATTCTACCACCTTCTTTATTCTCCCAGTCACAGATGCAAACCTACACCCACAAACACACACACACATACAAACATAGGGATTGGAAGTATTTTCATGAGACATGCCTTACATGCTTTCCCTACCACACTCCCTTTTACACCCTACTGATGTGTACCCAACCCCTACTGGGCTGGTTCTTACTGATTCAGATAAGTATTTCATTTTCTTTGTTGTAAATTCTACTATGAAACCTACTGAATTATATAGTTTTCTCAGTGGTGACCTGTGCAACTGAACTGTATATTTTGCTACTGGTTGCTAGCTGGTGGAGAAGCATGGCCATACCTGCTGCTATGGACCAGTGGTAACCTGTGGTAAGATTTTGTGTTTAACTCACACCTTTCTAGTTCAAGGCAAGTTACGAGGTATGTGCCCAGAGGTCTTATAATCTAAGTTTGCTCCTGAGGCAATAAAAAGTTAAGAGACTTGCCCAAGGCGACAATGCCATTAGTGCGATCTAACCCCTGGCCCCTCTGGTAACCAGGCTGCTCCTCTAACCACTAGGCTACTCTTTCACTCCTGTAAAGTTCACATTTTGAAATATATGGACAGTGACAAATAGTATATCACACTTGGTTTCATAATATTTGGGTGCTGCTCCGTTCAAACTGTCCCCACCCTCTCCCCTCCAGGTCAGAGGAACATGCATAGATCACACACACACAAGAGTTGGAAAGAACGCCATAATCACTGCTCTGCATGCTTTCCCTACTTGTTTTCTACAACATTTAGAATCTTTAATGAACAATTTTCTGTCTTCATTTATTATGACAAAGGAGTTACATAATCTGCAACTCAATGATCAGAACACATCTTGAATCTATTTTATGATGAATAAAACTTTAAACATTGCAACAACATAATAAAATCCCAGGGCAGTTTCATCATTTCTCGTACATTTCTCATATTGATGTTTCTTTTTATGCAATGCACATTGCATTCTACCAGAACTGAGCATCAACTGGTTCATATTTCTTCCTTTTTACTTAAAATGTTTTGCATAGTCAAGGTCAGCAGGATATGTCAAAATTTCTAGGCAGGGATGTGCATCCATCAATGAGCATCCATCCCCATCAAAACTTGCATATACTTACAAAGAAACGGGCACACACATGCCGTAAGAACATAAGAACTACAATACTTGGTCAGACCAAAGTATCCTTCTAGCAGTGGCCAATCCAGGTAACAAGTATCTGACATATCCCAAAAGTAGCCAGTTCCATGCTACTTATCCCCAGAGAGATAAGTTGATGTGGAGGTGGGGGAAAGAGTTCACAGGTCCTCCCCATAAGGTCAGTGAAGTGTTCTGTACTTCATACAAAACATGAAGCAATATTCAGCCTTTGGCTAAGACAGGCATCTGAATAGCAGGAACAGTCTTGCAGAGCAGTAACAGATGCAAAGCTTTAAAATGCTCCTTGCCTGGACATTTTTAAAGCTGATAACAGAGGCGACTTGATAATGTACATATGAGAGATGGAGTTCACCCCTCATTCCCCTAAGGTCAGCCAAGTGCTCTGTACTTTAATGCAACACACACACACACACCCACACACACACACCCACACACACACACACACTGAAATACATAAACATGCACGCAAAGATAATAAGGATGTGTATTTGCCTGAAACAACATGGGAAATGTCAACAACATTTACCATGCTGATTCATGTCATTTTTAACCCAAAATGACAGAAAATAAAATGAAATTTTATGGTTTTGCTAGTGTTGTCAATAGTGCATAATACTACTTAATAATGTACATAACTTATTAAAAGGCACACTTGTGCACTATTGAGAATATTGCCACTGAAGAGAAAAAAAATTAAAAACCCAAATAAAATGAACACTCCTTAACCCTTTGAAGGCCTACTTTAAATTTTTAATCCACATTCTGCAGCTGCGTTAATTTTTGCATATTTCAGGAAAATTGTACCCATCTTATTCAATATGTTCTAATAGTGATTTTCGTTCTGCTATGGTCATGTATTATATACCATTTGATAGGAATATTTAGTCAGAATTTTGGATCCTGAGAGTTTTGGGCTCGGCCTGGAAAGGATTAAAACTACATGAAAAACTAGACAAAATGAAAATTTTTGAGCTGCATACCCCTAACAGATACACACACGGACATATCCCTAAACACATGCTAAGGAATTATAAATAATTCCATGAGGCATGCCCTGTATTCTTTCTCCATCACCTCCACCTGCCCCGCCAACTGCCTCATTCCTATATCCTCTGAGTTGGCTCTTATTGATTAAAATATGTATTTTTCTCCCACTACTGTTGAACTGATGTCAGCATGCTTCATTGTTTTAATCAGTACACCTGAGAAGTTCACAACATAGGTGAGCACTGAAGAAGCACAACAAAGGAGCAGGTCCTGCTCCTTGGTCACTCCTTGGGGTGCCTACCATATTATCAATTAGCCATCCTGCCAGGGTTTGTCTTTTTACCCATTTATGGTTGCCCTCACTGTCAAATATGGACACTGCAAGAATCTGTCTAGTCCTGTGGAGATACCACCAGTATTGGCTTTCAAATGAACAATTTTTCATTTTTTGAATCTGCTTTTGTCTTGTCCAAGGTCAAATGATTCTGGTACATGTAAGGCTTCTGAACCCACTCTCATGAAGGCTGAAGGCATTGATTGCAGATTTAATTCAGAGGGAGAAACTTCACCTGTGCTGTGTAACTGAGTCCTGGTTAAGGCAGAGTAAGGACTCCCTCCTAGTGAAGGCTATCATCCTCCCGGCATGAAAGATCACATTTCACCACAGGATGGTGGCCTTCTAATCATATCTTCTGTAGAACCGTATCTTTCATTACTTCAGATTCAGCAGTTGAGCTTCACCGAAATTCTACTCTGCTGAGTTATAAGACCTTCCTCACGACAGGTAGTTCCAACCTATTCCAACCAATAAAAAGCTGGCTGCAAGGAAGCTGAATATAGTGGTAAAGGAGAAGAACACCAGAATGGCATTGATCATAGAGGTGACAGTCCCAAACAACTATTCTGTGAATCGTGTTGAGACCCAAGGAAGCAGCAGCTTCAGAGGGAGCTGGTGAGAGAGAGAAGATCTTAAAGTACCAAGCAATGCAGACCAAGGAAAAATATGTTTTCCATTGTGTTGGGTGCCACAGGCTTGATTAATTACCTATATATGTTATATCTTATGAACTCCAGTAGGAGGCTCTCTTTGGAACAATGCAAATACTATGCCAAGCATTAGCAGTACATTTGAGAGACTGAAATCATTTTCCACATAACCTGGCTTAGGAGTGAGGTTCATGACTGCCATAGCATGCGCAAAACTCACTCATTTGGAGAAATTACCTCAAGTAACCTTTCATATTCTTCTTATTTATTCTCTGCCTCCTTCCTGTTGGGTTTCCCTTGAGAAGGTCCTAACATTTATAACTTAGATTTCTATTACTCATTCTAATTTCATGATTCTCAGTAATTTCTGCCTACATACAGAATCCACTATGGTCCATTTGGCTACAGACTCTCTGCCATGTTTGAGTAAGGCATTTCTCAATGGACAGTTTAACCTACTCAAGTTGCAGGTCACACTTTAGACTTTCTTTTTTCTCAAACAAATATGATCTACTCAGGTTCTATTACTATTACACTGCTTCCATGGATTGATTGTTGTGTTTTTTTATTACCCGTACAGAGGGCCGGCCCGACCATTATGCGTGAATGTCTCCCACACATGGCCAAGCACCTCTGGGGTCCTTACGTCTGCTTTACCGGCTTCAGAGGGAGCCGGTGAGGCCCGAGGCCTGGTGCCTGGTTCACCTCTGCACAGCCGTGGGAATGAACAGCGTTTTCCTTCACTCTCATGGCTGTGATAACTGACAGCCTGCTGGTGCGCTGACTCTGTAGAGATCAAGCAGGGGCATTTCCTGTCTCTTGGGCAGCATGCTGGTGGGCTGTCAGTTATCACAGCTGCAAGAGTAAAGGAAAATGCTGTTCACTCCCATGGCTGTGCAGAGGTGAGTTACAGAGCAGGGCTTTGGGCCTCACTGGCTCCCTCTGAAGCTGGTCAGTCAGGCGCAGGGCCTTCTGAGGTGTGAGGCCGTGTTTGTGTGTGTGTGGGGAGGGGCTCTAGAACTTGAAGAGAACTGGTACTGGGGACTAGAAAAGGAAATGGGCTAATGGTAGAGGATGGGAGACTGCAATTGAAAGGGGGATAATGCTAGGGTGTGGGCAGGACTGAAAAAGGGCTAATGCTGAAAAATGGAGGGACTGGAAGGGAGATGATGCTGGGAGGGACTGGAGGGGACTGATACTGCAGGTGGGAGTGGCTAGGACTGTAAAAGAGTTGATGCTGGGGAATGGAGGAACTGGAAGGCATCTGAAACTGTGATGGACTGGGAATGGAGGAGGTCTGATACTGGGGGGCTAGGACTGGAAATGGGCTTATGTTGGGGGATGGGTAGCCTGGGATTGGAAGGGAGATGATCCTGGGAGGGAATGGGACTGGAGGAGGACTGATACTGGGATACCGGGGGGGGGGGGAGGGGGGAGGACAGGAAATGGGCTTATGCTGTGGGATGGAGAGCCTCGGATTGGAACAGAGATGGGAACTGGAAGGGAACTGATGCTGAGATGGACTGGGACTGGAGGAGGACTGATACTGGGGGGCTAGAACTGGAAATGGGCTGATGCTGGGGGATAGGAAGAATGGAACTTAAAGGGAACAGATGCTGAGAGGGGCTGGAACTAGAAGGGAGCTGATGCTGGCAGAGGACTAGAAGAGGCTGGGGCTGGATGGGGAAGGTGGAGAGGGAAACATATTTTGTATGAGAAGGAAGAAAAAAGGTCATACAGAGGGAAGAGTTGTAAGAGAGAGGCATAAGAGTGAATGCTGGGGTAAGAAGGAGGAAAGGCAGAATTAATGAATATGTGGTGCAATCAAAAAGTATTGAGACTTGTAAAATAACACAAGAAGTATATCACTGACAGTTATTGCACTCAGTCTCCTTCAAAGTAGTCCCCTTCTGATAAAACACACTTCCTCCAGCATTCCTGCCACTGCTGGAAACAATTTTGAAATGCCTCTTTTGTTATGTTATGAAGCTACTGTGTCAAATTTTGCTTAATGGTCTCCAAGTCGTGGAATCTCCTTCCTGTCAGTGGTAATTTCAATTTTGGAAAGAAGAAAAAGTCACAGGGTGCGAGGTCAGGTGAGTACAGAGGTTGATGGACTTGCTTGATTTGGTGTTTGGCCAAGAACTGATGGACAAGATGTGATGAGTGAGCTGGGATGTTATCGTGATGAAGCAACCATTCACCATTCCTGTACAACTATGGCCTCTTACGACGAACTGCATCTCTCAAATGAGTTAGAATGGACATAGTACTCCTTATTGATAGTTTGGAGTATACTCATGATGAACAATACCCTGGTAAAAAGAAAACTGTGAGCATGACCTTGATATTGCTCCTCATCGGTTGGGCTTTCTTGGGTCTGGGAGAGTCTGGAATCTTCTATTGTGA
The DNA here is from genome assembly GCA_033557465.1 of Ichthyophis bannanicus. Classification (NCBI taxonomy): domain Eukaryota; kingdom Metazoa; phylum Chordata; class Amphibia; order Gymnophiona; family Ichthyophiidae; genus Ichthyophis; species Ichthyophis bannanicus. Next base: position 1,544,958,973 of record CM066031.1, read on the forward strand.
GGACTGAGCCTTAGTTTCCGGGTCATAACCATAGATCCATGATTCATCACCAGTAATAATCTTCTTAATGAAATCGGAGTCATTTTTAATGCATTCCAACAACTCCCTGGCTGCAGACAGTCAATCTTCTTTTTGGTAAATGGACAGGAGTTTTGTCATGAATTTTGCAGACACACAACTCATCCCCAAATAAACAATAACAATGTTCATGTCCTCAGCAAGCTCCCTGTAGTCAATCGATGATTTATGGTTTATTGTGGCATGCACTGCTTCAACTTTGTCTTTATTCCTGCTTGTGGATGGCCTTTCAGAACATTCGTCACTGTCAACACTTTGGCGGTCCTCTTGGAAATGTTTGTACCAGTCATAAACTCGAGCACGACCCATGCATTCATCACTATACACTTGCTGTAACTTGTCATAAATCCCTTTGCACAAATCTCCAAGTTTCTGGCAGAATATAATATTAATCCGTTGTTCAGTTTTTTCACTCATCGTAAATCTGACGAACTGCTTTTACATGATACCAAACATCATGTGATTAAAAAAAGTACAGGTGTGCTGCAGCCACACTATGCTCTGCCCATGCAGAGCACTTAACTAGATCACCGCATGCTTAATAGAATCCTGGTGCAATATATTTTTATATAGCTACATAACAAGTCTCGATATTTTTTGATCACACCTCATAGCTAAGAGAAATAATGGAAGGGATGTAGGAGGCAGAGAGGGGAATAAGAGGCTAGCGAAGGAGTGAGATGAGAAATGGGGGAGATAGGCTGGAAAGTTGCGAGGTGAAAAGTCAAAAGGGGATTGAGAATGGAGGGTTGAAATTGAGTGGATGAATGAGTAGAGAAAGAAATGGAGAAAAGAACAACAAGCAAAAGATCAGTATGTCAGAGGCGGATGTAGACAGGAAATGGAAAAAAAAATAGAAGAGAAGAAAGGACTAACGGACAGCAGATAATGGAGAGTAAGCAGAAGACATGAAGAATGCAGGAGAGGGAGACAATTGTGACTGAAAAATAAATGCCCAAACAACAAAAGGTAGAAAAAAAAGTATTTTATTTTGAATTTATTAAGTGGAATATGTCTGCTCTGGAAAATGTGTGCTGATGTCTTGCACTTTGTTCAGTATAAGAGGAAATTAATTTCATAGTTTAATTTTTCCAGTGTTGTGATCCATTGAAAGTTTGGCTTTTGGGGTTCCCAGTTCAATTATTGTCTTCATATTTCTAAATCTTGATCCTTTGTTCTGTATTTGGTGATGGTCTGTCTGTTTTGCATGTATGACAAAACTGTGCTATTCTGTTTGTCTAGTTTCTGTGTAGTAGACCCACTTGTTCTCTTTTCCCAGTAAGAGATGTATTTATTTATATACAGCCTTATCTTGCAATCAAAGTGGTTTACATACAACAACCGTTTTACATTAAACATGTTTCATTTAGCAGGGAGAGGGTATTGGGACCATAACAAAAAATTACCAATTAACAACTAACGATTACATTTCAATTTTGTATTAACCTAATAATACCAAGGGAATGGTTGGTATATGATTATATGTGGCATAAGGTAATGGTATTATTGGTTGGGTATTTACAGCAATACAATATTTCTAGTGCTACCTTTTGATAAATAGGGTTAGATGCTGTGTGAGTCTTGGTGTTGCTGTTATGATATGGCAGGTTTGCTATGGGCTTTGAATGAGCAGGGTTTTGTAGTAATGCACCGGAGGATAGTAATGCAGAAATATGGCAGCCTTTCTTTATCCTCACTGTACATGCAAATGGTTTTCAGACATTCATTAAGAGGCATGCTTACTAAAGGTTAATGTGCTTTCGCAAATTTGAATGTGTGCTAAGTACAGCAACACCCATTTATGTCTATGGGTTCAGTGGTAATTAACACACATTAATGTTTAGTAAACATGCCCCTAAGTCATTGTTAGGCAAAAAAGACTTATGAAGGACTCCTTTGAAAGCCGCTTAAAATTTTAGATGGGCAGCATATGCATTTTAAAATAAAATAAATTAGGTTTATACAAATAAGTCCAGTGGATATACAAATATTTATGCAAATGAAGCCCCACAATTAGTCTCCGCAACACCCTTGGGATACCCCTGCCTGTACGCTTACCACATTTGTAAGTAAGCCAGAATACAATAGGATATTGAGGCCATACAGGAGTTTGTAATTGTTAGATTTAGGATCCCTGGCTCAGATAGCAACTAAGCTTCCCTCAAATTTCAAAGTCTACTCTTTAGAGATCACGGTAGTAACCTGGAATGCCATTGTCTCTGCAGTAATGGAACAGCTAGCTCCTTTTTACTTTTCTACCCGCCACGTGTTTATATCCAAACCTTGCTTTCATGTGGGTCTGCGTTTACTGGAATGACAATGCCACCATGCAGAGCGGCAATGCCAGAAACACTGTACTCCGCAGCTCTAGAATTTAGAGAGAATAACATACCATAAAAAAGAACTTCACGCTGTCAGAGTTACCTACGTTTTTAATAAAATCACAAGCATCTTACTCGCGTCCAAGAGCCCTTTGCCAAATTTTAAACTTACTGGCTCCTACAAGTAATTCTGCAGGTGCAGAATCTGACACCAGCAAGGACTTTGCTGATTATCTTTAGGATAAAATAGCCATCATTTGCCAGACTCTCTCTGCAGCAGTTGCCCCTTTTCTCGATGCTTTCCTCAAGGACTTTTTTCTATTACTTTACCATTACTACCAACATCTGTCTGGCTGGAATTTAATCCAGATACACAATTGATAATGGAAAAATCGCTTTCCTCCCTCAATTCATCATCTTCATTTTTGGACCCAAACCGGTATCTTTGTTTAAAAGACTGGCCTCATCCTGTTTCTCCATCATTTTGGATATAATGCAAATTAGTCTGAATACCAGTTCAGTTCCATCTGTTTGGAAGGAAGCCATCGCTACTCCACTGCTGAAAACAACAAATGCTGACCGTCTCTATTTATCTGAATTTCATCCTATTTCTAATTTGCCTTTTTTTGGCCAAATGTTCAGAATATGTTGTTCTTCTACATTTGACTCAGTTCACAGATAAAACGTGTGTTCTTCACATGCGTCAATCTGGTTTCAAGAAACACCACAATACTGAATCTATTCTAAAGGGCTTATTAACTGAGATAAGACTGGCCTTAGACTTGGACAAAGTTGTGATTCTAATTGTTTTACATATTACCATGCCTTTGATTTTGTAGATCTTTCACTCCTACCTCATAGATCAGTGGTTCTCAATCCAGTCCTTGGGACACATCTAGCCAGTCAGACTTTCAGGATAACCACAATGAATATGCATGAGATAGATTTGGATGCATTGCTCCCAGTGTATGTAAATCTCTATTTTACATATTCATTGTGGTTTCTTGGCTAGATGTGTCCTGAGGACTGGGTTGAGAACCCCTGTCATAGACTTGCAGAAAATGGATTGAAAGCAACTGTTTTACAATGGTTTTGGTCTTACTTGTGGGATCGGTCTTTTCAAGTTTCTCTTCCCATCGGTTGTCAGGTAAACTAGACTGTGGTGTTCTCCAAGGTTCTCTACTATTCCCCACTCTTTTTAATATCTACTTAGTATCTCTGGCTTCATTAATTAAATCTCTTAGTGGCAGTCTGTATATCTTCTAAACCAATGATATTCAGATCCTTTTTTCCTTTGACCTTAAGTCCTTCAATTCTTCAGTTTTTGACTTCTGCTTAAATGCAGCGGCTTATTGGGTTAGAACTAATCAACTTGGCTTAAACACCTCAAAGTGAAGCTATTTACAAAGTGAAGCTATTTACTTTTCTTTATCCCAGCCTATATACATCTCTGCTGCCTCTGAAGATCTATGGTCCCCCACTGACACTTAAAACAGAAGTCCAGACTCTGGGAGTTTGTCTTGACTCCACTCTGTCATTCAAGTCCTCTATTTACTTAGCATTATGATCTTCCTTTGCAGTATTGCAAAGCATTCACACTGTTAAGGCTTTCTTATCATTTACAGATCTAGCCACACATATTCATGTGCTAGTCATCTCCAACATCAACTATTGCATCACTTTGCACAGTATAATGGCCTCCCTAGGATCCTTTTCCATCGCTTGAAAATATGCAGCCGTTGCCATCCCGGGCCCACATGCTTCCCCTTTGACTAATGGCGCCTGGACTCCTGTTTTATTGCTACCAGCCCTGCTAAGTTTTTTTTCCAGGTCATTAATCTTAGTGGTTAAAGGAGCCACTAGCCCATCTGTGATCTCTAGCCTCTCAAATTTTCTGCTTTTTATCACTCCCTCTTTTAGTGGTAGTTAAATTTAAAGGAAAATAAGGTGATACTTTTTATTGGACTATCTTAATACATTTGTTGACTAGTTTTCGAAGGTCAAGTCTTCTTCTTCAGGTCAAGACAGTATCTCCTCTTTTATGGCTCTTGAATTGGGGATGGCTCTCAACACATATAGTACATGCGTGCTTGAATTTACAGTGGTTCTGGAATCTGCAATAACCATTGTTGAATAACCTGCAGACACCTCTCTTTCATTGTCTCTTGATCACTGTCCTGCCCCCTCCCGTATCTATTGAAGTGGTAGCCCATACCAATGCTCTGTCCCTTGCCACTTTTACTGTGCTGTGTCATGGTGGTGATTCAGAAATCAATGTCCTTCCTATCCCAAATTAAATTACTGTTAGACACCATGTTTCTGCAGAACTTTTCATCATTATCTAAACAGGCTGAGCCTCCAAAAGGTTTGTACGCTTCACATATACCATCCTGATACTTATGGAGTTCTCTACATTTATTGTTGCCTTCTCACTAATTACACTCACTGGGACCCTGAATTCTGCACACCAGTTGGCTATGCTTTGAATCATGGGCTCTGATTTCTTGTTGTTGGCCTTACATTTTCGTTGGCTTTACTTAACATAGTCACATAGTTTCTCACATTCCTTTCACAACAACAAAAATATATCAGCATATTCAGTTTTCCATCTTATCCTTTACATGCAAGAGGACATGGCTGTCAATCACGTTAATGGCGCAAATGTACTCTACAGGTTTTGTGCTGCAGGACTGAATTATTGCCTACCATCGCAACCTTATTCTGCTTCTTCTGTTCTGTTTTTGTATTACCCTTCCCGCTCTATGTGCTGCCTGCTCAATTCTCTTTTGCATGCTTCCAGGCTCCCTAGGATTTATATCAACCTGCCTCTCCCATGTTGGACCCCGCAAACCTGTCCAGCCGCCTTGGTGGCCATTACGTAGTCTACCAGATTTTTTTCTTTTGTCATGTTTTGGCCCCGCACCTCTGAATCAGTGCTATGCATGCCCATATATGTTCCCTTAGGTTGTTCAATATATTCACCCACCTGTTCAGCTGGTGTCTTTGTCTGCCCCGATGCCGATGTCCCTTCCCTGTCCCTTTTATGTGAGAAATCCAGCCATTGTTGTGTCCCCAGTGGACTTGGCTGGGGACTGCCATTCCCCTGCCAGTGAGACATTCAAATTTGATGGCTGCCGGGCATCCAGTCCCCCTGCTTTTTGTTGCCTATAGGTTCCCAGCCTGTGCAGCAACCCTGTTAAGCTGGACATCCTTAAGCTGGCCTGGACCTCGCCTCAATAGAAATGCTTTCCTGATCCTCTGGCTGCTGCAGAGCAAAGATAAAAGCAGCAGTGCAACATGGCACAGCAAACATCTTTGAAAGTAAGTGTGGAGTTTGCCGCTGCCATGTTGGGATCGCTGGGCCCTCTCCTGGCCTGGGCCCCCTCCCCCGCATTGCGGGGGCTGCTTGGGCAGTATTTATGCCACTGGTGACAGAGCGTCTTTAATTGCTGCTGCTTCCTTGGGTCTGACAGGATGTGGCAGTGGGAGGTTAAAATTTAAACAGGTCAGGGCCTCTGTGGCATCAGAAGAACAAAGAGGACCCCATGAATCGTATGGGGAAAAAACTGAGACTTATATGAAAAAAGCTTAAAGATGAGGTGGCACCACCATAGAAAAAGGTATGCATACATTTCATTCCAAAATATATGACATGTAATTTTATTTATTTATTTATTGATTTAGCATTTCTTTTATACCACCTTTCGAGATTATCAAGGCAGTTTACTTTGAACATAACTATAACTTACACAGAACAAGAATTAGTGTAACATAACTTGGTATATTTGACTTTGTTGTGCCTTTCTGTATAGAAATTTTCCATCAGAACTTCACAGCCAGTCATGAGATAAGTCACTGTTTCTAGCTCTTTCTTAAAGAAACAACATATGTCTGTTTTGCCAGTTTTTTCATTGCTAGCTGTAAACCAACTCATCTGTAATCCACTGTCCTGGGCTGCAACTGTGAATCTCTCATCCTTCAGTTTTAGCTCACCTCTACTTAACCATTCATTTGTCTGTTTTTGATCGACAAAAAGTTGCTGGAGTAACACTTTGTACTGTACTTCTCACTGTATTTGTTCATTTGCCACTTGTTTTTCCTCGTTTGCTGATCTAATTCTTTGAAGAGTTTTTTCTTTTGTTTAAAATTATGTTCCTTTCTTTCCTGTATGTGCTTGTGGATTCTCATTCATTCCTTCTAGTCATCAGAATGCTTGTCCAAGTTTGACAATGGATACAGGTTCTGGATGTTTATTTTCATACTCCAGCACTTTTTGAATATTTGGATCCAATAATGCTGTTAGGTAGGTCTGGAGGCCAATGATAGTAGCCCTATAGGTGTAATTAATCTCCATGAGGCCTAGTCCTCCTTCCACTCTAGGAATGTACAGTCTTGGCAAACAATGATTTTTGTAAATTGCTTCATGGGCATGGAGGAGTTTTCTTGTTTGCGCATCCAGTTTTTCAAGATCTTTAAGAGGGCAGTCTACAATCCCAAAGCTGTGTGAGAGTACAGGAATTGCCAGTTGATTGATGGCTTGTATCTTATTCTGTGATGTTAAGACCAATTTTCAATAATGATTTTAATCTTCTATAGCATTCTTATTTATCTTTTCTCTCAGTAATTTCTGCTTAAGTGTCGTTCCTTCCTCTACTCCAAGATATTTATATATGCCTTCCTGTTCAAGTTCCTTGATGTCATATCTCTCAGCCAGGGAGATGTTTTCCATTTTGCTCAATTTTCCTCAAAACAAAGTTGCCTATTTGTCTAGGCCAAAAGTCATCCTGAGTCATCAGAAAAACTTTTCACTGCACAGAGTTGCTCTGCTACTTGTTGGTCACTGAAACTGTAGAGCTTTGTCTGCAAATAGTAAATATTACCTCTGGGTTGTTACCTTCTGTAGGATTCAGTCTAAATTGGTATCCCAAAGAGACGATGAGAGTACTCATTAGACTAAGTGCCATACAAAATAGAAGTGGCGACAAGGAATCTCTCTAAACTATTCCTCGCTGGATCTTAATGTTAGGAATGATGTACTGACCATTTTCATACTTCAAAAATAGATTGTTTGCCATATTGTCATGTTGAACTTAATGTACCCTATCAAACCAGGATTTATCTTATACATCTCAAGGCAATTTGTTATCCAAGAGTGTGGGACACTGTCAAAAGCACCAATCCAACCTTCTCTCTACCACTGACACTGCAGTTAGACGATGTCACCATCAAAGTTAAAACAGAAGTAAAATATCTAGGGATAATAATAGATCAACAACTTACCTTCTAATCACACATAAAGCAGACTACTTTCACAGTCTACAGCAAATTAAGGACACTGAGAAACCTTCATTCACTACTTACCCAAGACTTATTCAGAACTGTCTGCCAAGCCATAATCACACCCTTCTTTTTATTTATTTATTTATTTATTTATTTAAAGTCTTTTCTATACCGCACTCTTTAAAAATCAGCTCGGTTTACAGTCAACAGCAAATTTGTACAGTACAGGCCGAGCCGGTATTATACTTATAATGAACAGGTTTTGCAACTTGGACTAACTGGGGTAACTATGTACAAACTGTGCAGCAGGTCAGTTTGGCAGCTCATTTAAGTAACTAAATACAGGCTACACAGTCGGCCACCAATGTGCAGTGGCGACAGGGGCTGCTTGGCAAATATTTACATGATTTGGTGACTATATTCAAGTACGTACCAGGGTGCCTGGTAGTGCTAATGTGCCGGGCTGGGTCTGTGTATTGTGGGTGTGTTGGGGGGATTGTCTTGGTGATTGAGTATGACTGGTTGTGGCGTGTCTCCATTGTGAGAGTAGTGCTGGAGGAAGAGGTGGTGCTTCAGGGTCTTCCTGAATAGGGTAATGTCAGTGATGGACCGGATGGTGGGTGGGAGGGCATTCCAACATGTGGGTGCATAGTACATGAAGGCTCTGTTTCTTGTTGCTTGAGAGTACTTTATAATTTTGCTGCGGATTATCAGTGTGTTGGCAGCGACTGACCTTCTAACTCTGTTTGGGGGAGTGGGGAGGACGAGATCCGTGATGGAGGAGGCGGTGAGGCTGCTGATGGCCTTGAAGGTCAGCAGTAGAATTTTAAAGGAGAGTCTGCAGTGGACCGGCAGCCAATGAAGGTGTTTCAGGATTGGGGTTATATGGTCTCTCCTGGCGGCTCCATTTATTATTCTGGAGGCTGCCTTCATTGCAAGCTGAAGTGGGTTCAGCGTATTTTTTGGGAGTCCCTGTAGAATTGCATTGGCATAATCAAAGAGGGGGATTACCAAGGCTTGATAGATTGTCCGGAAGTCGTCTGGCTCCAGTAGGGGTCATAGATGCCGGATTGTCCGTATTTTGTGGTATACTGCCTTGACAGTGTTCTTTATGTGGGCTTTCATATCCAGCTGTTGGTCTAGTGTGACCCCTAGGTAGCAGATCGTGGACTTGCTTTGGAGCTCAGCGCATCTTACTTTTAGTGATGTGGGGGGAGGGGTGTAAGTTTTGTTCCTGGTAATGAATAGTGCCTCCATTTAATTGAAGTTTATTCTGAGGTTTTGGGTATGGAGCCATTCAGTGACAGCATCGAAGCAGGTTGTTAGTGGTGAAAAGTCCGGTTGGTCAGTTGAGAATGGCATGTAGAGTAGTACGCTGTCGGCGTATACCAGGCATCCAATGTTGAAGGAGCGGGTGATTGCGCAAATGGGCTGCATAGACTGTATATGTTGAAGAACAGGGCCGAGAGCGAGGAGCCTGTGGTACACCCTGTTCCTGTTGGAATGGTTTGGAAGTCGTGGGTCCAGTCCGTACTTTGACTACTGCATTATTTACCAAACCCTTCCTTAAAATAGCCTCCACCCACTACGGTTAGCACAGAACGCAACCCCCATTTTAAAGCAATTACATTGTCTCCCCATCACTGCGAGAATCAGATACAAAGCCCTCATGATAATATTCAAAATACTCCACAATTAATCTGTCACCTGTCTCGGACTATGATCACCCATCAACTGACAGACTAAGAAGATATAGCACCATCAACTTCCTAATGATTCCACCACAGAAGACTAAGGGGCTTGTTTACAAAGCTGCTGTAGCGGTTCGCGATCGTTATCGGAGCCGCGACCCCATTGATTTCAATGGGGCCGCGGCTCCGATAACGACCGTGAACTGCTACCGCGGCTTTGTAAACAAGCCCCTAAGAGTAAGCAAAAACATGCAACAGGACATTTAATCTATTTGCCCCTACCTTGTGGAACTCCCTCCCTCTTACCTTAAGAGGATGCCCAGACTTAACAGAATTTCAGAAGAACTTAAAAACACATTTCTTCCAAGAAGAATACCACATCACTGTAACCCAAGACAACCAACCGCCCTAGCCATATTCTGTCAGAACAACGCCAATACACTTTGATACTAGACCTCACACTGCACCATGTTAAACCCAAAATTACCTGACTGTAAGCAGTTATGAACATTACTGTTATATTGTTTCTACTGTTTAATTTCAGTATACAACAGAGTGCCTAACAGCCCTGTTTGTTGGTTAATTGTAAACCATTTTGAACTGTAGAAAGTCAGCATAAAAGCAAGGTTAAATAAGTAAGTAAATAAATAAATGAAAGCTTTCTTAGAATCAATCCATGCTATACTGAGATTTCTGCTTTTCTTAGTGCAGGCCAAGATGGCCTTATTTAACATTTTATTTATTTAACATTTTTTATACCATTTTTCTACAAGTCAAAATGGTTTACAATAAACTGGGTGCAATAAGAAAACATTTGTGTGTTAAGTAACTTATAGGCAACGTTAACAAGAACCATAACAATAGTTGCAACTAGCCTACTGGCTAAGATAACTTATGTACAGAGTACAGATTATGGTAATGTAACACTGTTGCATGCTGTCGCTTCTAATTCATCTGGTTTGACTAAAGAGAATTGGGGGAGTCATAAGTGAGAGAATTCCTTTGATGTCGGAGTCATTTTGAGGGTGTAATCCTATGCAGTTTTTCTGTTCAGTGCTTGGGGATGTTATGGTGGTTATGTTGCAAGTAGCTTTGTGTACGGTGGTTCTGGTATGTTGAGTTGATATGAGTTTAATCCTGTTGGGAGTCTGCACCATAGTATTCTAGAAAGAGATGGGTTTTTAGCTTCTTGTGGAAGTCTGCTAGTGATTTGATGGCTCTTAAGGTTAGGAGGTAGAGAGTTCCAAATGGTTGTGGCATAGAGGGTGAATGACCGATTGCATGTGCTCTGTTTGCTCTTGAGCCTCTGGGGTGGTATGACAAGGAGATTTTGTGTGCTGTGTCTTCTTAACCTATCACTCTTAACTGGTCCTTGGCTCCATATGCTCCCCTCTTATTGCCCTTTTGCTCTACTGCCATAATGTTATTAGTTTAGATATGATCATATATTGTGTGCATATACTGCAGTAAACAGATTATAGACTGCAGATAGACAAGTTATTGGTCTGTAATTTTGGGGAATGTTACTTGGGTCCCCCACTGGAAGGAAAAAAAATGTTCTTCCTGTTATAAACCACTGCGGTGTTAAGTTTGGCTGCTTCATCAATAGGTTTTTGCAATTTGCCAGGTATTGGTGGAGTGATATTAACTGCTTGAGCCAAATGTTGGTCACTCCATCAGGGCCAGGTCTCTTCCAGTTTGGGGCTCGTTTTAACCTGCTTTCCAGCTCTTTTGTTACTACTAGAGGGCATTCCATAGGTTTGCAGTTAGATTTTTCTAAATGCTCCTGTATGCAGGGTAACCATTCTGCTTCTTGATTGTGCTCTATAAGGTCCTTGTATAGGCTTTTCCAGAAGGTTTCTTTTTCAGATTTGGTTGATGGTGTTTTTACCATATTAATGCTTTTCCCCAAATCCTTGTAGATCTATTTTGGGTTTTTTCTAAATAGTTTAGTTTGGTATCTTTATTTTCTATTTTTTCATATCTTCACAGTTTTTGCGCTTCTGCTGCTATTTTCAATTTATTGTTGGAACATACTGTATATCTTTCAGGTCTTCTGTTAATGCAGCATGCTTCAGCTTGCTGTCTTGGATCTTCCTCAATATCTTTGATTATCTTAATGCTTTTAGATACCACAAGCAATGATTCTATTTTTTCCTTTTATGCGCTTTTTTCCACTTTTTCTTCTGGCACTGTACTTTAGTTGGCACTAACAATTTTAGCTGTCTTTGTATAACTTTTCATGCTTTCTCTGACCCACCCTTAATTCCTAAAAACACATACATTCTTGCCATTCAGTGACTTAAATGCATAAAATTTATATATTCCCAGCAGCCTAAATTTGAAAAAAACAGCCACTTATGCTATAAAGAAACTAGGGCCTCCTTTACTAAGTTTCCCATAGACACAGAACAGAGGAAAAAAAACCTCAGTAAATCAGTTGTTAACATTATAGGCATCCTTGCATTTTAAGTATGTTGCATACAATATCCTCAGAAATAATTGGAAATATTCCAACTGTATGTCATCATAATATTTTAATAGTATGTTCAAAGGTATACAACAAAAATAATATGTCTCTGCAACTTAAGACATAGCAATTTCTGAGAAAAAAACAAAATATGACCTGGACAGGATTAATGGCATTCTTCACTAATATCACAGGTCTGCGACTAAAAAGCTATTTGATTATTTTCATCTAATTTCCATGTAATTTGGTGTGCTGAAAACAAATAAAATTTGAAAAAACTCCTAGATGTCATGATTTGCCACAACATGCAAAATTGTCTTCAAATTTATCAAATTTTTTCAAATTACTATTAATTAATTCAAATTACGATTAATTAATTCACATAAGTGCATTTAAAATATAAAATGCCAAAAAAACCTTAAAGGGGTTGTCCGAGTTATGTAAAAAAAAATATAGCACTGTAAATCTGATGGTCAGCAATTTATACATAAGCTAAGCAAGTTTTAAGTCCGTGCTTCTAATGGTAGAAGGAGTTAATCTTTCCTGAAGAATCCAGTGGGAGGGAGACACAGGGCAGATAGCAGCAGCTCCGGTCAGTGCAGGGGGGCGTGGCCAGCACTGTGACGTCTCGTGTACAGACACAGAGCTGCTCTCTCCTGCATGCCACACTTGTGCACGAATCATCATCAGGTTCTTGGTTCTAGGCTGTTCACACTTTTTCATCGCAATTCGTGTTAGCTCGTCATTCTTCAACCGTTATGTTATGGCTCCGCAAAAGTGTATTAATTCGCCGGACAGTTTCTGTTTCATCTGTGGTGAATATACAGTGTTGAAGCAACAGCAGAATATTACAGACTTTGTGAAAAAAGTATACTTTGCATACTTTGGACTAAAAATTGGAGATCAAGATAAAGTCTGGGCGCCTCATAAAGTGTGCAAACAGTGTGTTGAGGACCTCTGAAACTGGTTCAAGGGTAAGAAAAACTTTTCTGTTATGGGATTCCTATGGTATGGCAAGAGCAAAAGAACCATAGTGACGACTGTTACTTTTGTTCATGCGATGTGAAAGGGTTTAATTCCAAATGGAAGCATTCCATTTCATACCCCAATCTTCACTTGGCAATTCGTCCCATCCCCCATGGCACAGATATACCAGTACCCAAGCCCCCTGCTACCTTGGAAGAGATACCTAGCTCCGATGAAGGTGAAGTCATACCTGAACCAGATGACGAATCAAGTTCTGACTTTCAAGATGATACAAGACCAAAATTGTTTTCTCAGGAGGAGATGAATGATTTGGTAAGAGACTTGAATCTTCCCTAAGATGCCACTGAATTACTCGGATCAAGGCTGAAAAGCAGGAATTTATTGTTGCCAGGAGTGTCATCTTCATGGTTCAGACATCGTGAAAAGGAGTTCGTTCCTTACTTCGCCCAGGAAGACAAGTTGGTTTATTGCATCGATGTCGAAGGTCTGATGGGTCAATTTAAAATCCAATATGATTCAGAGCAATGGCGTCTTTTTATAGATTCTTCAAAAAGAAGTCTCAAAGCAGTTTTACTCCACAACGGTTTTTACGCTTCCATACCTTTAGGTCATTCCGTACACTTGAAGGAAACCTACGAGAACTTGGAATTGGTTCTTCGTAAACTTAAATATGAAGACCATGCTTGGCAAGTGTGTGGGGACTTGAAGGTCTTGTGCATGCTGCTCAGGCAACAAGCTGGGTATACCAAATATCCTTGTTTTCTGTGTCTATGGGACAGTCGAGACCGACAAAATCACTGGACCAAGAAGATTTGGCAGCTGAGGGTGCTAACAGTCGGTGAAAAAAATGTCCTCCGAGAAACTTTGGTACCTTCCCATAAAGTTCTTCTACCACCTTTCCACATAAAATTGGGATTGATGAAGCAATTCGTAAAATCACTTCCAAGAGATGGAGAATGCTTCAAATACTTGGTCATCAAGTTTCCAAGCCTGTTGGAGGCAAAATTGAAGGAAGGTGTGTTCGTCGGACCAGACATTAGAAGGCTTATAGTTGATCAAGAGTTTGTCAATACCATGACAGATCCTCAAAAAGAAGGGTGGATTGCATTTAAAGAAGTCGTACAGAAATTTTTAGGCAATAACAAAGATCCTCACTACAAAAAGATTGCCGGACGAATGCTGAAAACATCTCAAGCTTTAGGTTGCCTGATGAGTTTGAAAGTGCATTTCGTCCAGTCCCACCTTGACTACTTTCCTGAAAATTTGGGAGCTGTGAGTGAGGAACAAGGTGAACAATTCCACCAACACATTAAAGAGATGGAAAGGAGATACCAGGGAAAATGGAGCATTACAATGATGGCAGACTACTGTTGGATGCTTCAGAGAGACATTCCAGATGTTACTCACAAGTGTAAATGCACCAAGAGGAGCCTCACAAGGAAGAAGAATCGAGTTTAGTGTGTGTAGGTGAGCTCATTTCAGTTCAAAAAAGGATTTTCATGAAAATATTGTAATAAAACTTTAATTTTATAAGTCTATTTTCATTTATTTTGAGGTATTGCCTTATTTAACATAGTTACCTAAATTGTCAGTAAACATGATGTCTTATGACAAAATGGAGGTCATGTTTGGATTCAGCGCACCAAAAAACATAAAGATTACGTGGAATAACCAAAACAGCTCTCGAAAATGTTTTTGCAGACCTGTGTATTTGGTTGCACAACCCTTGGCAATGATGACAGCCTTTAACGTTTCTTGTAGCCATCTGTACGTTTTGCACATCTGTCTGCTGGTAGTTTCCCCCACTCTTCAAATGCGATTTATTCCAGCTCATAAATGTTTTATTTTACCAATGGTAGATTTCAGCTCTTTCCAAAGGTTCTCTATTGGACTGCGATCAGGACTAATTACTGGCCAGTTTAAAACAGTCCATATTTTCCTTTTTAACCATTCTTGTGTACATTTGGATCTATGTTTTTGGTCATTGTCCTGCTGGAGGACCCATGGTCTTCAAACCAGACCTAGCTTTCTGACACAAGGTAGCACACATTTCTCTTCAAAAAACTTTGGTAATCTTCTGACTTCATGATTTCTTTAATACATTCCAGGCTTCCAGTTCCTGAGGCAGCAAAACAGCCCTGCAACATTATGGGACCTCCACCATATTAATTGTAGGAAGGGTGTTTTTTTCCTTAAAAGCTTCATTTCTTCGCTTGTAAATGTATCGCTGATTTGCAGTGCCAAAGAGCTCAAGTTTGGTTTCATCTGTTCAAAGAACATTTTCCCAGAAGGATTGTGGTTTCTCAACATGGGTTTGGGCAAAGACCAGGTGTGCCTTTTTATATCTGTCTTTGAGCAGTGGGGTCCTCCTTAGTCTTCACCCATAAAGTCCTCCTTTGTTTAGTGTGTGCTACAGGTCAGCCTTAAGCTCTATGGATGTTGTATATGGTGATTTTCCAACAGTTTGTACTAACCTTCAAATACTTCTTGGATTAGTTTTCCTCTTCCCAACACATCCTGGAAGATTCTTGTCAGTTCCATGAGCAGAAAACCTCTTAACAACATTGCAAACTGTAGATACAGGAATCCCAAGGTCTTTGAAGATGGCCTCGTACCCCTTTGAACTTTGATGTTTGGTGATAATGGCTTTTCTGATGATCTCAGGCAGCTTTCTTGTCTTCACCATTGTGAAAGTAGAACAGGGAGTGAATGCGGCTATTTTAAACATTGAAGCATCATTCATTGGTTGATTCAAATCATGCGAGTACTGACAATTGATCACAGGTGCATCTAATTTTACTGCAATGGGAATGCGGTTCTTCTGTTCAAACTGATTTGAATTGTTTATAAGGGTGCCAATAATCATTTCCTGGCAATGCCCCAGTTTTTATACTATTTACTTTTTTAATTGGTTTTGTTTTATTTGATTCTTTTATGTGTCAAATTTGTGTGCATATATAGTCAAAAGCCATTTCACTGGCTACTACTTTTTAGGAGATATTGGACATGTGGAGCGTGATCCAGGAAGGGGCACATCCAGGCTGTCCAGACATCCCCAGACAGGACAGGCTTAGTTGTATTCAATTCTGCACTGCGGGAGCTAGATGCTCCCGTAGAATGCATGATCGGGCAACAGGACAGCCCGGCATGCCCCTGTAGCAGCCGTGGGGATGTCCTGCCGGTAGCACGGCCAGGCCCCCTGTTCACACTGATGTGCCGATGGCCCGATGTCTCCCCAGACCAGTTTTCCCACTGCCTGACCCTCAGCAGGTCTTCCGGGGCCAGATCAGGCATGGAGCAGTGCCTACAGTTGGTCCATTGCATTCGGGAGGAGGGGCTGATGGGCTGGGGTGAATGGGCACCCAGCGATTATTCCACCTCTGAGGTGGAATAAATTGTGCATCCCCCTGGTTCCTGGCCTGTCCACGCTCCACCCCTGTGATGCCCCCATCTCAATCTCCCTGTCAGAGCCTCTGTGCATTCAACTTACAGAATCGGGGCCTAAGAAGTTGAACTGCAAGGGTGCCAATAATGTTAACCACAACTGTACATATGAGCTTTCTCCCAGTATTACAATGTTTGAATGTGGTGGTTTCTAACTAACCAAAACTAAAAGAAAAGGAAATTTGCCCTGACAATCGCTACAAGAAACAATTAGATAATTGTCCATAAGATGGTACTTTACATTGATGATTATAATGCCTTCTCTAGCATCTGAGATTCACCAGTGCAAAGATTTTGAGGCTATGGAAAATGTGTATTTGCGAATAGCCCCACTGAAGAAATGTGATGTGTGGTAAATAAGTGAGGTGCACTGAACATTTTTCATTTTGGGGGGGGGGGTCTTCTTGTTTTATTTGTTTATTCAAAATAAAATAAACAATTATTTATTTATTTATTTATTTACAGTTCTTCTATACCGCGCTTTTTCGTATCAGTGCAGTTTACAAATAACGGAAAAATTGCCACAGACAAAACGGCCATAGGCCTACATTATAATAGGATGGATAACTTGGGAAAGAACTGGGGAACTATGTACAGTTGCAGTATAAACTATATACAAATATCACCGTAGTGTTGGGAGATTATTTACAATATATAACCCGTGCTAGAAGGGTCTGGTTTGTGCTTTGTATAAATCATGTTATGGGTGTGTTAGTATCCTCGTGAGTGAGATGTGGTATGGGGGGTGGTTGCGTTGGGTTAGGGTGGGAAAAGTGTAGGAGGAACAGATGGTGCTTAAGAGCTTTCCTGAACTGATAAAGGTCCTTAATTGCTCTGATATGTGGAGGGAGGTTGTTCCAGCATCTCGGGGCAAAGAAGGCGAAAGATCTATTTCTGGTAGTTTGCGTGCATTTTGTCGCTTCCAAAGGTATAATAAGTGTGTTTGTAGCTACTGATCTCCTGAGTCTGTTGTTGGGGGTGGTAGTGATGAGGGCGGTTAAGGATGAGGGGGCTATGAGGTTGATTGCTTTAAAAGTTAAGAGTAGTGCTTTATAGGTGAGTCTGCAGTCCAACGGTAGCCAGTGCAACTCCATAAGTATGGGCGTGATGTGATCTCTTATCGATAGGCCGCAGAGAATACGGGCTGCTGCGTTCATCACCATTTGCAATGGGTTGAGTGTGCTCTTGGGGAGACCATGAAGGATAATATTTGCATAATCGAAATTGGTGTTACAAGCAACTGGAATATTGTTCTAAAATCTCCTGGTGCCAACAGAGGTCTGAGGTGTCTTAATGTCATGATTTTATTGTAAATAGTCTTGGTGGTGTTCTTTATGTATTCCTTAAAGCTGAGCTGTTGGTCGAGCGTGATTCCCAAGTAACGTATCACATTTTTGCATGGAAGCTCTGCGTCTCTCACTTTCAAAGCAGTGGGGGGAGAGAAGCTCTTGTTCTTCGTGATAAATAATACCTCAGTTTTCTTAAAATGTATGCGTAAGTTCTGAGTTAGGAGCCAGTCGGTGATTGCATTGAAGCAATCAAATAGGAGGGAGAGGTTAGGCTGCATAATTTTGATTGGAGTGAACAGCAAGACATCATCTGTGTATATCAGACTGGAAATGTTAAATGAATGTATAATATCACATATGGGCTGCATATATACATTGAAAAGTAAGGCAGAGAGGGAGGAGCCTTGGGGTATTCCCTGTTGTTGCTGGAATGGGTCAGATGTTGACGGACCTATCTGAACATGTTGCCATCGGTCAGCAAGGTAGGATTTGCACCATTCCCAAGCCAGGCCTTGGATTCCCTTTTCATGGAGTCGGGTGAGGAGTTGCTCATGATTAACCAAATCAAATGTGGCAGCGATATCGAGGAAGATAAGTACAAACCCATTTTCTGTTTTGTCTATGCCTCTGGTTAAGGTGTTGGTTAGCATTGCTAGTAGGGTCTCAACACCATGTGATTCTCAAAACCCGTGTTGGCAAGGATCGAGGGGGGCTGAAATGTTGATATGTTGTTGAATCTGTCTTTGTACCACTTTCTCAATTAGTTTAGCTAGAAGAGGTATGCTCGAAATCGGGTGGTATGAGTCTGCCTTCGTCGGGTCAAGTCTGCTGTATTTCAGGAGGGGGCATATGGATGTCTGTTTAAGAGCTGTTGGGAATGTTCCTGATGAGACGGAGAGCTTCATGATGTAAGATAGAGTTGGGCTGAGTTCAGCACGCATCGCTCTGATCCAGTATGCTGGACAAGGGTCATTCGGAGCTGTAGTGGTGTTGATCGTAGCGATGAGATCTGTGATGTATTTCTCAAATGGAGGGTTAAACTCTGTTAGCAAGGACTGTGGGTTGAAGATGAAACTAGGTGTGGGACTCGGTGCGACATTAGTATTGATGGTTTTGGATTGGAGATAGAGTGCATAAAGTTGAGGATGAATTGATTCAGGCTGAGGAGGAGAAGGTTCCTTGATTAAGGATTTCATAATGCTGAAAAGGTCTCGAGGTTTATTTAGGGAGCGAAGGAGAAGCTCGGTGTTGTATGTTCTCATTTTTTCGGATATTGTCTCACGGTGGACTTTTAAGAGGCCTTTGTAAGTTGTTTGGTCCATTGTGGAGCGTGAACGCCACCATTTTCTTTCATACTTCCGTAGAAGATGAAGAGATGATCTTAGTTCATCAGTAAACCATGGGGCCGCTCTCCTGTTTTTTGATGGATTGTAGGCAGCTGATGATTTATTAGAGTAAGGTCGCTGAGAACATGATTTCAAAGTGGTGTTCCATTTATATATCATATCTTCAAGGTCTTGAGCTGGTAGACGAAGAGTTGGGAGAGCACTGTTGACGAATTCTTCCTTGTCCGGGGTTTTGAAGTGGTGGGTCATTCTTAAAGATAATGTGTTAAAGTGGTTAGATGGGGGTTGAACTTGCTGCGAAGGGATTTGGAAAGTGATTAGGTTGTGGTCTGACCATGGGAAAGGGGTGAAAGCAAGATTGATGTTGCCACTAGACTCTGATTGGGGGGCAAATATAAGGTCGAGTGAGTTTCCCTTAAGGTGAGTAGGAACATTCACCATCTGTGCGTAGTTGAGGTCAGTCATTAAAATCAACAAAAGGAAAAAAATGTTGGGACTGGGACAACTGGAAAAAGACTTAAAAAAAAAATAAAACAGCCCTTCAAGCCTTTAGCAGGGTCATAGCCAGAATGCCATTTTTGGTTAACTTGGGGGTGGGGGGACAATAGGCATACAGCACCCCCCCCCTCCACCCCATAGCAGCATGTCTGTGAGATCATGAATAGGACGTACACATTACAGTTGCAAATCAGAGACAGTTGCAGGAGGGACTTAAGGCAAAATTGGAGGGACCTCGTCCCCTTTCAGGCCCACAAATAGCTATGCCTCTGCCTGTGGCCACCCCCTTCCTAATCCATACTCCATCTCTTACGCCAGGGACAGCAGTGATCCTCAAGCCATTCCTGTTCCCAGTGCTTTTCAAAATGGGGCCTGCCGACCTCAAACTAACTTCATTCTGAATGTTTACCTTAATAGAAAATAGTGCCAGCTGACCAAGTGGCTTGTCCCATTTTCTTTATGTACAAAAATTACAACAGTGTTGGCCAACCAAACAGCACTAGTAGAGCAGGAATGACTGAGGATTGCTCTTGCCGCTGAAGTGGTGGGGTGGGAGACACAGAATGTTTTTTTATGGACTTGAAGAGGAGAGAGGCCAGAGGGAACCAGCAAGGGGAGATTTATTTTTATTAAATTTTCAAAGCATTTTTTTTTCAAAGGGGTCTCGAGGTGGTTCTTGTTTTTAAAGAAAATGAATGAAAAGAAAACACAATGCTATAAGTAGTGTACACTTTCTGTATGACAACCTTACTGTACCTTAATGAATCAGCCTCTATATCTTCTCTTATGAAATTAATATTTGATTGCCATTATACTGAATTTAGCTGGAAGTCATATCCACAGAATTCTGATAATTTTAACAGCTGAACACACATTACTGTATACCTTGAAGGCAGTTGACAGGCATAAATTTGTGAAATTTTATCTTTTATGAGATAATGATTTTTTTTTTACATGTTGCGAAAGACAGTATATAAAAATAAATAAATCAGATCAAATTTTATAATTGGATGCGGACCACATTTTGACAGCCAAGCGTTTAAAATACACATTTCACATCCTTTGCAACTAAAGCCCTTCAAAATTAGGAACACTCTGCTTAAATTACTTACCTATTTTGGTTGCACTATAAATATTTTCGATTGGAAAAACGACCCCTAATCCATAGAGTAAAACTTTTGCCAGTGCTGGAATAAGCTGTGTAGTTGTAACTAAAATATTCACACAATTGGACCTTTTGGAAAAGAAACAGAACAAAAAAACACACATTAGAAAAGTAACCATACCCTGGATACATTTATGCAGAAATGTCATGTTGGAATAAAGAGGATGATTATTATTTTCGATAGGTTTTTAATAAACTATATTTACCTAGAATGAATAAGGGTGAGCGCCTTCAGTGCAAGCGTTAACCAGGAATCTGTAAGAGCTTCAATTTCAGCTCTTAACTGTAACCATGCCTCTCTTTTAGGGGGACCAAGCAGACCTGAGGTTCAAAATAAAGAAAATCTATGTAAGAAAGGTCATAAACCGCCTTGATTACCAGATAAGGCAGTATATAAGAATGTGAAATAAATAAATAAATTCTGGGGGCATGTTTACTATAGAGCACCAAGAGCACGGGGTTCATCACGTTAAGTGCAGCATGGTAAAAGTCCCATAATAACCACTTATTACGGGTTAGGGAAGTGACTAGGTGAGTTCAGGGTAGAGTGTGTGCATTAACAGCAAATCACAGTTAGCGTGGGCCTCTTTGGTGCAAGCTAACCAGGATTCCTGCCATTAGTATAGGTCTACTTACCACCTCCTCAATGTGAGTCTCCCCACAGTAACTGCACGCCACCTCCAGCACTAATTTTTTGGGGCTGAAAACGCAATAATCTACAGCAGTCTCTTTATGAAGAATTCCATGATATATTGATAACATGGATGTCAAAGTAATCTGCAATTTATAATTTAAAATGGGCACAATATCCGAGGACTGTAGGGTGGCCAATGTAATGCCAACTTTTAAAAGGGACTCTAGAGGTGATCTGGAAAACTAGAAAGTTGGGGGTGAGGGGACAATAGGCATACAGTCCCTCCCCACCCCATGGCAGCATGTCTGTGAGATCATGAATAGGACGTACACATTACAGTTGCAAATCAGGGACAGCTGCAGTAGGGACATAAGACAAAATTGGAGGGACCTTGTCCCCTTCCAGACCCACAAATAGCTATGCCTCTGCCTGTGGCCACCCCCTTCCTAATCCATACTCCATCTCTTACGCCAGGGACAGCAGTGATCCTCAAGCCATTCCTGTTCCCAGTTCTTTTCAAAATGGGGCCTGCCGACCTCAAACTAACTTCATTCTGAATGTTTACCTTAATAGAAAATAGTACCAGCTGACCAAGTGGCTAGTCCCATTTTCTTTATGTCCAAAAATCACAACAGTGTTTGCCAACCGAATAGCATCTCTAAAGGATCTCTAAAGGAAAAAAGGGGACTGTTGTAGTTGTTGATATGGAAGGACAGACTAAATAGGCCATATGGTCTTTTTCTGTCGTCATATTTCTATGTTTCTATGTAATTGCCAGGAAAAATGACTGAAGCTATAGTAAACAAAATAAAATTTCTGATCATATAGATAGATATAGAGTACATTTGTTCTTAGCCAAAAGGCCAAGATAGCAAATCGTAATGGGGATGACTCAGCATTCGTTCAGCTAAGGCAGTACATTGAAATTCCCAGCCCAGTGTGCCATGCCTGCTACAAACGCAAAACTGAATGCTAAGGATTATTCAAAAAGGAAAGAACAAAGCTGACACTATCTTTATTTATTATTTATTTATTTTATTTTAATTCTCTTATATACCACACTATTCTGTATCAGTGCGGTTTACATTGAACAAACTGAAATTACATTGAAGAGGGCATTATAACTTGGAGATAACTATTTTACAGGGAACATGGGCTATGGAGGGTTAAGTGGCTTGCCCAAGACCACAAGGAGCACCTGTGGGACTAGAAACCCCAGTCCTTCTGGCCCAAGGTTGCTGTCCTCTAGTGGGATTTGAACCCCCGACCTTCCGGCCTGAAGTACCTTGCCCCAACCACTAGGCCACTCCTCCACTCCATGCATCTGTGTAAGTCACAGGTGTAAATGAAACTTCAGGAATGTGTGTAGTTCTGGTTGTCTCATCTCAAAATAGGATATAATGGAACTATGATGTCCTTTCATGCAGTGGGTTCACTGCATATTTTTCCATCCTGAAATCTTTTTTTTTTTTTTTTAAACTTTTATTTTCATTTTGCAACAAACAAAAGAAACAACACACCAAAAGAGACAAAACAAGTATACAATAAGGAAAAGTAAACCCATTACCCCCCACCCCGATGCTTCTTCTCTACCCGATTATATCAGCATGTGAGCGCTTCCAATTAACAGTGATTATACATCAAACGATCAAAAGAGTATCTACAATACAGCATGATCATGGGACAGAGATATATACAAAGTTAGACAGTCAGATGAGAGCATTTAGCAAAATGTACATAGTCATTGAGCATCTTCCATTGAGACCAATGAGAAGGAGTCTGAACGGAGGAAGCGAACAGACGAGGTATTTGTTCATATTTACTGTAAAGACAAGCATGATTCCACCAATCATTGGGGCTCAGATGGGAGCCAATTTTCCAGTATTACTTAATTAGGGAAATAGCAATGCCAAGCATAAAGTTCGAAAGGAGATAAGCCATTTTTGGGAGAGAGGGGATCCCCGCAACTGGGCGAAGTCCCACTATCCTCCAAGAAAGGGGCTCCTGAGAGTGCGAGATAGACTAAATACGACCCCAGACCCGACGCCAGTAATACTGTAGTGCGGGATATTCATGCATAACATGAGGCAATGAACCAATGGCCGCAGGACGTGTCCAGCAACCATTGCCCTGAGTAGTGTTCCATTTGTCTAATCTGTGAGGAGTGTAAAAGCACCGGTGGGCTAGAAAGAAGAGGGTCTGAGTGAGTGAGGCGGGTCGGGAACCCGTGTCCCTCTACTCCAGATAAGGCTCCATTGCTCCGAGGTCAAAGTCACATGCAATTCTCTCTCCCATACTTTCTGCGCTATAGGGGTATCTCTAGTTATAGCATTACATAAGGCTTAGTAAAAGTGGATGCTACACCCAGTGAACTACCGAGAGATCGGAAAGTCTCCAAGCAACCTTATGTAGAGAATGCCGATGGCGGGAGTCCTCTAGTGCTCCGAAGGCGATGCTGAAGTTGCACTGACCAGAGTCGGGAGTCTAAAGATTGCATAAGAGTATTAAAGGCACCTAAAGTGTCTAAAAGCATTGGTGGATAGTGGGAGTCTGATGGGAGAGTCATACCAGGGAGAAAGGTAAGAGGAATCAGTTTGCAAAGGTCCGCTTCTATATCTAGCCACACAGGTCTACTCGGTACTGGATCTTCCAACCAACGAGCACCTTGTTTGAGAAGAAAAGATTGAGGGAACACTTGAGTAAAATCGCCACCAAGTATTAATGGAGCATTGGCAGAGGCCAAGGCCAACTGCGCAATACTTGCATAGTAAGCAGGGTTGTCCACATTCGGGGCATAATGCAAATACACGTGAATTCACTATCTCCAACCTCAAGGTGTACACGGGCCCATCTACCCTCCTTGTCAGCGCTAATATCAGGTACAGTAGCGTGCAAAGACTTCCTAACCAGAATGGCTATCCCGTACCATTTGGAAACGGTGGGAGAATAGGCAGCTACCATGTGAGGCTTAGCATTGAGTTTCAGTGTTTCAGCAGAGTTTAAATGCGTTTCCTGAAGAAACACTAAATCAACATGCTCATGGCTAAGATAGCTAAGGATTTTCTTTCCTTTGAGTGGACCATTAATGCCTTTGACGGTGAATGATAAGATTTTACATAAGGCCATTCAGAAAAGTTAAAAATTCTGAGCATGATAGCACACATAATTTCACTATGTCCCTCAAACTGACTGTATCTGGCTGTACACATGACATAGGAAAAATAAGCTAATATAATACAATGAAGCGCCCCACATTAACAAAGAAAACCGCAGTACGGTAGAGGAGAAGCAAAACCCCAAAATTACTGGCGACCATGTGTCTGCGGGGAGAAACCCCAGAGAAGGCCGAAATTGAAAAAACACATAACCTGTAGGACTGTGCGTGCTCCGAATCCGACCGAGGCACACATCATGAAGGGATAGGAGACCAAAAAACAAAAGTCATATAGAGAAAGAAAGAAAGTCCAGGCTATTTCTGTGCTTGGCTATGACCGCCGCATCGGGCCCTTCAAAATGGCGGATAGAGCCGGCAGATAAGAGTCCAAGATTTGGGATCAGCGCATCTGCTCTGCTTCTTTGGAGTCTAAAAATGTTGATAGTAGATCAGGATCTTCGAACGTCCTGGTTTGGTTGTGGAGAGTCACTCGGAGCTTCGCTGGATACAACAGGCCAAAGCGAGCCTGTAGCTGTTGAAGTCGAGGGCGAAAAGCAAGGAGTTTCTTCCGACGGTCAACGGTAGGCTTTGCCAAATCAGGAAAGAAGGAGACCTTACGACCTTCAAATTCCAAATGATGATTCGCTCGGGCAGCATGTAAAATTTGTTCCACTTGTTGATATCGTAGCAAGCTAAAGATAATAGGCCGGGGGGTCGTGCGGTTGAGCGCCATGTGGGCAGGAACACGGTGTGCTCGATCGATTTCCAGTTCTCTGTGAAAAGTGATCTTCAGCAAGGAGGGAAGAGTTTTGAGCAAGAATTCTCTTATATCTCCTGCTTCCACCCCCTCTGGCATTCCGAGGAGCCTCACATTGTTGCGACGGGCTCGATTATTGCTATCTTCTAACTCCTTTTGAAGATTCTGTATCTGGCGCTCAGCCTTGTCCAGTTTGCCCAAGCGCACCTCGTGCGAGTCGAGGACCCCCGCCATGTTGTCCTGCCGTAATGAAAGACTTTCAAGTCGGTCCTGGAGCACTCCAAAGTCTTCTCGCATGGCTCGAAGCGCTTCTCCATTGGACTGCACCAATTCCTTCACGCCGCGTATTTCCTCCAAAATCTCCAGGTGCATTTCGGGGTTTTCACGAAATGGAACCATCTTCTGTGGGGAAGACACCTCTGTTTTGGAGCGTTTTCCGTGAGAAGAAGAAGGAGACCCGAAGTCCAAGCGCGCTGGTTTATGGGCCGCCATCCCCCCCGAGGTGCCCCGGTCAGCTCGGAGCGAAATAGTAAATTTGTATAGGTATTAAGTCAGGATTCTAAGTAGGCCTCTCGGGAGCTTCAACGCAAAGCGTCCTACCCGCTGGACATCAGGCTCCGCCCCCCCTCCATCCTGAAATCTTTACTATACCAGATAGTAATATCATCATGGAAAATCCTTAGTATGCTGCTACTAAAACAAAGGCCCCTATTTACTAAGGTGCACTAAGGTTTTGCAGTTGCCATGTGTTAATTTTGGCAATTAACACAATGGTTTTGCAGTTATCGCATGTTAACTGTTGGGGTCATTCCTTGCATTTTTGGAAGGGAAGTAATGAAGCTAAAACCCCATCCAAGCAGTAATGAAAATGAATGTGTGGGCCGAAGATCATGTTGCAGCCATATAGATCTCTTCCATGGAGACTGAACACAAGTTGGCCACCGACGCAGCCATGGCTCTGATATTGATTAGATATAATTGGCATCTCAGAGACCTGATGGAAGGAAGACAACCAATGGGATACCATGATACCTGGGTACAAGCTATATTGCAATGATAAAGCAGATCAAATTGGCAGAGGGGTTGTGCTCTATGTTAGAGAGGTCATTGAGTCACACAGGATAAGAGTTTTGCAGAAAACAAGACACACTGTATAATCTCTGTGGACAGAAATTCCATGTAAAAAGGGGAAGGCAATGGCAGTGGGGGTGTGCTATCATCCGCCTGGCCAGAATGAACTGATGGATGATGAAATGCTAAAAGAAATCAGGGAAGTTAACAAAAGTTACAACCCAGTAATAATGGGTGATTTCAATTACCCCGGTATCGAATGGGTCAGTGTCATAGCAGGATATGCTAGGGAGATAAAGTTTCTAGATAAATCAGATGACTACTTCTTGGAGAAGCTGGTTCATGAACCAAAAAGAGGAGAAGCTATTTTGGACCTAGTCCTTAGTGGAACCCAGAATCTGGTGCAAGAGATAACAGTGTTAGGGCAACTTGGCAAGATGATCATAGCATGATCACATTTGATTTAATAAATGGAGGGAGGATGGCAAGGAAATCCACAGTGCTACCTTTTAACTTTCAAAAGAAAGACTTTGATTAAATGAGGAAAATAGTTAAGAAAAACTAAAAGGAGCAGCTGCAAAGGTTAAGTATTTACATCATGCATGGGCATTGTTTAAAAATACTATTTTGGAAGTCTAGACCACATGTATTTCATCCTTTCAGAAAAGTGAAAGGAAGGCCAAAAAACTGCCAGCATGGTTTAAAGATGAGGTCCGAGAGACTGTTGTAGCCAAAAATGCATCTTTCAGGAAATGGAAAAAGGAGCCAAATGATGAAAATGGGAAACAACATAAGCACTGGTAAGTTTGAGGCAAAGCATTGATAAGGCAGGCAAAGAGAGAATTTTTAAAAAAGCTTGATGTGGAAGCAAAAATGCACAATAAAATCTTTTTCAAGTCAGTTAAATCATTAGATGATAGAGGGGTAAAAGGGGTGCTAAGGGAGGAAAAGACCATAGCAGACAGACTGAATGAATTCTTTGCTTCTGTCTTTAATGAAGAAGATATAGGGAAGTTACCCATGACTAAAATGGTATTTAAAGATGATGTATCAGAAGAATTTGAACAAATTTCGATAAACTTGGATGATGTATTACAACGTTTTTATAAAACAAAGAGTAGTAAATCACCAGGACTGGATGGTATACATCCCAGGGTGCTGAAAGAACTGAAATATGAGATTGCAGACCTACTTTTAGTAATCTGTGAGCTATCATTAAAATCATCTGTAGTACCAGAAGACTAGAGAATGGCCAATGTAATGCCAGTTTTTAAAAAGGGGTCCAGGGGTGATCTGGGAAACTACAGACCAGTGAGTCTGACATCAGTTCTGGGAAAAATGATAGAAACCATAAAAAAGAAATAAATTACTGAACATGGAGTAAATCATTGTTTAATGGGAGAAAGCCAACCTGAATTTAGCCGAGGAAAATCTTGTTGTACTAATCTGGTATATCTTTTTGAAGAGGTGAATAAACAGGTAGATTAAGGTGAGCCAGTTGATATAGTCTATCTGGATTTTCAGAAAGCTACTGACATTAACCCTCATGAGAGACTATTGATGAAATTAAGAAGTCATTGGATAGGAGGCAATGTACTATTGTGTATCAGAAACTGGTTAAAAGATAGAAAGCATAGAGTAGGGCTAAATGGGCTATTTTCTCAGTGGAGAAAGATGAATAGTAAAGTATCCCAGGGATCTGTGCTGGGCCCGCTGCTTTTTATCATATTCATAAATTACCTGAAAATAGGAATAGTAAGTGAGGAGATCAAATTTGCCGATGACACAAAATTATACAATGTTGTTAAAACACAAGAGAACTGTGAAAAATTGCAAGAGGACTTTGATAGATTGAAAGACTGGCAGATGAAATTTAATGCAGACAAGTGCAAAGTTATGCACCTAGGAAAGAATATCCCAAAATACGGTTACACCATGCAAGTTTCCAGATTAGGAACCATTACCCAGGAAAAGGAATTAGGGATTATTGTGGATAATACTTTGAAACCCTCCACCTAGTGTGCAGCGCCAGCCAAGAAAGCAAACAGAATGCTAAGAATCATGAAGAAAAGGATGGAGAATAAAACCAAGGATGTTATAATGCCTCTGTATCATTCCATGGTTTGACTGCACCTTGAATACTGAGTGCAATTCTGGTCACCACATCTTAAAAAGAATATGGCAGAATTAGAAAAGGTACAGAGAGGAGTCACTAAAATGATAAAGGGGATGGAAAGATAATCCTATGAGGAGAGGCTTAAACATTGAGGGTTGTTCAACTTGAAAAAGAGACGGGTGAGGGGAGATATGACGGAGGACTATAAATTAATGAATGGAATGGAACGAGTAAACGTAGATCAGTTGTTTATGCCATCAAAAAGTGGAATGATGCACAATGAAGCTATAATGTAACCCATTTAAGACTAATAAAAGAATTTTTTTTTCATGCAACACGTAATTAAACTCTGGAATTCTTTACCAGAGGACGTAGTAAAAATTGTTAGTGTAGCTGGGTTTTAAAAAGGTTTGGACAAGTTCCTGGAGGAAAGATCCATAAACGATGATTAAAGAGGAACCGGGTAATTCACTGCTTACCCTAGGACAAGCATTTTGGGACCTATGTATCTTTTTGGGAACCTGCCAGGTACTTATTTATTTATTTATTTATTTAATTTTCTTATATACCGCGCTATTTGTCAGCAGTGTGGTTTACACTGAAACAATACAACAATTGGTCAGATATAACAGACCTATTACAAGTAACAGGAAAATTAACATGGAAGTAAACAGGGAAATCATTTATATTTTTAGAAAATACATGTTGGAGATATATAAAATCTATACAGTTAGTTAGGGTAGGTATGAGGTTAAAAGGATGGGGGAGGGGAAGGGGTGTTTAGGTGTTTGAAGTGTGCGATGAAAAGGTGGTGTTTAAGGGCTTTTTTGAATTGTTTGATGTCTTTAATTGCTCTGATATTGGGAGGGAGTTTGTTCCAACATCTAGGAGCATAATTCGAAAAAGCCCTATTGATGGATGATTGATTAGCTTTTAAGGAAACTTTTGGTATAAGTAGTGTGTCAACAGCTGGAGATCTCCTGGACCTGTTATTTATTGTGTGTATGATGAGATCAGAGATGGAATCTGGAGAAATATTATTGAAGGCCCTAAAGGTGGTAAGGATGGCCTTATATTGGATTCTACAGTTTACTGGTAACCAATGAAGCTTCTCTAGAATGGGGGAAATATGCTCACACTTTGATGATCCGCAGAGGACACTTGTGACCTAGATTGACCACTGTTGGAAACAGGATATTGGGCTTGATGGACCTTGGTCTGAGCCAGTATGGCATTTCTTTTTTTCTTATTGTGAGCTGTGACATGACCATCAAGGCTCAGGCCTGCCTGGGCATAAGCAAAAGAGATGCAGTCTGCTAGTCAAATCGAAGAGAGCATTTGAAAATGGCAGCCCCTAGCTTGCCTGGGTCCAAAGAAGCAAAATACTAGGTGGAATTTCTATGGGCTTGCATCTGCTCCAAGTAGAAGGCTAAGGCTCGCTTATAGCCCAGCATGTGCAATGCAGCTTCCCTCTGGTGGGCATGAAGCCTTGGGAAAATTGTTAGCAGAACAACTGATTGATTAAGATGGAAATTCAATACCACTTTTGGAAGAAATCTAGGATGAATACAGAGGACCACTCTATTAGGGCGCAATTTGGTATAGGATGGATGAACTACTACAGCCTGAAGTTCACTCACTCTGCATGCTGATGTGATGACCACCAGAAACAAGACTTTCCAGGTCAAGAACTTCAGTGGGCAGGAATTGAGTGGCTCAAAGGGAGATTTCCTGTGCTGCATAAGAACCACATTGAGATCCCGAGACACAGCAGGTTTTTTTTAAGGAGGCTTCAAGAGAAGCTATCCCTGCATAAAGCGAACAACTGAAGGCTGTACCGATATGGACTTTCCATCCACACTTCGATGGTATGCTCCAATTGCACTGAGGTAGACCATGATGGAGTTGGACTTAATTCTAGATCTGGAGAGGTACAGAAGATACTCCGTTTTTGTGTGGGACAGACAAAAGGATCTAGGGCCTGGCCCTCACACCAGACAGCAAAACTCCTCCATTTACAGGAATAAGACTTTCTCTTTGGGGCCCTTCTGGAAAGTTGAGCTCAGACAAAACTACCTTTCAACATCCATGCTGTGAGGGCCAAGGACTGGATGTTGGGATGTGCATCATCCTGTCATCTTGTGAAATTAGATCTTGAACCTGGCCTAGCCAGAGTGGTTCCTGATTGGAGAGTTATAGCAATAGAGGAAACCACAGCTGTCTGAGTCATTAGGGTAAGATGAGAACTATCGAGCCTCTGTCTGTATTGAGCTTCAGGAGGGTCTTTGCGATGAGAGGAAATGGTGGAAATGCATACAGAAGGCCTTTCCCCCCACCCCCCCCAATGCAGGAGGAAAGCATCTGAGGCTAGCCTGCTGTGTGATCTTACTCTAGAGCATAACTGATCCACCTGGGTATTATGTAGAGTGGCAAAAAGATCTATTAAGGGGTTTAGGATGAGATGGCATTCCTCCATTTTCTTGGGGATCAGGAAGTACCTGTAATAAAGCCCTCAACCTCTTTGCTCTGGTGGTATGAGCTCGATCGTAAGATCTCACAAGAGGGCAGTGATTTCTCTTTGACACAGTTCATGATGCAGAGAGTCGAAGTGATGCACCCTTGGGGGGCAATTTGGTGGCAGATCTAAAAAATGTAGTTTGTAACCACTGTGGACTATCTGCAAAATCCATGAGTCTAAGGTTATGAGGGGTCATCTTTCGGCAAAAAGAGTGAGCTTTCCCCTGACTGGAAGATTTCCTATTGTGGCTACTGGTAGAGTGGTTATACTCCGAAGTAACCAATCAAAACTCCACCCCAAGTTTTGGCTGAGGAGCAAGCTGGGGTTTCTGAGGCTTCTCCAAATGCTGTTGTTGGCGAGGAGTCTACCTGGGCTGGGTTATTTGGGGACCAGGAAAGTATCTGTACCTATGAGAGTAATAAGCCTTTTTCTGCCCTCCTCCTCGGTACCTTCTGCGATAGGAGGTCAGCTCTGATGTGTGCCTTGAGAGATTACAAAGGGTGACATACTGCTTTTCTATTAAGCCATTTTTCTCTTAGACCTGTTCTCCAAAGAGTTTATCTCTATTCCACATCATGTCAGCAAGCTTGATCTGCACCAGTTGTTCCAGGCACCAATACCTATGGCAGAAGCTCCCTATGCCATTTTGAAGATGTCATAGATCACTTGGACCATGAACTCTGAGCAGTCCCTGCCTTGAGCCACTAGGGAATGATACTCTGGAAGGAGAAAATGACACATGAACATGCCCATGTAGAGCTGGTAAGAGGCCACGCAGGCTATAAGCATGGAACTCTGCAAATACCTTCTCCCTAAACAGTCCAATACCTGGGCTTCCCTCCCTGTGGGTGCCGAGGAATGAGTCTTTGTGCTCTTGGATCTCTTAAGGGTGGATTCGACCACCAAGGAATGATGAGGAAGCTGAAGCTTCTCAAATCTGGGAGTCTTCTGAACTCTATACATGGAGTCAAGCCTTCTACTAACTGGAAGCACAGGGAGGGGGCTCTCCCGTATTCTCATATGTACTCTCTGTAGGATGCAGTGCACGGGCACTGTCACTGTCTCCAACTCTTCTGCCCTGGGCTCCTCCTCAATCTCCAAAGAAAATGGTAAGGCCTTCACCATGTCAAATATGAAATCCTGGAAGATCATGTACTCAGGAGGGGACTTACGCCACTCATGCGGTAGAGAAGGGTCTGATGGAAGTTCAGGAAACCTGTCCTCCGACAAATCCAATTTCACATCGGTCACCTAGCCTTCAGAATCAGACTCAGAAATATGATGACAGAAAAAGACCACATGGCCTATCTAGTCTGTCCTTCCATATCAACAACTACAACAGTCCCATAGAAACATAGAAATATGATGACAGAAAAAGACCAAGTTGAAGTACTTCTGAGTCTCTGCCTGGATCTCTCTCCTGACCCAAGAGGATTGCGAGTGATGATGCACTGGTGCTCTTCTAGATTTCGAGGATGCATCAGCCCCGAGATGCTAGAGAAGGATAGCGGCCAGGCAGGCCCTTTGATGCCCCGATATCGATGTCTCTTCCACAGGGAAGACATGCATCATGAAGATGTCGAGGCACCAGCATGCTGCACCACCAAAAGCACAACGATACGTTCCTCGAGCATTTGCAGATGGCACTTCTATATGCCTGCTGATTTTGAAGACTGTGGTGCCTAAGCAATTTCAACTGATATACCTGGTATCTGGAAAGGGGTATTGGTGGCTTGGTCTCGGCTCTCGGTAGGCTGTCAATGCCCCTCTGATGTCCTGCAGGATGAATTCTCCTCCTCCTGTCAGGGCACCTTTGAGAGGTGCTCACATGGACCTTCATTACTCTCGATGTCAAGCCTCGATAAGCTCTGACACCGATGCACCAGGGTTTTTACTCGGTGCTATCACCTCTCAATGTCAATAAAGATGAAGCTGAATCCTTCCTTATCTTCGGGTGGAGATCAATTGATGGCTGATGCTCTGAGGCACATGAAGAGCTCCTCAATGTCGATGCACTGCCAGTATCTAAGGCAACCTTGGAAGACATAGAGACCTGTGCCGTTGATACTGAAGATGATGGATCGGATTTGTGAGCGCCAAAAAATGATTTGTGCTGCTTCTCACAACCTTTGAGTCCTCGATTTGTGATCTGCAAACATAAATTATATGAAGAAGGCTGATGATCAGGTCCCAGGCACCGGAGGCACCTGTTATGTATATCTATGGCAGATATGGTCCTAGAGCACTAGATATATTTCTTGAACCCACTGGCAGGTTTCTGGGACATGTTGCTTGGGAAAATTTGACACGTTCTTTATAACCAAGTTTTGAAATTCTGTTCAATGTAAACCGCCCCTGATCGATGGAAGGGGCGGTATGCAAAAGTGTTTGAATAAAATAAATAAATAAATAAATAAAAATAGCCACAGTAAAATCAAATGGCTTGATTTTGGAAGATAGGCCTGACCAGAGCACCAGCGCCTAAGGGGGCCAAAGTGCCACAGAAAAAGAAATAAAAACTAACGATCAAGAGAGAGAACTACAATGGCAGGCGATTGGGCAAAGCCCAAAGCACAGAAACCCCTATAGGGGAGAAAGAAAACCCAAAGCACAGAAACCCCCATAGGGGAGAAAGAAAATTTACCAAGCGAAGATGACTAGAACACATCCTTGGAGCTCTGTGGAAAATGAAAGATGGCATGGAGGTGCGGTGAAGATTCCCAGAAGCTTCCAGTAGGAGCTGGGGAGCTTTCCAGCATGGGGCTCCATTGGGGATGTCACCCATAAGTGACAACTCATTTCTGCTTGTCTATGGAGAATGGGTGGTTCTTGGGTGAGTCCTCAATGAGCACAGGGGTGGTGTGATACCCATGCTAGTGACATGGACATGCCTGGCATGCCTCCATTTACTAGGGTGGGTCGAGTGCTACTCCTGCATTTCTTTTTGGCGCCAACCATGTTTTAGCAGTAAAGATGCCATAGTTTAATAAACAGAAGCCAAAATATATGGTGTTTTTTCTCAGAGTTTATGCTCTAACTGAGTAATTTTATAAGAGGATGAAAAGTCCAAAAAGGCATCTATTTTATTATGGCAACATAGACACCCATGTACCTTTTTGAAATAGGTTCCCAGAACCAGCCCTAACAGCACACAAATGCTCATTCACAAATTTATACCTACTCCAAAAAAGCTCTGAATGTATATTGTACTCCATGCATGTTATGTGTACAGGCTGGCCCAAAAAAAGTGAGAACATCTCGTAAATTACATCTGTCATTTTGAAGTTTTAAATAACTTATATGCTACGAGATGTTCTCAGCTTTTTTGGGCCACCCTGTATATATATGCACACTGGAATTCTGCCTCCGCTCTGCTGCTCTGCCCTACACCTTTGGGGATGCCGACATGCAAATCAGCTAAAAGTAAGTGCACTCTTTCTGTGCATCTATTCTTGTGTGTCCATGCAATTTTATAAAAGCCCTTTTTTGTGTGCAAAACAAGCTTTACACACCAAAAACACTTTATAAAATTACTCCCTCTCCTCCATATGTGGCATTGTATGATTACAGTTGCTTATGCTCGGGGTGGGCAAGCTGCCTGCAGCCCTGTTCTGATGTGCTCTTCCTGGCTTGGAATTTTCCCTCGCTTGTCAAATCCCATTCCAATCTAAACCAAATGATTCAGGGTCATTTACAACAGTTTTGGCTAAAAGAAGAGCACAAAAGTACAAAAAGTCTACAGGTCAGTTTGCTGCACTATTTTGATGTAGCACTTTTTTTTTCAGGGCACAATCATTTCCTGAGACATCAGAGAAGGAAAACAATCTACAGGGAAAAAAGTACAAAAACCTCTGAAGAAAATGATCTGGGGCCTTTGCCTGAAAGTGACTAAGAATCCAGCAAACATTCCACTTAGCTTTTTGTGTAAGCTTTTGCATACATAAGTTTTTTTTTCTGTGGATATTTTCCCTTCCTGAATTTCAAGAAAATTAAATCCTTGAGCAAATGATGAACTGCTTGAAACTGTACAAGCCCACTGACTCTATTTATGCATATTTACACTGATGGATCATTGCACTCATGCTGGCTTTCAGTGATTTACAGGAAATAACTGCTAAACCTACGTATTGTTAAAATTGATAAATACAATAGAAATATATCAATTATATGCAATTGCTAAAAGTTTGTGTTCTTTTGCACACATGTTCAAATCTTTAATTTGGTTTTACAACTGAATTCCACTTTGTTGGCTTTGGCAACCTTGGCAGGCTTAGTAACCACTCCCAATTCTAGCCTGTTAACAGGTTAACACATTGAATAGGGTTGCAGCTTTAACAAGACAACCAGAATCTGGATTAAGCTTGGTATGTGTCTCTGATAGCATATTTAGACATGATTTCACAGAATTTCTGACACAAGAACATGGGAAAAGAAAAATCTTTGGAATAACTCTCTACAGTAGGAGTCAATAGATTCACAAGGCAAAAAAAAAAACAGTTAGCATTTTACATAGAGCTCCAGAGCAGACAAACTTTTGGCCAATCAAGAAAAAGGAAGGAAAATTACAAGCAATATAAGAGTTAAGAGCAGGCTGGCTACAGCCAGCCCCTATGGAGATGTGATGGCTCTTCTGCAAGATGCCTGCCTTCCAACCCAACAGTTGCTTGTTTGAAAATAGCTTGACCTGTGACAAAAGGGGAGGGGGACTGAATTTCAGATTTTTTATTGTTGTGTTTTGGATTAAAGCAATAGGAAATGACACAGAAAATTTTGTTGATATTTCCCATGTTGCTTCAAATGAAGGCCCATCTGTAATAGCCACCCAGTTGGCCCTGCAGTCTCTTCCCCCACTGTGCTGCCAGAATAGTCAGCCTAGTTCCATCATCCTCCAATTCCCAGTATTCTTGTGAGACGATTGTGCTGGATTCTGCAATTGTTGATGAGTCATAGGAAAAAGTGCAGATCTACATGGTGTGATTCCATTAGTTAGTTGATGTTAAATCCTATGCTGGCCTTAGATTTTCAGTGTGGGTAGTTTCTGACTTTCAAGCTCTCCAGATGATAAGGAAAATTTCTTGTGATCTATGCAGTTCTGCCACTCACCCCTACCCCTTCTGGAAGTAAACTGAAAGCAGTTAGACTTCAAGATAACATCCAAATCCTTTTGTGTGTTCCTGGGGCAAAATAGGGAATCCATCCAAACCATTGTTAGTTCTAATTCTGGCAAGGTGAATTGCACCGGTTCAAATTCAGTTCAAGTTGAACTAGATGAGACTTGACCGTGATGTATATAATTCCAACCAGAACACCCACATTATCCAAGCTTCTAAAAGAGCTCCGATTTATTATGAATCAGTCTGCCCATGTGGAATCACCAACTATCATTAAGAAAACCTTTTAAAGCAAACATTCAATATGTTTCCTAGAAGCACAGCATTATTTGTTTTCAGAACTTTGACATCTGTTCTTGAATTGGAGTATAGAATGGATCATCTCAGCTAACCCCCACTACTATTACTACTATTAATCATTTATATAGCGCTACAAGGCGTATACTCTGACAGTTGCCATCAGCAAAAAACAATCTAAACAGCAATATTAAGAGATCATTAAATTTTTTTGTATTCATAAAGTACAGGTTTGCAATGCTTGTCTGCTAGATATAGAGCATATTATTGATGTTTTCTTGTGAAAGAAAGGTTTTCCATAACCAACTTCAGACTTCATTAGTTGTGAGCAACATTCCTGCTAAACTGTATGGGAGTCCTCTGCCCATGCTTCATTCAATAGGGGGCGGGGTATATCATGCTTGTTGGGAATGTTGCTTGTGGGTTGCAGAAAATCCATCTGTTTATAAGTAACATAGCAACATAGTATATGACGGCAGAAAAAGACCAGTATGGTCCATCTAGTTTGCCCAGCAAGGCGGCAAGAGTAGGTGCACCTGTGGCTCCATGCAGGTCACCCCTCCCCATGCCTTTGTTTAGGGGTGTATCCACCGCTTTGTGTAGGTCACCTCTATTTGTTCAGATATAAGAGATGTTTATTTTGATTTTATCCTGTTGTTATAAAGGGATCCACTGTGTCTATCCCATGCCATTTTGAATTCTGTCACTGTATTTGCCCCCACCACTTCCATCGGAAGGGCATTCCAGGCATCCACCACCCTTTCACTGAAAAAGTATTTCCTGACATTACCTTTCAGTTTACCATCTTGCAGCTCCATGTTACACCCTCTAGTTTTACAGCTTCCCCGTCTTTGGAAGAGGTTTGTTTGTCCATTAATACGCTTTAAGTATTTAAAGGTCTGAATCATATATTCCCTATCCCTTCTCTCCTCCAGCGTGTACATATTTAGGTCTTCAAGTCTCTTCTCATAAGTCTTCTGATATAGGCTCCAAATCATTTTGGTTGCCTTCCTCTGAACTGCTTCCAGACTTTTTATGTCTTTTGCGAGATATGCTCTCCAAAACTGAACACAGTATTCCAAGTGAGGCATCACCAATGACTTGTACAGTGGCATTAGAACCTTTTCCTTTCTGCTGGTAATTCCTCTTTGTATGCAACCCAGTATCCTTCTGGTTTTTGCTACCACCCTGTCACACTGTTTTGCCACCTCAGAAACAATTACACTGAGGTCCTTCTCCTGGTCCGTGCACACCCCTTTCACCCCCTATAGCATACAAATTCCCTTGGAATTCTGCTTTCCAAGTGCATGACACTGCACTTCTTCACATTAAATCTTAACTGCCAAGCATTAGACCATTCTTCCAGCTTTTGTAGATCTTTTGTCATGTAATCCACTCCCTACGGGGAGTCCACTCTGTTGCAAATTTTCATGTCATCTGCAAAAAGACAGACTTTTCTATTCAGTCCTTCAGTAATATCACTCACAAATATAGTGAACAAAATTACTGAACATGTAGATAGTTATGGCTTAATGGGAGACAGCCAACAGCCAAGATCTTGTTGTACTAATCTGCTATGTTTTTTTGAAGGTGTGAATAAACAAGTCGACAAAGGTGAGTTGGTTGATTTAGTGTATCTGGGCTTTCAGAAAGTAAAATTAAAAAGTCATGGGATAGGGGGCAGTGAACTAGTTAAAAGATAGAAAGCAGAGTGTAGGGCTAAATGGCCAATTTTCTCAATGGAGAAAGGTGAAAAGCGGAGTACCCCAAGGATCTGTGCTGGGTCCGCTGCTTTTTAACATATTCATAAATGACCTGGAAATGGGAATAAAGAATGAGGTTATCAAATTTGCAGATGACATGAAACTATTCAAAGTTGTTAAAACCCATGAGGATTGTAGAAAATTGCAAGAGGATCTTGATAAATTGGAAGACTGGGCATCCAAATGGCAGATGAAATTTAATGTGGACAAGTGCAAAGTTATGTACCTAGGAAAGACAAACCCAAACTATGGTTACACGATGCAAAGTTCCACATTAGGAACCACCACCCAGGAAAAAGATTTAGGCGTCATCGTGGATAACATGTTAAAACCCTCTGCCCAGTGTGCAGCGGCGGCCAAGAGAGCAAATAGAATGTTAGGTATCATAAGGAAAGGAATGGAGAATAAAACAAAGGACATTATAATGCCTCTGTATTGTTCCATGGTGCGACCGCACCATGAATATTGTGTGCAATTCTGGTCGCTGTATCTTAAAAAGGATATAGCGTTATAAGAAAAGGTACAGCCACCAAAATGGTAAAGGGGATGGAAGGATACCACTAGGAAGAGAGGCTAAAAAGGTTAGGGCTCCTTAGCCTGGAAAAGAGACGGCTGAGGGGAGATATGATAGAGGTCTATAAATTAATGAATGGAGTGGAATGGGTAAACATAGAATGATTGTTTATGCCATCAAAATATAGAAAGACTAGGGGGCATGCAATGAAGCTACAGGGTAACCTATTTAAGACTAATAAGAGAAAATATGTTTTCACTCAACGTGTAATCAAACTCTGGAATTTGCTACCAGAGGATGTAGTAAAAGCTGTTAGTGTAGCCGGGTTTAAAAAAGGTTTGCACAAATTCCTGGAGGAAAGGTCCATAAACCATTATTAAAGCATTGTAGAACCTGTGTCTTTTGGGAAACTGCTAGGTATTGTGACTTAGATTGGCCACTGTTGGAAACAGGATACTGGGCTTGATGGACCTTGGTCTGACCCAGTATGGCATATCTTACGTTCTTATGTTACTGGTCCCAGGACCGAACCCTGGGGTATACCGCTAATCACCTTCCTTTCATCTGAGTGAGTTCTGTTTAACGTCACCTTCTGTCATCTGTCAGTCAACCAATTTCTGATCCAGTTCACCACCTTGGGACCCATCCCCAAGCTATTGAGTTTATTTATTTATTTGTTTATTTTATTTATTTATTTAAACGTTTTTATATACCACCCCTTCCATTGATCAGGGGTGTTTTACATTGAACAGAATTTCAAAACTCGGTTACAGAGAATGTGTCAAACTATAATACAATGATACAATAAACTATTTACATATGAGCTAGGTACCTATACATAGGCTTTCTGAATGCTGAGTTTGAACTATTTACAAATCTGTTCACAGTAACAGGTTATGGAGGAGTGTTTCTGTCAGGAGGAGGAGGGCAGTTGTGGGAGGTGGGGGCTGTGGAGGACATGGCAGTGGCAGAATTGTAATATTCTGACAAAAGGAGGGTTTTTAATTCTTTGTGAAAGGACTTTAGGTCATTTATTGATCTAATATAGTCAGGGAGGGAGTTCCAGAGGGTAGGAGCTGAATACCTGAAGGCCCTATTGCTGGTGGTTTTTCTGCTTTTTTTGTATTGAAGAGGGTATGGATAGGAGGTCTTTTGTACTTTCTCTTCTGATTCTGATATCAGATTGTGTGTGGATAAGGGTGGAGAGGTAGGAGGGTGAGAATGTATGGTATAGTTTGAATGTTGTGACTATCATCTTGCATTTTACTTTAGATGCAATGGGTAGCCAATGGAGGTTATAAAGTATTGGGATGATGTGGTCTGTAAGGTTTGCTTTTGGAGATTATTCTGGCAGTCACATTTTGTATGAGTTGAAGTGTATGGAGGGTCTTTTTAGGAAGGCCTTGTAAAACACTGTTACAGTAGTCCAAGTGGGGAGTAATTAGAGCTTGGACTACTGATCTGAAGTCGTGTGCTTCTATTGAGTTTATTGATAAGCCTCCTATGAGGAACAGTATCAAAGGCTTTTCTGAAATCTAGGTAGATCACATCCATCACATGTCCTTGATCTAGTTCTCTGGTCACCAAGTCAAAGAACTCAATCAGATTTCTTTGGCAAGATCGTCCTCTGGTAAAACCATGTTGCCTCGGATCATGCAACCTGTTGGTTTCGAGGAAGTCCACTATTCGCTCTTTCAGGAGCGCCTCCATTACTTTACCCACCACCGGGGTAAGGCTTGCTGGCCTGTAGTTTGTCACTTCTTCCCAACTACCACTTTTGTGAAGGGGTACCACATCAGCCCTTCTCCAATCCTGTGGAAATTCTCCTGTCTCCAAGGATCTATTAAAACATATTTTAATGGCCCTGCAAGAACCTCACTGAGTTCTTTCAATATCCTGGGTTGTACCCCATCTGGTCCCATAGCCTTGTCCACTTTCAGTTTTGCAAACTGTTCTAACACATCATCTTTTGTGAATGGTGTGGTATCTACTCCATTCCCATTTGTATATTTGTCAGTCACAGATAGTACTTCTCCAGGATTTTCTTTAGTGAAAACAGAACAGAAGTATTTGTTTTGCAGTTCCACTTTTTCAATGTCACTTTCCACGAATCCGTTCCCAGAACTTTTGAGTCCTGCAATTCTACCTCTGATTTTCCTCCTCTCCTGAATTTTCCTGAAAAAAGTTTTGTCGCCACACTTCACATCTTTAGCCATCTTTTCTTCTGCCTTTGATTTTGCTATCCTTATTTCTCTTTTTGTCTCTTTTAGTTTGATCTTGTATTCTTTTCTGTGTTCTTCTGTTTGCGAGATTCTGAATTTTGTGAAAGCCGTGTTTTTTGCCTTTATTTGTGCAGCCACTTCTTTGGAGAACCAAATAGGTTTCCTTTTCCTCTTGTTTTTATTTACTTTCCTTACGCATATATATGTGTTGCACCTTTTATTGCCTCCTT
Source organism: Ichthyophis bannanicus (assembly GCA_033557465.1). NCBI lineage: Eukaryota > Metazoa > Chordata > Amphibia > Gymnophiona > Ichthyophiidae > Ichthyophis > Ichthyophis bannanicus. The sequence goes on from CM066031.1 coordinate 1,544,999,929, forward strand.
TAGTTTAGCCCATTGCATGATTAGTGCCTAGAAATTTTCCTTTTCATGGGCTCTCATTAAATGTTGGTTAGACACACACTGTCAGGATGCTGACCTGCTTTAAAATTTTGATTCCTCTAGTAAAGTGGCCGCAATGACATTTTTCATTATGCCCCATAGGCATGTTTTCTGTGAGACCCATAATTTCAGTATCATTTCTTTATGTAACCCTCCTCACTACCCTCTTCAACAACATCATCACAGGCATTGATAACATCCATCAAGGCTTTGTGCTTATTTTCCTGGACATTGCCGCTGCTTTTGACTCTGTACATCACGATCTGTTACTAGGGCGGCTAAAAGAAAAGGGCATCAACGACACTGCCCTGGCATGGTGCAGATCATACCTGGATCAGAGATGGCAGTATGTAACTTCAGGAACAGCAACCTCCACACCTTTCCATCAAAAACAGGGTGTGCCACAAGGGTCATCCCTATCATCACTCTTATTTAACATATACATACAGCCAGTCTGCAACATCATCAAATCCTTCAAGGTCGACTGTCTAATATACGCAGACGACATTCTCCTCTACATGCCTTTTTCCACACTCAACATGGATCTTTCACCGATAACCAAAAGCTTTGATGCAGTGTCTGAATGGCTTCAATCCCAAAACCTCCGCATTCAGCACAGGAAAACGGAGGTTCTCTTCATCACTAGAGACCCATTGTTCACCCCCCCTTCCCAGTTAAAAGTGAAAGAAGCTGAGCTCCAAAGCCTTCAATCCGATACCTGGGGGTCACATTGGACCAGCATCTGGATATGAAATTACATATATCCAACGTAGTCAGAGCGATTTATCTAAAAATCCGGACACTCCGCCACCTTCACTCCTTGCTTGATCCTGAAGACTTCCGAACCATATTCCAAGCGTTAACCCTACCGCACCTTGACTACGCTAATGCCGTTTTTCAAGGCCTCCCACACTCCACCTTAAACCTCTTGCAACTTGCCATGAACACTGCAGCCAGAGTCCTCTTCGGAGTATCAAGAAGAGACCATGTAACACCTATTCTAAAGCAGCTCCACTGGCTCCCCATACACGGGAGACTGTTGTTCAAAACATTATTACTCACTTTCAAGGCTATCAAAGGCATCACCTCCCCCTCTCTAATGAACCTCATTCAGACCATTCCACTTAACAGATCCAGGAGAACTATATCTACAAACTCGCTAATAATCCCTAAGGCAGCAACTAAATGCTCACGAGCGACAACTAATAGGGCGTTCAGTTTCTATGGCCCTAAGTGCTGGAACACTTTACCACCTGAAATTCGGGCTATCCCTGATCTAACCTCATTCAGGAAGGCAATCAAATCCCATTTATTCCCCCACTACTACCAGAACACCCTATCATCTTCCTGACCTCCAACCCTCATTGAACACCCAACCTGATCTAAGAATAAGACTGTTATATGTACATGTAAATACTTTGTAAATTGTTTCAGTTAAATTTTCCCCATGTATTATCCAAGTTCGTTTTCCTGTTCAATGTAAAACCAAACAGCTTGTTGTTCTGGTCTTTTGTTGTACTGTAAACCGTGCTGATCCCAAATAGTGCGGTATATAAGAGCTTGTAATAAATAAATAAAATAAATAAATAAGTGCCATCTTATTTGAAGCAGAAATTCTATTAGGTTTCTCAAAACACATTTTTAAACGTATTACTTCTTGCATTGGTTGCCTTGACATTTCATATTTTTGTTGTTTAAATACTTAAAGGGTATTAATGAACAAACAAAACATTTTCAAAGACAGGGAAGCTGCAGAACTAGAGAACATGAAATGAAGCTGTTATGATGTAAATTGAAAAGCAAGGTCAAGAAATATTTTTTCACAGAAAGGATGATGGATGCTTGGAATACCCTCCTAAATACTGCATATTTTTTCCCTTAACACGTGTTTGAGTCAAAATCAATGCACTTTAGGTGCCATCCCACTGTACTAATTGCCAAGGGTGTGGCCAGCATGTGCCTGACAATTATCTTGCAGGCAAGCCCCTTAGCTGCATTTCAGTCTTCGGATGTTACCGTGGGTGCATCTAACACCACCTATTGAGCTGGCGGTATATGCACCCATGCCCACTGCAACACTGGTGATTAGAGCTCACTGCTGAGGTCCATGCTGACCGCAATGTGCACTCGCCTCCCCAACCCGCCCAGACCCCACCCCATTGCGTGATGCAAAGTTAACATGCATTTCAGCACACGGTAATTGTCCTGCCTGTGCAGTAACAATTAAGAAGTTAATGGGCACTGAAATGCATGTTTCTCCATCCAGTTCAAACTTCTACTATTGACCTATAAGCACCTTCATTCAGCTGCTCCTCACTATCTTTCCTTTTCTATCTCTCCTTACACCCCTCCTCTGGAACTCTGTTCTTCTGGCAGATCCCTTCTAATCTCTTCCACTGTCAACTCCAGACTTCAGTCTTTCTACCTTGCTGCTCCTTATGCCTGGAACAAACTACCTGAATCGATACGTCAGGCTCTATCTGAGGCCCTGTTGAAATCCAGGCTAAAAATTCACTTCTTTGAGACTGCTTTTGGATCCTGATCCCCTAGTCTCCTGTTCACCTCCAATGAGTTTCCTTACCGTTCCCCTAGATATATTCTAGTCCCCAGTTGTGTTGTCTTGACTAGACTGTAAGCTCTTATGAGCAGGGACTCCCTTTCACATGTCTCTTTACAGCGCTGTGTAGCGCTATACAAATGATAAATAGTAGCATGTTAACCACATAATGCACATTAATAAAAGGGCCCCTTAGACTGATAACTAGAAGTAGCTTAGTAGAAAGTGATATTAAACATTGCAAACATGTATTTTTCAGGAATAACTGAACATCCAAAAAACTGCCTTTTTAATAATTTTATGTTCAATAGTTTCATATTGTTTCATGTTACTGAATATTTGAATAAGCTGTTGCTTTACAATTCCAAGGTCAAACTGCAGAAAATGCTGGACTGTAAAACACTGGGAACTGTTTACCTTTATAATGATCTCTTTATTGAAAAAGAAAAAGAAAAAAGAAATTCATAATTTATGATGCTCAGCTCTCACCCTCTGTCTGCCGTGCTTTTCAGAGGCTGCTCGAGACTTTGGGTATTTGTCTTAGATTTCCAGGCATGCTGCCTCTGGTTTCTCTGTGGGAGAGCAGAGGGATGCCCAAAACTGCCTCAGTTACTGCAAAACGCCATGACTGCTCTTTGCAATGAGCAATCTCGCTACCACCATTCAATAATTATAATATAGGATAAGCAGATCAGCACAGAAACATAAATCTTTACGAAATGACGCATATAATTAAAAGCGAGCAATAAAGCAAAATGAATTTGTCTTTAGGTAAGATGAATAAGACTTATGATGGATGGTTACTTGCCTCCGACATTATTTTTGTAGGTGTTGTAGATTTCTTTTACTCTTCTGTAACGAAAAGCCAATTTTCTCATCCAGTCCACCCCACCACGCACACCGGTCGCCAGGCACAAATTAGCACTGGTTGCTGCTGCAGGAAATCCATCTGTTCCAAAGTTATACGTGCTGTGAGAAAACCCAGATTAATGGCAGTTTACTCGACTTTTCCATGAACTCCTTGAAAAATCCAACAACATTTGTCAGTTTGGCTGTAGCCTACCTCAGATCTTGGCCATTGTCATCCGAAGACACATCGTCTATATGCACCTGGTCACATTCCTAAAGTAATACAAACAGATGCTGCATAATGATTGTAATTAATGGCATTATGGGGGTAACTTTACAAGGAACTGCCTAGATTTATGAGTGAACTACACATGCAAATTCTGGTATTGTAATTTATTTACACATGCAAATGAGTTCTTATAAAATACCGATTAGCATGAAAGTACATGTATAGTTTGAATCATGCATACTTTCATTGTGGGTGTGCCCATGGGCCGAATATGGGCAATATTTATTTATTTATTTAATTTTCTTATATACCGTGCTATTTGTCATCAGTGCGGTTTACACTGAAACAATACAACAATTGGTCAGATATAACAGACCTATTACAAGTAACAGGAAAATTAACATGGAAGTAAACAGGGAAATCATTGATATTTCTAGAAAATACATGTTGGAGATATATAAAATCTATACAGTTAGTTAGGGTAGGTATGAGGTTAAAAGGATGGGGGAGGTGTTTGAAGTGTGCGATGAAAAGGTGGTGTTTAAGGGCTTTTTTGAATTGTTTGATGTCTTTAATTGCTCTGATATTGGAATGCTGACCCATAGCCAGCATTCCATTCATAGCCAAAATAATAGAGAAAACAATTCAAATTCAGTTACAAGATCACATTGATGAGCACAAACCACTTAACTCACACCAATTTGGTTTCCGCCCATCCCATGGAGTAGAAACCCTCTTAATCACCCTAATGGACTTCCTCATCAGGGGTACAGATGACAAACACCAAGGTTTCTTACTCCTATTCATAGATATCTCTGCCGCCTTCGATAACATCAATCACCCGACACTGATCAACAGATTAGAGAACCTAGGAATAGGCGGGACTGTCCTTAAATGGTTCAAATCCTACATCTCACATAGATTAATACGCATCCAAATTGACCAACAAGCATCAGAAACATTCCCCCAAGGACAGGGAATACCCCAAGGATCAGCCCTTTCAGCCCTCCTATTTAACTTGTACCTGCAACCGATAACAAACATATTTAAAAAACACAGGATTAACCATTTTATATATGCCGATGACATCATGCTAGCTATCCCCATAACCATTAAAAACCCTACATATGACTCACTATCCAAATGCATGGCTGAGACCTCCTCCTGGATGGAATCTAACTACCTCAGCATCAACCTCAAAAAAACAGAGGCAATGTTCGTAACAAGGTCATCTATGAATGAGAACACTTACCCGGAAACAATCACAATCAACAAAACCACCATACCTGTTAGAAAACAAGTAAAATACTTAGGAGTAATAATAGACCATACTCTCACCATGCTACCACACATAAAACAAACAGTAAAAACCATTTTCTATAAACTCAAAACTATTCAGCACCTAAGGCCACTCCTCGAAACACAAGACTTTAGATCTGTAGTAAGTACACTGATCACCCCTCACTTCGACTATTGCAATAGTCTCCTAATAGGCCTTCCTCAAAAAAACACATACCTTCTACAAAGAGCTCAAAACATCTGTGCTAAAGTAATTGCTAAAGCTCGCCTAACAGACCACGTAACCCCAATACTGCTAGAACTACACTGGCTCCCTATAAACAGCCGAATTAAATATAAAATTATCCTAACAACCTATAAACTCATAAATGACATAGCCCCCTCACACCTATCTACATTACTGCACTCTCCAACCTCGACAAGGGCCCATAGACAAAACGCAGCCCACTCTCTTATCATACCAAAAGCCATCCGGAAAACTAAGAAAACCACTAGCTCCAGAGCATTCACATTCACTGCTCCTACACTCTGGAACGACCTCCCTATAGACCTTCGCACCATAAAAGACCTCATCCAATTCAGGAAAGAACTAAAGACCTACCTGTTCACTGAACACTTTGAAATCCCCTACTCCCCCAAAGCCAGCTCCACAACAAACGTGGTTACACATGCACAAACTCCCTTAATCCCAACAATCTAACTACATGTCTGTCCCCCTCCCCATACACGCCCCAATTACGACAGAAAAGGAATTAAATTCCAGCACCTACACCAGTATCTGCCCTATACACCACACACAACCACTGTAAATATACATTTGTAAAAAGTTTGATGTTTGTTTTGCTTTAATACTTACAAAGTTAAATTTATTGTTCAATGTAAATAGTTGCCTTCTATTGTTCAATGTAAAATGTATACAAATGTGTACAAGACTGTTAAACTGTTATATGTAAACCGCCCTTGATCTCTGGAAGGGGCGGTATAAAAGAAATAGTTAAATAAATAAAATAAATAAATAAAATATTGGGAGGGAGTTTGTTCCAACATCTAGGAGCATAATTCGAAAAAGCCCTATTGATGGATGATTGATTAGCTTTTAAGGAAACTTTTGGTATAAGTAGTGTGTCAACAGCTGGAGATCTCCTGGACCTGTTATTTGTTGTGTGTATGAAGAGATCAGAGATGGAATCTGGAGAAATATTATTTAAATATGAGCAATTATATGTGCAGATTATAGAATACTTGAATTTGCATGTGTAATTTTATTTATTTATTTATTTATTTAAAAGGATTTACATACCGCTTTGTCCTGAAATCAAAGCGGTTTACACTTTAAGCAATCAAAAATCAGTGTCAGTAGGGGTAGGCATGCAGTGTTAATACGGAGTGGAGGTGATGATTTCTTGGTGTGCTATTTACAGGATGAACTATGTACAAGTGGTTATATACAGGGAGGGTAGGGGGTACATTGTGGGTCTTTCATGCAATAACTTAATATTAACTTATACAAGGCCATCAGTTTTAAACAATGGCAATAGCTTCTACAAAGAACTTTCAATTGTAATTGCAAAAGGTAGGTGCAGTCATTTACATCAGCTCTAGGATCGTGCCTTAATTTATTTGCATACTTTATGCCATAGTGCACATGCGAAAATGCATGTTAATTGGGCACCAGTTTATAAGATTACCCTCCACTAGTCATAGTATCAACATTCATTTATTTAGTAGGTGGCAGTCTCGTTAAGCCTCTGTCATAAGAAGATGTGTGCATAGTCTTTAACTGCTAATGCTTTATGGGTTTCTCCACACTCATTTCTCTGCTCAGAAGGGAAAGTGGTTAAAAACAATTAGCATATGTGTTCCATAAACGGCACTGCAGCCTTTCAGGTATGTTCAAATATCATGCTGCTCAAAGTTGATTCAGTCAGTGCACAGCCTAACTAGAACCAGACATTTTTGGTAAAATTCAGCATGCTAGAAAAATTAAAGCTGATGGTAACCGCCAATGAAATTATGACCTCTGATTGCTGTTGAGCCACACACCAGCACAGCCTGGGGCCAGTGTTTCTGAGGAGCGCAGACAAAAAGAAATCTGGTACTGGTTTGCCGTTTATTGGAGAGTTGTGAGTTTTATTTATTTTGTCTCCATTTAGGAAAGCAGCGTGTGCGCACACTCGCAATTTCAAGCAAAAATAGCCAAGCCAAACTTCAATGGCTTTTACCAACACTTTTATTTTTTAATACCATTCTTTTACTGTGCATTTAGCACTGGGTCCTTCCTTTTAACTCTCACCAATAAAATCCAGAGAAAACAGTATATTTGAAGTGCATGCTGCTATATTTCAAAACTTGAAACAAAGGACTACTACGAGTCATTTCCCTTTTTGGTGAAAATCATTAATAATACCATTTGGGTTCACAAAAGGTCAAGCTGATTCCAGAGAATGAAATATTTATACCTATCCTAATCATTTTGGTGGTACTCTTACATACCCTACTAGCATAAAATAGGGTGATAGATTTGCAGAACTACTAAAATACTGCAACCATATACTGTATTTATGTGTTACTGGTTCCCTCTGAACACTTTTTTTCCTTCAGTCTCTATGGATTTGTGAGGAAGGGAGGGAAGATAGAAGTGGAAAGAAACTCAAACCAGCTGTTCCTTAACAGAATTAAAATCCTGACCCTCAACCTCTGTTCTAAAACATCTATTTTCCAGCCAACCCTCTCCCAGCAAGCAGTGAGATCCAAGGAGGAAAAGACTTCGACCCTATAACCTTGTCCTCCTCTCCCGAGGTCAACAACCCCAGATAAGAACCCAAATAAATAAATAAATAAATAAATAAATAAAGGTCTCTGTGGTTTCACATGATACTTGTGAATTTAATGTTGTAAAATACAGGTCAATACTTTGAGACACTATTTAAATTTATTTGGACATCAGTACAAACATATTCATTGCTTGATTGCTTTCTAAATCGGTGAAGCGCCCTACAGGAAGATAATTACAGATTAAGCTCATAAATCTCACTGGAGTTTAACTATTTTAAGGTCCTGTTCTAGCTCATTACCACCTGATTCACATTTTAAATATAACATCATAAACAGATTATTACTAGGTAGAGAAAGAAGTACATTTTCAGCCAGTCTACAATCAAGATTCTACAGATTTATGCAGGTAAAATTGCATGGTTAAAATCAAAACCTAGCACAACTTGGCTCGCATTGGAAAAATATTGCTCCTTCAAAAAGAGATTTATCTTTAAATCTTAAGCTGTCAGCATCTATTACCAACATAATTTTTAAATGCCCATTAATGACTCTTATTGTGTCTATTCTATAAAATCCTATATTTGTGTTCCCCTGCTAAGTTCATTAATGATGTTTTAATTCACAATGAAGGGTGGCTATTTGAAGCATTATTCACAGTCTTATTCTGATATAATTGTCAACAAGTGTCAAGTCTTCAGATTTTGAAATCTTCCATTAGTGAACATGAGTTGCCAGAATCTGATTAAAAGTTGTTTTGGAGGAACCTACAGGATGCCAATCTCCATTCTTTATCAGCTCACTGCTGTAAAGCTCCATGTTAATCAAATGACAAATCTCTCAACTAGTTTCAGGAATAGGATTTTTTTCCCTTCTTTTTTTTCTGTTTTCCAATAAAGGAGTAACTCAAGAAACATGAGAAAATTTCAACTGGCTTTATGGAGAAATAGTTTTTTATTTTACAAAAAAAAAAGGAATTACTAGCCTCCTTAAAACTGAGCTCAAGACAAGTTCCCTTTGAGTACATTACTACACGTGTTAACGGATATTAATGTGGATTAATGCAATTTAGTATAAGCCCCAATACTCTCAAAGGGGCCTATTGACTAAGGGCTAAATTTGCTAAAAGACGCTACTGAGTTAGCATCATGCATTATTTACCTTAAGCCCCATTTTATGCAAGAGGCCTATTTACTAGCAACATGCATTAATAGAATTAGCAAACTTTAGTAAATATAGACCAAAACAGATAACTCATTTTAACACATTAATAAATCTAGCCCTCAGTTTGTATGTGAGGCAATGCAGGGAAAATTAGCTGACTAAGGTCATAAGGTGTGTCAGTAGGAGGAAGTGAGATCTGAAACATGGATTCCTAGTTATCAGCCCATTGATTTAAATGCAAGGCCACTCCTCCACTTACAACAAATTGTAGGCGATACCCGGGGATTGATCCAAGGGTATATGTTGCCTTAGGTGAACCTTAAATTCTCTTTCCTCAGGACTGCTCAAGGCCCTTCCTCCCTCCCATTAAATTCTCTTCCCTCAGGACTGCTCAAGGCCCTTCCTCACTCCCATTAAATTCTCTTTCCTCAGGACTGCTCAAGGCCCTTCCTCCCTCCCATTAAATTCTCTTCCCTCAGGACTGCTCAAGTCCCTTCCTCCCTTCCATATAGTCCAGCATCTCCCCTTCCCTATCCCCCCTCCCAGTTATCAAGTATTTCCTCCTCCCTTCCCTACTTCCCTTTACCATCTCTCACCTCCCACCTCCCCTGAAGGATGCAGTATCTTCCTTCCCTTCCTCCTGCCACTGCTGCCAGCATGCCTCTATCCTTGCCCCAGCTGATTCAGATGAGCCTGCACCAAAAGTAAAAGCAGAATGGTGATGTTCACTCACGGCCTGCCAGTCCTGCCTCCTCCGATGCAAACCTCTTGTTGGGAGGGTGGGCGGGAATGACAAGCCTCGAGTGCATGCATGCGGGTGTCCTGTAAGATCTCATGGTGCTGTATTGCCACCTCTGAGGTCTGCTGCCCTAGATGGGTGCCTGGTCCTCCTGGTGGATGGGCCAGCCCTGGCAGTACCTTTGTATTGAACTCCTTACTACATCTGTGACTAGCTTTTCAGAGCTGTAGAGACAGCACAATTGCATTGCATTAAATTATACAAAAAAAGTCTTGAAATGGTCTAATGAAGGGAGCATAACACTCAAAAAGATAGTCAGGGAAAGGACAGTACACACATCTACTTCCACAGCTAAAGCAGTGTTTACGCAGAGAAATTGCCAGTGTGGGTTCAGGTGCCGTGCAGCTCAGACTCACTGAGGACATTCGTGGCAGGAAAATCGTACAACCACGGACACATTTGTAGCCAAACTGGTGCTGAAATTTGTTGAGCCCTGCATTACACCATTTCTCGCACTTTGTACCGTACAGTCTATATTTGTATCATACTTTAATTATGATATGACCATAATACACCACAAAATGAAAATTTCTATAAATTCTCATGGCAGTAAATATTTTCAGGAAAACAACGGCTGGCAGCCTAATCTGAAAAATTGAATTAACAGGAAAGTAAAAGATTGTACAGCCCATAGTATTCTTATTGGGCCCAATATTCAAAGGAAGTTTATAGACTTGTAAACCATGTAAGTGCCTCTCCCTTAGTGCAATATTTAGTGGCACTAACACAGTTAATGCTGCTGAATATCCCCGGATACCGCCGCTATATGCCCTGATCCTACATGGTTAGCATAGGGGCGTTCTGGGGGCAGTACCTGGGAGTAACCGGCCAGTGGCGATATTCAGCCACTTCCCGGTTATCCCTCAGCAGCGAAAGTTAGACGCAGTAAAAGCTGTCCTAATTTTTGCCGCTGAAGCTAACCCAGCAGCGGCTGAATGGCGCCGCTTCCTCGGCAAACCCAGATATTCAATGCCAGTGGCTGGATATGGTCCCGGCATTGAATATCCAGGTTAACTCGTCAGTGGCGACAGCCAGATGCTGTACTTGCGCTAGCGCCGCCGCCGTTAACTATCAGGCCCATTGTTCCCATTCCTTTTATGTACACAAGTTCTCGGAGCAGTCACAAATCTCCAATTTGTCTGATTATCGCTAAAATATACTTCCACGTTTACTTTATTTTCCCATTTTGCCATGGGAAAATTAACATTGCACAGCAAAGCAACTGCTTCAATGCTTTGCCCTGCAAAGTTAAAAAAGGAAAAAAAAAATCCTTAAGATCCGGCAATTTTCATTTATTCTCTCCCTCCGCCTGCCCATTGAGAGTAGCTGGAATAAAGCCAGCTCACAGGAAATGATCAGTGAATTCTCTGTTCTCCTCCTATCTGTCGTTAGGCACTTACTTGTATGGCTTCACTGCTTCTTCTGAACAATGGGGAAATTTGGCCTTCTCAACAAAAGAACCTGTACAGTGTTACAGCACAAAAGCTGCATTGGGATTATTACAACGAAACTTCAAGTACTCCAAGCACTCAAGGTTTAAAGCATTTAATTATTCAACGTTTTTGAAGACAGGTACACCAAAGAAATGATGTTAAAATCTTTTGGACTGACTGCTTTGTAAACAATACATGAGCCTGCTTTGGTATGGCTGTCTGCCACTGTAAACAGACGTTGCCCTGTAAACCAGGCCAAGCATCCCAGCTCGCCTCTAGGAAAAAAGAATTGTTTAGGCAGATTTACTAGGTGACATCTGCTTGAGTGACAGATGTCCAGATCAGAGCTGCCTCATGTCTGCTCACATTTGGCAAGGAATCAATTGGTTCCCAAAAGATTTTCATTTTAACTTTTCTTATAGCTGCATGGTGAAAAAGTCTTTTTGAACATTTTGCAACAATTTTCATGCAAGCAAGTCAACTATTAGAGAAAACCTATCCCCCTTTGCAACGTACGGTTGACATAAACGTATATATGTAACTGTACAGTTTGCCTTTCTCAGCTATTAGAGAGGAGGGGACTGCTCCTGCCCCACTTCTGCTAGGCCACCAAGACTTTTAAAGCGAAGGGGGGGGGGGAGGAGGGATCGGAGAGACTTTTTTGAAGCTATCCTGATTGGCTAGTCAAGATTTTTATGTCTGTAGGGAGGGAGTGGGGGTTCGGGCTGACTGGTTAGCCAGGCATTAAGTGCAAAGAGAGGATGCTCTGACTCTCCACCCTGGGATAGTTACCCAAAGTGTTTGACAGCAACATGGGATTGGGATGCAGCATGGAGGGGGGGCTGTCTTCCACCACTGTCAGTGCCATGAATTGCTAGATCTACAGCACCAGCAGGCTTTAGATGGAGACGGGGCCTAAAGGAGGCCACAAGGTGGGGATCAGACAAGTGGCAATTTGCTGCCACTGCCAATCAACTGCAGTCAGGAACTGCATCTGCAGCTGCTGTAAGGCGGATCTGGGCAGCCATCGTGCAACACTTGTTCGCAAGGTGGCTGCTTAACCTAGGCAGCCTGTTTTCCATTTCAATCCCACCTCACCCTGACTCTACTGTGTTACAAGCAGATATCACTGAAAATTGCCTGCAATATCCGAATTTCAAATGTGTTAACTATCGCAATAGCAGATAACAGCTAACACACCTTAGTAAACATTCCCTTATATATGCATGTTTCTGTTGCCAAGATGTTTCTTGTGCCATATTAGTGTGCATTCAGAGACATTTACAAAGTCCAATCCATATTCTGCTTGTCCAATTAGTGATGATCTACAAGGATCTGGATTAAGCCTGGTAAATCTCTCTGACAGTATACTTAGACATCTTTTCACAAAATTTCTGGTACAAGAAAACAGCAAAAGAAAAATCTTTGGAGTAAATCTCTACATCAGGAGTGACGAGATTCAGTTAGCATTTTCCATAGAGCTCCAGAGCAGACAAACTTTGGGCCAATCAGAAAACAGGAAGGAAGATCATAGCAATACAGCAGTCTGCTAAATTTATCCTCCATGGAGATGTGATGATTCTTCCATATGTTTCCTGCCATCTAATCCAAAGGTCACTAGCTCAAGACTAGCCCCTGACTGTGAAAAAAAGAAACCAGTTGTTTTATTTTTTTTAATTTGGTTGAAACCTCTAGCAACCTTTAAGCTATGTTATTCATTTGGGTAGTAGCCACAGAAACCTTTTTAATTTAAAAAAAAATTGCTCTGAAATGAAAACATTAAAACAAAACAAAATAAAACAAAAAACCTGGAAATGAAAGATAAGTGCAGGTGCATGTGCTCGAGCACACATTTTTGGACACTTATGAGCCTATATTATAAAGGAAAGTAGGCGCATGCTTTTATTTATAGGCTTCCAATACCAACACCAGTCTCCGATCTTTTCATCTTGCAACACCTTATGCCTGGAATAGGCATAAGGTGTTGCCTATTCCGTACGTTGGCTAGTCCATACGTTGGCTCCATCTCTGCTCCTATTCAAGTCCTATTCCTATGCTCCTTGTGGTCTTGGGCAAGCCACTTAACCCTCCATTGCCCATGTTCCCTGTAAGTATTAGTGTATGTGTCTCATATCCCCCCGCGTGTTAAATGTATCCCCCAATTGTGTTGTGACCGCTTTGATTGAAGGATAAGGCAGTATACAAAACTGTCTAAATAAATAAATCCAGGCTGAAAACTCATCGCTTCATGGCTGCTTTTGGATCCTGACCCCCTCAATCTTCTGTTTACGCCCATGTATATTTTAATTATTTCCCTTAAAGAAGTACTCTACTCCCTGTTTGTTCTGTATGTCCGTCTTAGCAGATTGTAAGTTCTCTCCAGCAGGGACTGTCTCTTATGTGTATGTGGAACCAGTCAGGGAGACGTGGCAGGAAGTTCAAAAGATTGCCTTTATTAATCCACGGATTAGGTGTGTCAAAAATTTAGCCGAGGGCTCCTGATTGTCAGGGGGAGGGGGGACGGCGGGGCCGCCTCCTGCTCCTCTTCTCTCTCAACTGAAGTTTTTAGGCTGAGCAGTCATCACTTCCTGCTGCTGGGCCAAAGTCTCACGGCTGTTATTGCAAGACTTAAGCCGGGCAGTGGGAGCTGACAGCTGCCAGGTATAAAAACATCAACTGAGAGAGAAGAGAAGCAGGAGGCGGCCCGATAAACATTTGAAAGTAAGTTTGCCACCTCTGCCTTCACCACTGCTCTGAGGACCCCCCTTCCTGCCTGGGTCCCCTCGCATTGTGGTGGCTGTTTGGGTAGAATTTATGTCACTGATGACTAGTAGTAGTAGTAGTTGTAAATTTAGATAGGCCAAAAACTATGTACCTGGTTATAAAATAACCCTAAAAATTCTTAAACCAAAATCCTGGCCACTTGAATGGTGAAGTCTGGCTATTTCAATTGCTAAACGTGTATTTTATAAAGGCGCTTTTGTCTGTTTCTGCCATTAAATGCGCATAGAATGTTTTTTTATAAAATTACCCTATGTGTACTAGTAGGAACATTGACAAGAACACACATACTTTTATGTGACTTTGGTATAAATGTGTTCTGGGCAAGAGTATGGGCAGCGTGCAGGCAGAGTCACGATTTTCAGTCATGACTTATAAAATACCAGCTCTTCAGAAGCTATAGTGGGTAGTGGGTTTATTTTGTGCAGGAACTATGCTAGTATTAGATAAGAGCATATAGGTGCTAATGTTTCTTTATAAATTAGGCAACAACAAAGCTCCTTCTTGCCCTTTTAATCCAGGTAACCTTTTAGAAAATTACCTTCTAAGAGGGGAACTTTATACACTTTTTCACATGTAAAATGCCTCTTATAAAATTGCATTACACCTAAAAGTATGCGTGGTGCAAGCCAGCATGTTCTTGTGGAGTTGGCGTGCTCGGGGGAGGGATTTGGGAAGGACATGGGCAGAGTAAAATTTTACATAAAAACATAGAAAACTATGACAGATAAATCCCATAGACCCATCTATACCAAGTACTAAGCTCTACAATCCCTTCTCTCCTTTAGGGATCATCTGTACTTGTTCCATGATTTCTTGAATTCAGAGACTGTCCTCGTTTTCGCCACCCCACTGGGAGACTGTTCTATGCATTCACCACCTTTTCTGTAAAGAAAGACTTCCTCTGATTACTCCTGAGTCTATCCCTGTTTGCCATCATTCCATGCTTGTTGTGATGAAGCAGAAGCCAGTGAACCTATGGAGATAGGAAAAATCACTGATCCCTTTAAAGAAAGTGACAGACCTAAAGTGCAGTTACTGCAAAGCGCAGCCAGAGGGAGGAAGCACGAAGAATCAGAGGGTAAGCTGACACACCCAAGCTTGGATGATGCAATAACTAACTCAAGGGATAATCAGACACACCTGGTCAGAGTGAGAGAAACCCTAACTGAGAAGCAGCTTTATAAGCATGGCTTAGACAGGACAGAGAGAGAGCAGCGGCAGCAGCAGCAGCAGCAGCAGACGTAGGAGAGAGAGGAAGGAGACGGCTCCAAGGAGAGGCAGTTGGATTTGCGGTCCTTACAGAGAAGGAACAAGTTCCAAGAGAAACAGTTCCACGGTGGAAAGCTCCAGGGAGAAGTCTTCAAGGAAGACAGAGAAAGGAGAGGGACCTGGAAAGTGCCTGGTAAAGAAAGTACCAGAGAAGCACAGCTCAGAGAGCAGAGGTACCTGCATACTTCCTTTCCTGACCGTGAGCTACAAGGAGTTCAAAGGTGGGTGCACAAGACTCAGCCCAGGAGTCTGAGAAACACAACACTGAACCAGGAACTGTGGCCAAGCCCTAGAAAGGCATGGAAGTCAGAGAACCGTAGGTGCAGTAAACACAGCTGGAGAGAGGTTTGGGAACCTGTACAAAACGTGCTAACTAAAAGTCCTGTTACCTGTTCTCTAGACCAGGTAGAGCAAGGCTGGAGAGTTTTAGAGAGAAACTCTGAAGTGAAGCCAGAATTACATGAGGAAAGCTCAGGGCCAGCAGATATATCGTCAGAACAGGAGGAGATGCAAATAGACCCTGCTGAACCCGATTCATTGCTACCTGACTGTCTCATGGATTGTACACTTTGTCTAGCCGGGAGTTTGGAATCCTTGGCAGAAGTATAGCTCACAGGGTATACGTTAAAATACAGTTTTGATAAGCTAAAAGAAGAAGCTTGCTTTTGTTTCCATGAACTGGTTTGTTCTAACACCTACATAGCTAATAAGACCGTGAAGCACGTCTAACTTTTGAATTCTGTAAATACCTTTTTGAAAATCCTGAATGAGGTGAGAATCCTGTTTCCTTTGTTGAACCTTTGTTTGTGCACTATGGGAATAAACCTTATCCTTTACCTTACACATGGCTTTCACAACTAATTATTTCAAGAAAAGGGACTACTAGTACCAGCATGCATCTGGGCTAAGAAACGTTTCTCCCTTTGATGAAAACAATAATGTCCACCCTGACCCTTTAAGCACGTGGCTCGGGGGCTGGGGTTGCGACACTTCTCATTTCAGAGCTTCCTTGCATTTGAAAAAGGCCTATCTCCAATCATTTATGCCAAAAAGGTACTGTATAAGATATGCATGTAATGTGCATGTTAACATTTACCTGCTCTTGAGCAGGCATAGTGTCTACGACTTCAATCTTGGTGCAACTTCTCAAGGATTTCTGCTAACATTTTATAAAGGCACATAGGTACCAACATGTCTTTACAAAACAGGCTAAAAATAGATACATTCCTGCCCTATTAGCCTACACAGCTATTATAAAAGTTGTTCCAAAATAGCTAAAATGATCCATTCAAAAAATGGGCATGGTGAGGGGACGTTCCGGGGCTAGCCAAAGATGTTTCCATTTCTGCTGTGATAGTCAAGTGGCACTGTAAAAATGGCAGCTCTGGAAATGGAGACATCCCTACAGCCATTTTAGAAGCTAGCTCTGTGGACATCCCTGAGGCGAGGCTGTCCATATCTAAATGGGGGTGTGGTGTACGCGTGTCCGGGGCGTTCCCAGAACCTGGATGTCCTTGCCCGATTTCAGAAACACCCTGGATGTCCCAAGCTCTGTCCAAGCTTATAGTTGTTCCAGGCATGAATAGGCATCAGAGAAGAGCTCGTTTTGTCAGACAGAAACCTGGAGTGTGGAGAGGGAGGCCTGTTCATATCCCCTATATTTTCCAGACAAGTGATGAACACTGACAGGGAGTGAGGACTCATGTTTTCATTTTGCTACACCACTGGACAACCCCTTTTCCTAGCTTGAACGAGGTGAACATCCCCGCCCAATGTTTTTCTAAGGGGGGCATCTATGTGGCTGCTAGGACATCAGCTTTGGGGATGTCTATGTTACTATAATCAGGCAGAGGCATAGACGTCTCTGCTGTTTCTTGGCACGTTCTGCCCTAGACGTCTACAATTTGACTTGGATGTCCTTTCTAAAATGCCACGTCACATGGATAAGTTATTCTTTTACAGTTATCCATAGACTATCAATAGCTTTACTTAAATGCACAGAACCACTGTAAATCTGCATAACTTTAAATATATAACTTCAGCTATGGATAAGTTATACGTTTAAAATGATCCATTCAAGTGTTGCCTCTGAAGATTCATGGATAACCCTAAATGCCTCACTTATTCATTTAAAGTTCACTTGCTAATTGTACATGTATAAAATCGAGGCAAATCAGTAAAGTTGCTTTAAACAAAATGCTACCGAAAATGCCAGTTACGGAATGAAGAGAGATGACAACATTAAAATAAAAACTTCATTCTAAAAAATTCCCTGGGCTTAGACTTTTTTCATTTAAAAAAGGAGAAAAGGATCTCAGAACACCTGAAAATAAGTGTCATAGGCACGCAATAAATAATACTCAGGCCATGACCTGTCCTCAGTTACATCAATAATCCTGAAAAACTCCTTTCAATTTAAATTACAGAATAATATTCATTTTCATTATATATTTTTTCTCTTTCTATCCCTACATGTGACACCTGACCCCCTGAGGAAGTGTTAGGCGAAATGCCTGAGTAAGCGTCTCCAGTGGCATTGGGGAATGTCTACTAGGAACGGCTGCCACATTGAGCGACACTGAGCTAAGTGCCCTATTGCATGATCGGTTTAAATATTGGATTTCTGTGTATTCATAGTATGAGATTGTTAGATCTGGTGAGTATGCTCTGTGGGATGAAAGGCATGTTATTGTTATCGTTACTATCACACTGTTATCATGTCATCACTTATATTGTTCCTTGTAATTTGATGTTCCATGTAAAACAGACCCGATCTGTGCAGTTCTTGTTCTCTGTAAACCGCAACTGATCTATGGAAGGTGCGGTATATAAATGATTGTTTAAATAAATAAATAAATAAATAAATAAAAATGTATATATAAACAACTGGAAGATGTAAAAGTAAAATATATTTGGAAAGAAAGAGAAAAAAATGTATAATGAAAATGAATATTATTCTATAATTTAAATTGAAAGTTTTTCAGGATCATTGATGTACTGAAGACAGGTCACAGCCTGAGTATTATTAACTGGGTGCCCCTTACCTTCAGGTGTTCTGAGATCCTTTTCTCCTTCTTTTAAATGAAAAAGTCTAAGCCCGGGGAATTTTTTGGAGTGGTTTGATTTTGATTTTAAACAAAATGCTGGCTTTGTGATTTCACAAATGCAAGATCGCCATTGAAAAGGTTCAAAAACGTTAAATGTGTGTGACACAATATTCACATGCCTAGCAGAAAAGTATATCTTTCAGAAGGTACTGGGCATATAATATCTTAAAAGATATTTCAACAGACGTTAACTCTGCTAATTGATATGCTGATTAAATGGTACATTCTTAGGGACAAACTTATTCAAACCCACATACTCCTATGAAACAGATGTTTACTTTTCTATAATATAAAACAATATGTTCTTTTAACTGATTTTAGACAATACAGTATAATTAGAGGGCTTTATTAATTGCATGCACACTGGTACTTTATTTCCTACAGCCTATTCCATGAAATATTACACATCACAAACAGTAGTTTTATCATGTGTACTAAAGTACATTTCTGCCCTTTGAATTTCTGCAAAAGAATCACCTTCCATCCATGCTCACAAATTATCAGCTTCCTAGGATTCTGTCCCTAAAATTTGTGATGCTTTTCAGCCAAAAGGGATAGAAACTTTTTTTATTTTTTTTTTTAATTGAGAGCAAGATACAGAAAATAAAAGATACCCACAAGCAGATAAACATAGAACAGTTAGGATACCTAAGAGATACTACGTATCCTTGCCAGCAACATCTTCTGGATTAATACCCTTCCTACATGACAAGAAGTTCAACATTTGCTTAGGTTAAAAAAATAAGTCATTCTTAGCCTCAAAAGAAAGTATACAGCGAGGGATACAAACTTAAACGATGGAACTGCTTCAGCTATCACGGTGAAATTCCTGCTGGCAAACATTATAATCCCATGTGAAAAAGGTGCATCTACGGTTCACAGGTTCTCAGTACGCACAGTCCATTGGCAGAACCTGTCATCCCTGTCTAGTGTGCACTCTGTGACCCTGACATTTTCTCTGCTTCCCTACCACAATTACTCTGTGCTGAACAGAGAGAAAGGTGCAGATTATCTATTGGTGAGGCACAGGATGTTAAGAACAAAAAGGCTCCTTGAAATCTGCTCCATTTCATTTGACAATTTGCAGATGAAGAGCTCTGGGTTTAAAAGATTCCCTGAAGAGTTTCAAAATGCTCTGCTTTCTGTTCATCTGACCTAGAGCACTTGCATGAGACTAATGAAGGTGTAAAGCTACGAGTGCTTTTGGCTTCCAGGGTCTCTGCCTTAGGCAACCCTAGAAATGTAGGAAAGCCCCTTACTTTGGAAGGTGTATTTTTGATCATTTACTGAGTCCAACTGTAGAAAGATGAGCCTCCGAATATTTTGTTTCTTTTAGATTTGCATTCTTAACTTCAAAAGTGGAAAGCCAAAATGAGTCATGAAAATTACACATATCATTAAATGATTTGGGACCTTCTGTCTGTGGAGAAACTGCCTCAATCACAATCATCCATATATACACAATATTTTGTATATATTAAATTCATGAGACGTGTCTGCGGTGATTAGTCAAGAAAACAGCAACTTCTACAGATGTTGGGGGTAATTTTATAACAGGTTGCCTTCTTTTACTGTAGCTTATGTATTATTTTATAAAGGCACTTCAGTGCCTATGTGCCTCTAGAAAATACTAGGTGTAAGCCAGCAGAAATCACGGCTGGACTGCAGCTTCTGAGTCATTTACATCAGCTTGGGAGTTGTAATGTACGTGCTTACAATCAGCACAGCAGCGTATATTTTATAAAGAACATGTCTAGTACAAGTATGCATATTTTTGTCATCACGCTTATTTGTAGGTGTAAATACCATGGAGTAATTTTATAAAACCTTTAGATGCATGGGAAAAGTATATGTCTATATGGACAGGGGAGCAATCCCTCAAGGGTAAGGTTTTCTACCCACAATGGGCCATTTGTGCCTTCCCCTGCCGCATCTAACCTCCCCACTGGTTGTGCGGGGGAGTTAGAGGGGGGGGGGGAAAGGGGCAGCTTGGGGGCGGAGCCTGGGCAGGAGGTAGGCGGTTACCGGCCCTGGATGTACAGGACCGATTCTAATGTCGGCCCTGTATGTCCAGGGTCGGCGGCATCTGTGGGGAAGTTATTCCACCTCTGAGGTGGAATAACTTCCCTGGACGTGTTTTTATTTCAATGCCGGGGTGCAGATGGGGCAGGGGGGCTAGAGGACATTCCCCACAGCCCGACCCTGGCCTTAGGAGGCCAAATCGGGGGTCAGGCTTTGGGGAATAAGCACTTTTTGTCTGGCAGCTGGCAGCCGGCATCGTGGCTTTAAAAGCCCTGATTGAATTAGTCGGGCAGATCATGTATGTGCAGCACAGACTGAATCGTAGGCTAAACGTGCCCCGCGGGATCAGAATCATGAGCCCCTCTATACGTACGGCTCAGACCGGACGTACAGAGGGGGTGTACATCCGGAATGGAATGAGCCCAATGTGTAAACAAAAGAATTTAGAGGTGGTAAATATTGGCAGTTCTTTCCATTCACCTTCCCATGCTGCTCTGCACCTTAATGTTTTTTTTTTTCAGATGCACACCTTTCTAACTTTGTGTAATACTGTAAGAAAGGGAGTAACATGGTTAGCAAATCTCCCTTAATCTGAGATAATCAGCAGCAGAAACAGTTAGTGCCACTAAATATCCGCAGGTGCTGCTGCTGCCCCGATGCTCAGCGGTTAGCATCGGGGTGTTCTGGGGGTGTTCCAGGGGCAGCATCTGGCCATCACGATATTGAGCCACTGCTCTGTCATGACTATGTGGCAAAAGCAAGGCACAGCAAAGGCTGACCTTACTTTTGCAGCACTATATTAAAAAAAACAACAACCTCCAAGGAGCCAAAAAAAACCCAAACTCCAAACTAAGCATAAAAAGTAAACCCAAAATGAAAATAAAAAATAAAAAACACCATGTTTCTGTTGCCAAGATACACTTTTATTTTTTATTTTCATTTTGGGTTTATATTTTATGCTTAGCTTGGAGTTTTGAATTTTTTTTTTTTGCTTACTTTTGTAGCAGCAGCTAACTGGGCAACCTGGATGGTAAATACTGTGGCTGACTATGATGCTGGCACTGAATAGCCAGGTTTAAAGTTCAGCGGCGGTGGCTACCTGTGTTAGATTGGTTAGCTGTTTCTGCTGCTGAATATTGGACCCATCAGAGCCAGTATTACCATTAGACAAACCAGTAGGCAGGGCCGGATTTACCTTGAGTGAGGCCCTACGCCAACAAAAATTGTGGGCCCCCAGCAGGGGCGGCCCAAGGGGGGTGCGGGGCCTCATTTGCATAAGGGGCCTCATTTGCATAAATATTTGCATAATGTTACCATATACTAACTTTTAGTAAACGTGCCTCTTAATGAGTGTATGGATAAAGAAAGACTAAGAGATTTCTATATTACTATAATCCAGTGCCAACCCATAGCAAACCCGCCGTATCCTAACAGCACTACCAGGACTCACAAAGCACCATACTCTACCAATCAAAAGGCAACACTGCAAATATTAAACCAATACATTTCAGAGAACAACAATACATGACCTACTGGGGAAAGAGAACAAGTGGCAATGTCAAATAGGAATTATATAAACAGAACACCTCAGCTCAGTTACACATGCAGAACATAGACCATCACCAAACAAGTAATCACAATTTAGAAACAGGAAGGCAATAATTAAACTGGGAATCCCAAAAGCCAAACTTGGAATGTACAACACTGTAGAAATAAAACTATACATTAATTTGCTCTTGTACTAAACAAAGCGCAGACGTTAATGATGCACATTTACCAGAGCTGACATATTCCAATTAATAAATTCAAAATAAGAGATATTTTTCTACCTTTTGTGCATTTTTTTCAGCTGCAATTGCTCCAGCCACTTTCTTCTGGTTTCTTCGTGTCTTCTGCTAACTCTCCATCGTCTGCTGTCCATTTGTCCTTTCTTCTCTCTTCTAGATTTTTTTCCATTCTCTCTCTACATCTGCTTTAACATACTAATCTTTCTCCTTTTGCTCTTTCCTCATTCCTATTTCATCCACTCAAATTTTACCCCTCCATCCTCAATCCCCACTTACTCTCCCAATACCCGGCCAATTGTAGATTTTTTATCCCTCCCACACAAAATATTTTTCCCTTCTCCATTTTACTCTTCCAGCCCCATCCCATTCTAATCCTCCCCCAACATCAGCTCCCTTCTAGTTCCAGCCTCACCCAGCATCCATTCCCTTCTAGTCCCTGCATCAGCCCATTTCCAGTCCTAGCCATCCATAAGCCCATTTCAAGTCCTAGCAACCCCCCAACCCAATACCAGTTCTAGCCCCCCATCAACCCACTTACAGTCCTTAACCCATCACCCCATTTTCAGTTTAAGCCCCCCCTATAACCCATTACCAGTCCTAACCCCCCATCAGCCCACTTCCAGTCCTAACCCCATCAACCCATTTCCAGTCAGCCCCCCATAGCCCATTGCCAGTCCTACCCCCCCCATCAGCCCACAGCCCATTACCAGTCCTAACCCCATCATCCCACCTCCAGTTTTAACCCCCAGCCCATTTCCAGTCCTAGCCCCCCCATAGCCCATTACCAGACAGCCCCCATCAGCCCACAGCCCATTACCAGTCTTAACCCCCCCAAAGCCCATTACCAGTTCTAAACCCCCCCCAACAGCCCATTACCAGTCCTAACCCCATCAGCCCACCTCCCGTCTTAACCCCCCAGCCCATTTCCAGTCCTAGCCCCCCCATCGCCCATTACCAGACAGCCCCCATCAGCCCACAGCCCATTACCAGTCTTAACCCCCCCCAAAGCCCATTGCCAGTTCTAAGCCCCCCCAACAGCCCACAGTCCATTACCAGTCCTAACCCCATCAGCCCACCTCTAGCCTTAACCCCCCAGCCCATTTCCAGCCCCAGCCCCCCCAATAGCCCATTACCAGTCCTACCCCCCCATAGCCCATTACTAGCCCTACCCCCCCAGCCCATTTCCAGCCCCCCCAATAGCCCATTACCAGTCCTACCCCCCCCCATAGCCCATTACCAGCCCTACCCCTCCCAGCCCATTTCCAGCCCCAGCCCCCCCCACACCCCATTACCACTCCAACCCCCCCCCCCCATAGCCCATTACCAGTCCTACCCCCCCCCGTCGGCCTAAAGTAAAATTTAATTTTAAAAAAAAAACCTGGTGGCTGCCGCCGCGGGGCCCCCTCTGCTGCCGCGGCAGCACCGATTGACCCGCGGGGGCCCCGTCTACAAGCTGAAGCCGTCGGGTCGGGTCGGGTCGTTCCTCCCTCCCTCCATCCGTGCAGGCTGCAGGCTGTGAGAGACGCGAAAGGAGAGTGTCTCCTCGCGTCTCTGTTAAGCCCGCAGGGGCTGATGGGAAATTTCCCATCAGCCCCTGCGGGCTTTACAGAGACGCGAGGAGACGCTCTCTCTTCGCGTCTCTCACAGCCTGCAGCCTGCACGGAGGGAGGGAGGGAGGGAGGAACGACCCGACCCGACCCGACGGCTTCAGCTTGTAGACGGGGCCCCCGCGGGTCAATCGGTGCTGCCGCGGCAGCAGAGGGGGCCCCGCGGCGGCAGCCACCAGGGTTTTTTTTTAAATTGTATTTTAAAAAAATTTACTTCTTCGTTTTTTGTGGGCCCCTGCCGGCTGTGGGCCCTACGCCATGGCGTACATGGCGTATAGGTAAATCCGGCCCTGCCAGTAGGAGATCATGGCAAGTTACAATCAGGTACTCTAGGTATTTCCCTGTCCCCAGAGGACTTACAATCTAAGGTTGTACCTGAGGCAATGGAGGGTTAAGTGACTTCTCCAAGCCACAAGGAGACTCAGTGGGATTTGAACCCTGGATCATCTGCTTCCACCCCCAGCCAAACCAAGTGGAATTGTAGGTGGTGGAAGCAGGAACCATGTCCCATCACCAAGTGATATGGAAAGTGCTGTGGTGCATTTTAAAGGCACTGCTGCTACTGTTGCAAGTCCTGGAGAGGGGTGGTAATGGGGGCAGGGACACTAGGAATGAGATTTACCTAGGATGCCTCAAATCCTTGTACCGACCCTGCATTGTCTATGTCTGAGTTTAAGAAACAAAACAAGCAAGTGGAAAAATACCAGCTGATATATGAGGCCTGACAAATTTCTTCAAATACTTCAAAACGCATAGCTGCCTGAAATACTCCAAAATTTACCTGAAGTAACAGAAAAATACTTGGGTTACATGATAGGTCAGTTCTCCTCAGAGATTCTATAAATGTCTTTAAACCTGCCTACTGGTCAGGAGTTTTAGAATGATTCTGCAAAATTAGCAAATTTGCGGAACAAATGCAGTTTACTTTTCCTTCAAAGGTGTAGAGCCATAGAGGCAAACCAACTGCATTGCTTATTTTAACCCTGGCTTGGTATTTTTTTAGGGAAAGGCCAGTATTCAGGTAATAAGAAGTGAATAACCCACAGAGACAACAGTGAGTTGAAAAAGAGTGGTGATAGTGAATATAGTAATAGCATATAAATCAATTGTAGGTCTACTGACAAATGTCATCATTATTGGCCACAAGAAGTAACACCTATTATTACTATTATTGATCATTTATATAGCGCTACAAGGTATACACAGCGCTGTAGAGACACATATAAGAGACGGACCCTGCTCGTTAGAGCATACAGTCTAATCAAGACAGATAATACAATAAATGAGAATAAGAGTAAAAAGGAAGATAAGGAGACACAAGTAATAAAAGAGATCAGGATCTAAAAGCAGCCTCAAAGTGGAAAGCTTTTAGCATGGATTTGAAAAGGGGGAGTGATAAAGCCTTTCGTACAGATTCAGGTAGTTTGTTCCAGGCATAAGGAGCAGCGAGGTGAAAGGATCGGAGCCTCGAGTTGGCAGTAGAAGAAAAGGGCACAGAGAGAAGCAGGCCAATAGAAGAGCAGAGGTGATGAGGAGGGGTGTAGGGAGAGAGGAGACTGGAAAGGTAGGAAGGAGCAGTAGAATTAATACATTTATAGGTCAGAAGGAGAAGTTTGAATTGGATGTAGAAAGAGAAGGAGAGTCAAGGAAGTGACTTAAGAAGAGGGGTTATATGAGTATTTTGGGGCTTTGGAAGATTAGCAGGGCAGCAGAGTTCTGAATAGATTGAAGGGGAGAGAAGTGACTCAAAGGGAAACCAGCAAGGAGGAGGTTGCAATAGTTGAACGAGAGGTGACTAAAGAGTGGATAAGTGTTTTAGTAGTGGGTTCAGGAAGGGAGGAACAAATTTTGTTAATGTTGTAGAGAAAGAAATGGCAGGTTTTAGCTATCTGTTGGATATTGTCAAAGCGGTTTACAAAGAACTGCGTTTTTACAATGAAAAAGTTATGAACAGCATTAGAAATTTTACAATGAATATGGAGAGAGTTCGGTGAACTCATAACAAAGAACACGTTAAAAGCTGAGAACAAACAAAACCATATACAATGGAATGGGAGGTTGGCGATTGTGGGGTCATGTGGGTTTCAAGAGGATGGAGGGAGTGGGATCATAGGGGTTTCATGAGGACAGGGGGACTAGGGTCATAGGAGTTTCAAGGTGATGGAATGGGGGGCGTACTTGTGGGCATGAGTTTCTGTTAGTTCAATATTATCAGTAGCTTATTATCAAAATGCTTCTGGAAGAGATGAGTCTTATTTATGAAAGTCAATGGAAAACTTGATGGTTCGAATTGTTGGGGGTAATGCATTCCAGAGGGTGAGGGGCGTATAGTGAGAATGTTCTTGCTCTTGTAGCCTGCTTGCAATTGTGAGTCCATAATGGGATACTGAGGATGTTCTGGGTACTTTTTCTCCTTGGTCTATTAGAGTTTAAGGTGTGAATTAGGGTATGTAGTTGCTCCACTGATTTCCCATTCAGAGTTTTGTGGATGAGGGTTAGATCCTTGTATTGTATTTGTGAGCTGATGGGGAGCCAATGAAGGTGTTTGAGGATGGGAGTGATGTGGGAGCGCCATGAGGCTTGGAAGATGGTTCTAACAACAGTGTTTTGGGCGAGTTGCAATGGAATAGTTGCATACTTGAGTAGTCCTTGGTAAATGGAATTACAGTAATCGAGTAGAGGAGTGATGGTGGTCTCGCAGACTGTACGGAATGTATCAGTGGAAAGGAGGGGTCGTAGGTTTTTAGCTTGTAGTATACCAATTTGGTAATGCTGTGAATTTATTCCTTGAATGTGAGTTGTTCATCAAATATCATTTTGAGGTACATTATGTGGGAGCTGACTCGGATCTCAGTGTTGCCAAGTTTGACAGAGACAAGAAGGGTGAAGTTGGGGTCCTGTGTTATGTGGAGGAGCTCTGTTTTACTGAGATTGATGGACAGATTATGATGGTGGAGCCAGTTGATGGTTTCAGTGAGGCAACTTGAGAGTGTGGAGTAATCCGGAGTGGAGGTGGAGAATGGTGTGAAAATCATTTTGTCTTCGGCGTATATCAGAAACTGTAATTGGAACTGTTGGAGGATGTCACATAGAGGTTGAAAGTGTATATTAAACAAACTGCAAATTTGACTGAAGAGAAGGACAGTAATGTCAAAGAATGTAAATACTATAATAACATTGTAAATATACTATACCCCCTCTTGGGTAATGGTATCCCCCCCTCACTTGTATCTGTTCAATGTACTCTCCCCTTGTTTGTTGTAACTGCTTTGACCTGGCAAAAAGTGGTATATAAATATGGCTAAATAAATAAACAGTAGAGAGGAGAGAGATGCACCTAGTTAAGGGTGAAAGGAGTTAAGGTGTGTGTTTGAATCCTTATATGCTGATTATGGTTGGTGAGATATGAATGGAACTATTTGAGGGGGGGTGCTGCAGACTCCAATGTGATGGAGCTTGTTAAGGAGAAGCTGGTGGGATATGGTGTCAAAGGTGGCAGAAGAGCAGGAGGAAGCCTTGGGTGAGTGATTCTATAACTGTGGTAAATGAGTTTAAGAAGGAGGTCAAGAGGGTTTCCGTGCCATGATTGGATCTAAATCCATGTTGCTGTTTGTTTAATGGTGCACGAAGGTCTATGTGATCTTGGAGTTGAGTTTGTATGACTTTTTCAATGATTTTGGAGATGAAGGGTACACTGGTTATGGGTCTGTAGGAGGAAGGAGAGTGTCGATCTTGATTTGGTTTCTTCAGGAATGGTCTGATTAATGATTGCTTGAGGGAGGGAGGAAGGAATCATTGGGTGAGGGAGGAATGGACAATGTCAGATATGAATGGTAGGAATTGGTCCTTTGTGACTTTCAGCCAGGAGACTGGACATAGGTTGAGCGAAGAGGTTGTGGTATTGAGGTTGCTGAGAATTATGCTGAGCTTCTCATGTGATAGAGTGTTGAAGGCGGTCCAGTGGTAGTTTTGATAAGTTTCCTCATTTGAAGATGGGATGCGGAGGCTGGAGGATGGTGTAGGTTTGCTCTCGGCTAGCAGGTATGAAGCCATGTCTTGTGGATTAAGAGAGTGGACCCAGTTTGATTGAGACAGATCTTTTGTGAGTGATTTGATGATTTAGAAGAGTTCTCTAGGTTTGTTGATGGAGCATATGAGGAGATTGTTGTAGTATTCTTGTTTGGCCTGGATGGTGGATTCATGGTATAGCTTGAGTTCCTGCAGATATTGAAATTTGAGTTGTGAGCTTTGGGTCTTTTGCCAATGATGTTCAAGACGATGCAAGCTGCGTTTCTGTGTTTTTAAGGCTGAGGAGTACCAGGGAGCATATGATCATTTGGATCTAGTAGAGACTTTTGGTGGGGCTATAACGGCAGCTGAGATGATTAAGTTCCATGAGCATATTTTGGTTTCAAGGTCTTTCTGTGTTGGTTTGCATCTTGTCGTGCTGTGAGGGCTTGTGTGCATCAGTGATGCTGAGAGTTAAACTATCGGTAGTTTAACTTCTGGCAAGGTCTCCCAAGATGGCCAGGTCTCAGATGAGGTGCCAGACCAAGACAAACCATCCATCTGGACAGCAGCAGAATGGGATAGTGTTGATGGCGGAGGATCACGTTTCTGTGACAACAGCAACAACACCAAAACTTAAACTGCGATAGTTACAACAAAACAAATTGTGCTATAGTGCTGAAAGATAAGACCCCCCAGGTCAGAAGGCACTCAACTAGCTACTGCGGAAGAGCTGAAGACTTTTCTTTTTTTTTTTTTAAATTCTTTATTTTCGTTTTATAACAACAAAGGAAAAGGAAGACATACAGCTAAAAGACAGATACATAAAGTGTAATACATACACCAAAGTAAACCCCTGCCACCCCCCTCCCCCCTGCTTCTTCTCTAGAAAACTAATCATTCCCGAAGCGGGCGTGTACTTACATTATTGTGTTACAAAACCTAACGGTGATCTGAAACATGATACGTGCACATTAAACAGGCATATCGGAACAATGAGCAGATTGTACATAATCATTGAGCATCTGCCATTTAGACAAGCGAGAGTGAGTTTGGGCATGGGGAATAGCTCGCCGAGGTATCTGCTCATATTTACTATATAAGCAGACGAGGTTTCCAACATTCATTGACAGTAAGTCGAGAGCTATCCTTCCAATTCCTCGTGATTAAGCATATGGCTATACCCAGCATGAAATCAAGGAGAAAGCGACCCTTCTTAGGAAGAGAGGGGACCTCCGCCACAGAGCGGAGTCCCACGATCTTCCAAGAGAGAGGTTCGTGAAGGTGTAAGATAAATTGAATACAACCCCAAACCCGCCCCCAATAAACCTGTAGTTGAGGACATTCATAAATAACATGAGCGAGGGTTCCCACAGCAGTATGGCAAGACCAACACTGGTCCCCAGCAGTTGTGTTCCATTTGGCTATTTTTTCTGGGGTATAAAAGCATCTGTGTGCAAAAAAGAAGAGAGTTTGGGTAACAGAGGCAGACCGGGAAACCCGCACTACTTTGCTCCAGAAAACGCTCCATTGCACAGGGGTTAAAGTGGTTTGCAGTTTGCGCTCCCAGGCTTGTTGGGCTCTAAAAGTGGCCGTGTCTGTACCCTGACATAATATTTTATAAAAGTTAGAGGCTACCCCATGTGTACTACTAATAGAGTGAACTATCTCTAAGAGCCCGTCCTCAGTAGGGGCAGAGGGCGGCATGATTTGAGCACTTTTGAGGCAGTGTTGAAGCTGCATCAATTGAAAGTAGTGTTTCGCTGGTAACGCAAATTCCTTTTGTAAATCAGAAAAGGTTTTCCAGCGAGCTGCAGAGAAAAGCTGTTGGGGTGTCCAGATCCCCCTTGAGTACCAGGGTTTCCATGCTATCGTTCTATTTAGGACTTGAATTCTGGGGTTATTCCATAGCGGGAGTCCGTCCTGAGGACATACGTTCGGACCCAGTGATAGAATGAGAGTGTTAAAGGCCGCAAGAGTATCGACAATCATTGGTGGATGGCGGGTGTCTACTTGATAGGACATACCGGGGAGATGGGTCAACGGAATTGGGCTACTAAGCTCCTCTTCTATGTCAAGCCAAACTGGTCTGCTGTCTGTTGAGGCATCTAGCCATCGGGCACCTTGCTTAAGTAGGAAGGCTTGATGATATCTAAGAAAATCAGGAAATCTGGTACCCCCTATTTCCTTTGCAGACTGTAGTTTTTGTTTAGCTATCCTTGGTGGCTTGCCCTGCCAGAGATAACGGACGAGAAGGCCCTCAATATCTTTATAAGTATGTAGCGGGAGGAAGCATGGCAGCATTTCTAAAATGTAGTTCACTTTGGGGACTATCATCATTTTCACAGTTTCTAGGCGGCCCCACCATGTAAGAGATAAGGGAGACCAACGATTTGTGAGCTCACGGACTTTGGAGACTACCTCTTTGGCATTAAAACTGATAGTGTCTTCTAAAGGAGAACAGTAATGGACCCCAAGATACTTCACCATGCGGGATTGCCAAAGGAAGGGAAAGGCCTGCATGTCAGCCTCATGTACCCAGCGGTTCAGTGGGAATGCTACAGATTTGGTCCAGTTAATTTTATAGCCCGATAATTGTGAGTATCCGTCAATCAGATCCAAGACAGCTGGAACCGAATCAAGGGATACGAAAAGCATAAGGTCATCTGCATATGCAGAGAGTTTAATCTCCCTATGACTGAAGGGGACACCTCGAATACGTGCGGACTGTCTAATAAGGAGGGCTAGGGGTTCAAGAGCTAGATCAAAGAGCATTGGTGATAGGGGGCAACCTTGACGCGTGCCTCTTTGGAGATTAAATGGCTGAGACTTGATGGCATTTACACAAATACTGGCGACGGGTTGAGTATACATGACTTGAAGATATCGGAGGAAGCCCTCCCCAAAGCCATACCATCGGAGAACTGCAAATAAGAAGGGCCATTCTAGGCGATCAAAGGCTTTTTCGGCATCTAGGGAAAGGCCCACCCATGGATGATCTAGATTGGCAGCACTGGATAGCACATGGCACAAGGTCCGAGCATTGTCAGCAGTGGATCGGCCGGGTATAAAACTGCATTGGTCGGGGTGGATTAGGGTGGCCATCCTGTCAGATAGCCGGGTGGCCAAGATCGTTGCGAAGATCTTATAATCGGCATTAAGTAGGGAGATTGGACGGTAGTTGGCGGTTAGCAGCGGGTCTCTGCCTTCTTTCTCAAATACTACCACATTAGCTGCAGAAAAGGCTCCCAAAGAGGATGTATCTACCGCAAGGGCAGTAAAATAGAGTTTTAAATAGGGAACTAAATCTGCACTGAACGTTCTGTAGAATTCGGTCGGGAGACCATCAGGCCCTGCGGCACGGCCCGAGGCTGTTCGTTTTAGGGCAGATTGGATCTCTGAAGTAGAGAAGGGTTCATCCATCGCATCCCTATCATCTTCAGAGAGGGTCGGCCGCTGAATACCAGAAAGCAATCGCTCGAATGTCTCTGACGAGAACTCACATTCAGATTGATATAGGCGGGTATAGAAATCCCGAAAGAGTTCTACAATGTCGGAGTCTGTGGTCAATATGCCCCCTCCCTGTGGGGCTCGAAGGGCCGCTACGCGTTTAGCTTCTTTTTGACCTTTCAAGGCGTTGGCTAAGAGTCGACCGGCTCGGTTATTTTCACGATAATATGTCCCTCGTTGAAGCTCAATACTCTTAGAAGCTGCAGTTGAGAGGATTGAATTATATTGAAAACGGAGACGCTGTAATCGAATTAATACACATGGATCAGTACGTGAAGTTAGAACTCGTTCGCCTGCTTTTATTTGTTGGTCTAGTATGAGTAGCTGCTGTTTGCGTTGTTTCCGCAGGCGGATTTGATAGCTAGTGATCGTTGCTCGAATGGCCGCTTTGAAACCCTCCCACCAAGCCCAATTCGCAGTATCCTGGGGTAGATTAAAATGGAAGTAATCCTGTATGGCTGCTCGAATTTCTAACTGGAACTCTGGCTGAGTTAACAGGGCTCTATCAAAGAACCAGGCCCCCGAATTCCCTTGGGGTGCAGTA
Organism: Ichthyophis bannanicus; assembly: GCA_033557465.1. Taxonomy (NCBI): domain Eukaryota; kingdom Metazoa; phylum Chordata; class Amphibia; order Gymnophiona; family Ichthyophiidae; genus Ichthyophis; species Ichthyophis bannanicus. The sequence goes on from CM066031.1 coordinate 1,545,031,726, forward strand.
GTGTGTAATTGAAAGGAAATAGCAGCATGATCTGAAATATGTTGGGAGTGAATCTTTGCAGTGTCCACCTGAGGAACTAACAGTTTTGATATTAGAAAGAAGTCTATGCGAGACTGGGATTTGTGAGGGGAAGAGAAGAAGGTGAAGTCAAGCTCATTGGGGTGTAGTAACCTCCATAGATCAACTAAAGCAAGATCTTTGATCAAAGAGGTAAGCGTGGTGTGACTCTTGGGGGACCACTTGTCCTAGGCGGTTGTTTGTCAATCAAGGGATCAAGGACTAAATTGAAATCCCCCCCAATTATCAATGAAGTATTAGCAGAGGCCTGCGCAACCTGAGCAATGGTAGCAAAAAAGGCAGGGTCATCCACATTAGGAGCGTAAAGGCATATACATGTAACTTCAAGGCTACCTATCTTGAGGTGAACTCTGGACCATCTACCTTCTGTATCTGAGCTAGTCGCAATAATAGTAGCATGCAAAGATTTCCTAACCAGTATGGCAACCCCACATTTCTTAGAAACGGCTGGGGAATAGGCGGCCACCATGTAAGGTTTAATATTGAGTTTAAGAGTTTCCTTCGAATTTAAATGCGTTTCTTGGAGAAAAGTCAGATCCGCAGCTTCCTGACTTAGGTAGCTTAGGATTTTCTTCCGTTTTATCGGATTATTGATTCCTTTTACGTTCAATGAGAAAATCTTACATGGTGCCATCAATCGGTAATAGACATTTTAGGTAAGGGCGCTTGAAAACATACAACATAATCAGAATTTGTGCAACAATGACATAATCACCGAGTATGCTGGCTAATACACCCCATATTGAAAAGTATGTACCAAAGTATCTTAGAGAAGAAGCAAAACCCCCAATGAATATGGCGACCATATGTCTGCGGGAGGAGGCCCTAGAGAGGAAATAGAAAGACATGAAAAAAAAGAAAAGAAACACCAGAGTCTATAATTAACACTGTCTCTGATACTCATCGAGGCTACTGTGGGTAGATGGAGTCGGGTCACAGATATCATCAAAAGTAAGGCAAACAAACTGCCCTCGCCTGACTCTTTGCTGGGCTGCGGCAGATCCAGTATGGCAGGTACAGCGGATATGAGAATGCTTGCAGGAATATTCTGGAAGTCAGCGCATCAAGTCGGCTTCTTTGGAATCCAAAAACTCCGCTAGTAGATCAGGGTCCTCAAATGTTCTTGTCTGATTGTGAAGCGTGACTCGGAGCTTGGCCGGGTACATCAGGCCATAGCGTGCTTGTAGTTGTTGAAGCCTCGGCCGGAATTCCAGAAAGCGCTTTCGGCGGTCGACCGTGGGTTTAGCCAAGTCAGGATAGAAGGAGATCTTGTGGCTCTCAAACTCCATATGGCCCTTTGCCCGAGAGGCACTGAGAATTTGCTCCACGTGTTGATATCTCAAAAGTCGAAAAATAATAGGCCGCGGGGTCTTCCTGTTGAGCGTTATGCTTGTGGGTACACGATGAGCGCGATCGATCTCCAAATCTTTGGTAAAGGTGATTTGGAGCAGGGAAGGGAGGATTTTGCATAAAATCTCTTTCATGTCTCCCGATTCCGCTCCCTCCGGTATGCCCACGAATCGTATGTTGTTGCGGCGCGCTCTATTATTGCCATCTTCCACTTCTTTCTGCAAGGCCCATACCTGACGTTCAACTTTGTCGAGTTTGGACAACCGGGCCGCATGGGAGTCCAATATGCTCTCCATTTTGTCCTGACGCGAAGAGAGCCCCTCTAGCTTGCCCTGCAACACACCAAGATCTTCCCGCAGCGCTCGGAGTGCTTCACCGTTTGACTGCACGAGGTCCTTGACCCCTCTAATCTCTGCGAGGATTTCCTGCTGCATTTCGGGGCCCTCGCGCAAGGCCAGCCCCTTCTGCGGGGACGGGGGTTCAGTTTTGGAACGTTTGCCGTGAGAAGCCGCTGGAGATCCAAATTCCAGGCGCGTGGGTTTGGTCACCGCCATCTCACCAATGTGCCCCGGCAAGATCAGAGTAGAAGTTCCAAGTATGTACGGTGTTAATTCAGGATTCTGAGTAGGCCTCTCGGGAGCCTCAGCGTTATGCGACCATCCCGCTGGACATCAGGCTCCGCCCCCCATGAAGACTTTTCATAGTAAAGCCAGCATTTATGATGTGGTGGGATCAAAGCCCTCGGGATGTCTGACTGCTGATGTAGCTGCGCATGAAATGAGAGTCAGAAACTGTAAGGATGTCTTACACATTGGAACATGGAACATACGAAGCATGAACCAAGGGAAGTTGGAGGTGGTCAAGAATGAAATGGAACGTGTACAACTTGATCTGTTGGGTGTCAGCGAACTGAAATGGACTGGCATCGGGCACTTTGCATCAGATGATCACATGGTCTACTATGCTGGAAATGAAAGACAAAGAAGAAATGGTGTTGCATTTATAATAAAGAAGACGCAAGAACTGTAATGAAATACAATGCAGTCAGCGAACGCTTCATCTCTATTCGTCTACGAGGAATGCCTATCTACACAACTATAATTCAAGTATATGCCCCAACAACAGCTGCAGAAGAGAATGAAATTGAAGAGTTCTATGAACAAGTACACGCTGAAATTGATAGAACATGCAAACAGGATATCCTGATATCATAGGTGACAGGAACGCAAAGGTTGGCAACAAAGAAGAAGGCAAAGTAGTTGGAAAATATGGACTTGGCAATAGAAATGAAGCTGGAGAAAGACTGATAGAATTCTGCAAGACCAACGATCTATTCATCTCAAACACCTTCTTCCAGCAACACAAGCGGCGACTGTACACATAGACTTCACCCAATGGACTGTATAAAAATCAAATTGACTACATCTGTGGAAGTCAACGATGGAAAAGCTCTGTAACATCAACAAAGACAAAACCTGGAGCCGACTGTGGTACAGATCATCAACTACTAGTATGCAAACTTAAGCTAAAGTTGAAAAAGAGCAAACCACTCAAGAATGCAGCAAAATATGACCTTGAGAATATGCCACTGGAATTTAAAGACTGCCTGCAAAATCGATTTGCTGCTTTAGATACAAATGACAGAGCTCCAGAAGAGTTATGGAATGACATCAAGAAGGTTGTGTTCGAAGAAAGCGAGAAGTCTCTACAAAAGGTGAAAAAGCAAAAACGGCCAAAATGGATGATGGAAGAAACTCTGAAAAATGCCCAGAAATGCAGAGAAGCTAAAGCCAGAGGAGAAGAAAGACAATCGCAGAACTCAACAGAGATTTCCAATGTGCAGCAAGACAGGACAAGGAAAAGTGCTACAATGATGCATGCAAGGAAACAGAAGTAGAAACTATTAGAGGAAGAACAAGATCGGATTTCCTAAAGCTACGAGAGTTAAAGAAAAAGATCCAGCCTCGAATTGGAATGTTACAAGATGCTCAAGGTTCTATGTTGAATGATGCTGAGAAGATCAAGAAAAGGTGGAAGAAATAAACAGAGTTTTTATATGATAAAGATTAAGTGGACCAACAGCCGTTTCAACCTGTACCTTATGATCGGGAACCATTGGTGATGAAAGAAGAAGTTGAAGCAACATTGAAAGCCTTATCAAAGAACAAAGCACCAGGCATTAATAGCATTCCCACAGAAGCATTACAGCAAGCTGATGCAGCTGTTACCGTACTTACAAGGCTCTACCAAGAATTATGGAAGACAATATCATGGCCAACTGACTGGAAAATATCTGTGTTTATACCAATACTAAAAAAAGGTGATCCAACTGACTGTGGAAATTATCGCACAATCACTCTGATCCCACATGCTAGCAAGATTCTACTGAAGATTATTCAAAAGAGACTACAACCATACCTGGAACAAGAACTACCGAAGTGCAAGCAGGGCTCAGGAAAGGGCGAGGAACGAGAGACATCATTGCGGATGTGAGATGGATCCTTGAAAAGACTGCACTATGGTACTGATTTTCTGTGGAGTATTCCATTGTTAAGGAAACTTCTGCCTGTTTCCTTATTAGTGTTTCATGTTTAAAAGTGTATGGATAGCTTTGTATATTATTGTTTTGGTATTGCATGCTGCCATGATGTTAATTTAAAAATGTAATTGTTTTTTAAAATCATTTTGTAAGTTATTTATTTATTTATATTGCATATTGCTATGTATTATGAGTTATATTTTATTTTGTATGTTTATGTTTTGAGGTTACCCAGTGACAAAGGCAGGTGCTGAAATGCGGCTGTGTTGAGGTCGTTGGTCTCTCAATAAAGGACACCTTTGGCTCACAACTTGCTTCTAGTGTCTCCTTCAAGGTTAGGCGAGGAGATATGGTTTATGGTCCTTTTTGTGAGTATACAGACTCCGCCTCCTCTACTGGATGTTATGGGTGTATGTGTTAAGCTGTTGATCCCTGTTAAGCTGTTGTGTCATTTATGGATGTTGTGGGTGTATGTGTTAAGCTGTTGATCAGGACATTGTCATTTTCGGTGAACCAGGTTTCAGTGATGCATAGTACATCGATCTTGTTGTCTGTTATGTAGTCTGCTAGGGTTTGGATTTCATTGCAGGCGGAGCATGAGTTAATGAGGGCACATCTTATGGGGTTGAGCTGCTATATGGGTTTCTTGTGCTTGGCGGTAGGCTCACTTGAGACAGCTGTGTAAATTTTGATGAGACGTCTGTATTTTCTGTCATGATGAGTGCTGGATGGGTGCCATATGTTCATTCCTGCTGCAGTATCATCTAGAAGTAAGGAGATCCTGGATTCTCTACAGGGAGAACTATTCAGACAATTGGTAACAGACCCCACACGTGAAGGGGCCATACTGGACTTGGTGCTTACCAATGATGAAAGTGTTTCTGATGTTGTAGTGGGAGATCATTTAGCATCCAGTGATCACCAGATGGTGTGGTTCAGTATTAGGACTAGGGCTGTTAGAATCCATTCAAAGGTGAGGATCTTAGACTTTAGGAAGACTAACTTTGCAAAGATGGGCCAATACCTCAGGGAGTCGTTAGTGGGATGGGAACAGCTGGGGGATGTAGAAAAACCGTGGGCAAAACTGAAAGGGGATATTTTAAGGGCAACCAATCTTTTTGTTAAAATGGTAAATAAAGGTAAAAGGAAAAGGAGACCGCTATGGTTTTTGAAAGAAGTAGCTGAAAAAGTGAAGAAAAAGAGGGAGGCCTTCATGAAATACAAGAGATCACAGAGAGAGGAAGACAGGCATCTATATTTGGAAAAGCTTAGAGAAGCTAGCAAAGTAGTCAAGAAGGCAAAGATTCAAAAGGAGGAGGAAATAGCCAATGCAATAAAATGGGGGGGGGGGGGGATAAGACATTTTTCAGATATATTAGTGAGAAGAGGAAGGGCAAAAGTGGTATTGTCAGACTCAAGGGTGCAGGGGAGGAATATGTAGAAGCTGATAAGGATAAAGCAGAATTGCTTAACAAATATTTTTGTTCTGTGTTCACAGATGAAGAACCAGGAGCAGGACCTCAGAAAACACCCACAAATAGGAACAGAAGTGAGGGACATCTTGAACAATTTTCAGAAGACTGTTCGTGAGAAACTAGCTCAACTTAAAGTAGACAAAGCGATGGGACCGGATGGGATACACCCTAGAATACTGAGGGAACTTGGGGATGTTCTAGCAGCTCCACTGACTGACGTTTTCAATGCCTTGTTGAAGTCGGGAATGGTGCCAAAGGACTGGAGAGAGGCTCATGTGGTGCCTTTACACAAAAGCGGATGTAAGGATGTGGTTGAAAACTACAGGCTGGTTAGTTTAACTTCGGTGGTGAGTAAATTATTGGAAACGCTGCTGAAGGAGAAAATAGTGAGGTTTCTGGAGTCCAGCGGATTACAGGATCCGAGGCAGCATGGATTCACCAGAGGCAGGTCTTGTCAGACAAATCTGACTGATTTTTTTGACTGGGTGACCAGGGAGTTGGACTGAGGGAAAGCCCTAGATGTGGTGTATTTAGATTTCAGTAAAGCCTTTGACACTGTTCCTCACAGACGACTTATAAACAAACTGAGCACCCTAGGGATGGACCCTAAAGTTACTGCTTGGGTTAGAAATTGGTTGGGTGGGAGGCGACAAAGAGTACAAGTAAATGGAGCTCACTCTGAGGAGAAGGATGTTACCAGTGGTGTGCCGCAGGAATCTGTCCTTGGTCCGATTCTTTTTAACATCTTTGTTAGTGATATAGCGGAAGGGCTGTTGGGTAAGGTTTGCCTCTTTGCGGATGATACCAAAATCTTCAATAGAGTAGACACCCAGGAAGGTGTAGATAACACGAGGAGGGATCTAGCTAAGCTTGAAGAATGGTCTAGAATTTGGCAGCTGGGATTTAATGTTAAAAAATGTAAGGTCATGCATTTGGGCTGCAGCAATCCAAGGGAGCAATATAGTATAGGGGGTGAAGTACTTTTGTCCACTAAAGAAGAGCGAGACCTAGGCGTGGTTGTGTCTGATGATCTTAAAGTAGCTAAACAGGTAGAAAAGGCGACAGCAAAAGCTAAAGGATGCTTGGGTGCATACGGAGAGGAATGGCTAGCAGAAAAAAGGAGGTGATAATACCTCTCTATAAGTCTTTGGGGCGACCTCATTTGGAGTATAGTGTGCAATTCTGTAGATGGCACCTTCAAAAGGATGTGAACAGGATGGAGTCGGTGCAGAGGATGGCTACTAAAATGATTAGTGGTCTTCATTATAAAGCATATGAGGACAGACTGAAGGATCTTAATATGTACACCTTAGAGGAAAGGCGGGATAGAGGTGATATGATTGAGATGTTTAAATACCTCCGTGGCATAAATTTTCAGGGAGAGAGCCTCTTTCAATTGAAAGCAAGTTCTGTTACGAGGGGACATGGGATGAGGGTGAAGGGAGATAGATTCAGGAGTGATATGCGGAAATATTTCTTTACAGAAAGAGTAGTGGATCCGTTGAATAGTCTCCCAGTGGAGGTGGTAGAGATGAGGACAGTAACTGAATTCAAAAAAGCATGGGGCAAACACAGAGGATCTCTAAAGGTAAAAAGGGGACTGTTGTAGTTTTTGATATGGAAGGACAGACTAGGCAGGCCATGTGGTCTTTTTCTGTCATCATATTTCTATGTTTCTAGGTTTCTATATGTTTGGCGGTTTGTTTGTAGGAATGGGGAATAGGCGAATGGGAGATTGAGTGAACATGAGCGCATGTGAGTGAAAAGGGGAGAGGAAGATGATGCTCAGGATAATCAGGCAGTAAAGGGAGAGTATCATTTTGCTGTGTGATAGGATTAAGAAGGGCCTTGATTCTCATGGATGATTGAGGGCATTGAAATCCTTGGAGTAGAGCTTGGGAGTGGCGATATTTTCAAGACCTGGAGTGACGCTGCAAAGTTGTTATTTTGTAGTTATGTAACTTCTTTGGTCCTCGCCTAAGGGCCTCACCAAAGAGCCCTCTGGCAAGGCCCTCAGGCACAGGCACACCTGATGGGGCCTCCGGGTTTTAAATTTGTGCTGGGAGGCCCTGACTGGCCTTGGGATGGTGAGCAGGAGGGGTTGTAGCCTCCTGCTTGCAGTCCTGATGCCAATCGGGGCTCCGGGGATGCAGAGGTGCTGTGCTGAAAGAGGTGTGTGGAGAAGGAGGGGGGAGTGAAAGATGACACCAAGGTTGCGTGCAGAGGAAACAGGAAGTAGAAGGGTGTTTATCTACAGAGACAGAGAAAGAAGGAAGGGGGATGGAGGGTTTAGGGGGAACAAATAAGAAGTTCCATTTTGGTCATGTTCAATTTCAATTGGCGGTGAGACATCTAGGTTGTGATGTCAGCTAGGCAGGCAGAGATGCGGGCCTCGAGTGTCAGAGAAATATCAGGTGTAGATAGATAGATCTGGGAGTCATCAGCATAAAAATGATATTGAAAACTTCTGGGCTGACATATATTATGTGCCATACCTGCTCTTGCTAGGCTATAAAGTTGCAGGAAAAAGCAACATGTTATAAGCTGCAGAGCTAGCCTATCTGTACCCTCTCTCTCACCCATATTTTGAATGGACCAAAGAGACCAATTTCTTTTTCCATATGAGAAAGGGGAGAAGCACAGTTGAGGAGAAGCAGCAGAAGGGGGAAGAGCCCTTGCAAAGAGGCGAGAAGAAAGCTCACAGTTGTTGAACAGACAGTGGGCAGCAACTGCCAGAGTGGAGCCCTGCTTGAGTGCTTCTGGAAAAAAGATAAAAGCTGGATTGCCGGAGGACAAGGAAACCCTCCCCCGATGTAGGAAAAGGGAGATTGGATTTAGCTCATCCCTTTCCTCAGAAGCTGAAAGTGAGTTACCTTTAGGTACAGATGTTTTTTTCTATCCCCAGAAGGCTTATGATCTACAGTTGTGATCAACGTTATTAGCACTCTTGCAGTTCAACCCCTTAACGTCCAATATCTCCTAAAGAAAAGTGGCCAGTGAAATGGCTTTGGACTATATATGCACACATATTTGGCACATAAAAGAATCAAAGAAAACAAGACCAATTAAAAAAGGAAATAGTAGGAAATAGAATAAAATCTGTGACATTGCCAGGACATGATTACTGGAATCCTTATAAACAATTCAAATCAGTCTGAACAGAAGAACCACATTCCCATTGCAGTGAAATTAGACACACTTGTGATCTCATGTACTCACATGACTTAAATAAACCAATGAATGATACTGCTAATGTTAAAAATGGCCCCATTCACTCCCTGTTCCATTTTCACAATGGTGAAGACAAGATAGCAGTTAAATTCCCTAACTGTAAGTACATACTATTTATTTTATTTAGAGATCAGGGGCAGTTTACAGGGAACCCAACAACAGTTTACATATAACAAGAAATAACTTTTGTACAAGATAACATTTTACATAGAACAGTAACTTTTGTATAAGATAACATTTTACATAGAACAGTAACTTTTGTACAAGATAACATTTTACATAGAACAGTAACTTTTGTATAAGATAACATTTTACATAGAACAGGGGGCAACTTTTGTACAGGATAACTTGGTTTTTTTTAACAAGTTTTGATATAGTTGCTTAGGAGCGTAACTATGTACAGATTAACCCCACGCAGGAGGTCTTTGTGCTTAGGCATGCCTTGTCATGGTTGTATTGTATGATGGGCTAACCTGACGGTGTTTGGGTTTTTGGGTGCGAGCTTTCACTACCGTAGTGCATGGTGAAAAGGTAGGTTCTGAGCTGTTTTCTGAAGTCTTTGAGGTCTTTTGTTGCACGTATGTGCAGTGGGAGGGAGTTCCAGAGGCTGGGAGCAGTGTATGAAAAAGCTCTGGAGCTGGTGGCTTGTTTCGTTTTACGGTTAGAGGGAAGGACTATTATGGAGTGTAGGGCATTTTCCCTACGGGACCTGGTATTCTCAGGGGTGTGGAGCAGGGTTGAGTATGAATGTAGTCACGAATAATTTGTATATTATTTGGCTTTCTATTGGGAGCCAGTGTAAGCCATATAGAAGTGGTGTGACATGGTCAGTTACTCTGGCTTTGCAGGTGATTCTAGCTGTGATGTTTTGTGCTCGTTGGAGTATGTGTATGTTTTTTTCTGGTAGACCCTGCAACAGGCTGTTGCAGTAGTCAAAGTGGGGGGTGATGACGGCTTGGATGACTGCTCTGAAGTCATTTTCTTCAAGGAGAGGTCTTAGATGCTGTATGGTCTTCAATTTGTATAGAATTGTTCTGGCTGTTTGTTTCAGGTGAGGTATCATGCTCAGTGATGTGTCGAGGGTTATCCCAAGGTATTTGACTTCTTGTTTCATTAAAATCTGGTGTTGTTGATGGTGATGGTTTGGGGTAGTTTTGTGTCTCGGTTCCTCGTGATGTGAAGTGCTTCGGTCTTTTTGTAGTTTAGGATAAGTTTGCTGGATTTTGACCAGGAGTCAGTTTCTTTGATGCATTCAGTTAGGTTGTTGTAGGTGGGGTTGTTTACATCTATCGGAAGTGACAGCATGATGTCATCCGCATAGATGTAGTACTGGATGTTGTGCTTTCAGAATATTAGAGTGATGGGTTTTAGATACAGATTAAATAGAAGGGCTGAGAGGGCGGAGCCTTGTGGTATGCCTTGTTCTTGCTGAAAAGCGTTTGGGGATTATTTTCCTATCTGGATCCGAAGCTTGCGGTCTGTGATATAGGATTTAAACCAGTGTAGAACCATACCACCCATGCCAAGGTGGTCCAGTCTTGTGATGAGGGTTTTATGGCTTATATTGTCAAATACTACATCTTCATAGAGCTCAACTAAGGTCAGATCAGCTAACTTTCTATTCAGCCCTTAAGAGACTAATTCTACTGTGTGATTTCTAAGAAGGAGCTGCCAGCCTTTCCCCCTCCACTTGCTGGGAATGGAGCTGAGAGAGAAGAGAGAAAAATTTGTGTACAGTGAGGGACAAGGCCTAGCAATTGCTATACTTTTCAGTCCAGGTTTTCTTAACAGCAGACTTTTCCCTTCCAAATAAACTGTTATCCTTTTGCCTGGAGGAGGGGGCGAGTTATTGTGCCTTAAGCTGGAAATGAGAGAGACTCACACTTTATCATAGGGCCAGCCCGAAAAAGTCTGACTCTCATCCGCACAATATTAAACAAAGGACCCATTTTGATAAAGCCCACTAAGGACTTGCAAATAATGCGGCAAACACATGCTCATTATTTGCAAAGCCTCCATGTTAGCTGTTGTGGGTGTGACCAGTATCTTCCTGGCAGCTAACGCAAAATGAGCAGCTAAAATGTGCACTCTGCTATGGCGAATTCACTTAAATACTTCCATAGAGTCGTTGTTAAGTGCACTCACATTAAGAGCCGCATTGCCATGGAGTGAACAGTAATATCACAGGCTCTCGCGGCTATTTACTTTCCATATCCATGCTTTTCCCATTCCCTTCTCTATCCTACGATCACTGTTTAACAAGCAGTTTATCATGAGACTGTGGATCTGCTCGCACGTTAGTTTTCCCGATGCTCTGTTGCCGCACATTAAAACATTCGTTAACCAGCTACCAAGCTTTCGTAGAAGGAGCCTAAAGACTGAAGTGACATCCTAAATCTGAAGCCCCTGCCTTACAAGCACAGACTTTGTGTTATTATTGCTTACTATAACCAAAGACTCCACTGGGAAAGATTTTAAGTACTGCTTGTACATCATTTTGCATTTCACTGAGAAAATCTTTAGACCTGAAGGACTACCAAAAGGGACTGTTTCTGCTAGAAAGAAATCTGCACTTGTAAGTATTTACTTCTGGGAAATTCTCATGGAGGTCAATTCTGACATGTGCATCCCAGACATTCGGACGACCCAGCGATGCACCCGATTCTGCTCCCGCGGGGACTAGACGGGAGCAGAATCGCAGCATAAGGCTGGGACGTCCAGGATATGCCCCGATTCAGGCACCCTGGACGTCCCAGCACTTACCTGGCTAGCCCAGCCTGGCTCCTGCATGGAGCAACGGTGGCATGGTGTCCTCTTCAGACATGCTAAATGTGGGTCAGAATGACTCCCTAATCTTTGGGTTAAAACGGATAAATCTGTCTATTTTTGAATCCAGTGCATTTGTTAATTCAGTCAGGGCCTAGTATCCGCAGAGAGCTGTTAATTTAAATTTAGAAATCAGTGAGGGCCTAGTATCAGCAGATAGCTTTTAGTTTAAAATTAAAACCTACAAGAGAGTTTTTAGGTTAAATTTAAAACCCAGCAGAGAGTTTTTAGTTTACTTTTACAACCAGTAGAGAGCTTTTAGTTAAATTTAAAACTCAATCAGTGCCTAGTATTAGTAGGTAGTTTTAGGTTAAATTAAAAGCCCAGCAGAGTGCTTTTAGGTTAAATTTAAACCTAGCAAAGTGCTTTTAGTTTACTTTTAAAACAAGCAGAGAGCTTTTAATTTACATTTGAAACCAGGAGAGCGCTTTTAGTTCAAATTCAAAACTCAGCAGAGAGCTTTTAGTTTACTTTTAAAATTAAAAGAGAGCTTTTAGTTTAAATTTAAATCTGTCAGGGCCTAGTATCTGTAGAGAGATTTTAACTTAAATCATATCAGAGTATAGCTTAGCATAGAAGGAAGAATGGGGTAAAATATTTTTTGGATTGAAAAAAATAAATTGTTTCTAAATACCTTTACAAAGAGGCTTTCCACTTAGGAGGAAAGAGATCTGGGAATTTGTTTTCAGTGGGTGTTAAAGCCAAGTGAAATGACAAAGGGGCAGTTTGAAAGGCTCCCAATATCAAACCAAGGGCTGTGTGAATCACCAGGAAATTGTTAAAAGATTACCTTAGAAGCACAGGTCGGGGACCTGTGTAAAAAGTCAACCTTTACTGAATGTTAGTTGCCTTCCTCCCACCCTGTCTCCCACCACCCCAGGCATAATCTTAGCTCTTAAACCTATTGAAGGGGGAAAGGTGGTCAAAGTCACTTTCAGGTTCAGCTGGTTATCATCACCAGGAATAGATTAAGGCCATGAAGTTAATAAATCTGGAGGTGAACAAAGTCCCTTAAAGATAATTGGTATAGTTGTATCAGTACAAGTATCCCTTTAAGTACACAAGTTAAATAGCTAAACAAAACCTTAAAACTAAGATGCAGACAGCAGTCCAGCAGTGAGATAGGGGCTATCCAGTCTTTTGCATTGAGTATCACATGTATGATTTTCTCCCAGTTGGTAAGGTGTCTTATGTGTGCAATAAGTGCAAGGAGCTCTTTGCATTTAGAGAACGAGTTCAATCTCTGGAGGCTAGAGTAGCAGACTTGGAGGACATAAGGAAGACAGAGAGGTAACTATATAAGAGTCCCACCTCCAATCTGGCAGCTTCTTAGTTGCCATGGAGAGAGGTCATGTGAAAGGAGAGCATCACCACGTCGGGGTAATCAGCCCTTTAAATTGAGGGCGCCATCGGGCACACGGCTGCACACAGCTCACCACGTTGAGGCAACTGGCCTTTTAAATTGAGGGTGCCATCGGGTGCACGGCTGCACGCCACTCACCACGTCAGTGCAATTGGCCCTTTAAATTGAGGGTGCCATCGGGCGCACGGCTGCATGCCGCTCACCATGTCAGGGCAATTTGCCCTTTAAACTGAGAGCACCATCGGGCGTACCTGCGTCTGGTGGGCCTGTGCCTGAGGGCCTTGCCAGAGGGCCCTTTGGCGTGGTCTTTAGGCGGTGACCAAAGGCGTGGGCCTTTACACCCAACACCTTCTAATCACCAGCTAAGCACCAGGAAGCATCAAGGAGAAGAACAGAACCATATGTTCTTCCACACCTCACCTCCTGACCACAACCAGCTCCCATACAAGTATGCACCCACCACTGCTACCCACAGGTTGGTGACTCCATTGCTACCCACCGCTCCCTCACCATCGCTACCTCATTACCTGCAATTAATTCTGTTTCATCAAACCTGCTAGCCATTGCCTGCATTGAACTTGCTACCCATTGCCTGCTTTGAACTTCCCACCCATTGCCTACTCTGAACTTGCTACCCATTGCCTGTACTGAACAAGCTACCCAATGCTTGCATTGAATTTGCTACCCATTGCCTGCTTTGAACTTGCTACCCATTGTCTGCATTAAACCTGCTATCCATTGCCTGCTTGAACTTGCTATCCATTGCCTGCTTGAACTTGCTACCCATTGCCTGCTCTGAACTTGCTACCCATTGCTTGCATTAAATCTTGCTACCCATTGCTACATTGAACTTTGCTGCACAGGCTATAGTCTCCCCACTACTATAGTCTCCCTGCTACCCACTGATTGTATGTTTACCTATATTGCATAGCGTGTTGTCCTCACTTGTAAATCAACATATACTGCATAGTGTGTAGAATCCCTAACCACCTCATTACTTGTAAAATAACATATGCTGCTTAGCCCCATTACACCTCTTCCATGGCCCCCCCATCTCATTGTCCTTCTCTTCCTCATACTCGTCAACTGCCTCCCTCCTACTAGCACCCTCACTCCTCTTCCCCCTACTCCCCCTACTCCCCCTCTACCTTCCTCACTTCTCCCTCCATTCTGTCTTCTAACCTAGCATCTGCTCTTGAGCTCCATTACACCCTCCCCCTCATTCAACCTGCCCCCTCTCTTTAAGGCAACCCCATACTGCCTCTGCCTTACCCCGCTCTCTACTACTCCTTCTTCTCTCATCAGGTAATATCAACCCCAACCCTGCCTCCCCCCCCCCCCCGTTTTCTATCTCACTCTAAGAAGAGTTCCTCACGTACCTCATCTAATCTCATCTGTGTCCCTCTTTTTTCCCCTTCTACCTGCCCTCATTCATGCCCCAATCACTCATCCAGAGATATCAGCCCCAACCCTATCCCCTTTAGAGTTCTGTCTCACTCCAAAAAGAAATCCTCACATAACCTATCTAATATCATCAATATCCCCCTTCATTCCCCTTCCATGTCCCCCATGGAGGGCACACTCATCCAGAAACACCCAGCTGTACCCTAGCCCCTCTAAATCCCTATACTACTCTGGAAATAGATCCTCATGTATCAGCCCCCCTAGACCGTCTTCTTACTCTGAAAAGAAATCCTCACGCAACTTGTCCAACCTTATCCATATCCCTCTCCTTTCCCCCTCCACTCTCCCATTCTCATGTGCCCTATGGAACGCATGCTCAGTCGCCAACAAACTTCCTTTTACTCATGACCTCTTCATCTCTAATGCACTATACCTTCTTGCACTAACTGAAACCTGGGTCCTTCCAGATGACAACACATCCATCGCTGCTCTCTGCCACGGGGGATACCAGTTCTCCCATACACCTCACTCCACCAGCCGCGGTGGTGGAGTTGGGCTTCTAATTTCCCCCTCCTGCCAATTCCAACCCCTCCTACTGCCCCAGTCACATTCCTCCCTCTCCTTTGAAGTCCACTCCATTCGCCTCTTTACACCTCTTCCCCTCCGAGTAGCTGTTATCTATTGCCCACCCGATAAATCCACATCGACCTTCCGTATCAATTTCGACTCCTGGCTTTCCGTCTTTCTGGATCCCTCTTCCTCCACTCTTATTCTTGGTGACTTCAACATTCACGTCGATAACCCCTCTGATACCCATGTCTTGAAGTTCCTTGCCCTCACCTCCTCGTTCGACCTCCAACTTTGCTCCACTGCCCCCACCCACCTGCATGGCCACTGCCTTGACCTGATACTCTTCTCTAACTCCTCTCCTTCAAACTTCCGCAACTCAATCCTTCCCTCATCTGACCATCACCTTTTAACCTTTAATCTTCAGCTTCCACCGTCTCTATCTCGTCCTGTCTCCTCCGACCTGTTTAGAAACCTTCATAATATTGATCCCCTGACCCTCTCCTCCACCATTTCTCCTTCTCTTTCCTCCGTTATGTCCTCCAAGTCTGTCGACGAGGCTGTATCCTCACTATCCTCGGCTCTCGACACTCTTGCCCCACCCACCCCACATCCCATCCGACATTCTGTTCCCCAGCCCTGGATTTCTTCCACAACCTGCTACTTACGCATCTGTGCCCACTCTGCTGAATGTGCCTGGACAAAATCCCGCTCCCCGGAAGACCTTCTACACTTCAAATTCATGCTTGGCACCTTCCAATCAGCCATAGCACTTGCCAAACAAGAATACTACATCCATCTGACTAATTCCCTTGCTTCTGATTCTTGCCACCTCTTTAATACCCTCAATTCCGTCCTTAAGGTGCCCCCACCCCTGGTCTCCCCTCCCTCTCTGCCCAAACCCTAGCTGACTTCTTCCATGACAAAATCCACAAATTTACCCTCCAATTCCCCACTTCCTCATCTACCTCTCCCCCTCCCCAATTCTGCCCCCTCATCCATACCTCTTCTACCCTCTCTTCCTTCCCTATGATCTCTGAAGACGAAACCACACTCTTTCTTTCCTCCTCCAAACCCACCACCTGTTCCTCTGACCCCATCCCCACCCATCTCCTACACTCCATCTGCTCTACTGTTGTCCCCTCCATCTCTCATATTCTCAACCTTTCACTCTCCATTGCTACTGTCCCCGCCGACTTCAAACATGCTGTTGTCACACATCTCCTCAAGAAACCCTCACTCGATCCCACCTGTCCTTCTAACTATTGACCCATATCCCTCCTTCTCTTCATTTCTAAACTACTAGAATGAGCAGTCCATCGCCTCTGCCTCGACTTCCTCACCTCCCAGGCCCTCCTGGACCCACTACAATCCGGCTTCTGTCCCCTACACTTCACTGAAATGGCTCTTACAAAAGTCTCCAATGACTTGTTCCTGGCTAAATCTAAGAGCCTCTACTCTATTCTCATCCTTCTCGACCTCTCTGCTGCCTTTGACACTGTTTACCACAATCTTCTCCTCACCACCCTCTCCTCACTTGGTTTCAAGGGTTACGTACTATCCTGGTTCTCCTCCTACCTCTCCCATCGCTCCTTTAGTGTATGCTCCGGTGGCTCCTCCTCCTCCCCCACCCCGCTCCATGTCAGTGTACCACAGTGATCCGTCTTAGGCCCCCTCCTTTTCTTCCTCTATACCCAATCCCTTGGTGCGCTTATCTCCTCCCATGGCTTTCAGTACCATCTCTATGCCGATGACTCCCAAATCTACCTGTCTATGCCTAATATCTCTCCAGCAATCCAGACCAAGATCTCTGCCTGCCTTTCTGACATCGCTACCTGGATGTCTCACCGCCGCTTAAAACTAAACATGGCCAAGATCAAACTCCTGGTCTTTCCCCCCAACTCCTCCCCTCCTCTTCCCCCTTTCTCAGTCTCCGTGGATGGATCTACGATCCTTCCTGTTCCCTCGGCCCTTAATCTTGGGGTTATCTTCGATACCTCTCTCTCCTTCTCCACACATATCCAGCTCGTAGCTAAGACCTGCCGCTTCTTTCTCTACAACATTAGCAAAATCCGGCCCTTCCTTTCCAAACACACTACCAAAACGCTTATCCACTCCTTGCTGGATCCTCTCGCCTCGACTACTGCAACCTACTCCTTGCTGGTCTCCCCGCGAGCCATCTCCTTCCCCTTCAATCTATGCAAAACTATGCTGCTCGACTTATCTTCTGCCAGTCTCGCCATGCCCACATTACTCCCCTTCTCAAGTTGCTTCACTGGCTCCCTATCCAATTCCACGTCCAATTCAAACTTCTCCTACTGACCTATAAGTTCATTCACTCTGCGGCCCTCTATACCTCTCATCTCTTAACTCTCCATACATCCCCTCTCGGCAACTTCGCTCCACTAACAAATTACTTCTTTCTAGGCCTTTCACTCGCACCGCTAACTCCCAACTTCGCTCCTTTCACCTTGCTGCTCCTTACTCGTGGAACAGCCTACCTCTCCCCATACGCCAGGCACCCTCTCTGGCTCTCTTCAAATCCAGGTTGAAGACCCAACACAATCGCTTTTAAATCCTGACTTCCATCCCTTATCTTAACCTGACTCCTGTCAATTTTTCATGACTGAGTTGTAAGACCATATTGTGCTTTGCACCGTATTGACTACTGCTCTATATTGTCTCGTTTTTGATTAATGCTCTGTATTATCTCGACTAAATTGTAAGCTCCGACGAGCATGACTCTGACGAGCAGGGACTGTCTCTTGTATGTTTATCTGTACAGCGCTGCGTATGTGTCACTATATAAGTGCTTAATAGTAGTAGTAGTGTGGCAGGAAATGATCCTGTAGCTAGGACCTCTCTGCCAGGAGTTGAAAAACCCTCTCGCACTGAGAAGGTTTCTCCAGGGCCATGTGCCCATGAGGGAAGGGTTAGGACAGCTGTTATAGTTGGTGATTTGATCATTAGGCATATAGATAGCTGTGTGACTGGTGGACATGAGGACTGCCTGCTAAATGCCTGCCTGGTGCGAAAGTAGCAGACCTCACGCACCACCTAGACAAGGTTTTAGATTGTGCTGGGGAGGAGTCTGCTGTCTTGGTATATGTTGGCACCAATGACATAGAAAAGTGTGGGACGGAGGTCCTGGAGGCCAAATTTAGGCTTTTAGGTAGGAAGTTGAAATTCAGAACTTCCAGGGTAGCATTCTCTGAAATGCCTCCCTTTCCACGCGCAGGACCCAAAAGGCAGGCAGAGCTCCGGAGTCTCAATGCATGGATAAGACGATGGTGCAATGAAGAGGGTTTTGGATTTTTTAGAAACTGGGCCACATTCTGGGGAAGGGAGGGGCTCTTCCTTAGGGATGAGCTCCACCTTAAATGGGATGGAACCAAGATACTGGTATTAACCTTTAAGAATGAGATAGAGTAGCTTTTAAACTAGATAGGGGAAAGCAGACAGTCACCCAGGAGTACATGGTTTAGAAGGATATATCCTTGAAAGATACTAGCAAAACAGGGAAGTTAGGGCATCCCAACAGAGAGGTTCCAACAAAGCTAAAAGTAACACAGATGTCCTTTAGTAAACAGCCAAAATATTCCAAATTACATCTATCAACAGTTAACCAGATTAATATGAATAAAATACAACCTCTAAAATGCCTGTATTCAAATGCTAGAAATCTAAAAAATAAGATGGGAGAGTTAGAATATATAGCACTAAATGAAAGGTTAGATATGATTGGCATAGTGGACGTGGTAGAAGATGGACAACCAACAGGACACTGTGATACCTGGGTACAAACTATATTGCAATGATAGAGTAGATCAAATTGGTGTAAGGGTAGCACTCTATGTTAAAGAGGGCATTGAGTCACAAATGATTCAAGTTTTGCAGGAAACAAAATACATTGTAGAATCTCTATGGATAGAAATCCCATGTAAAAAGGGGAAGGTGATGGCAGTGGGGTGTACTACTGACCACCTGACCAGAATAAACAGATGGATAGGAAGTGACCACACTGGAGATCCAAGATGGCTGTGTGATCTGCAGTTCCTCCCGATGATATTACCTGTCATGCTAAAGAGGAAGGGGAACTGCGGGGGAAACCTCCTGAGCCGCAGGATACCCTCTCCAGGCTTGCTGCTTCTAAGAACCCGATGGATTCTTTTATTTAGCATTTGGAGAGTCATCAAGAAGATACCGGTGTTTGCCTGGCTGTGTCGACGCTGGGGCAGAGAAGCCTGGCATCTTCCTCGGGCTGTGAGCAGTCTCCAGAGCTGCGGCTCCCTCCTCTTTTGCCTTCTGGATTTCTCAGCCTGGATTTACTCAGGCTATCCAGCCCTGCTCGAGCGTTGCTGGATGCCCTGGTGGAAGGAAATGTTTTCGGGTTGTTTCTGGTGTTGGAGTCAGTGCTGGGTCTATTTCTTTCAGCTGCAGGAGTGGACAAGCCGGTGAACGGGTTGATGTCAGCAATATAGCCACCCAAAGTGAATGGAAGCTCTCTGTCTGATAAGGACGTAGAGCAGTGGTTTGTTTTTCCTTTCATTTTGGAGCGTCTGGAAAACTTCACATTAGAGTCAAACTGGAGTGCCTTATCTAAGTTGGGTGAGCTAATGGTGTCGCAGTCAAATAAGATCCTATCCCAGGTACAAGGTAATGTGTCAATTCAAAAGAATTCTACTGACACTGTTGCCATGGAAAAATCAGTAGAGGACATTAAGGCTAATGTTCAACAGCAAAAGGATCGGTCTTCTGCTGTTGTTAAATATCTAACTGGAGTTAAATTCAAATTAGAGACTCTGGAAAACCAGGTCCAGTCAACCAGTCTGCGTTTTTTATCTTTCCCCAGATCATCTTTGATTTTGGCTAGAGACATGCTTAGGAGCTACTTGGTAGATGCTTTGGGGGTCCCTACGTAGTCTCACCCACCTCTTACCAAGATATATTATATACCTACTGGTAAAAAGATTTCAGCTGATGCTTTGCGACCACCTCTTAGGGAACAGTAGCATATGTTTTTTCTGAATATTTTGGAGATTTTGGAGTTATGTGGTACAGAATCGATTTATTTATTTATTTATTTATTTTTATTTAGCAAACATTTATATACCGCTGCTTCCAGCGGTCGATGGTTCTTGAGACTCTTATAATAACTTTGGCTCTATCCTCTGATCGAGAGTGGTTACTCAAATTGTATTTCAAGAAATGCTCTGTACTATTTAAAGGATAGTTAGTGCATATTTTTCTGGACTTAGTCCGAGATAAGCAAAAAAGATGGGGGGGGGGGGAATTTCTACTCCTGAAGCCAGGGGTGGTTCAACTGGGGGGTCTTTTCTTTCTCAAGTTTCTTTGTAAATGCCTGGTAAAACTGCAGTCTGTAGCTTATGTCTTTTTATGACCCCTCTCAGTTGGCTGCTTTCATAAGTGCTTCATTGCCTGCTGTCTCTTAGGTTAATAATATGAGTAATTCACAGTGGATAAAAATATAGGTTTGGTGATTAGGCAGATGTATTGCTTTTGCCTGTCATGTATTTGTATTTCGCTATTTTATTTTGTATCTCCCCTTAATGTGAAGATCTAGAAGGATGTGGGCCATATTTTATTTCTTGTATTAGTTACTTGGGATAAGTCTGAGTGTCAGACTATTTCTTTTGCACATTCTATTTCTGTTCAGGTTTCGCTGCTTTGAATGTATATTTAAAATTTGCTAAATAAAAAATAAAAAACAAAACAAAAACAAATACATGATGAAATGCTAAAAGAAATCAGGAAAGATGACAATAGTGATCATAGCATGATCACATTTTATTTATTAAATAGAAGAAAAGCAACAAGGAAATTCATAGTACTACCTTTTAACTTTCAAAAGGGAGAAGCATGGGCGTTGTTTAAAAGTGCTATCTTGGAAGCCCAGAACAAATGTATTCCATGCTTTAAGAAAAGTGGAAGGAAGGCCAGAAAACTGCCAGCATGGTTTAAAGACGAGGTCAGAGAGGCTGTTGTTGCCAATAAAGATCTTTCTGGAAATGGAAAAAGGAGCCTAATGATGAACACCAGAAACAACGTAAGCATTGACAAGTTAGATGCAAGGCATTGATAAGATAGACAAAGAGAGAATTTGAAAAGACGCTTGCCATGGAAGCAAAAATGCATAACAAAAACTTTTTCTAGTACATTTGTAGCAAAAGAAACCATGTGAGAGAGTCAGTTGGACCACTGGATGATAGAGGGGTAAATGGGGCACTAATGGAGAACAAGGCCATAGCTGAGAGACTGAATTAATTTTTTGCTTTGGTTTTTACTGAAGAAGATGTAGGGAAGTTACCCATGCCTGAAATGGCATGTAAAGATGATGTAGTGGAAGAATTGAAAGAAATATCGATAAACCAGAAGGATGTATTACAACTGTTTGATAAACTAAAAAGTAGCAAATCATCTGGACTGGATGGTATACATCCAAGGGTGTTGAAAGAACTAAAATATGAGATTGTAGACCTACTATTAGTAATCAGTGAACTATCGTTAAAATAATCTGTAGTATCTGAGGACTGGAGAGTAGCCAATGTAACTCCAATTTTAAAAAAGGGTTCCAGGGGTGATCCGGTAAACTACAGACCAGTGAGCCTAATGTCAGTACTGGGCAAAATGGTAGAAACTATTATAAAGAATAAAGTGAATGAACATCTAGATAGCCATGATTTAATGGGAGAAAGCCAATATGGATTTAGCCATGGAAAGACTTGTTTTACTAATCTGTTATATTTTTTTGAAGGTACGAATAAACAGGTAGAAAAAGGTAAGCAAGTTGATACAGTGTATCTGGATTTTCAGAAAGCCTTTGACAAGGTCCCTCATGAGAGACTCTTGGAAAAATTAAAATGTCATGGGACTGGAGGCAGAATAGTACTGTGGATCAGGAATTGGTCAAAAGATAGAAAGCAGAGAGTAGAGGGGGCAAGATGGTGGCAGAAATGGGATCGTCGGTGGCAGCTCTGCAGTAAAGGCGTGCCATTTTGGTGGTGAACTCTGCCTTAGTTTGCAATGGGGTGGAGGAAAAGGAAGCAAGCGGGATTACCTGGGGGTTTCTCGTTGCCTCCTGTCGCTGGCCAGAAGACTTTGGACCTCTGCGGGTTTGCAGCCATCAGTTCCGGAGCGGCGTCTTCACCGGCACAGCATGAGGAGTTGTTGGCTGTACTGGACGCATCAGGGGTGAGTTTTTCACTGGATCAGCGTGTACCTCCGATTCAGCCAGGAAGTGTGTCATCGGCCGACGGCGTGTTTCCTCTATCCTCACCCGGATTGCTGGAGAGCACGCCGGTATCTGGAGGTGAGGTATGGCTGCTGCAGGCTTCAGTTTTGCACCCTGGAGTGCAGTGGCAGTTGGAGGGAGGTGCTGCAGCAGACCCATCTTTATCTGCGGTGGATCTGCGTTTGCTGGGGTCTGGAGGAGTGCTGCTTCCTACAAATCGGAGTTTGGTCAAATCCGCTGTTATAACATTGGATGTGCTGTGGGATGCCATATCGGCCTTGACTACTTCTCTAACAGCCATTGTGGGGACAGTAAGTTCTGAATTTTCTAACATGAAATTGGTGATGTCTGAGGCTTCCAGGGGCCAAGAGTTAGAGGCTGGTGCTTTATCACAGTTGAAAGAAGATATGAGTCGCCATCGGGAGGAGCAGTGGTTCTGATGAAGGAAAGAACGGCTTTGGATAGAAAGACTGAGCAATTAGAGAACCAAGCACAAAGGAATAATCTGCGCCTATTGAACTTTCCAAGGTCTCCTCTCATGTCCCCCCTGGAAATGGTGAGGAAGTATTTTAGTGAGGTGCTCAAGATTCCACAGGAGCACCTGCCTCCCCTGATCAGGGTTCAATACCTCTCTATTAATACCCTGGGTGTTTTGAGAGATGCTCGGAGGACCCACTGTGGGGTTGGGGACTTGACTGGCTTCCTGGAAAGCTCTTTGAAAGTGATAATAGAGGGAACTACTATGCTTGTTACCCTGGTACTGGAATCCGATAAGGCTTTGATTCTTCGGTCCTTTTTCAGGAACATTAATGAGAAGTTTCTGGGTTCACAAGTTTGTATATTTCCTTATCTTTCTCGAGCTACCCAGTTAAGGAGGAAGGAATTCCTGGCTTATCGAGCCAGGTCCCTCTCCCTGGGGGCTGCTTTTGTGTTAAAATTTCCCTCTCGTTGCTATATTTCCTATCAAGGAAAACATTTTCTTTTTTTTTCAGCCCAAGCAGCTTCTTGAGTTCCTTAATGCAAGGGAAGATATTAAGGTAGATATGATTCCCCATACGACTGATGCATAAGACTTAACCTGCCTTTTTTTTTATATTTTAATATTTATTGAATTATACGTAAACCTCAAGAACATTTCTTGAAATAGACAGTGATACAAAGGTATATTTAAACAAAAGAAAAACCAAAAGGAAATATAAACCTAAGATCACTGGTAGTCCACAATCCATAGGGAGAGAGAAAAACATTAGTTACCAAAGCAGGAGAACCTCTGGTACCACCAAAGGAAAGAATTTTAACAAATTCAGCATAACAAGGATTACAAGATGGACCCTGAGTACACAGGCTTATTAATATGAGAGGAGTTGATATATTACCACTGAGACTAGACTTTATCCTTCAATTTAGCATTAATAAATGTCACAAGATCAGCCAGCTGGAAAAATATATATCTAACCGACTTATATATCACCAAACATTTGTAGGGAAATCTTAAAAAGAATGAACCCCCAATCTGCATAACCCCAGACTTATGAAGAAGGAAAAGCCTTCTCCTCTTCTGCATTTCTGTAGAAGTATCAGGAAACATTGAAAGAGAAAGACCATAGAAGGTCTCCAACCTCTTTTTAAAAAACATTTTTAACAGCCATTCCTTATCAGTGGCAAGCGCACATGTCATCAGCAATGTAGCTGCCTTTATTTGTATTTCTTTTGCAAGGGCTTCATTATGATCGGGATTGGATTATAATTTGGGGTCTGGTTGTATAAAATAATTTCCTGGTGCCTCCCTAATGTTTCCTTCTGATTGCTTTTGTGGACTAATATTTGGTACATGTTGTTTTTCCTTTAGCTACTTTTGTATTTGTATAATTTGGATATTCCATATTTATTGGTTTATTCATATGAATGCTTAAGTGTTCTCATATAAATGCCAATAAAGATTAAATATAAAAAAAAGAAAGAAAGCAGAGAGTAGGGCTAATTGGCCAATTTTATCAATGGAGAAAGGTGAATAGTGGAGTACACAAGGAATCTGTGTTGGGCCCACTGCTTTTTAATATATTCATAAATTACCTGGAAACAGGAATAACGAGTGAGGTGATCAAATTTGCAGATGACAAAAAATTATTCAAAGTTGTTAAAACGCAAAAGGATTGTGAAAAATTGCAAGAGGACCTTGATAAATTGGAAGACTAGACTTCCAAATAGCAGATGAAATTTAATGTGGACAAGTGCAAAGTTAAGCACCTAGGAAAGAACAGCTCAAATTATGGTTACATGATGCAAGGTACCACCTTAGAAACCACCATCCAGGAAAAAGATTAAGGCATCATCATGGATAATATGTTGAAACCCTCCACCCAGTGTGCAGCGGCAGCCAAGAAAGCAAACAGAATGCTAGGAGTCATAAGGAAAGGAATGGAGAATAAAACAAAGGATAATATAATGCCTCTCTATTGTTCCATGGTGCGACCTCACCTTGAATATTGTATGCAATTCTGGTTGCCATATCTTAAAAAAGGATATAGCTGAATTAGAAAAGGTACCAAGAAGAGCAACAAAAATGATAAAGGGAATGGAAGGATACCTCTATGAGGAGAGGCTTAAAAGGTTGGAGCTCTTCAACTTAGAAAAGAGACGGCTGAGGAAGGATATGATAGAGGTCTATAAATTAATGACTGGAGTAGAATAAGTAAATGTAGATCGGTTGTTTATGCAATCAAAAAGTACAAAGAATAGAGGACACACAATGAAGCTACTATGCAACCCATTTAAGACTAATAAGAGAAACTTGTTTTGTACTCAACACGTAATCAAACTCTGGAATTCGTTACCAGAGGATGTAGTAAAAGCTGTTAGTGTAGCTGGGTTTAAAAAAAAGGTTTAGATAAGTTCCTGGAGGAAAGGTCCATAAACTATTATTAAAGAGGATCCGGGAAATCCACTGCTTACTCCAATACAAGCATTGTGGAACCTGTGTGTCTCTTTGGGAACATGCCAGGTACTTGTGGTTTCGATTGGCAACTGTTGGAAAGAAGATACTGGGCTTGATGGACCTTGGTCAGATTCTCCTGCTTTACTGTCTGTATTTCCACACATTAAGGGAGTCATTTTAGAAGCCTTATTCATGCTTTGGATGTCTGAAAATGTGCCTAGAGATGTTCAAAACACAGAGATACTTACAGAGCCATTTTCTAAGCCAGCTCTGGGGATGCTCCCCAGTGTGAGGATGTTCAAAGCTGAACATGAATGTAGGAGTGATCGGAGTGTTCCCAGGAACCTGGAGGCATGGCTAGGGCATTCCCAGGAATCAGGAGGTCCCCACCTGATCACAGAAATATCGTGGATGTCTGGCATCACGTCTAACCTTAGACCTTTCTCTGAGGCACAAACAGTGATGAATAAGCATCTGAAAGGAGTCATTTTAATTGAAAAACATCTAGAGGGTGTGGAGAAGAATGCACTTGCTCATCCCCAATACTCAGCACCAGTGCCGTACCCAGGCCTGTGCGAGTGGTGCAGCCACATAGGGCATAAAAAAAGTGGCGCATTTAAGGTTGCCGACTGCCAACCTCAGCTCCCCACCTCTCTGCCTGCCTGTCCTGCTCTTGCTCCAGCACCGTTTCTCTTGTTCCTTTGGTGGCGGCAGTAGACCTCCAATTAAAAAAAAAAGTGGGTCGTTCCGACTCTGCTCTTGCATGGCTGGTCCAGTCCCTTCCTCTTCCGATGCAAGCATACATCAAATGAGGGAGGGATTAGACCAGCCATGCAAGTGTAGAGTCGGAAAGTCCCATTTTTTTTTAATTGAAGGTCCGCCGCTGCCCAGGGAAGAGGAAAAGCAGCAGCAGCAGGGCGAGGAGGCAGCACAGTGGGGAGCCGGCTGGATATGAAGTAGAGGGGTAAGATGGGGAGATGCTGGACATGGTGGGATAGGGGCAGAGGGGACAAATGACAAGTGCCATTCAGGGAGGTACCAGGTTTGTAAGTCACAAAGGGTGCATTTATAGCTTGGAATTGCTCTGCACAGCACAATATCAATGACAGAAGCAGGATTTGAACTCTGGCTGTCCTATTCTTAGGCAACTACTCTAACCATTAGGCTATCTTAGACATCTACGCTGCTATAATACTGTTCTGGGTTCTGAAATCACGTCTGCACCTAGAAGTGCCTGTATTTTATTCAGACATTCTGGCTTAGATGTCCCAGAATGCACAGGCCTGGGTAAGGATCTTCTAAAATTCCCCTCCAAACTGTTTACTTTTTATGGTTTATTCATTGCTGCTTTGTTCTTGTACATAGTTACCCTTGACCCGTGTAGTAAAGTTCTGTTGTTAATCTTTGCAGAATATGGTATTTGCTATTCCTTTGCATGCTTATTGAATATTATCTGGGTCATTAGCAGTTTTTTTTGTTTTGCTTCATTTTGGATTTGCATTTTGTTTTGTTTTATTTTTATACATTTTAATTTCAGGGCAATTTTGTTAATTAAGAGGTAGCTGTGGCTGCTGCCAAAACAAGCAAACAAACAAACAAAAAAACAGCTGAAAGTTTACTAGAGGTTTACAGGCACATTAAAAAAAATGTTTTTTTTCTACTTTGTTAATAATTGTCAAGACTTGTCCTTAAACTGCTGACCTTTGTGTTAGAAGACAGTTGTCTTCCAAGATGAGCTCTTACATCTTCTATGAAGCTAATTCTAGCCAGCCTGCTCTTAAATATCATATTTCTGGTGATCTTCATTTCTCGTTTTCTGACCGGACCAAAGCTTAATTGTTCTTGAGCTCTGTGGAAAACCCTTCCTGTATTTTTTGCCTTTTGAATCTATTGACTCCTGTTCTAGATGCTTATGTGGATGCTCTCCTGAGCTAAGGCCCTCCCCATGGATGCTTAGAGTGGTGGACAAGTGGCTAAGGATAAGGTCAGACCCTCTCCAGCTAGTTTGCTCAGGTAAGGCTTCCCCCAAGTCAAATGTCAAATACTATTATAAAAGTGATATGCAATAAAGAGCATTAGAATTAAATAATGGCAATTTTCTTTATTAAAAAACAAAATTTCTCTCTTTGAAGTACTATTAACAAAAACGTAGCTGTTATGTTTTATGAAGTTATCAATGACAATATAACAGTCTTCCATTCCCCAGCTCTTCTTCCCTGGTCCATTATTCACCAGTATTTCACTCACACTCTCTCCCCCTCCATGTCTAACATCTCTCATCCACTATCTCTCTTGCTCTCTCTTTCTCTCCATCCAGTACTTCCGCTC
Source organism: Ichthyophis bannanicus (assembly GCA_033557465.1). Classification (NCBI taxonomy): domain Eukaryota; kingdom Metazoa; phylum Chordata; class Amphibia; order Gymnophiona; family Ichthyophiidae; genus Ichthyophis; species Ichthyophis bannanicus. The sequence goes on from CM066031.1 coordinate 1,545,059,074, forward strand.
TCAATCCCCCTATCCTTCTATGTCCCCCCTCCCTTCCTATCTCCCTGCAACTAGCATCTACTTCATTTCCATACCATACCATCCCCTCCCTATTACTCCCATGTTTAGCATCTATTTGCCTTTTTCTCAACCTATTTATCCCATGTCCATCATCTCCCCTCTGTCTCCCTTTGTCCCCTTCTTCCCAAGTCCAGCATTTTCTCATAGTCTCCCTATAACCCCCTGGCAAACATTTCTCCTCCTTGCTTCCATCTCTCCTCATTGCTTCTCCCTATGTCCGTTCCCCCATGCCTCTTCCCATGTCCAGTATCTTCCTAGCCCCTAGCCTCAATCTTATCCCCGCTGTCTCCCTATTCCCTCCCCTGTATCCAGTATCTCCCTTCTGACTTCCTATGGCCTTGAGCATCCACCTCCAAATGCCCCCTCATGTCCATTCCCCCCTTTCTAATGCCCCCCATATCTACCCCTTGAATGAACAAGGGGCAGAGCCTGCCCACAGAGCAGCCTGTCCCATGGGCAGGAGTTGTGCAAGCCATGATTCCAGCCCAGAGATGCAGGGCACATTCTGCCTTGCACAGCCCCTGCCCACTAGTTCTCAAGTGTTATGCTACATGTAGTCTATTAAATTTATATTGTCCAAACCCCTCCACGTCTTCCTGAGTCTCCTAAAGCGGCTTTTTCCTCTGTGCCCATCATGTAGAACAGTAACGCCTTTGGTCTATGCCCTGTATACCACCTTTGATGGATTTCTTCATAAAGCAATTAAATATCGCTTGCTACATTCATCTCAATCCCCTTCAAAGGCTCTTTTCCTAATGATTCCTGTCTATTAATGCTTAGTGTGCCATAAATATCTAATTATGTGTTATTTACCTCAAAGTTTATTCCTTAAAAGAGGCTTTGTGGCAGATTATTGTGATGTGCTGCACGTTAGTAAACAGGAAATTCATGTCTGATCTTCATCTACATCCTGAGCTTCTGCAACCATCAGTGTCCCCAAAACATGGCATTAGCAAGCTAGAAATGGGCCCCATGCGACAGCCACACACAGGGACTTCTGCTCTTCTGGGCAGGCTCTGCTGTGCAAGCCACAACTGCGGCCCAGAGAAACAGAGCCTGATCACAGGAGCCGACGTCAGGGGGATGCCATCGCTAGCTGCCCGCCCCAGCTTCCCATTCAGGATGACCTGCAGTGTGCCAGCAACCTAGTGGAGAATTTGCTTGTGGGACATAATGTTCCCAAAGGCAAAAGGCTATGAGAGGCTGCGATCACTACTCACAGCCTTCTGCCCACGGGAGCAGCGTGTCCTGAGGGCAGGCTCTCCACTAGGCTGCTGGTGCTCTGTGGGCCATTCTGAAAGGGAAGTGGAGGCAGGCGGCTAGCGACGGTGTCCTCCTGACGTCAGCGCCCCACTGCCACGCTTGCCCAGCTTACTGTGTAGTGCTGAACCTGGAACGTATCCATTGTTGTAACCGGTTACTGGGACATTCATCTTTAGGGATAGAGATAGAGTGATTTCAAAAGGCACTTACATGTGCCTCCCTTCAATGCTGCCACTCCCCTGGATTTTTTGACATCATGCTTTGTGTGTTCTGGATTCCTCCTAAATGGCCCTTCTAAAATCCCACTTCACATGTATAGATGAGATAAAGGTATAAGGAAGAAGGTTTTTAGATTTGTTGGGAAGTAGGCAAATATTTTGAGGAAGGGGGAGTCTATTTTGAAAGGATGAGTTTCACCTTACCCAGGGTGGAACCCTGCACAACATTGATTAAAAAAAGAGCTACCTTTTCCCTAAATCATGAGAAAAAGCTAACAGTTAATCATGAATACATGGTTTGGACTGAGGAATCTTCAAAAGAAATTGGCAAAATGTGGAAACTAGAATATCTATATGCTCATTTTCAAAGCTCTTTTTATGGGTAGAACTGTTTTTTTACTTGTGCAAATGGGTTATTTGGAAACAGCCTCCCCTACATGCACAAGTATAATGACCTGCCCTGAGACGTAGCTACTCAAGAGAGGTGAGATGCAAGATGCTGGCAGGATCACGAAGGAGCCCAACTGATCTCCTGAGTGCTGGGCAGACTGGAAACTGACTGGAACGGCATCGGCCAACAGCACGGTTCCCAACACTGCACTAAAAAGGGGAGGGGAGCAGGGCTGTAAAAAAGAAAAGCAGCGGCCATGAGAAACATTGGCAGCGGCAAGATTGATGAGGCAAGCATGGCACAACAGCTCCCTCATCCCCCCACACCTGGTGCAGATCTTCGGCACCCTCGCCAAGGCAGCCTATCATGGCAGGAGAGAGAAAAAAGTGGATCCGACTGTACTGGCCATCTTGGAGGCATTGGGAGCTGTGGGGCAGAGCTTCGGGCAGGGCTCTGTGTTAAAGGGGACTGCAAATAAGAACCACTACTGATTTTGCTAGCAATCAGTGTATAACACCTCAGGGCAGACACAGCGCTGCATAAACAAATAAAAAAGGCAGTTCCTTAGAAGAGATATGGCCCCAGCTAAGACAAACAAGGAGAACAGCAGACAAACAAGGAGAACAGAGGGCAGCAGCAGGCCAAAAGGAAGAGCTGCGGGGTCCAAGGTGGAGGCGAAGCGACGAAGAAGAGGAATAAGGTGGGGGACAAAGGCATGAAGTTTGGCGGAGCAGCACAGCACAAGCCCAACACAGGAAAAGGGAAGAATAGCAACAGGAATGGCACAACAAGGCCTGGGGGAAGGGGCACCCAACAGGAAGTAGGGCCAGCATCTGGGCATCAGTGGCACACACCCAGCCATAGGAGCAATTGTGAGACCTTCAGGGACACCTGAGAGACAGCGCTATGGCTGGGCAATGAGGATCTGGAGGCACCGGTGCTGTGCAACCTCGTGAACAATGTGAGAGCCATGGCCGCTGTCCATGGAGCGGGACGTGTGCAGTCTCTGCTGAGTACACTTGAGGAAACACAAGGCCCAGCACCAGTGATGCCAAGGGATAGGGGGCATCAGCTTAGTGGCTGCATCTGGAAATCAGGGATAGAGAGGTGAGTACGAATAATTGCTTAATGTAATGCGGGTTGATGTTGTGGGACAGGGGAAGGGGGAGGAACAGGCTGTGGCAAGAAGGCATGGTTGGCATGTGTGTGAATGGGGGAATGAATGGTGTTAGGGAAGGGAGCAGGGGGAGCTGAAAGTTCGACACAGGAGGCATTGAGGGAAGGGGTCATGATGGCTATGCAGCTGTGGGGGGGGGGGGCAAATGGGGAGAGGCACGGGCGAACAGTCTGGCATCATGGGGCTGTTACAAAAGCTGGTGCAATTGATAGTGAGTAACTCCAGAAGATAATGTTGATGATTTTCTAGAGTCTTTTGAAAGAGTGGCACAGGCTTTAGCATGGCCAGAGACCCAGTGGGCAGTAAGGCTGGCAGCCTCATTAACTGGAGAGGCACTAGCAGCTTACAGAGCAATGCCAGCAGCCCAGGCTTTGATTTATAAGGATGTAAAGGCAGCTATTAGAGATCGCCTAGGGTTGTCTATTTCAGAGTATAGGCGAATGTTTAGAGCTGTTACATTGAAAGTGGGTGAGACACCCAGGGCTCTGAGTCAGAGAATCAGAAGTTTAGCTGTAAAATGGTTGGAGCCTGAGCAAAAGACAGTAGAAATGTTATTAGATAGTATAATGCTGGAACAATTTATGCTTGGGGTACCTAAAGATTTGAATGTTTTTCTTATACAGCAAAATTGCCAAAATCTTGGAGAGGCAACCATGCTAGCAGAGAGATTCTTGGAAGCCACGCAGGCTTGCCATAGAATGGGTGGCCCTCTAAAGATGGATGCTGAGGCTAAATGTGCTGTATCAGAAAAGAGAATAATTAAGAATGTTTCAGAAAATGAATGTAGTGCATCAAACCAGATGACACAGTGGAATAGAAAAAAATGTTTCAAGTGTGGAAAAGTGGGACACTTAGAGAAGAGATGCCAGACACACACTAGTTTAATGGGTCTGGATTTAAAACAGCCCAAGGAAGGATTTCTTTTGATGGTTGATGTGCAAGGAATTACCACAAATGCATTATTAGACTCTGGGGCAGACCAGAGTATGATGTCAAAAAGGCTTTGGAAGAGGATAGAGGCCCAAGAAAGATTTGTGCCTAGAACCCCTGAAAGCCAAGTTCACATCAGATGCATTCATGGTGCTGCATCATCATATCCCACCTATAGGCTAAAGGTTAAGTGCCTAGGGAAACAAGAGGAAGTCCTGTTAGCAGTGGTGCCTAGGCTACCCTTTGATTTGGTTCTAGGAAGAGACTGGCCAAGATTTAAGCAGGGTCTAGTGGAAGGACTAGGAAAAAAGGAGGGAGAAGGTTTAATGGTAGTAGCTCCCGGGCCTTTATTTGGAAGTCCTCAGACCCCAGCTAAAAAGATGGTTAAGCGTCCAGAAGACCAAGCTACCCCAAAGCAGATATTCGTCCTAAAGTACCATAAGGTCTCTGAGAAGGCCCAAGCTCCTAAGCGGGCAACCCCTCAGTCTGCTGGGTTTGACCTATGCAGCATAGAAAATGTGACTGTACCGAGCCAAGGGAGAGCCCTGGTTGACACCGGTCTCCAAGTGGAAATACCAATTGGATGTTATGGGAGAGTAGCCCCAAGGTCCGGATTAGCCCTTAAATATTTCATCGATGTGGGTGCGGGAGTAATTGATCCCGATTACAGGGGCAATATTAAAGTTCTGTTGTTTAACTTTGGACAGAATGAGTATCATGTGAAGACAGGAGACAAAATTGCCCAATTGATCTGTGAGAGGCTGGGTTTTCCACCTGTGGAGGAGGTCACATCCCTAGAGAATTCTGAACGTGGAGCCAAAGGCTTTGGTTCTACTGATGTCAAAGGGGTTAAAAGCTTAGCTGCCACCTGTGCCCGAGAGAGGGAGGTGAGTGAAGAGGAAGATTTGGGACCCCAAGTATCTGATTGTAAAGAAAAATCAGAGCCCCAAATAGGTGAGGACCTGACAATGGTACAACAGGAAGAAATTAGGAAGTTGCTTAAGGAATTCCCAGATGTGTTGACACCCATACCTGGGGAGACCCATTTGGTGGCCCATGAAATAATAACTCCACCTGGGAAGTTGGTTTGTCAAAGGCCATACCGCTTGCCTGAAGCCAAAAGACAGGAGGTAGTGGCACAAGTCCAGGAGATGTTGGACATGGGGGTAATAGAAGAGTCAAAGAGTCCCTGGAATAGCCCCATAGTCCTGGTGCCGAAGCCTGATGGATCCTTAAGATTTTGTATTGACTTCCGGCAGGTAAACGCCATATCAGTTTTTGATGCATATCCAATGCCAAGAATTGAGGAGCTGCTAGACCAGCTGGGACAGGCTCAATACTTAACCACCCTTGATATGACAAAAGGATATTGGCAAATCCCGCTCACCAGGGAGTCGAAGCCGAAAACTGCGTTCAGCACCCCCGTTGGCCTTTTCCAGTTCAAGAGGATGCCTTTCGGACTGCATGGAGCAGCGGCTACCTGCCAAAGGTTAGTGGATCAGGTACTTCGACCCCACCAAAGTTATGCTTTTGCATACATGGATGATGTCATAATCCATAGTAACACCTGGGCGGAGCATTTGAAGAGGATCAGGGCAGTCTTGTGCTCTATGAAGCAAGCGGGAATCACTTTAAACCCGAAGAAGTGTGCCTTTGCAAATAGGGAGGTAAAATACCTAGGCCACCTAGTGGGAAGAGGAAAAATTAAACCTCTATTAAGCAAAATAGATAGCATCAGGAATTTTCCTCCTCCAACAACCAAGAAACAACTAAGAAGTTTCTTAGGACTTATTGGATACTACCGCCGGTTTATACCGCAATTCGCAGAGAAAAGTGCCATTTTCACGGATATGCTGCGAAAGAATTGTCCAAACCAGATAAAGTGGACACCAGAAGCTGAAAAAGCGTTTTCAGTATTAAAAGAAAAATTGTGTACAGGACCGGTACTGAAAGGAGTAGACTTCAAGAAACCCTTTCTGGTTCAAACCGATGCATCGGATGTAGGGCTAGGAGCAGTCCTATCCCAGTGCCATGATGGAGAGGAGCATCCTGTGATGTACCTGAGCAGGAAGTTGTCACTGGCTGAACAAAAGTATTCCACGATAGAAAAAGAGTGTTTGGCTATCAAGTGGTCAGTGGAGGCGTTAAGGTTTTACCTTACAGGGAGAAAGTTCCAGTTGGTCACGGACCATGCCCCACTTAAGTGGTTGCAGCAAATGAAGAACCACAATGCCAGGTTGACACGCTGGTACATGGCCTTACAGGCGTTTGATTTTCAGGTTGAACATCGTGCCGGGAAGTTACACAAGAATGCGGATGCACTTTCCCGTATTACGGACTGTAGAGAAGAAGTTTCACCAGTAAAACCAGTCCGTAATAACTTAAGCAGGGGGGTATGTGATAAGGAAGTTTATCATAGCTCAGGTAGGAGCTATAAAAAAGATGATGTGACTCTGAACAAGCAACCTGTCAGTTCTGGTAGAAGCAAGAAAACAGAGTTTTCACATAAAAGACTACCAGTCCCAGAATGCACCAGGTTTCCAGCAGCCATGAGAGGGGCTGAAGTGAGGAAATGTGTGTGCAATCAAGAGAGCTATGAGGTAATCCCTAAGCACTCATCTCAAAGGGCAGGGCCTGATTCAAGACAGCTGCACTGTGTTAGGGAGCAGCACACATTAGGAAAGAATAAGAATAGAGATTATTCTTCAGATAACAGTTACTACAAGCTCCAGCCCAGCTTCAGGGAGAACTTCAAGAACAGCTTCAGCAAAAGCCACAGAAAGAGCTTGAGGGAGAGCTTCAGCAATGGCTACAAGCACCAGTATCACCTGGAGAAACAGAAGCCAAGCCAAGCAGATAGAGAGAGAAGGAAACTCTCTGGAAGGAAGAGAAGAAAGGCCATTGGAAGGTCTGGGAGATTCCAAGGCAGTACTCATACTGGGAGGTATTCCAAAAGCCAGCAGAGTCCATTGGACTGGATTCAGCCAGAGGAATGGAGTGGCAGAGATAGGAATCACCAGTGGCTACCTGGAAGAGAGAAGACTGCATGTGGAAGGGACTTTCAGACCAAGGCCAGAAGGTATGTGAGAGGAGATCCAGTGTCCAGGGATCAAGATTGGAAGGCTGGACATCAGAATTGGGTTACATATTGGCCAGGCTATACAGAGAGGAATAATGATAGCAGGAGAGGCTCAGGTATGAACACTGATCCAGACCCTATCTATAATAGAGAATGGCAGCAAGGGAATAAGCATTCTCATGATAGTGCCTTAATGAAAGACTCATCTGTGCCAATGTATGATATAGACCCTATGATTGTTGATGAAGAGGGAGATACAGCAGATGAAACTATTTATATGGACTGTTCTCTATCTAAATGCTATTACTAGCTTTCTCTGAGCAAACACCTCAGCCATCACAAAGAAACCTAACTTTGTTCTTTATTTCCACTGCAAACAGCTCTTAAAGCAGGATTTGGGCTCACACAGTAGCAGCCAGCCAGCTAAAGGCTTACAGCTGGTCAATTGATAGTAATTAGGGCTGCACCTGATTGTGTGTGTGAGCAAGGGAGAATCACTGCTGAGATCTGCGTGGAAAATAGGCAGAAGTTAACCTAACCAGCAAAGTTTATTCTTTACTTTGTGCCTTTGTATTTGGTAATTATTTGCTAAGAAAACATTAGCTAATTGCCTGACAAGCTGAAGGTTGTTTCTGGTTTACTTTGTGACTTTTTGTTATCCATTTTAAACACTGCAAGCAAGTAACCTCATTTATAGTGCTATCAAGCATACATGTGCTGGGTGAATTAAACCCCATCAATAAAAGAAGTATTTTATTGATCTTACCACTTGGTTTCACAACTCAAATTATTGTCATCAGCTGTGTTTGGGAGTGAATGAACTACAATACCCACAATACCTTGCAAGAATCATATGAATATATGCATCGTCAAGATTGTGTAAGTTCTCACCCTAGGCAGCCGTCTGACAGTACTCATAGCAACCTTTTGATAGCTGTGTACCATATTCCCAGGTTTAGGGTGGCATTACTAAGGTATGCAAGTGCTAGTATTGGGAGATGCACGCAGAGCCCAAACTCCTGTCTCTCCAGGAGGCTTGGGATAATGGGGCCTGTGGGTGCGGGTGTGTCTGCCCCTGTTGGCTGCTGCTTTACGGCAGAGGTTCCCAACTCCATTCCTGCGGTGCCAAACACTGTTCGGGTTTCCATGCTGTCCCTCATGAATATGCATGAGATACATCTGCATACCATGGGGGTGGCGCATAGAAATGCAGCACAGGCATCTTTATCAGAGGCAGCATGGAACCGGAATGGTGTTTGGCCCTCCAGGACTGCATTTGGGAGGCTCTGCTCTAGGTAATGTGCATGTTTATGGTGTCTGTGCTCTGTAGGGTAAAATGTTGGTGTTTTGGGCATGTTAACATCATCTGCAAGAACGGTTCTGCCTGTATTAGCACGTTATAGTAGTGGGTAAAATATGAGGACAGGGTTGGCGGAAACCACAGCTGGGACTTGAACCTATGACCCTCTGCTTCTGAATACAGTGGTTCTGTGCACTGCACCACCATGTTCTCACAGAGATGGTGAATTCTCTGGTGATATCATGACTGTTGGTCAGACAGGGCCTGCCTGTTGCAGTGCATGCCACCCACCTACACAGTGTTAGGCCACGGTCTGCTCCGGGCAGCTGCCACTGCCCCCTCCACCACCAGTATCCCTCAGCCACCATGCTGACATGCCCTTCTGCTGGTGGAGCTGGTGGTGCGCGGTCTCAGGCCGTCAAGTGTGCAGGTAGGCGGCTGCCTATGGTGCATGTTCTGGGGTAGGGGTGCCTGCATAGACATCCATGCTCCCCCCAGCCCCGCCTGCCAGTTTTCCGTGCCCTTGGGGGTTGCTGTTGGGTACTCTCCCCTGTGACGCTTTGGGAAACACACTCGTGCCCATGTTGGGCCCTCATCAGTTGCTGTCTGGCTCTACTGTTTACGCATTCCTATGGGCCAACTGAGCATTACCCTAGTCCCCACTGTGGCCCAGCTGCACCACTGCATGTACCGCCTGCAGCCCTCTGTATCCCCTTTTCCAGCATCTGCCCGGTTGCCCGTTCCGACATGCCCGCCCTGATGTTGCGGGACATGTGCACGCCATAGGAACCCTGTCCGATGGTGGGGAAATCCCTGAGCAGTGCTATTTCACTGTGGGCCCATGCACCTTGTATGGGGACGGGGTATGGACCCTTCCGCGATTTATAAATAAATAAATAAAATAAATAACTAAATAAATATCTGTTCAATGGAGCTTACTCGGGGGGGGGGGGGGGGTGATGTTTCTCATTGATACCACTATTGGCCAGCTTGGTTGTTGTTTTTTTCCAGTTTGTTGGGGTCATTTTCAGTGTTTCTGTGCCCTTTTGTTCTGTGCACATGTATCACACTTATCACCTTTTGTTGGTTTCCCTGCCTAGGCTGTACATTGCTGACAGTTAAATGGTTTCTCTCCCCTTTATTTATTTATTTATTATTTATTTAGCTGTATTTATATCCCGCTTTTCACCGGGTCAAAGCGGTCAATTGGGAGATACATTTAACACGAGGGGATATGACACACATACGCTAATACTTACAGTGCATTAAACGGCAGGTTTTCATTCGCGTTGGAATTCGCATTGGAATTCAGCTCTGAAATTCAGCGCGTTAGTGTAATGGGAGCCTCTCCCCGCCCACTCTCCACCCATTGACCCCTTCTCTCCCCCCTCTCTCAGCCTTCTGCGTTGTTTTACCGTGCCGCGGAGCATCACGCGCGTTAGCGCGTTTACAATCGTTAGTGCGCTATAGCACGCTAACAATCGTTAACATCGTACAACGCGCGTTATTCACGTTTATCTTTATATATATCTTTATTCGGTTTCTTGATAAACCGCCTAAACCATAAGGCATCAAAGCGGTGTACAATAAATGGGCTGCAGGGAAGAAAGATAGAAAAGAACGCCATGGTATGACAGGAAAGAAAAGAAACAGGAGAAGAGGAGAGAGAGTAAAAAGGGCAGAGCGACACAAATAGAAAAACTTACAAGAGAGAGGGGACTAAGGGGGGTAAACGAGGGTAAAGGGTACTGCAGTTTAGTAAACATACCCCATAGTTGTGTTTTTGCACATCTTTAACACAGATTCACTGTTTAAAATTTAGTAAACCTTTATTTGAGTAAAAAGGAAGAGTTGTCATGAGAGGAGATTTCCTCAAGACAAATTTTCCAACAATTAATATTATAGTGCTTGGCTATTACTGCTCTTAGTTTCTTTTTCATGATTTTTTGCGCAGTTGGTGTTTGATTTTGGTTTGCTTTGGAATAGTGGCTGAATGTCATCGCTAGCCTGTTATTCCCGGGTGCCGCCTCTTCTCTAGCCAGGTAGCATTGGGATGTTTGTAGCAGCATGCAGGGATATTCAGCAGCATTAACCGTAATACTGCTGCTGAATATCCCACTGAGTGGCATTTAGGCGCTCGTCTAAATGGTTTTGCATATCCCCCTGTCAATTTTTAGTTTGCAGTAATATATTCCTTATTTGGGAAGGATCTATCTGTGTTCCGCATGTGTCACTGAAGCAACATGTTCTGTTAGCACGAAATTTTTTTGTGGGGATTGGTAGCAATCTGGTTTGTTTGGTTTTCTGAATTGGAGTATGGATGTTATGGGGCCAAGTGCAGTATTTACAATACTGCTCTTTTGTGTAAGTTTTGGAAGTTGATGCTATTATGGTATGGTAGATCTGCTCTATAGGCCCTGAGTAATCTTTGTAGGATTTTGTATTACTTCACAATATGTCCAGTGCTCATGAGGGTTTATATTGCTGTTACAGAGGAGACATCAAATCAGAAAATGTTATTTGGTATGTTGAGTTCTGTGTGAAATGTCCTAGTTTTGTTCTGCACCCATTGTTGGGAGAAGGGTTTGCTTGGATGCAAAATACATGTTCAAAAAGAAAAAGCAAGAACCATATTACAATTTAAAGTGCCAAAATAAAATCAGTTATAATAATTTTATTTTGATGTTATAAACTGCACCATGGTTCTCATTGGATTTTATTTCTCCTTGGTGTGCGATCTCTTTGCATCTCCTTTGTCTTTTGCAGCATTATATATTTACATTAAATACCATGCTGATCTAGGGGTATGTTTACTAAACCGTCTTAACGTGCACTCTGCGACGTTATCACGTGATAAGGTACCGTATCACGCAATAATGGTGCTTTATCAGGCGCCCAGGTACCTTAGCGTTCGATAACGCGCGCAGCGGTGCAAACGAGCGCTGAAGGCGGAGAAAGGCTCCCGGAGGGCGGAAGAAGGCTCCCCAGAAGCGGAGAGAAGGGGTCAATGGGTGGAGAGTGGGAGGGGAGAGGCTCCCTGCACACTAACGCTGTGAAATCCGAGGCTCAAAACTAACCCTGGCGTTAGAGCTGATTTAAAGGGAAAAGAAACCATTTCCGTCAGCAATGTACAGCAAAACCAGGGAAACCTACAAAAAGTGATAAGTGTGATACATGTGTACGGAACAAAAGGGCAAATAAACTCTGAAAATGTACAGAAGAAAATGTAAAAATAAAATAACCAAGCTGGCCATTAGTGATATCAATGGGAAACATCAAAAAACACTCCCAAGAAAGCTCCAAAAAAAAGATATGATTTTTGGAAGGGTCTATGCTCCGTCCCCATACAAGGTGAATGAGCCCACAGTGTAATTGCGCTGAGCAGGGTTTCCGACTCCATTGGCCAGGTTTCCTATGGCGTGCACATGTTCCACAACAGCAGGGCGGGCATGTCGGAATGGGCAACTGGACAGATGCTGGAAAAAGGGACACAGAGGGCTGCAGACGGCACATGCTGCGGTGCAGTTGGCCCACAGTAAGGACTAGGGTGATGCCTAGCTGGCCCATAGGAATGCTGAAACAGTAGAGCAGCCAGAAAGCAACTGCTGATGGCCCAACATGGGCACGAGTGTGCTTTCCACAGTGTCACAGGGGATAGTACCCAGCAGGTACCCCGACGGGCACGGAACATTGGCATGCGGTGCTGGGGGGAAGCGTGGACAGCTATGCAGGTACCCCTACCACAGAACCCGCACCATAGGCAGCTACCTATCCACACACTGGATGGCCTGAGACTGCTCTCCACCAGCACCACCAGCAGAAGGGCATGTCAGCATGGTGGCAGAGGGATACTGGTGGTGGAGGGGGCAGTGGCAGCTGCCCAGAGCAGACCGTGGCCTAGTCCTGTGTAGGTGGGTGCCATGCACTGCAACAGATAGACCCTGTCTGACGAACAGTCATGGTATCACCAGGGAATGCACTGTCCCTGTGGCAACACAGTGGTGCAGTGCACACAGCCAGTGTGTTCAGAAGATCACAGGTTCAAGTCCCAGCTGTGGTTCCTGCTAACCCAGTCCCCATATTTTACCCACTACTAAAACGTGCTAATACAGACAGAATCTTTATTGCAGATGACGTAAACATGCCCAAAACACCTACATTTTACCCTACAGAGCACAGACACCATAAACATGCGCATTACCTAGAGCAGAGTCTCCCAAATGCAGTTCTGGAGGGCCAAACACCATTCAGGTTCCATGCTGTCTCTAATAAAGATGCCTGTGCTGCATTTCTATGCGCTGCCCCCATGGTATGCAGATGTATCTCATGCATATTCATGAGGGACATCATGAAAATCCGAACAGTGTCTGTCCCACCAGGACTGGAGTCGGGAACCTCTGCCCTAAAGCAGCGGCCAACAGGGGCAGACACACCCGCACCCACAGGCTCCATTATCCAATGCCTCCTGGAGAGGCAGGATGTTGGGCCCTGCGTGCATCTCCCAATACTAGCACTTGCATACCTTAGCAATGCCACCCTAAACCTGGGAATAAGGTACACAGCTATCAAAAGGTTGCTATGATTACTGGCAGATAGCAATTCTGAGGTTAAGTACAATTTTCTGAGTGAGCTGCATCATAGCAACCTTTCTGATGTCTGTTGTGTGTGCTACAGGTCTTGTGTCTGACAGTGTTTACCACCCTGGGGGGTGACCCCAACAGTATTGCATACCATAGCCATGCCTGCACTGTACCCAGGACTGGTGCGGTGGCCAGGGCTGCCAAACACCTCTATAGTTGCACAATGCTGGCATAGGTGTAGGGAGTGTGTGTCTGTCTATCCAGTGTGTGGTGGCTGCAAACACCCTCCACAGCCCACACTGCTAGCACTGTTGCCAATATTGGCCTGCCAATGTGCATAATGAGAAGCAAGGTACTGTGGGAATAGCCAGGATAGGGTGGCCTGGCCTGGATCCATCTGTACATAGCATAGGGCAATGGCTCGGACATTGTAGTGGCCAGCAACCACCTGCACGGACAGGGTGGCCACAGCATGTCCTGCTGGAAGGTCACTCTTACCCTGACTGAGCAGTGACCACAGCATGGCTAGGTTCCCCCATAGTGCGGTATAGTGTTTCTCTCATGTGATATTTATGGGTTCTCTTTTGGGGCCCAATCACTGATTTATCTGCTTGGTGTGTATGCTGACATCTCAGTTTTGGGTGCATGCATCTTCTCCAGGCCCATGGACTAGCTAGCAAACTGTCAGCAGCTAGTATGTGTCTTGTTGGAGCACCTTGCAGGGTGCAACGGCTGGGGGGGGGGGGGGTTGCTGCTGGAGAATGTCAGATAGTGGTGGGGGGCACCTGTGCATTTCCAGGCCTACTGTCTGTCTGCTATTGCTTTATGGATGTGTACAGCTCTGCATTGCCTGCGCTGTAGGGTGTCTGTTCCACAGCAGGACCGGGGTGATGGTCCCCTTTACTGCCACCATTGCAGGGAGGTAGAATGTGGATCTGTTGGTGGGTGATCCTGTTTTCCACCCTGAGCCCCAGAGGGTGGGTTGTGTGGTGATACATAATCCACCTATGGGCCCAAACACCCTCCCCCCTCCATCTACATCATATGACCATAGCACCAACACAGGATATGCACTATTCTAGGTGCATCATAGCCCATAAGGGCTAGACATGACTGAGAAATACAGAAGGACACAGATGTATCCTAGGTGTGTCTGCAGGAACTACCTAGCACACACAGTAGCATTGATGGGGACCTGCAGCATAGCGTATTTCAGCCATGAAAGGTGCTGTGGACCTGGTGCTGGGCGCCCCACCTCACCCTCAGGGTGAGCACAGTACCCGCACAATGTGACGGTCTGTAGCTACTCTGTGCCAGAACCACACACGGTCGGTTCCTCTTACCAGGCCGAGGTGCTGTGGGGGTGCATACCCCATCTTGTGCCCATCTCTAGACTGCTGCTTTGCATGTGCAGTGCATCATGGGTACGGGTGGGTTAACCCTATCCTGGTAACTACAGCAGACAGTTTGTGTGGTGATGTGCAGTCCTTCTGCAGCCAGCCAGGGGTTTGTTAGCAGCTATAGAGCTGTAGTCCACTGGTTATTTCACTGCCTGTGGGGCCAGAGTTCATGGGTTCAAACCCATGGTGGGGTTATTTGATAAGGCTGTCCAAGGCATTGTCTATTTTTAATGTACATTAGTGCTGCCAGCAGAAACACCCTCAGTGTACTGTAACCATAGGGCACCCTATAAAGCACCTTATAAGGTGCCTTATCAGGTGTCCTCTAAAGTGCCTTATAGGATGCCCTATAGGGGAAATTATAGGGTGCCTTGGTGGACAGTGCACTTTAGGTATAATCTTTTTATTTGATTTCCAAAATGTTTCATCATTACAAGAAATCAAAGAAAATCAAAATAAACAATCTAGAATTATTAACATCATAAGAAAACACAAATACAACAGTATAGTCCACCATAGGAGAGGCACTAAATATATAGAAAAATAATACAAAATAAGGTAATCACAAGGAGAATAATCTCCATATAACAGCCCAAAACAATTAAACCACCCAATCAACCAACCTCATGAAGCCGTGACCTCCTTGCTAAACAGAAAACTCTCTAGCTGTAGTGAATCAAAGAAAACGTATCTAACCCCCTGATAAGATATTAAACACTTACAGGGATATCTCATGAAAAAGGAAGCACCTAAAGCCAACACGCGAGGCCTAAGAGCCAAAAAGGCCTTCCGCCGTGCTTGCATGGCTCTAGATACGTCCGGAAACAATTGAATGGGGGCACCACAAAAGGAAACTTCTATTTTTAAAGTATTCCTTAAATACAGAGATCTTATCATTATCTGAAATAAATGTTACAAGTAAAGTATTCCAGAAAGAAATATTATCTTGAGTATCCTCCAAGAATTCAGTTAAATTGAGCTCAGGAGGCAACTGCTGCTGAGAACCAGTAGCAGACCACCCAACTGAACAACCCGACCTGTGAGGTAATACATTTTAGAAAAGGAAATAGTATCAGCATTTGACAATTTCAATACCTCACGAAAATATTTACGCAATAAAATCTCTGATGAAAGCAAATGACACCTAGGAAAATTCAGAAATCTAATATTTTTAGATTTAACAACATTCTCATACATTTCTAACTTATGATTAAGCGATAAATTATCCTCCACAACAGCTGTCTGACCTGCCTGCAGTGACTGACACAAAGCTTCACATTTAGGTACTTGAGCACTAAGCAATTCCACCTGGTTTCCCACCTGAGCCAGCCCTGCTACCACTTCATGAGTAAAGGAGCAGAGCTGAGTCACCGTAGACATCAGAGTACGCTCCGTACGTGTCACCACCCTCCAGATATCAGCCAAGGAGACCTGGGAATCAGGCATTCCCAAGGCTGCATCCGGAGGGGGAGACCAGGAGACTGGTTTAATCACTCTCAACACAGGCACGGAAGCGTTCTGTCCCAATGGAGAACTACAGGCGGTATTCACAGGCGTAGATCCCATAGGTGGAGGGGGTGGAGTACGGTCAATGGAGCTAAGGGAGGCTCCCCCAGATACATCTAATGGGGAGCCCACAGCGGGAAGTGTAACAGCACCAGATGAAGGAGTAAATGTCTATCCATAGGACCACTCACCACAGAAGAAGGTTTCACCACCTCTGTTGTTACTGCTGATGGTATCTTCTTTTTCCTCTTTCCCATGGATAGTCCACTTCAGCGTCTTAAACTACTCCAACGGTGCTCCAAGGGGTTCCCAAGGGGCCTATAAAGCCCCTTGTAACGTGCCCCTTTAATACGCGCCACCCGCGTGCGCTCACCCGCACAGGGAAGAGCAGGAGGAAGAAATAAAGGGGAGAAGGACCCCAAGGGTGTCTGGGCCGTCCTGCCCAGAGCATGCCTCTCCGCTGACCTGCGGCTGCCTCTACGATCTCCTCCCGGCTCCTCTATGCTCCCGCAGCTGCTTTTAAGCCCCCAAGGGCGTCGGGGCCATCCTGCCCAGAGCCTGCCGCTCCGCTGACCTGCGGCTGCCTCTACGATCTCCTCCCGGCTCCTCTATGCTCCCGCAGCTGCTTTTAAGCCCCCAAGGGTGTCGGGGCTGTCCTGCCCAGAGCCTGCCGCTCCGCTAACCTGCGACTGCCTCTATGATCTCCTCCCCGACAGTGCACTTTATAATGTGCCCTATGGAGTGCCTTATAGGGTGCCTTATGCAGCACCTTAGGCTACGGCACGTGAGGGTGTGTTTGCTGGCAGCACTAATTAAACTACAAATAAAATGCCTCACAAATCAATACTTACACGTAAAAGTTACTGCCTCAGCCAGCCTTATGGAGTAGGCACACTGGGGGATCAAGCTCATGACCCCTGTACTAATCAGTCAGTGTATTAACCATTGTGCTACACCTCTGTTTCTGTGTTTGTATGTCTGCGCGCCTACTTATGATTACCGCGCGTTAACGTGCTTAGCGGCATCTCGCCTGATAATGTGCGTAGCGCACGTTATCGCACGATAATCCCGTTTTGCTACTTTAAGACCGACACGCCCACACTTTTTATGGCAGCCTGCACACTATCGCCGGGCGCACGTTAAGACGGTTTAGTAAACATACCCCCTAGTGTGTAGTGTTAGGAGGCAATATGTTTTGTATTAGATTTCCAGGCTAAATTATTAAACTACTACCATTTTTGTTGCATAAAAACATCATTGAAAAGTTTAAAAAAATATATAGCCTAGGAATATATTGCTTTCTTTATTCTTGGGGCAACCACCTGACTGATGTTCTGAGTGAGGGGACCTTCTGTTCCCTGACTAGAGCTCTGAGGAGGCCTTTCCATTTTGGCTGCTGGGCGAGGGCACCAGTTCATCTCTTGCCTCAAGCTGCAGAATGTCTTGAGCTGCCCCTGATGGTATGGGTGAGTTTGTAGGAACCCTGTGAGAGTTCCTCCTCTCCTTTAATGTGTAAGCTGACATTTTACCAGAAGGTTTTAAATTGTAAGCTAGTACTTATATTCTAACAAATGAATAAAAAATAAGCATGTTAAACAAAAAATTCTAATCCTTAGAGGTTGCTGTATTAAAGCAGATTAACACTGACTATTAATGCATATTTATGCAATGTTTAAAAATGTGTATTAATGACTGATGTTGAATGAGAAGCAAATGAACCCCAATAAATAGGCATAATGAAGAAAATGTTTTTGTTTTGTTTTTGGCAGTGACAGTGAAACAGGTCTGCTTTTATTAATAAGGTAAAATGGAGCTGCAAGCAACATTACATGCTTCCAACAGTGACTTCTGCCAATCATAAAAGTCTCACAACAATCCTGATGAGTCAAAGGACAGAATTAGATTCCTACACAGAGAAATATCACAGCAGTCCTATCTGAAAAAAAAACTGCATGAACAACAAAGCCAAGTTTTACTTATTACCTAAACCCCATAAGTTAAAAATTATCAGATATTTTGAAACTAACAAGAAAGAACTTAAAGATCTTGGCTTTCTAATATATTATAAGCCATAAAATATTTTGCCCTCCTTCCACCCCTCTGCCCCCTCAGGCAGAAGCGCAAAGAGAAAAGAAAATGCTGTGATAGAAAAGAGTGAGATCAAAGTGGTAAGGGAGAATTAAATTTTACTCTATCCATCCTTTTACCTGCAAGAGGAACTCTGAGTAGGAGCCTGGCTTGAGAGAAGTCTGGGGAGAGGATGTAATATCTGAAGCATTCATCTTGGTGTCCATGAAGTCTTTACTTCCCTGGGGGGCAGAAGTCAGATAGAAGGCCCCATTTGTGAAAGTGAGCAAAGTAGTACAGCAGATCCTGATCAAGGGAAGCGAGTAGAGACTTTGCTAGATGAACATCCAGGAGCTGAAGGAGACTGCCTAGAGGAGCCTTACAGAACAGCAACCACCTAAACTTCATGCGTAAGACCTTGAAAATAAAGACCTATGCATGTAAATTGCACATATCTTTATGTAGCGCCTTTATAAAATCATCCTCCAAAAGTCAAAACTAAAATTTTAAACCTAATTCTAGCTTGGAGAATACTCTTTCTCCAATAAGAGGTCATATGATTAGCTTTTTGACATTATATAAAAGTTTAATGGCAGTGTTTTGCAAAAGTTGCAGGCATTTCAGATTTCCAATTGTCGAGCAAAAAAGGATTTCCAATTGTCAAATGAGCAAAAAGGAATTGCAGTAATCTAGATGACCTAACAAAAAGGTACATAGCAGTTTGCGAATAGATCCCTGGTCCAAATAAGAATGCACGGAGAGAATCAATCTCAAAGAATATATACACATCCTTTTGAACCATAGATATTAACCTCAAAAGTAAAATAAAAGTCTAAAATGGCTCCCATAATTGTCACTGAACCTCATTTTTAATTGACATGCACCCACTGATGGAATGAAAAGGGGTGAAGGCAATTGTCCAGAGAATTAAATAGTCTCTGACTGAGCCACATTCAGTTTCAAGTGATAAGAATTCAAACAAGCTGCCACTGCTGATAGACAATCATTTAATCTCTCAGATGTCTCTCCAACAACAGGATCCCAATAAGATAAAGTTAGAATATTGTCAGCATACATAGCTATTAAAGCACAACCTTGAACAAATAAAGCCAGAGGAGCTGTAAGAAGATTAAATACAACTGGTGCTAAAATGGATCCTTCTGGAACCCCTCATAAAAGATATTTCACAGCAGAAATCGATCCTAACAGAACCCGATGAGAATCATTGACAGGAACTGAGCAAAATCATTCCAAAGCTAGATCAGTAATTCCTTGCGATTCCAATCTCTCAAGTAATAATGCATGATTATCCAACTCAAACTCATTAGCCTTGTCAAAAGAGATGAAAGTCAACTGTTATATACGCTCAACAAATAATCACTGAAAGAGGTGACACTCTACTATCTGTCTCAGTGTGTTGAAAGATGTATGTATCAATACTCGCAAGATCACATAACAAATTTTCATACAAGGAAGGTCTCAGACTTGTTAACACTGAATCGTGAGTAACGACTCAAGTGTTATATTAGCATCAATGACCTTTCCTATGTACTAACAAACACAAATATTCCAGAAGATCTACATCAAATTCAGCAAAGCTTTCCTTATCTGCAGAAATAATTGCATATTGCTAAAAAAATTAAAATCCCGGATCGACATCCAGTTCAGCAAAGCTTTTCTTTATCTGCAGAAATGAATCTGTGTTGCTGAAAAGTGAAAATCCCAACGCAACCATACAGTACTGTCCCCGTGTTTCACATTATGTTTCTTCAGGGGTATGTAGATCGTACAAACCATGTAAGAAGTGGCTATGCTGCCCGTGTTTACCTGCCCTAATGTTTCTAGGGCTGTATCTAAGTCTTTTGCGCGGCGTCTTTTGGAGACTTAGGGGCATGTTTACTAAAATCCGCAAAATAGCGCGCCGCAAAATAGCGCACGGCAACGCGGCACTGAAACACGCAGAAACGCGTTTAAACGCCCCGCACACGTGCGTGTCACCCCCGCACAGGTACGCGGCTCACTAACGGGCCCCGTACAAGTGCGGGCCCGCAAATGTCCGATAGAGGCGTGGAACGGCGAAAGGAGGGCGGAGGAAGGCTCCGGAGGGGCGGAGGGACGGGGTCAATGGGTGGAGAGTGGGAGGGGAGAGGCTCCCCGCACAGTATCGGGCCCGAATTTGCATGTAAAAACTACCGCGAGTGAAACACTCGCGGTAGAAAGCATTTAAAGGGAAGAGAAACCATTTCCGTCAGCAATGTACAGGAAAACCGGGGAAACCAGCAAAACGTGAGCAGTGTGATATATGTGCACAGCACAAAAGTGAAAATAAAAATAGAAAATGACCACAACAGAACTATTAAAAATAGTAATTCAGCTGGGGAACAGTTATAGTGATGGGCAAATACAGAAATCACACCCAGCAAAGCTCCAGAAAAAAGAAATGAATTTTGGAAGGGTCTACTGAGAGGAGACTCTTCCAAAAAACATTTCCACGTTTTGGAGCTTTCCTGGGAGTGTTTGCTATGGTTGCCCATTAATATCACTGTTGCCCAGCGTGGTGATATTTTGTCCCACATTTCCCGTGGTCATTTCCGGGGTTTATGTGCACGTTTGTCACCAGACAGGGTGCATATGCCCACAGTAGAATTGCGTAGAGCAGGGTTTGTGACTCCATCCTGCCAGGCTTACTGCCTCCAGGGGCTGCACTGTCTCTGTGGCCAAAGTGTGGTACAGCGGACAGAGTCATTACCTCTAGGACCAGAGGGCAGAGGTTCAAGACCCAGCTGGGGCACCTGCCAGCCCAGTCCCTATATTTTACCCACCACTAAATAAAGATAGCGCAGACACCCCTGTATGCATGGGGAAAACACCCATATTTTACCCAACACCGCACACACACCACAACAATGGGCATTACCTACAGCCAAGTCCCCCAAATGCAGTCCCATACTGCCACATTGCAATCAGGTCAACTGCTTTTTCTGAGAGAAGTTCATGCCAGCATGTTGGCGGACAAGTACATGTGGTGCAGGGGGCAGTGGCTGCTAACCACAGAAGACAGAGGCCTAGCCATGTGCAGGCTGGCACAGTCCACTGCAACAGACAGGTCCTGCCGGATCCACAGTCATGGACAGTCCAGGGAATCCAACCAATCTGTGGCTACACAGTGGTGCAGTGCACACAGACAGTGCATACAAGAACAGAAGGTCACAGGTTCAAAGCCCAGCTGGGGCTACTGCCAATCCTGCCCACATATTTTTTCCACAACTAAACAGTGATAGTAAGGACACACCTTTCATGGCGGGGACATATGCAATGGTAAGACATCTATCTTTTACCCCACTGAGCACAGACACCATGAACAGGGGCAGTACCTAGAGCAGAATCACCCAAATGCAGTCCTGGTGGCCACACACCAGTCAGGTTCCATGCTGACACTCATACAAATGCCTGTGCTGTATATCTATGCACCACCCCCATGGCATGTAGATGTAGCCCATGCATATTCATGAGGGATAGCAGGAAAACCCGAACAGTGTGATGCAAACCTGGACTGGAGTTGGGAATCTGTGCCGTAAAGCAGCAGCCATCAAGGGCAGACACACCCACACCCACAGGCCCCATTGGCCAATGTCTCCTGGAAAGGCAGAACATTGGACCATGCATGCAGCACCCAAAACGAGCACTTGCATAACTTACCAATGTCACCCTACACCTGAGGTATACGGTACACAGCTCGGAGACGTTTGCTAGGAGCACAGGCAGGCAGTTATCCATACGTTACGTACATACTGCTAGTTGACCCCATCCAAACAATCTGTTAGGTGTTTGCGGGGCATGCTCCAGGCCTGGCCTCTGACGGTGCTTACCACCCTGGGGAGTGACCACCAGCTGTAATGCGTACCATATCCATGCCTTGCCGTGCTCAGGACCGGTTTGGTGGGCAAGGCTACTTACCCCCTCAATCGTAGCACCATGATGGCAGAGGTGTGGAAGTGTGTGTCTGTCTATACAGTGGGTGTTGGCTGCAAGCCCCTTCAACAGCCCGCACTGCCAGCACTGTTGCCAGTATTGGCCAGTCAATGTGCATAATGAGGTGCAAGGTACCATGGGTATAGCCAGGGCAGGGTGGCGTGGCCAGGATGCATCTGCACTGGGCATAGGGCCCTGGCAGGGACATTGGCTGGGATATTGTAGTGTCCGGCCACCACCTACACAGACAGGGTGGCCAAAGCATGTCCTTCTGGGGGATCACGCTCACCCTGACTGTGCAGTGACCACAGCATGGCTAGGCCCCCCCATAGTGCTGTATAGTAGTTCATGTGATAGATATGGGTTTCTCTTTGGGGCCCAGTCACTGATCTATCTGCTTGCTGTGTATGCAGACAGCCCAGTTCTGGGTGCATGCATCTCCATTGGGAACATGCACTATGGACTAACCAGCAGACTGTTTGTAGCTGGTAAATGTCTTGCTATAATGGCTTGCAGGGTGCAGTGGCTGTTGGCTTGCTGCAGGGGAATATCTGGTGGTGGAGTGCAGCTTACCATACCCTGGGCTTATGTCTGTCTGCTATTGTGTTATGGCTGTGTATGGAGCTGCCTGCCTGGGGGTGGGTGGTGGTGTTCCTCAGCAGGACTGGGGTTGATGTTGCCCTCTACTGCCACCTTTGCAGGGAGGTAGAGTGTGGATCCCTTGATGGGGACCATGTTTGCCATGGGGGGGGGGGGGGTGCCTGATGGCGGCAGACAGGGATATCCATGGTGTTTGTGCAGAAACTAGCTATCTTACACATTAACACTGCTTTGGAACGCCCGCTTGGCCTCCATCAGCCATAGCAGGTGTTGTTGACCTGGTCCTGGCCACCTCATTGCACACTCAGGGTGAGCACAGTACCCGCACGATGTAACGGTGTGTGGCTACTCTGTGCCAGTAAAACACCCGGTCAGTGCCCCCTACTAGGCCAAGGTGCTGTGTGGGTGCACCCGGTCACTTCCCCCAACAGGGCCGAGGTGCTGTGGGGGTGCATTCCCCATCTTGTGTCCATCTGCGGACAGCTAATTTGCATGTGCAGTGCATCATGGGTACGGGTGGCCTAACCCTATCCTGTTGACACCAGCAGACTGTCTGTGAGGTGACGTGTAGGCTATCTGCAGCCAGCCAGGGGCCTGCTTACAGCTATGGAGCTGTAGCGCAATGGTTACATCACTGCCTGTGCAGCCAGAGGTCATGGGTTCAAACCCACAGTGGGGCTGTTTGGTAGGGCTGTCTACAGCTTTATTTTTATTTACTGTACATATGTCTATGCCGGCAAGACCACCCTCAGCTTACTATACCCATTAGGTGCCTCTGAGGGTGCTTCATAGGGCGCCCTGTAGGCCACCTTATGGTTGCCATCCCTATAGGGTGCACTATACATTATCCTGTGTCGCAACATACATGCTGCCCTATAGGGGTCATTCAAGGGTGCCTTGGCGAACAGTGCACTGTAACATGTGCCTTATGGGCCGCCGTATGTTAACATGCTGGGAGAGTGCGTTTGCTAGTAGTGATAACAAAATACAATTATACAGCCTCCTACAGCACTCCACAACATAATACATACTGCCTCAGCAGGCATTTTTCACTGGGCATTGTGAGGAGTTGAACCCCTGATCCCTGCACCATTGGTCAGTGTTTTAACCATTGTGCTGTGGCTCTGCTCCTGTGCTTGTGCATCAGCGCGCCGCCTTGTGCCTATCAGCGCGCCGCCTTCTGCCGCCCAAGGGGACCAGTGCGCCGCCTTCTGCTGCCCAGAAATAACTGTGCGCCGCCTTATGCCGCCCAAAAATAACTGTGCGCTGCCTTATGCCGTTCCAAATTAATTTGCCTCCTAAAACAATGTTAATCATTACAGTTACTGCCTCAGCTGACCTTTGTCGTTGCACACACTGGGTGATTGAACCCATGGCCCCTGCACCATTGGTCAGTGTCTTCACCGTTGTACCACGGCTCTGTTGTTTTGTATACTCAGCAGCGCGCCACTTTGCCTTTCCACGCGCTAATGTCGACCCCCGCACATTAGCGCGACGCACACACGTCCGGTTGCTTACTACCGTTTTTTTTCTATTTTCTGCCTGAACCGCCCACTCCTTATATGGCACAGGCACACTAGCACGGCCCCGCACGTTAGGAATGTTTAGTAAACATGCCCCTTAGATTCATTTCTGCAGATAAAGAAAAGCTTTGCTGAACTGGATGTCGATCTGGGATTTTTATTTTTTTAGCAATACACAATTATTTCTGCAGATAAGGAAAGCTTTAGTGTTTAGTGTTCAGTGTTAACAAGTCTGAGACCTTCCTTGTATGAAAATTTGTTTTGTGATCTTGCGAGTATTGATACATACATCTTTCAACACACTGAGACAGATAGTAGAGTGTCACCTCTTTCAATGATTATTTTTTGAGTGTATACAACAGTAGACTTTAATATTCACGCTCAGAAAAAAGACCAAAACACTAATGTCAAAAGAGATGAGCAATACCAAATTATCCCCATCATACCTAGTAATGCTGTTTCCGTGTTGTGACCTTTCTTATATTGTTTGGGATGGAATACATTCACTTTATTCAGTAAAACATTTCATTGATCCAAACCAACTCTTTCAGTAATTTTTGCTAAAACTAATCAATTTGAAATTAAAGCACTGTAACATAAGGCGCCCCATAAGGTACCCCAGAGGGCACATTTTAAAGTGCACTGTCCGCCAAGGCACCCTAGAATGTTGCTTATAGGGCGCTTTATAGGGTGCCGTATGAGGCACCGCAAGGTCACAGCACTGTTTTTGATGGCAGCACTGTGCAGTTTAACGAATGAAAATCATAAGTAGGTGCGCTGACATACAAGGAGGAGCAGCAGTGTAGCACAATGGTTAAGACACTGACCAATGATGCAAGAGTCATGTGTTCAATCCCCCACTGTGCCTAATAAAGAAGGCTGGCTGAGGCATGACCTGTTATAGATAATATTGCTTTAGGAGGCATTTTATTTTTATTTTAATTAGTGCTGCCAGCAAACACCCCCTCAAAGTATTGTAACATAAGGTGCTGCATAAGGCGCCTCATAAGGTAACCCAGAGGGCACATTTTAAAGTGCACTGTCCGCCACAGCACCCTACACTGTTGCTGAAAGGGTGGCCTATAGGGCACCATATAGGGTGCCCTATGAGGCACAGCAAGGTCATAGCACTGTGTTTGATGGCAGCACTGTGCATTTAAACGCATGGAAATCTGAAGTAGGTGCGCTGACATGCAAGGAGGAACAGCAGTGTAGCACAATGGTTAAGGCACTAATTGCTGAAACAGGAGCCATGAGTTTGATCCCCAGTGTGCCAGCTTTGACATGTATGTATTGTTTCCTGCAGCACTTTATTTGTATTTTATTAATTGCGACAAGCAAACACGCCCTCACGTGCCGTAACTGAAGGTGCCGCATAAGGCACCCTATAAGGCACTCCATAGGGCACATTATAAAGTGCACTGTCTGCCACGGCACCCTATAATGTCCCCTATAGGGCACCCTATAAGTCGCTCCACAGGATAACGTATAGTGCACCTTATATGGACGGTAACCATAAGGTGCCCTATAGGGCGCCCTATAAAGCGCCCTCTGAGGCACCTTATGGGTACAGTACGCTGAGGGTGTTTTTGCTGGCAGCAATAATGTACATTTAAAAGAGATAATGCTTTGGGCAGCCCTATCAAATAACCCCACTGTGGGTTTGGAACCCATGACCTCTGGTTCTACAGGCAGTGAAGTAACCAGTGGGCTACAGCTCTATAGCTGCTAGCAAGCCCCTAGCTGGCTGCAGAGGGACTGCACGTCACCACACAGTCAGTCTGCTGTGGTCACCAGGATAGGGTTAGCCCACCCATACCCATGATGCACTGCACATGCAAATCAGCTGTCTACAGATGAACACAAGATGGGGTATGCACCCCCACAGCACCTCGGCCTGGTAGGGGAAACTGACCATGTGTGTTACTGGGACAGAGTAGCTACACACCGTCACATTGTGCGGGTACTGTGCTCACCCTGAGTGTGCGGTGGGGCGCCCAGCACCAGGTCCACAGCACCTTCCATAACAGAAATAGGCCATGCTGAAGGTCCCCAGCAGTGCTAATGTGTGAGATAGGTAGTTTCTGCAGAAGCACCTTGGATATATCTGTATGTCTCAGTCAGGTGTAGCCCCTATGGACCCCTAGGAGGATTATGTACCACCACCCTTCTCCTCCAGGGCTGAGGGTGGCAAACAGGGTCTCCCATCAACAGCTCCACATTCTACCTCCCTGCAATGGTGGCAGTAGAGGGGACCATCAACCCCGGTCCTGCTGGGGAACAGACACCTACAGGGCAGTCAATGCAGCTCTGTACACATCCATAACACAATAGCAGACAGACATTAGGCCTGGATATGCTAAGCTGCACCCCACAACTGTCTGATATCCTCCTGCAGCAAGCCTTCAGCCACTACACCCTGCAAGGCACTCCATCAACACACATACCAGCTGCAAACAGTCTGCTAGCTAGTCCATAGTGCATGTTCCTGGTGGAAATGCATGCACCCAGAATTGGGATGTCAGCATACACAACAAGCAGTTTAGTCCTCCTATGAATACTAAAGAATCCAATATGTTTTGTACATAGTTACAGTTTTACCCTGTTGTTCCAAGTTTAAGTTTCCTGTTATAATGTAAGCACACCAGTGTCCTCTGAATGTGCAGCCTTTGTTATTTGTAAACCACACTGAAAACAAATAGCGCAGTATATAAAAGATGTTAAATAAATAAATAAGTCAGTGACTGGGCCCCAAAAGAAAACCCATAAATATCACATGAGAGAAATACTATACAGCACTATGGGGGTGCCTAGCCATGCTGTGGTCACTGCACAGTCAGGGTGAGAGTGATCTCCCAGCAGGACATGCTGAGGCCACCCTGTCTGTGTAGATGGTGGCTGGGCACTACAATGTCCCAGCCAGTGCCCTATGCCCTGTGCAGATGCATCCTGGCCAAGCTACCCTGTCCGGGCTATACCCATGGTACCTCGCTCCTCATTATGCACATTGGCAGGCCAATACTGGCAACAGTGCTGGCAGTGTGGGCTGTGGAGGGTGTTTGCAGCCACCACACACTGGATAGACAGACACACACTCCCACACCTATGCCAGCATTGTGCTACTATAGAGGAGTTTAGCAGCCCTGGCCACCACACCAGGCCTGGGCACATGCAGGCATGGATATGGTACGCAATACTGTTGGGGGTCACTCCCCAGTGTGGTAAACACTGTCAGAGACCAGACCTGAAGCACACTCCACAGACATCAGAAAGGTTGTTATGATGGAGCTCAATCAGCAAACTGTGCTTAACGTAGGAATTGCTATCTGCCAGTAATCATAGCAAACGTTTGATAGCTGTGTACCGTATGCAAGTGCTAGTATTGGGAGATGCACGCAGGGCCCAATGTTCTGCCTCTCCAGGAGGCAATGGCTAATGGAGCCTGTGGGTGTGGGTGTGTCTGCCCCTGTTGGCTGCTGCTTTACGGCAGAGGTTCCCAACTCCAGTCCTGGTGTGCCAAACACTGTTTGGGTTTTCATGCTGTCCCTCATGAATATGCATGAGATACATCTGCATACCATGGGGGTGGTGCATAGATATGCAGCACAGGTATCTTCATTAGAGGCAGCATGGAACCTGAATAGTGTTTGGCCCTCCAGGTCTGCATTTGGGAGACTCTGCTCTAGGTAATGCGCCTGTTTATGGTGTCTTTGCTCTGTAGGGTAAAATGTAGGTGTTTTGGGCAGGTTTAAGTCATCTGCAATAAACGTTCTGTCTGTATTAGCACGTTGTAGTAGAGGGTAAAATATGGGGACTGGGTTGGCAAGCACCACAGCTGGGACTTGAACCTGTGACCTTCTGCCTCCAAACACACTGGTTGCGTGCACTGCACCACTGTGTTGCCACAGAGACAGTGCAGTCCCTGGAGATACCATGGTTGTTTGTCAGATAGAGCCTGTCTGTTGCAGTGCATGGCACCCACCTACACAGGGCTAGGCCATGGTCTGCTCTGGGCAGCTGCCACTGCCCCCCTCCACCTCCAGTACCCCTGTGCCACCATGCTGACATGCCCTTCTGCTGGTGGTGCTGGTGGTATGCAGTCTCAGGCCATCCTATGTGTGGGTAGGCGGCTACCTATGGTGCGATTTCTGGGGTAGGGGTGCCTGCATATCTGTCCGCACGTCCCCCAATCACTGCCTGCCAATGTTCTGTGCCCTTGGGGGTACTTGCTGGGTACTATCCCCTGCGACACTGTGATAAACACTCTCGTGCCCATGTTGGGCCCTCATCAGTTGCTGTCTGGCTGCTGTTCAGTTTCAGCATTCCTAAGTGCCATCTAGGCATCTGCCTAGTCCGCTCTGTGCCCCAGCTGCACCACAGCATGTGCCGCCTGCAGCCCTCTGTATCCCCTTTCCCAGCATCTGTCCAGTTGCCCATTCCGACCTGCCCGCCCTGCTGTTGTGGAACATGTGCATGCCATAGGTAACCTGTCCAATGGAGAGGGAAACCCTGATCAGTGCTATTTCACTGTGGGATCATTCACCTTGTATGGGGACGGAGAGTAGGCCCTTCCAAAATTCATATTTATTTTTTGCGGCTTTCTTGGGAGTGTTTGTTGATGTTTCCCATTACTATCACTATTGCCCAGCTTGATTATAATTTTTTTTTTATTTTGTTGGGGTCATTTTCAATGTTTATGTGCACTTTTGTACCATGCACATGTATCACACTTATCACTGTTTTGTAGTTTCCCTGGTTTTGCTGTACATTGCTGACAGAAATGGTTTCTCTTCCCTTTAAATCGGCTCTACCGTGAGGTTTTCACTCGCGGTATTTTTTGCCTTGAATTTCAGCCCCGCTAATGTGCAGGGAGCCTCTCCCCTCCCACTCTCCACCCATTGACCCCTTCTCTCCGCCCCTGGGGAGCCTTCCTCCGCCCTCCGGGAGCCTTTCCCCGCCTTTATCGCACATTAGCGCGCCGTGTACAAGAGCGACATTAGCGCAGTTTAGTAAACATGCCTCCTAGAGTTATGCATGTAAACACACATATAAATCTGAGCATGACTTGTAAAATTACCCCCTGAGTGAGTAAACTTGCATATGCATAGCCTATATACAAGTGATTTTGTGCCGTGTTTAAGGAAATGTTCACAAAGGCAGGGTTGGAGAGACATTTTCACTTATGTACAAACTTTTGCAAGTTTAAACCCATGCACTAATTTTCACTCAGAAAAATGATGCACCCCTAATAGCAGATGTGAATGTAAGCATACGGTTTTACTAGAGTAATTTAAATATGTTTGCTAATCCCACACAAACAAAAATATGCACATGTGCAGTTATCAAATTAGCCCTAAAATTCGGCATAGAATAAAATAAACTGAAAATAAATCAGTACATTTTAAAAGGCATTTTTAAAAACTTTCCATTTTCATTCTTGTTACTAATTCTTTTTTTATTTTCTTTCTCTTTCTTGGGAAATGAGAATATCTGTTTTCTCAAAAAAAAAAAAAAAGAATTTCTAAGCAACAATAGGAAAATGCATTCATTGTGTGTCTTGCTTTTGAAAGACTTGTTTCATAGATCTGTAAAAAAGGGCCATAAGGCAAAGCAGAAGCACAATGCTAACATACTTCTCATGGGAGTGACCGACTGAAAGCATTAAGACACTGAAGTGCACCTGTTCCCAAAAACAGGCAGTCACCATACCACTTTCTGGGTCCCACTTCAATGTTTCACAAGCCTCCTGTAATACTCGGAGTAACATAAATAGCAGAGCATTGGAGTGAGTTGGTTTGGGAGAGGCTCTATCAAGGCAATACTCATTATTTGACAGATCTGGGCCAGTGAAAGGGATTTGTAAACGAAGACAATCTCTCCACCCATTCGAGAAAAGGATAATGATATCTCCTTTCTATTCTTGTAACCAAAACATTAGAAAGAAAAGATTTCAGCACTTTTCTATGAACAAGGAGTTATGAAGAACACAACTCACTTGCAATTAAATTTAGTCCTCTGGATGTTTCAATCTAACTTCCACCATGGTTTGCTTCTCTGCTAGAGGGCGATAGGAACTTGAATTAAAACTTTTAAACTATGCCCTGGGTATACATTTTTGTCTCTATTTTACCTCACTAGAAACATTTTGGGAAATGGTCAGATTGCAGCCAGGACCCTTATAGCCTAAAACAGGGGTTCTCAATCCAGTCCTTGGGACACACCTAGCCAGTCAAGTTTTCAGGATAACCACAATGAATATGCACGATTGAGATTTGTACACAATGGAGGCAGTACATAAAAACCCATCACACGCATATTCATTGTGGTTAACCTGAAAACCTGATTGGCTAGGTGTAAAGTAAGGATTGGGTTGAGAGCCACTGGTTTAAGGAAAAGGGAGGCTAAAGAGCCACGGACCAAGTCTACTCAGAAAAACATGATTAACTTCTAAAATGAAGGCTGCAAAAACTCACCCAAAGCAAACAATATTTGTGTTATGTACATTCCCATATGATTATGAAGAGTTAGGAAAATTTGTAGCTTTATGGATATTTGCCTAAAGTGTCTGGAAAATAAATCTAGATGACACTTGCTTATTTGTGCTGAATTCAAATCATGTCTGTTATTTATAAATATTTGTTTTCAGCTGAGAAAACTTGTCCCGTGCACACTAAGCAACAACATGCTGATTTGACAGTAAGTGTACTTGCTTGCTGCCACTGAAGTCCCATTTTTTGTAGCAGTAAAAAACATTAGTTGCAGAGAGCAGCCCTTTACTTGTTAAAATGATTTAAACCCCCACAGAGAGTGGCCAAATGGTTCGAGCAATGGGCTTCAAATCCCTCATCCTCCATTGACGTTCCTTGTGGCCTTGGGAGAGTGACCTTATCTCCCATTGCCTCAGGTACCTGCTTGCTTGTAAGCTTGCTTGTAAGCTCTTGTAAGGAACTTATGGAGCTTAATAATGATGCTGTAAGCCAGAGGTACTCAAATCCAGATCTGGAGGGCTGCAAACCAGTCAGGTTTTCGGGATATCCCTAATGAATATGCATGAGATAGATTCAAATACAATTGAGGCAGTGCATGCAAATATATCTCATGCATATTCATTAGGGATATCCCAAAAACCTGACTGGTTTGCGGTCCTCCAGGACTGGATTTGAGTACCTCTGCGGTGTAAGCTGTCTTGAGCATTTGGAAAAGGTTAAAAAGCCTTCCATAACCACAAAATTAACTTATTTTAATGTTTATTCAAGTAATTTGGTACAGGTACGAGTTTGTGCTTTTAATTACACAGGCACGAGAGTATTCAGGAAAAAGTGTTTTTCAACCTGAGTGGCTAAGTACTAAACATTAAGGGGCATGTTTAATAAAGGTTAATGCACATTAAGTAAAGTTAACTTGTGTTAAGTGCTGCCATTATCCATTCATTTATATGGGCCATTGCAGCACTTAACGTGAGCTTTCATTAATGTATGTTAACCTTTAGTAAACATGCCCCTAAGAGTAATGTAGCATTAGTGAATTTAAACTCATGTTGCTGTGGGTTGAGTTTAATTTAGAAAGCACATGAGCCACGGTGTTCTATTGGAAACAGGATACTGGGCTTAATGGACCTTTGGTTTGACCCAGTATGGCACATCT
Organism: Ichthyophis bannanicus; assembly: GCA_033557465.1. NCBI lineage: Eukaryota > Metazoa > Chordata > Amphibia > Gymnophiona > Ichthyophiidae > Ichthyophis > Ichthyophis bannanicus. Next base: position 1,545,090,784 of record CM066031.1, read on the forward strand.
TATGTTCTTATGAGCACTACTCCATATTAATGTTAATGTGGCATTAATATGAGATGATATCAAAATATTAAGGACCTGCACTGCATGGACATTTGTGATGAGTAGCTCATTATTATTTATATAAGATTAAGAGAAATCACATTAGCCAATCTGATTAATGTTGACCAGCCAGAAAGACAAAAGGTTTACAGTATCCTCCACAAGGAAAAGTTAAGTGTTTGTATTAGTCCTCAAGACATAATGTAAAACCTAACAAGGACCACTGAACTCCTTCTCCTCGAGTGACAGAAAGAGACTCCCATAAGCCAAACAAGCATCTTCTCTCCCTCTTCCCCTGAGTAATGCCCTGACAGACCCAAGGAGTCCCCCCACTCTCCCTTCCATCCCCCTGACGAAGGCTCCCTTCCTCTTTTCCCCTGAAATAAGGTCCCTGGGAACACCCCCCCCCCCTCCTTTCCTCCCTTCTAAAAGGCCATCATGGGCCAAATGATCCTTACTTCCAGTTCCTCTCCCTCCCCAACAGATAAATGGCCAAGTGGGTCAAAGAAGACACCTAATAACCCTTTTCTTCCCCCTAGGGTAGACTTTTTCATCTACCCCATCTGACAGCAACGTTGTGGTGAAGAGAGCAGGAGAGAGCAGTCCCTACTCCTATCCTGCTATCTCCAAAATGTAAAATGATAATGGTTGATTTTACACATCACCTTTTTATGGAGGGCGTGCTCCTTTGGCCCAGAGGGCAGCATTTCCCAAAATGGGTCACAAAGGGCTCATTTGGGGCTATGTGCATGATTCCACAAGGGAAAAATAGAGGACAACGGCATCAATGGCACGTGCAAGCCAACCAAATGCAGGAAAGAGCATAGAATTGAAGGTGTGAATAAACAGGTGGACAAAGGTGAGTCGGTTGATATAGTGTATCTGGACTTTCAGAAAGCCTTTGACAAGGTCCCTCATCAGAGACTTTTGGCAAAACTGAAAAGTCATGGGATAGGAGGCAGTGTACTATTGTGGATCAGGAACTGGTTAAAAGTTAGAAAGCAGAGGGTAGGGTTAAATGGCCAATTTTCCCAATGGAGAAAGGTGAATAGTGGTGTACCCCAGGGATCTGTGCTGGGTCCGCTGCTTTTTGACATATTCATAAATGACCTGGAAAAGGGAATAACGAGTGAGGTTATCAAATTTTCAGATGACATTAAACTATTTAAAGCTGTTATAACCCATGAGTATTGTGGAAAATTGCAAGAGGATCTTGATAAATTGGAAGACTGGGCATCCAAATGGTAGATGAAATTTAATGTGGACAAGTGCAAAGTTATGCACCTAGGGAAGAAAAACCCAAACTATGGTTACACAATGCAAGGTTCCACATTAGAAACAACTACCCAGGAAAAAGATTTAGGTGTCATCGTGGATAACATGTTAAAACCCTCCGCCCAGTGTGCAGCGGTGGCCAAGAGAGCAAATAGAATGCTAGGTATCATAAGGAAAGGAATGGAAAATAAAACAAAGGATATTATAATGCCTTTGTATCGTTCCATAGTGCGACCACACCTTGAATATTCTGTGCAGTTCTGGTCGCCATATCTTAAAAAAAATATAGGGGTATGTTTACTAAACCTTCTTAACGTGCGCGCTGTGCAATTATTGCATGCTAAGGTACCTTAGCGCGCGATAATGACGCTTTACGGGGCACAAATGTGCCTTAGCGTGCACTAACGGGCACAGCGGCGCAATCAAGCGCTGAAGGCGGGAAAAGGCTCCCGGAGGGCGGAGGAAGGCTCCCCAGGGGCGGAGAGAAGGGGTCAATGGGTGGAGAGTGAGAGGGGAGAGGCTCCCCACACACTAACGATTTGAAATCCGAGGCCAAAACAAAGGCAAGTGAAAACCTCGCATTAGAGCTGATTTAAAGGGAAAAGAAACCATTTCTGTCAGCAATGTACAGCAAAACCAGGGAAACCTACAAAACAGTGAGAGGTGTGATACATGTGCACGAAACAAAAGTACAAATAAACATTGAAAAGGACCCCAACAAAATAGACAAAAAACATAACCAAGCTGGGTAATAGTGATAGTAATGGGAAACATCAAAAAACACTCCCAAGAAAGCCCCCCAAAAAAGATATGAATTTTGGAAGGGTCTACGCTCCGTCCCCATACAAGGTGAATGATCCCACAGTGAAATAGCACTGATCAGGGTTTCCCTCGCCATTGGACAGGTTTCCTATGGCATGCACATGTTCCACAACAGCAGGGTGGGCATGTCGGAATGGGCAACTGGACAGATGCTGGGAAAGGGGATACAGAGGGCTGCAGGCGGCACATGCTGTGGTGCAGCTGGGGCACAGTGCGGACTAGGCAAATGCCTAGGTGGCACTTAGGAATGCTGAAACTGTACAGCAGCCAGACAGCAACTGATGAGGGCCCAACATGGGCATGAGAGTTTTTATCACAGTGTCACAGGGGATAGTACCCAGCAGGTACCTCCAAGGGCACAGAACATTGGCAGGCGGTGTTGGGGGGAAGCGTGGACATCTATGCAGGCACCCCTACCCCAGAACACGCACCATAGGCAGCCGCCTACCTTCACACTGGATGGCTTGAGACTGCACACCACCAGCACGACCAGCAGAAGGGCATGTCAGCATGGTGGCAGAGGGGTACTGGTGATGGAGGAGAGCAGTGGCAGCTGCCCAGAGCAGACCATGGCATAGCCCTGGGTAGGTGGGTGCCATGCACTGCAACAGACAGGCTCTGCCAGACAAACAGTCATGGTATCACCAGGGAATGCCCTATCTCTGTGGAAACACGGTGGTGCAGTGCACACAGCCAGTGTGTTTGGAGGCAGAAGGTCACAGGTTCAAGTCCCAGCTATGGTGCCTGCCAACCCAGTCCCCATATTTTACCCACTACTACAACGTGCTAATACAGACAGAACCTTTATTGCAGATGATGTAAACATGCCCAAAACACCTACATTTTACCCTACAGAGCAAAGACACCATAAACAGGCGCATTACCTAGAGCAGAGTCTCCCAAATGCAGTCCTGGAGGGCCAAACACCATTCAGGTTCCATGCTGCCTCTAATAAAGATGCCTGTACTGCATATCTATGCACCACCCCCATGGCATGCAGATGTATCTCATGCATATTCATGAGGGACAGCATGAAAACCTGAACAGTGTTTGGCACACCAGGACTGGAGTTGGGAACCTCTGCCGTAAAGCAGCAGCCAACAGGGGCAGACACACCCACACCCACAGGCTCCATTTGCCAATGCCTCCTGGAGAAGCAGGACATTGGGCCCTGCGTGCATCTCCCAATACTAGCACTTGCATACCTTAGCAATGCCACCCTACACCTGGGAATACGGTACACAGCTATCAAACATTTGCTATGATTACTGACAGATAGCAATTCCTATGTTAAGCACAGTTTGCTGATTGAGCTCCATCATAGCAACCTTTCTGATGTCTGTGGAGTGTGCTTCAGGTCTGGTCTCTGACAGTGTTTACCACCCTGGGGAGTGACCCCCAACAGTATTGCGTACCATATCCATGGCTGCACTGTGCCCAGGACTGGTGTGGTGGCCAGGGCTGCTAAACACCTCTATAGTAGAACAATGCTGGCATAGGTGTGGGAGTGTGTGTCTGTCTATCCAGTGTGTGGTGGCTGCAAACACCCTCCACAGCCCACACTGCCAGCACTGTTGCCAGTATTGGCCTGCCAATGTGCATAATGAGGAGCAAGGTACCATGGGTATAGCCCGGACAGGGTGGCCTGGCCAGGATGCATCTGCACAGGGCATAGGGCACTGGCTGGGACATTGTAGTGCCCGGCCACCACCTGCACAGACAGGATGGCCACAGTAAGTTCTGCTGGGAGATCACTCTCACCCTGAGCAGTAACCACGGCATGGCTAGGCTCCCCCATAGTGCTATATAGTATTTCTCTCATGTGATATTTATGGGTTCCCTTTTGGGGTCCAGTCACTGACTTATCTGCTTGGTGTGTATGCTGACATCACAGTTTTGGGTGCATGCATTTCCACCAGGAACATGCCCTATGGACTAGCTAGCAGACTGTCTGCAGCTGGTATGTGTCTTGATGGAATGCCTTGCAGGGTGCAGCGGCTGAAGGCTTGCTGCAGGAGAATAGCAGATAGTGGTGGGGTGCAGATTAGCATATCCAGGTCTAATGTCTGTCTGCTATTACGTTATGGACATGTACAGAGCTGCATTGACTGCCCTGTAGGGTGTCTGTTCCCCAGCAGGACTGGGGTTGATGGTCCTCTGTACTGCCACCATTGCAGGGAGGTAGAATGTGGATCTATTGGTGGGAGACCCTATTTACCACTCTCAGCCCTGGAGGAGGGTGGTGGTGCATAATCCTCCTAGGGGTCCATAGGGGCTAAACCTGACTGAGACATACAGATATAGCCAAGGTGTGTCTGCAGAAACTACCTATCTCACACATTAGCACTGCTGGGGACCTGCAGCATGGCCTATCTCTGCTGTGGACCTGGTGCTGGGCGCCCCACCTACCCCTCAGGGTGAGTGCAGTACCTGCACAATGTGACGGTGTGTAGCTACTCTGTGCCAATACCACACACGGTCAGTTCCCTCTAATAGGCCGAGGTGCTGTGGGGGTGCATACCCCATCTTGTGATCATCTGTAGACTGCTGATTTGCATGTGCAGTGCATCATGGGTATGGGTGGGTTAACCCTATCCTGGTGACCACAGCAGACTGTTTGTGTGGTGACGTGCAGTCCTTCTGCAGCCAGCCAGGGGACATTATAGGGGACATTATAGGGTGCCGTGGCGGACAGTGCACTTTATAATGTGCCCTATGGGGTGCCTTATAGGGTGCCTTATGCGGCACCTTAGGTTACGGCACGTAAGGGTGTGTTTGCTGGCAGCAATAAATAAAATACCTCAGGAAACAATACTTACATGTCAAAGCTGATGCCTCAGCCAGCCTTATGCATTAGGCACACTGGAGGATCAAACTCATGACCCCTGTATCATCAGTCAGTGTATTAACCATTGTGCTACACTTCTGTTTCAATGTTTGGATGTCTGTGCGCCTACTTAAGATTACCGCACGGTAACGCGCTTAGCGGCGCTTTGCCCTATAATGTGCGCAGCAGCGCGGGTTATCGCACGCTAATCCCGTTTTGCTACTTTAAACTGAAACGCCCACTCCTTATATGGCATCCTGCACACTAACGCTGGGCGCACATTAAGAAGGTTTAGTAAACATACCCCATAGTGTTATTAGAAAAGGTACAGAGAAGAGCCACCAAAATGGTAAAGGGGATGGAAGGATAACCCTATGAAGAGAGGCTAAAAAGGTTAGGGCTCTTCAACCTGGAAAAGAGGTGGCTGAGGGGAGATATGATAGAGTTCTATAAATTAATGAATGGAGTGGAATGGGTAAACTTAGATTATGTCATCAGAATATAGAAAGACTAGGGGACATGCAATGAAGCTACAGGGTAAACTACTTAAGACTAATAAGAGAAAATATTTTTTCACTCAACGTGTAATCAAACTCTGGAATTTGTTACTGGAGGATGTAGTAAAAGCTGTTAGTGTAGCTGGGTTTTAAAAAGGTTTGGACAAGTTCCTGGAGGAAAGGTCCATAAACCATTATTAAAAGGGACCCGGGATATCACTGCTTGACCCAATACAAGCATTGAGGAACCTGTGTCTTTTGGGGAAACTGCTAGGTACTTATGACCTAGATTGGCCACTGTTGGAAACAGGATACTGGGCTTGATGGACCTTGGTCTGACCCAGTATGGCATATCTTATTTTCTTATGTTCTTAATATAGCTGCATATGTCTTTAAATTACTTCAGCATTTTATATATGTTATGATTATTTTTTTGAAGTGCTGTTTACTTTGTCTTATCTTTTCTATTTACTTTGTTGTTCCTTTATTCAATTTAATTTAATTTAATTTTAATTTGTATTTATTATTGTAAACCTCATAATTTATAGAACGGCAGTATATCAAATAAACTATAAAATAACTATAACATAACATAATCATTAGTTGGTACTAACTCAGCCTGTGCAGGCCCAATGGAGGTGGAGACTGCAGCAGCAGCATAGATCTGTGGAGAGTCAGCCTGCATGAACCCAATCAAGGTGAGGACTGGAGCTAAGGCAATATTAGAGGGAATGAGCAGCACAGGATGTAGAAACTCTGCCCCAAAACCTGTCCACCCAGTTGGTGAAGTGGTTCAAGTACCAAAACTGAGATAGGGACTGGGGTGTAAAAAGAGAAGCAGAAGGAGGGACAACAATACAGATAGGAGTGAGGAAATAGAGAAGTTGGCAGACTGAAGGATGCAAAGGGTAGACTGTGAGGTCACCAAACACCCCTCTCTCTATCTATCTTCCATTCTCACTCACCCCCCTGCATTTAGATGCACACACATACATAACATCTATTCAGACATGTCATTCATATCTCACCCCTATCCGTGCACCTACTCATACATACACATGTAGGGCGAGAAGGACAATGGGCTTGCAATCCACAAAAACTTTTCCCATAATCTTATGACTTGCTTTTGCACTAGTAACTTGATATGTTAAAGGACTTGGAGCCAAGTCATTATATTGATCACTGGAATGTGTAGTTGTGTAAGGGCAGATATTTGCTTTTCTCACCACCACATCAAAGAAAAGTTTTGGAAGCCTGGGATTTTTTTTTTTTTTTAGAGGTGAAAAGAAGAGGGTTCACAAAAAAGGGTCCTTTCAGCCTGTGGGGGACCTTTTCTGTGGGAAGACCTGTTTATCTACATCGTTAATAGATTGTAGAGTAGAAATCCAGGAAGGAAAAGAAAACATGAGGAGGGATTTAGCTAAGCTTGAAGAATAGTCAAGAATTTGGCAGCTGAGATTTAATGCTAAAAAATGAAGGGTCATGCATTTGGGCTGCAGGAATCTAATAGAGCGGTACAGTGTCATGAAAGAAGAGCGGGACCTGGCGTGATTGCTTCTGATGAACTTAAAGTGGCTAAACAGGTAGAAAAGGTGACAGCAAAAGCCAAAAGGATGCTTGGGTGCATAGGGAGAGGAATGGCAAGCAGAAAAAAGGAGGTGATAATGCCTCTATATGTCTTTGGTGTGACTTCATTTGGAGTATAGTGTGCAATTCTGGAGATCTCACCTTCAAAAGGATATAAACAGACTGGAGTCAGTGCAGAGGGTGGCTAACAAAATGGTTAGTGGTCTTCGTTATAAAGCATATGAGAACAGACTTAAAGATCTTAATATGTATACATTAGAGGAAAGGTGGGATAGAGGAGATATGATAGAGACATTTAAATACCTCCATGTCATACAGTAAATGCATAAGAGGAGAGCCTATTTCGACTGAAAGCAAGCTCTGCTACGTGGGGACATAGGATGCGGGTGAAAGGAGATAGAATCAGGAGTAACATGCAAAATATTTCTTTATGGAAAGAGTGGTAGATCCATGGAACAATCTTCCAGTGGAGGTGGTAGAGACAAGCACAATATCTGAATTAAAAAAAAGCATGGGACAAACACAGAGGATCTCTAAAGGAGAAAAAAGGGACTATTTGTAGTTGATATGGAAGGACAGACTAGATAGGCCATGTTGTCTTTTTATGCCATCATGTTTCTATGTTTCTATCATTGTACATAAAGTCAGAGCAGTTTCCAATCCTTCCTGCTGAGAGTTGTCCAACTGGGACTGCAACAGGAGCTCCAGAGAAGACATTTCCTATACACACAGTCTCTGTTCACTATAGCAAGAGATTAACCTAAGAGATTGAGAACTCTACTGCAGTTGTTATAGCATTCCACTTGAAGTAACCAGCTGCATATACAAAATATCTTAGAAAGGGAACAGTCTGATAAATAAAGAGAGCTGGGTTCAAATCCCACTGGCACTCCTTGAGGCCTTGGTAAGTTACTTTAGCTTCCATTGTTTCAGGTAGAGACTTAGGGCCCCTTTTACTAACACTCAGCTTGAGCTATCTGCTGCATGGCCCATTTTATTCCTATAGGCTGTGTGGCATATAACTCATGCTAAAAGGGGTCCTTGGATTATATACCCTCCGAGGACAGGGAAATACTCACTGTACCACATCTTGCAACTCACCTTGAACTACTACTTGAAAGGTGAGCTAAATTACACATCTTTCACTACACAATAAGGACCAAGTTTGACTTTATAGGTGACTTTTTCACCTCTTCTGAGCAATAGCTTTTCACAGCTGCATCCTCATTAGCAGAAGTGCCAATGCACCTAGGAACTCAAATTATGGTTGCACGATGTGAGGTTCCACATTAGGAACCACCACCCAAGAAAAAGATTTAGGCGTCATCATGGATAACATGTTGAAACCCTCCGCCCAGTGTGCAGTGGCGGCCAAGAGAGCAAATAGAATGCTAGGTATCATAAGGAAAGGAATGGAAAATAAAACAAAGGATATTATAATGCCTCTGTATCATTACATGGTGCGACCACCCTTAAATATTATGTGCAATTCTGGTCGCTGTATCTTAAAAAGGATATAGCGTTATTAGAAAAGGTACAGAGAAGAGCCAACACAATGGTAAAGGGGATGGAAGGATACTCCTATGAAGAGAGACTGGAAAAGAGACGGCTGAGGGGAGATATGATAGAAGTCTATAAAGTAATGAATGAAGTGGAACACGTAAATGTAGATCAATTGTTTACGCCATCAAAATATAGAAAGACTAGGGGACATACAATGAAGCTACAGGGTAACCTATTTAAGACTAATAAGAGAAAATATTTGTTCATTCACCATGTAATCAAACTCTGGAATTCGTTACCAGAGGATATAGTAAAAGCTGTTAGTGTAGCCAGGTTTATAAAAGGTTTGTACAAGTTCCTGGAGGAAAGGTCCAAACCATTATTAAAGGGGACCCAGAATATCCACTGCTTGAACCAATACAAGCATTGTGGAACCTGTGTCTTTTAGGGAAACTGCTAGGTACTTGTGACCTAGATTGACCACTCTTTGAGACACAATACTGGGCCTGATGGACCTTAGTCTGACCCAGTATGGCATATCTTACATTCTTATGTTCTTAGATTGCCAACAGTTTTCTTAACAGGGCTATAATATGCAATTTCATATTTACCAATGAGTCTACAATAACCCCAAAATCTTAATCTCATAACTAAAAGACAGCATCGAGCCTATTACACAGCAATACTGGAAAAGGACCAATATGGCATCAATATTGGTAAGAATGTCCTAAAGCACCTAAAGGGAGTCAGTGCAGCATTAGACAGCCTGGACTGTCCTAAGGCGCCAGAAGAGAACAAAGACAGCACCAAGATCAGAAATGCCCTAAAACACCTATATAGTGTCAACACTGCAGCAAGACAAGTTGCAAAAAAATAAATACAATAATAAATAAAGAGAGAGGCAATATAACAACAAGATCAACTGCAAGGCACTAAAATACCCAGAGGACCAGCACAACAAGAAGAGATTGATAACAAGATCCTAAAACACCCAAAGAAGAACAAAAGAGCACCTTGATAAACTATAAGGACCTACAAAAGGGGTGGCCAACTCCGGTCCTAGTGCACCACGATCCAGCCTGGTTTTCAGGATGTCCCTAATGAATATTCATGAGATATATTTGTATCCACTGACTTCCATTGTATGCAGATATATCTCATGGATATTCATTAGGGGCATCCTGAAAACCATATGCCAGGATGACCAGCAACAGAGAACTTCGATCAGCTGCAGAACTCTAAAACATCCACAGAGAACCAGCAGAGCATCAGAATTGGCTGTAAGTTCCCAACTGTGCCCACTGTACCAGCACAGTACCAAGATTGGCTGCAAGGCCCTAAAACGTCTGAATGGAGCCAACACAAAAGCAGAAGAGGACTAATGAGACTCAACCACAGGGATGGGGTGAGTTCAGCTAAGCTGTCTGCCTGCAAATTAGAGTTGTGACACTGAGGACTTTGGAACCTTATGTCCAGAAGAAGATACCCCCAGGTGGAAAAAGGACTACTTAGATTACATGCTCAGGATTAAGATATATCACATTAGCCAAGGTGATTATTGTTAACCGTGCGATGGTATGGTGTTGCGGTAATGTGGCTGTCGGCAGGGTGGGCCATCGTGCCTTCCGCAGGAGTTGGCCGGTAGCGGGTCTAGTGAGGGAGGTGGTGTTGGCATCTCTACAGTTGCGGCATTGCGGCTGTGGGCTGTGTGGTTCCCTCGTGCCTCCCACTGGTGTTTGCTGGTAGCGGGTCTAAAGAGGAGGGAGGGTTGGCGTCTCTCTACAGTTGCAGGTGTCGGAGAAGGCCTGACATGCCCCTGGTTTGTTTTGCCGAGGTTGCCGATGCTCTTTCTCGTTTCCAGTGGAGCGGTTTCGGGCTGTGGCTATGGAGCAGACAAGGAGAGATCAGGGGTCCTGGGGAACTTGTGGAGCACTGGCCTTGGAAGCAGCCTGCGTTTTCTGCAGAGTTCGGTATCACTGGGGCCGTGGTCTGGGTGTCCGCCGAATTGTGACTAAGTGGTGCAATTTTGGTCGCGCATGGGTGGCACCGGCAGCATTGCTTGGTGGATATATGGTGTTTGCTAAGGGTGTGTGTGGGGGGGGGGGTTCCGGACCGGTGGGGCGTTTGCAGTTTGGACAGTTGCGCATTTGCGAAGGTGGTGGGGTGGGGGTCGCTAGTTGGGGGGGTTTGCAACTTGCAGGTTTTGTGGGGGGGAGGAGTGCGTGCATTTGCAACTTGCAGGTTTTGCGGGGGGGGGGGGTGCGTGCTTGGCCCTCTCCTTGGGATCCGAGGCGGCCCCTCGTGCGTGATAGGCCGCTATGGCTCTTTGCGGCGGTACTGCGTATGGCTGGGGCCGCCCTGTTTTGGGCAGTTTTGATTTGACATTTTCAGAGTTGGTGTTGGATTCGTTTTTGCAGGGGGGTGGGGGGGGGGCTTCATCGGCCCCACGTTTGGGTTTCGGGGAGGTTTGGAATGTTTTGACAAGTTTCCGGCCGATCAGCGTGAAACTGATCGTGCATGCGTAAGTGGGCTGAAGGCTGGGTGATGTGCCCGGTGGCTGCCGTGCGGCTATACCTGCGGGTGCCCCCCTGTGGCGGCTGAGGTTTCTTGTTGGGTGTGAGAGTGTGACCTGTTTCAGGTGCCCGCGGTTCCGGTGCCCGAGGTGGTTAGGATGGCGCTGCGTTCGGTGGGTGAAGAGCCTACGCATTTTGCGCTGCGCTTTTTCACTTCAGGGTCGCTGCACGGGTCACAGGGAGCACTGGCAGATGGCGCTCTTGGGTAGTGGGAGTTTTTGTGCGGCTGTGAGGGCTGTGGGGGGGGGGTTGGGGGGTTTCCTTGTTTATTTATTTTGCGGGTGAGGGCCTGTTGCCTGCTGAATGCTGGGGATTGGTCACTCTGTCGTCCAATGTGCAGGATGGTGAACTGTGGCGGGGCGGGTGGACGCCACTTTGGGGATTATCCCGGTTTTATTTTTTGGTGGCTGTATCATGGCTGGGCGAGCGCGGACCCCGCGGGTTGCAGCGGCTTCCTTTGCTACAACGCCAAGGCCCGAGCGGGTCAGCCTGCAGTGGAGGCATCGCCCTGGTTCCGGGTCATGCCGGCATCTGCTCTGAGCGGCACGTGAGGATTTGGTGGGTTTGCAGATGCTTTGGGTACTTCTGCTGGGGGTCTGCAATTGTTTCTTGGCCTGCATGCTGGGGCCAGCGGCGTTGGTCGCGGGGGGCTGGTTAACCATACTGCTCCATTTGGTCGCTGGGTTGGCCGACCTGGGGGTTCCCGGTGTTGCATTCTCGGGCGGGGGGTTGCGCACGCTGTTTTCTGGGGGATTGGGCAATTGTCCTCTGTCGGGGTGGCCCTGTCCCTTTCCGACTGCTGGGAGGCCTTGGAATAGGTGTTCGTTGGGATGTTCACTGGTCGCAGCTTGGCGTTGGGGGGGGCGGCACAGCAACAAGGTTGTCACCTGTGCTGGTGGCGGGATCCCAGAGGTTTCCGGGGTCCGGAGCCTCAGGCTACACTTGGGCGGGGGCGGGGTGCCCCTGACCCGGTCAAACCCTGGTCGACTTTTGCTAATAGCATGGCGAAGTCGGGGGAAGGGTTAGGTAACTTGCCGGGGGGGGGGGGGGCAAGTTATGGCGTTAGCGGTGGCAAGGCACTTTGCTAAGGTATGGCTGGTGCGCAGGGCCGGATTTACCTTGAGTGAGGCCCTACGCCAGCGATGGCGAACCTATGGCACGCGTGCCAGCTGTGGCACGCGAAGGCCTTGCAGCTGGCACGCGTGAAGGTCCGCAAAAAAAGAAAAAGCGGGCTCTGGCTGCTGCCGCGGACGCGGCAGCATGCAGTGTCCCGCGGGGCCCCCTCCGCCCGCTAAGCCCCTCTGCAAGGGCTTTCAGATTCGCGAGGGAGACAGCGTCTCCCTCGCGTCTCTGTTAAGCCCGTAGGGGTTAATGGGAAATTTCCCATCAGCCCCTTTAGACGCGAGGGACTGATGGGAAATTTCCCATTAGCCCCTGCGGGCTTAACAAGAGACGCGAGGGAGACGCTGTCTCCCTCGCGAATCTGAAAGCCCTTGCAGAGGGGCTTAGCGGGCGGAGGGGGCCCCGCGGGACACTGCATGCTGCCGCGTCCGCGGCAGCAGCCAGAGCCCTCTTTTTCTTTTTTTAAATTTGCCGGGGGGGGGGGGTGTTAGGACTGCTAATGGGCTTGGGGGGGGGGGTTAGGACTTCTAATGGGGTAGGAGGGGGGGGGGTTAGGACTGCTAATGGGCTAGGAGGGGGGGGGGGGGTTAGGACTGCTTATGGGCCAGGAGGGGGGGGGGTTAGGACTGCTAATGGGCTAGGGGGGGGGGGTTAGGACTGCTAATGGGCTGGGGGGGGGTTTGGACTGCTAGTGGGCTAGGTGGGGGGGTTAGGACTGCTAAAGGGCTAGGTGGGGGGGTTAGGAATGCTACTGGGCTAGTAGGGGGGGATAGGACTGCTAATGGGCTAGGGGGGGTTAGGACTGCTAATGGGCTGTGGGCTGATGGGGGCTGTCTGGAAATGGGGTGATGGGGGGTTAGGACTGCTAATGGGCAGGGGGGGGGTTAGGACTGCTAATGGGCTGGGGGGGGTTAGGAATGCTAATGGGCTGGGGGGGTTTGGACTGCTAATGGGCTGGGGGGGTTAGGACTGCTAATGGGCTAGGTGGGGGGGTTTGGTGTTCTAATGGTCTATGGGGGGTTAGGACTGCTAATGGGCTGTGGGCTGATGGGGGCTGTCTGGAAATGGGGTGATGGGGGGTTAGGACTGCTAATGGGCTAGAGAGGGGGGGTTAGGACTGCTAATGGGCTAGGGGGGGGTTAGGACTGCTAATGGGCTGGGGGGGTTAGGACTGCTAATGGGCTAGGGGGGGGTTAGGACTGCTAATGGGCTAGGGGGGGTTAGGACTGCTAATGGGCTGTGGGCTGATGGGGGCTGTCTGGAAATGGGGTGATGGGGGGTTAGGACTGCTAATGGGCTAGGAGGGGGGGGATAGGACTGCTAATGGGCTAGGGGGGGTTAGGACTGCTAATGGGCTGTGGGCTGATGGGGGCTGTCTGGAAATGGGGTGATGGGGGGTTAGGACTGCTAATGGGCAGGGGGGGGTTAGGACTGCTAATGGGCTGGGGGGGGGTTTGGACTGCTAATGGGCTGGGGGGGGGTTTGGACTGCTAATGGGCTGGGGGGGGTTAGGACTGCTAATGGGCTAGGAGGGGGGGTTAGGACTGCTAATGGGCTAGGGGGGGTTAGGACTGCTAATGGGCTGTGGGCTGATGGGGGCTGTCTGGAAATGGTGTGATGGGGGGTTAGGACTGCTAATGGGCTAGAGAGGGGGGGTTAGGACTGCTAATGGGCTAGGGGGGGGTTATGACAGCTAATGGGCTGGGGGGTTAGGACTGCTAATGGGCTAGGGGGGGTTAGGACTGCTAATGGGCTAGGGGGGGTTAGGACTGCTAATGGGCTGTGGGCTGATGGGGGCTGTCTGGAAAGGGGGTGATGGCGGGTTAGGACTGCAAATGGGCTCGAGAGGGGGGGTTAGGACTGCTAATGGGCTAGGGGGGGTTAGGACTGCTAATGGGCTGGGGGGGTTAGGACTGCTAATGGGCTAGGGGGGTTAGGACTGCTAATGGGCTGTGGGCTGATGGGGGCTGTCTGGAAATGGGGTGATGGGGGGTTAGGACTGCTAATGGGCTAGAGAGGGGGTTAGGACTGCTAATGGGCTAGGGGGGGGTTAGGACTGCTAATGGGCTAGGGGGGGTTAGGACTGCTAATGGGCTGGGGGGGGGTTAGGACTGCTAATGGGCTAGGAGGGGGGGTTAGGACTGCTAATGGGCTAGGGGGGGGTTAGGACTGCTAATGGGCTAGGAGGGGGGGGGGTTAGGACTGCTAATGGGCTAGGGGGGTTAGGACTGCTAATGGGCTAGGAGGGGGGGTTGGACTGCTATTGGGCTCGGGGGGGTTAGGACTGCTAATGGGCTGTGGGCTGATGGGGGCTGTCTGGAAATGGGGTGATGGGGGTTAGGACTGGTAATGGGCTATGGGGGGGTTAGGACTGCTAATGGGCTAGAGAGGGGGGGTTAGGACTGCTAATGGGCTAGGGGGGGGGGTTAGGACTGCAAATGGGCTGATGGGGAGGGGTTAGGACTTGAGGTGGGCGGTTGGGTGGGGTTAGGACTGGAAATGGGCTGATGGGGGGGTTAACACTGGAGGTGGTCTGATGGGGTTAGGACTGGTAATGGGCTATGGGGGGGTTTAGGACTGATAATGGGCTATGGGGGGGCTGGGACAAGAAATGGGCTGATGGGGAGGGGTTAGGACTTGAGGTGGGCTGATGGGGTTAGGACTGGTAATGGACTGTGGGCTGATGGGGGGGTTAGGACTGGCAATGGGCTATGGGGGGCTGACTGGAAGTGGGGGGTTAGGACTGGTAATGGGTTATAGGGGGGGGCTTAAACTGAAAATGGGGTGATGGGGGGTTAGGACTGGAAGTGGGTTTGATGAGGGGGATAGGACTGGTATTGGGTTGGGGGGCTGCTAGGACTGGAAATGGGCTGATGCAGGGACTAGAAGGGAATGGATGCTGGGTGAGGCTGGAACTAGAAGGGAGCTGGTGTTGGGGGAGGATTAGAATGGGATGGGGCTGGGAGAGTAAAATGGAGAGGGGAAAAATATTTTGTGTGGGAGGGATAAAAAAATCTACAATTGGCCGGGTATTGGGAGAGTAAGTGGGGATTGAGGATGGAGGGGTAAATTTTGAGTAGATGAAATAGGAATGAGGAAAGAGCCAAAGGAGAAAGATTAGTATGTTAAAGCAGATGTAGAGAGAGAATGGAAAAAAAAAACAAGAAGACAGAAGAAAGGACAAATGGACAGCAGATGGAGAGTTAGCAGAAGACACGAAGAAACCAGAAGAAAGTGGCTGGAACAATTGCAACTGAAAAAAAATGCACAAAAGGTAGAAAAATATCTCTTTATTTTGAATTTATTAACTGGAATATGTCAGCTCTGGGAAATGTGCATCATTAATTTTTGCGCTTTGTTTAGTACAAGAGGAAATTAATATATAGTTTATTTCTACAGTGTTGTTGTATATTCCAAGTTTGGCTTTTGGGGTTCCCAGTTTAATTATTGTCTTCCTGTTTCTAAATTGTGATTCCTTGTTTGGTGATGGTCTGTTCTGCATGTGTAACTGAGCTGAGGTATTCTGTTTATATAATTCCTATTTGACATTGCCACTTGTTCTTTCCCCAGTAGGTCATGTATTGTTGTTCTCTGAGATGTATTGGTTTAATATTTGCAGTGTTGCCTTTTGATAGGTAGAGTATGGTGCTTTGTGAGTCCTGGTAGTGCTGTTAGGATACGGCGGGTTTGCTATGGGTTCTAAATGGGCAGCGTTTGTAGTAGTTCCTAATGTGCCTGGCGGTTGGTACTGGATTATAGTAATGTAGAAACCTTTTAGTCTTTCTTTATCCATATACTCATTAAGAGGCATGTTTACTAAAAGTTAGTGTATGGTAACATTATGCAAATATTTATGCAAATGAAGCACCTTATGCAAATGGGGCTTTAATTGACGTGCTGGCACTTTGAGGAAATTCTTTGGTTTTGTGCGGCAGTTTGGGCACTCGGGCTCAAAAAGGTTAGCCATCACTGCCCTACGCCAACAAAAATTGTGGGCCCCCAGAAAAGATAAAAACGAGCACGCCGGATCAGCTGCGCGCTGTTGGCCCTGACGTCATAATTAAACTGGGAATCCCAAAAGCCAAACTTGGAATGTACAACACTGTAGAAATAAAACTATACATTAATTTGCTCTTGTACTAAACAAAGCGCAGACGTTAATGATGCACATTTACCAGAGCTGACATATTCCAATTAATAAATTCAAAATAAAGAGATATTTTTCTACCTTTTGTGCATTTTTTTCAGCTGCAATTGCTCCAGCCACTTTCTTCTGGTTTCTTTGTGTCTTCTGCTAACTCTCCATCGTCTGCTGTCCATTTGTCCTTTCTTCTCTCTTCTAGTTTTTTTTCCATTCTCTCTCTACATCTGCTTTAACATACTAATCTTTCTCCTTTTGCTCTTTCCTCATTCCTATTTCATCCACTCAAATTTTACCCCTCCATCCTCAATCCCCACTTACTCTCCCAATACCCGGCCAATTGTAGATTTTTTTTATCCCTCCCACACAAAATATTTTTCCCTTCTCCATTTTACTCTTCCAGCCCCAGCCCATTCTCATCCTCCCCCAACATCAGCTCCCTTCTAGTTCCAGCCTCACCCCGCATCCCTTCCCGTCTAGTCCCTGCATCCGCCCAATTCCAGTCCTAGCCCCCCCTCAGCCCATGTCCAGTCCTAGCAACCCCCCAACCCACGACCAGTCCTAGCCCCCCCATCAACCCACTTCCAGTCCTAACCCCCCATCACCCCATTTTCAGTTTAAGAGCCCCCCCTATGACCCATTACCAGTCCTAACCCCCCATCAGCCCACTTCCAGTCCTAACCCCATCAACCCATTTCCAGTCAGCCCCTCATAGCCCATTGCCAGTCCTAATGCAACGTGAAACCACTACATACGACCTTTAAGATTTGCCCTCTCTCACATGTTTTTTGGCCATATCACTTACAATTCTAAAGAAATAACACAATAAAACATGTAGTAGACCTGTAGGGTTAATGAATCTCTCTCTATCTGATATGGAATAATATCAGGTAGGCTTCCTCGATTTATACTAAAAGCAGAGGAAGCAAATGCAGATTAAAAGAAATACAATGAAAACAGATGAGGAAACAATTTGCTGTAAAACGTGCTAAAAACGTCTGGAATCATTTCCGGAGTGAAATGATGTCAAATAGGGCAAGGGCTGGAGTGTTCGTTTACGTGAGCCTCAGAATAAGATAGACTGGTTTCTTATCTTAACGACTGAATTACTACGTTCTTATTACACCGCAAAGGCGGGCACCCTAGCTATAAACAGAGGCTTTCTTTCAGCATCACCATTCAAGTTTTGCAAACATTGTGCACGCATCGGGTTCCCTCCCTTCAATTCTGCGCGATCTCTTTATATTTTCTTCATTGAACAGTGCATTACGTTTTCTCACCTTTATTACCAGCAGCAGCACCGCCGCGACAGAGATAGTCTCGTGGCGAGTTTGCGCCGTTTCCATAGTAGCAGATCTTGTCCTACCAAGGGCCCAATTTCAGAGCTCCAGTCTACGGAAGCGAGCAGACCTCTCCTCCGCCCCCTACTGGCGTCTCCAGCTCCCAGGGCAACCGGCATCCTCAAGTTCGATTGGTCAATAACGTCTCAGATCCCGTCCCCTCTAAGTGATCCTTCCTCCTCCTCTTTAATGTCAGTACAAAGGAAGGGAAAGAGAAGGTACAGGTAAAAAGGGTTGATCTACAGGGTTTATGAAGCCCACGATGAAAGCCTTTCTTTTTATTTCCTTCTGTGTTAAATTCCACAAAAATTGAATAGTTAAAAAAAAAACGCTGGCTGCTGCCCTCCGTGCCGGCTTTGAGAGGCGCGAAGGGAAAGCCGGCACGGAGGGGCTCAGCCGGGCAGAGGGGGCCCCGCGGGACAGTCCATGCTGCCGCGGCAGCAGCCAGCGTTTTTTTTTTAACTATTCAATTTTTGTGGAATTTAACACAGAAGGAAATAAAATTTTTGTGGGCCCTTGCCAGCTGTGGGCCCTATGCCACGGCGTATCTGGCGTATAGGTAAATCCGGCCCTGCTGGTGCGGGCCGGGTGCCGCTAATCGATTGAGAAGGTGTAGCATGTTGGCATATTGTGAAATTGTTAAAGGTTAATAAAGCTGCGACCAGTTGTGTTCCATGAACTGTTGTGTGGTGTCTTTTGTGGGGCTGGGAGATTGGGGGTGATGGGGGGTGGAGGAAATGGACCCGAAGCACCGAGTCCGCCTGCCCGGTTAATCATTAAATCAAAGGTGGCAGAAAGATCAAGCTGTATTACAAGAGCTTTTCACCCCCCCCCCCCCCCCATGTTTAAAAAACATAGGATGGGAGGCAAAATCCTATTGTGGATTGGGAAGTGGTTAAAAGATGGAGGAAGGTGAATAGTGGAGTACCACAGGATCTTTACTGGGACCAGTGCTTTTAAATGTATTTATAAATGATCTGGAAATGGGAACAATGAGTGAAATGATCAAACTTGCAGATGACACAACACTATTCAAAGTTGTTAAATGGCATGCAGATTGCGAGAAACTGCGGGAGGACCTTGTGAGACTGGAAATCAGGGCATTCAAAAGGCAGATGAAACTGAATGTGGACAAATGCAAAGTAATGCATGTAGGGAAGAATAACCCAAATTATAGCTATGCAATGCTAGCTTCCACATTAGGAAAAGGGTCTAGGTAGGCCTTATCATGGACAATACATTAAAATCTTCTGTACAGTTTGCGGTGGAAGCCAAAAGAGCAAACAGAATGTTAGTAATTATTAGAAACGGAATAGAGAATAAAACAAAGAATGTCTTAATGCCTCCACATCAGTCCATGGTGCAACTGCACCTCAAAAAAGATACAGAGGAATTGGGAAAGGTACAGAGAAAGGTGAATAAAATGATAAAAGACATGGAACAACTCTCATATGAGGAAGGCTACAGAGCTTAGAGTTCTCTAGCTTAGAGAAGAGGTAGCTAAGGGGAGATATAAGCATGGTCTATACAATCCTAAGTATTGTGGAACAGGTAAACACAATCAATTGTTTACTCTTTCAGAAAGTACAAAGACTAGGGGACCTGCGATCAAGTTACAGAGTAGCACATTTAGAACAAATAGAATATATTTTTCACTTAACAGGCTCTGGAACTCATTATCAGATGATGTGGCAAGTGCAGTTAGCATAGCTGAATTTAAAAAAGATTTGGACAACTTCCTGGAGCAAAAATCTATAAATCATTACAACCTGGGGAAAACCACTGGTTATCTGTGGACGTAAGTAACATGGAAACTATCTAATTTTTAGGATCCTTCCAGTTGTTTGTGAGCTGAATTGGCCACTATTGGAAACAGGATACTGGACTTGATGGCCCTTTGGTTTGACCCAGTGTGGCAGTTCTTATGCTCTTATGTTCATCCAATGTTTTCCTAAGCTCCATCAACATGGCCACCAGGATAGTCTCTTTACTACGTAAGTATCCAAAGCCCAATTGTATTAGGTACAGAATTTCAAGTGTGACTGATATCATTTAAGCTTCTGGTCTATCCAAGTAGCTGTAACAAAATGTGGGAGAATAATGCAGTAACCAGATCTCACCACCATGCTGGTTGTTTCCCAGAAGCCTGCTTTATTTTGAAGTTGACAGCTAACAAAAATAATGGCGCATCCCTATAGTTATTGTGAGTATGACAGCATCCAATGGAAGACTCCAAGTATTAGCTAATGATAAACGTAAATTCTTAGGGGGGTAATTATACAGCACTTTCCCAAATGAGCATAAGTATAATGACATAGAAATTGTGTACCTAGTATTATGCGCTCTACGCATAGGTGATCACAGGGGCATAGTTTGGGTGAAGCAGGAATAGGATTGTGATGTACATATATATTTTTTAAAATATGCATATATATGAAGAGGATACATGCACACGTATACACTTTCAGAGCAGGTGTACATTTATATGTTGTCATTTGTGTGCTATTGGGGCTGGATCAGGACCCTATTTTATAAAATCACATAGGCGCCTATGTTGCCTTCATATAAATAGGTGCCTTTTTGGATTTCTCATATACACATTTATTTTTATTTATTTATTTATGTATGTATTTATTTATTTAACCATTTTTCTATACCGCCTTATCCTTCAATCAATATCTTTTTATAAACTCAAGCCCTTAAGGTCCTGTTTAGGTTCAAGTCTCAGGTGTTCCACTTAGCTCAGATCCTACCCCATAAACATTTATGGCCATTGGTATGGATCTTTAGCCTCTGCATCACATGAAGAAAGCATTTTGAGATGATATTAAATGTCTGTGTGTGATCTGTCTTGTGTTTTTTGGTGTATGCATTCTAATATGTCTTCTCTAATAAATTTTAAATGGTTAGACTGAACTGAACCAAGCTGTATGTAGAAGTACGGTCTTGAACAAACATATGACTTTCCCGGTAGTCTATATTGTGGAATAATTTTGGAGAGGAGCACTATAGGAAGGTGATCAAAGTGGTCAATATTCTCATTAAAAATGCATGCAATCGTCAAAACCACCGGGTTTATCTATATGAAACCTGATAACTGGGACAGAGGATATGAGGAACTTTAAGTGCATGAAATGTTCAGTTATGAACTGATTGGGGAGGAGGGGCAGAGGAAGGGTCAAAGTGGCTAGTCTACCCATAGGAAACGCACAGGATAAAATCCCGGTGCTTAGAACTGGACTACCAGGGGTTTATCTTAATGAAACTCAAGGGGTAATTTTATAGCACGGTGCTTAGATTAAGTGGGTAGGAAAGCACCCATTTTAAGCCTATTTTATAAAGGAAACAAACATAGAAACATAGAAAAATGACGACAGAAAAAGACCACATGGCCTATCTAGTCTGTCCTTCCATATCAACAACTACAACAGTCCCCTTTTTTCCTTTAGAGCAGGCACTAACTTGTTTTATAAAATAGTACTTCAAATCCTTGCACAAAATGTGCCTAGATTGTGGGTATGCATATTATGCCTGCTCGAAAGTAGCTGTAAAATGTCAGTGGATAAAGTACTTTATATGCATACAGGCATATATATTCCAATGGCAGTCAGGACATTGTAACAAGAACCTTCGGCATCTACTGAGAAAGTGAAAGTCAAAGTCCATTCTTCACGCAAATTCCGCCCCATGCACATGTGGCTGGTAATTTTATAAGGCTTGCTTAGATAAATTCGTGTTTTTACAGGCACATTTCACTCCTATTTCATAGTTGCACACATACATTACAATATAAAACAAGTACACAAGTGGTCAGAAACATGTGTTAATATAATCTGTGAACACTTATGCCAACCTTATGGCATACATTTTTCAAGAATGCACATAAATGCTAGCATTTTATAATTTATGCATCTAACTTTGCACTCTGCCCGTCTCTATCGAAAATTTGCCTCTGTACATGCCTACAGTGAAAGTACATGTGATCGGCCCGACGTGCACACTTTCAGAATAACAACTGCATCAAATATGTATATAAATACCCATTCTTGCACATATATGACTAAAATATCTAGATTTACACACAATGTTCACAGGTAAATGTAGGCTTTTTATAAAATCAACCTCTAATGTAAAAATACATGCAAGTTCACAATGTCCATGCTTTTACCACCAATCTAATTTTATAAGAATCCATTTACATATGTAGACCAGCTTTGTAGGCACCAAAATGGTTCATAAAATTACCTTCTTAGGGGCTGATATTATAAGGAGCTGTCAAAATATACCCACCATTAATGCGTATAAGTCACCTATTTTCATGGACTTACACGCACGAATGGCCTGGAAAAATGTATCACTGACTGATGATTGTAATATAAAGGAGCTTGAAAAGGAAGTTTGTATGTATTTGTTTATTTATATATGTATATAGACAGAAATAGAGAGAAAGAGAGAGAGTGGAGCAACAATCCAGTATATATTACTGAAAAAAAAGATCAGTAAAGAATATTGCAGAAGATTAAACTGATATTGAAAAGTATTTTAACATTACACTTTGCAACGGGATTTCAAGCCATCAATCAATTTGCAATCCCACACTTTCCTACAAATTTTGGAATTATAGCCTGGTCTCTTAAATATCTTGAAACACTGGATATACAAACAAGAAAACTCCTCCATGTCCACAAAGTAATTTATGAGAATCATTGCATGTTGAAACTGTATATTCCTACAGCCTAAGGAAGACTGGGCCTCATAGAAATAGCTTATACATATAAAGGTGTAACCATAGGCCTCCAAGCCTACTTACCATTATCGACAAACTCAAATCACAAAGTGTTAAAGTATGAAATTAAATATGATTCTATTATTAAACTTGGACAAGCTTTTGGATGAGCAGAAGGAATAAGTAAGAATCTTCCAGAAAATATAGGAAAGGATTATGTATTATGGGTATTTTAAATGTTTTATTGAACCACACTGCAAACAATTTGATTAGGCATGTAATCAAACACTGTAAATACTTTAAAAAAAGTAAAAGAGAAAAATCTCTTGAATGAATTAGATCAGAAAATTAAAAAAAACCAAGTGGTGAATGTATAAATACAGTGTTATTCCACATGGATCACATCCAAATAAATGAACTGTTAAGGAGAGATGAAATGAAACCTATGGATGAGAGACTGAAAGTTGCAGTCCAGGACAGTGGATTATGGATGAGAAAACTCATAGCATGCAGAGAAAAAGCTGGTAGAACCAATATATGTAGGTTCTGTAAGAAAGAGCTGGAAATACGCACTCATCTGGTAGCACTCTGCAAGTTCTGACAAAGGTGGCACATCCCATCCACTAGAATGAGCGGCAATATACATTGGGGGTCATTCCAGAACACGAATAAGGGGTTTGTATGTGCGGTGGGGATGTTTATGTGCTGAAAACGTCCCAGACCGTATTCTGAAACACCACTAACATGCGCATCCATGGTCCCAGCATGGAGATCTCAGAATATGGTTGGGAGAGGGAGGAATGAGGGCGTGGTCAGCCGGAGAGACGTAGAAAGTGTATTCAGGAAAGGCCCGTGTACGTACTATTTCCCAGAAATGTCCACGTTATTCTTGCTGAAATGTAGTATAAGGCTACGACTTAGAAAACATTTTGCTTTTCTCTGCAATGAGGTTCATATTGAGGAATGGTTGTGACAAGTATATCATGAACTGGTGTGATTGCAGTCTGGAAAAACTATGCAGTCCGTGTGATTGGGCAGTCAACGTCAGAGAGGGTTCACCATAGCTAACTGTCAAAACATATTTCTGTCAGTGCTAAGGGATCCTCAGAATAAGGGTACTCAACAGTGGAAATAGCACTAATGCATGCCTATAATGCACATTTTTTGGGACCAATGGTGTTGCTGTTGAGCATGTATTAGTGCTGTTTGCACTGCTAAATGCCTGTATTCTGAGGGTCCTTATTATTGATAGGGATATGGTTTGACATTGAGCCATAGGGAAACTATGCTGATTCCTTCTGGATCATTTTACATAGGGTACTCTAATAAGATCAGATATTGTTGGCAGTGTGATAGGGCAGCCATAAATCCGCTGTGCCTGGCACTGGGAAACATAGCTGGAATTGTGCCAACATTCTCCGGATTGTCCCAGGCCAGGTTCAATGAGAGCTGTGCGAGTGGTGATATATCTGCAGTCTGGCTACTTGGTGTGATGGCACAGGGATTCCCCCTCCCATGCCCACACAGTCCTGACCAGGGGAGCAGTGTCACAAGCTGGCTGTGGGAAGGCAGACAGGGTTTCCCCACAGGTAGCAGATGTATGCAGACCGACATATGCCACGATGAGACAGGTGCAGCTGATGTGAGAAATGCCAGTACCCAGATAGGTGGACCTCAGATGCCATAGCCAGAAGGCCCTACTACAACTGCTACAACTACTACTGATCATTTGTATAGCACTACAAGGCATATGCAGCGCTGCACAGACACATGTAACAGATGGTCCCTGCTTAGCAGAGCTTACAATCTAGTTGAGATAGACAATACAGCAGTTGTGGACAGGATACATCCAGGGGGAATGGTCAGGAAACACAAGGGAGCTTAGGCGGATCAGATCCAGCAGCGGCAATGATGAGGTGAGTGCTCAGCCTGGATATGAGAGGGGCTAGGGACAAGGCCTGACGTACAGACTCAGGTAGTTTGTTCCAGGCATAAGGAGTAACAAGGTGAAAGGAGCAATGTCTGGATTTAGCAATAGAAGAGAAAGGCACAGATAGAAAGGCACCATGCCGTTCTTGATATTATTAAGACTCTATTCTGTTCTATGTAATTATCTCTTGTATATAGTTTACCCCGGTTCTCCAAGTTTGTACTCCTGTTCGATGTAAACCAAACAGCTTGTTGTTATGGTCTTTATGTTATAATGTGAACCGCGCTGATGCCGAATAGTGCGGTATATAAGAACTTGTAATAAATAAATAAATAGAAGCAATCTGACATATGAGCAGAGTTCACGGAGAGAGGTGTAGGGAGAGATAAGAGGGGAATGGTAGTGCAGAGCAGCAAAATGAGCGCACTTATAGGCCATAGGCATGAAATGGGCATACATTTGTTACTTAGCAATATTATGCATCTTTTATGGACCTGCAATGCTTATTCGGGATTTTGTGCACTTAAAGCCCGATTCCATCCCACGTCTCGGCCCTCTGTGCATTCGGCTGGAACCGGACACACAGAGGGAGTCGTGATTCTGATCCCATGGGGCACATCTAGCCCCACGGGATCAGAATCGTGAACAGGCCTGTACATGCCGGCCAGGACCCCGATTCCGTCTGGCCTGCATGTACAGGCCTTCCCCGGCTAACTCAGTCAGGGCTCTTCAATGGAACCGTGGCTCTATGGCGTCCAGTTGCCAAGACATTGCAAGCTCCACTGAAGAGCCGTGATCCCTGGCCGCCAGCTCCTGAAGTGGATTCCCTGCAGCCCGACCCCCAATCTGACTTTCTAAGGCCAGGGTCGGGCTGCGGGGAATGTCCTCGGCCCCCCCCCCACCCCATTCGCACCCCGGGCCCGCCGATCCCTAGTGACTAGGGGAACTTATTCCACCTCAGTAGTGGAATAAGTTCCCCGTGCAAGTTGGCAGTCCCAGATGTACAGGGCCAACATTAGAATTGGCCCTGAATGTCCGGGGTTGATGACCGCCCACTGCCCTCCCTAACGCCGGCCCCGATCTGTCCCTTTCCCGCCCCTGTCTACCTTCCCCATACAAGACGTGGGGAAGGTGGACAAGACCGGGAAAAGGCACAAATAGCGGGGAAGGACATCCATCCCTGCTATTCGTGCCTTGGAATAAACCCCTTAGTGTCCATCCCTAGCAGTTTAAGTGTTTATAGAGATTGCCAGGGCAGGACTCACTGGGAACAGTTCCTAATGCCGCATACCATTTGATGCAAGGTATATCTTGACATACATGTTCACATTTTCATTCTGGTATACCATACTGGGGTGCATTGAGCTTACCTAGCACTTTTCAGGGCTTGAGGGGGACTCATATGGTCGAGGTTGCAGCAGCTGTCATTTCTCATTGGTATTTATGTGTAGTGTGCATCAGCAAACTACTGTGATGAGCAGCTTAGGAGATGCACATTTGTCCTGAAGGGTGTGACATCCGTGGGTACATCGCGGGGACGGGCAGGATCCAGAACGTGTAGAATTTCAGAATATGGTGGGCACGGGGCCATCGAAAAGGCACAGGGCTGGCTAAATAGCACTTGCATGTGCCCACCGAACATGTCTATCTCCCTGATTCCAGACTCACAGGCATGTCCAGACCCGTGGATGCGGAATTAGGTCTAACAGGGGTCCATTTTTGTTTTAGATGTGTCTGTGCGCCGGACGTGCACATTATAGAATTGCGCTCATTATGAATAGCACAGAATCAAAAAGGATAAAATTCCTGCAGGATACAAAATGCATTGTGGAATCTACATAGATAAACATCCTAACAGCACTGTACCAGAAAAGCATTGGGATCCCAACCCTAAGAGAATTATGCAGAATGAAGGCGTTATGATCACCTGGGACATTCCTATTCCAATCGTTAAACTCAATGCAAGAAAACCAGACATAGTGGTAAAGGAGAGAAATACAAGAACAGCTCTGATGGTAGAGGTCCCAGTGCCCTGTGATTATTCTGTGAATCATGTAGAGAAGGAGAAGATCCTCAAGCACCAAAAAATGCAGTCAAAAATCAAGAAAATGTGGCAGAAGGACATAGAAATAGTTCAGATCGTATTAGTGCCACAGGTCTGATTAAAAACAAATTTCCAAGTATACCATGCTAAGATGACTGTATAGATTATACAGTATCTTGTGAACTCCAGGAAAAAGTTCTCTTTGGCATGATTCAAATACTACACTGAGGGTTAGCAGTAAATTTGAGAGATTGAGATCATACTCCACATACTCTGGTTTAGAAATAAAGTTCATTGCTGTCAATTGATCCATTTGGAGAAATTATGCCCAATAGAAATTTTGAGTGTGATGAGGAAAGATATAGCAGTGGGGGTATACTATCATTTGAAAGGCCGGAATAAGAAACAAAAGCAAAATGCTAACAGAAAGCATTTTAATATCTTGAACTTGGCATATGTTTTTGGGTTTTGCTGTTAATTTCCCAAGGGCTGCCCACTTGCCTTTCTCCTATCCTAGCCAGCACCCTCTGCAGCCCATTACAATTGGCAGCCCAATGCTTATTGAACCAGCCTCTGAAGCATTTCTCTGTCCTATCCAGTACACATCAGTTCAACTGATCGAAATGCCTCTGGAGTATTACATGATCAGAACTGTGAACTACATTGGAAAGACATGCCAAAGGAACAGGTTTGCAAAGCACTAGGCCACTGACCAGTGAGGTCAGATCAGATCAGGCCAGGCTGCAAGGGAGGGAGGGAGGAAAAATCTGGTTTGGGAAAAGTGGGGGAACTCTATAGAAATTAGCAATAAGGCACAAAAGCAAATGCTAAATTAAAGATAACAGAAGTTTTTTTGGACTCTTAAGAGGTATATTAAGTGCTCTAAATAAATAAATAACATAATATCACCTGGGAACTACAATATTTTGATGGATAATAGAGATTTGAGATAATGAGTCTTCTGAATCCTCAAAGAAAAGGTGCTATTGTATGCTGTAATTTGCAACAATACTGTCGGTCAAATCACAGAGCAAGAAGCACTACTGATACAAGTTAGTTATCTGCTCTGATATCCACCACTTGAAACTGAAAAAATTCCTTTTCTTTCTTTTTTTCTAACCAAGCCAATAAGTGCACGCAGGTCTCAGTCAAAAACACTCAGCTATTTGTAGAGGGTTTTTTAAAAATATCACCCTTACAGCTCGCTGCTGTTCACAGAAGTCCAGTTTGTTTGAGGAATGTCAGCTGTACGGACACTTTAAAGAATTTAAAGAACATATGGTACATTTAAAAATATCAGCCAAAGTGCACGAGAAAAAGGTCGTTGATGTGAACAGCAGCGAGCTGTAAGGGTGATATTTTAAAAAACTCTTTACAAATAGCTGCGTATTTTTGACTGAGACCTGCGTGCACTTATTGGCTTGGTTAGAAACAAAGAAAGAAAAGGAATTTTTTCAGTTTCAAGTGGTGAATATCAGAGCAGATAACTAACTTGTATCAATTGTATGCCATAATGGCAGCAATTATGCAGGCATAGGCTGAAACAATTTGGATTAAATATTTTTGTCAAATCCCCTTATCACGCATGTTTAATACATGAAACAATATTAAATAATAGAAGCTCATCAGCTGACAGATAAATCACACTATGAAATCTATTAAATGTGTAAAACACCAGGCTATAACAAGCTAAATGTTAAAATTTTGAGTTCACTTGTCAACCTATCATACGTCAAAATATCCAATAAGCTTTAAATCTCCTTCACTTTACTAGTGTCATTTATTTATGTATTTATTTCCTTTTATATCCTACATATCAAATTTTTCTTTGTGGATGACATCTACACATGCCGTAATTCATAAGGAAACAACATATAACAAAATAAAAGTTCTAGAAATGGTTCAATAATAATCTATAGTGTCACTTCTTGAATCCACATATGAGCAGCGGTCATAAAGGATTTTACCATTCTACAGAATTGTATGAATTAAAATTCTCATCCAATCTGCACATGCAAATTATTCTATCATAATGGCCTAGCAACAGCAATCACCAAGAATTATGTAGCATCTTCATAGAAGGCTCCTCAGAGCAAGCCCTGCTCAGCCAAGTGAAGAGGACATGATGGATGATACCAATATCCTGACAACATATCCCTGAAAGGTGCTCAGTCCTATAAAGCTTTAAACAACTAAGCCAGCACCTTAAGCTTTATAGCAGCGACAACCGGTAACTAATGCAAAGTAACTCAACTCAATGAAATATGTTCAGATTTCTTATAACCCATGATTAGTCTAGCTACTGCATTCTGGGCAGATTTCACAGTGGATCCTGGTAATCCCCAGTAAAGGAGACTTCAGGAGCTTAAAGTTGGCAGCAATATCATCTGTGCTCCAACATGAAAATCACAGTCTGAATGCACAATATCAGCAATTTGTAACACACTGAGGGTCATTTTAGTTGTGATTTGGATGTCTGAAGACGTGCACGTGGAAGTCAAAATCATGGACACGTCTCCGTAGCCATTCCAGAAATGATGTTTGCAGATGTCTCTGGTTCAGGGACATCCAAGTAGGCACAGGGGTGTGTGGCAGAGGCATGCCCAGAATGTGGCAATGTACTTACATGTCCCTGTTTGATCTCAGAAAAGTCACAGATGTCTGCAGGCACACCCATGTTTACAGCTGCTCCAGACACAAATAGGCACCAGGACAGTGCTTGTTTTAACCTTAAAACATCCAGAGAGTGTAGAGAATTACATAACTAGCTTGAGATCACAAAGGCCCACACTGAGATTTGAACCCTCACCACTCTGCTCTTAAGCTACTATTCTAGCTATTATACCATTAGATATCTTGCTTCTGAAATGCTATCCTAGGGATGTCTATATAGACTAGTGGTTCTCAACCCAGTCCTCTGGGACCCCAGGTCAGTCAGGTTTTCAGGATATCGTAATGAATATGCATGAGATAAATCTGCATACAATGATAACAGTGCATTCAGATCTATCTCATGCATATTCATTGTGGCTATCCTGAAAACCTGACTGGCCTGGGGGTCCAAGAGGACTGGGTTGAGAACCACTGATATAGACATTATATACACATGCATACTGGGTACATCCACATTTCCAAAACTATGCCTGAACGTGTATGTGCCTGCTTTTTTTTCAGGCGTTCTGGCTTTGATGTCCCGGATTGCACTTGGATGTCCCATTGCGAAATTTGTCTCAATGTTCTAAGTACATTCTTTATATGATTTTTCCTAGCCAAAATAATTGAGAAGTGAGTACAACTCCAAGTACAAGATCATAACAACACGGTTGCTCCCCTTGATACTCAACAACATGGTTTCAGGCCTAAGCACAGTGTAGAGACTTTACTCACCTCACTCATAGAGACAGGAAAGCCAGGATAAGGTTCATACTGATATTCCTTGACATCTCAGCAGCATTCGAATCAAGAAGCATCGAACACATTTAACTTGACTACAAACCACAGAAATAAATAACACCACCCTATCTATCTATTTATTTACTTATTTGACCAGATTTGCTATCCTGCTTTTCTACCAGTCAAAGAGGTTTACAGCTAACAGAATACAAATGGGGAGCGTGCAGGTTACATCTTACTTGTACAGTAGGGTGCATGAAGGATATTCCAACTCAGTCAATAGTTTACATCTAACAGTATACTATTGGGTTACAGCTAACAGTATACATACAGGGGAAGAGGGGTTACATCAGTCTAAAACAGTGCACCTATGGGAGCAGAGGGGTGCATGCAGGCTATATCAGTCTTGAACAGCGTATAATGAAAGAGTAGATACTCCATGGGTTGTGGCTTATGGTGAGGGGTGATGGGGATGTTCTGTGATGGAGGAGGATGCTCTTGTTGATAGTTGCTCTGTGGGCTTGTGCCATAGTGTTCTTCAAACAGGTATGTCTTTAGGTTCCTCTCAAAGGCTTGGTATGATTGAATGCCCCACAGAGTAGGGGGTAAGGTATTCCTGAGAGTTTCCAATCATACATAAAAGATCACCTACAGCTAGTCAAAATTGGCCAGCATAAATCCAATCCAATTCAACAACACCAAGGAGTATCGCAAGGATCTGCCATATCCTCACTATTGTTTAACAAATACATACAACCACTATGCACTATAATACAAAAATCACATCTTGTACCACATATACGCAGATGATATAATGTTATACACCCCATTCTCCACAAGAAACCCAACATACACACCAATAAAATAATGCTTCAAGGTAGTAACACAATGGCTATCAGAGCATAACTGTCAATAAACTACAAAAAAGACAGAGGTCCTCCATATAACCAAGGAAACTTTCTTCACCCCACCACCAACTCTAAGGGGTATATTTACTAAACAGCGCTAATGTCGCAGCGGCGATGTTATCGCACGATAAGTAACGTTATCGTACGATAACGTCTCCGGCGGCATTAAGGCGCACAGAGGGTGGAGTAAGTCATTCCAGAGGACGGAGAGAAGGGGTCAATGGGTGGAGAGTGGGCGGGGAGAGGCTCCAGGCACACTAACGCTGTGAAATCAGGGTCTGAAAATTAACGCCAGTGAAAACCTCACTTTAGAGGCACATTTGCAGGAGAGAGAAACCATTTCAGTCAGCAATGTACAGCAAAGGCAGGGAGACCAAGAAAAGTGATAGTAGTGATACATGTGCAGCAACAACATAGTGTCCAAGTACGAAAGGGCACTATGGGGAGGCTGCAAATGGGATACAGGGGGCTGCAGGACATGCAGTGGGGCAGCTGGGGCACAAAGTGGACTAGGCAGATGCCTAGGTGACACATAGGAATGTAGAAATGGAAAACCAGCAATACAGCACCTGGCCAAGGGCAAACATGTCCACAAGTGTGTGTCCCACAGTGCCACAATGGACATTACCCAGCAAGTACCCCAAAGGGCACATGACATTGGCAGGTGGTGCCGGGGGGAAGCGTGAATGTCTATGCAGGCACCCCTACCCCATATCACGCACCATAAGCAGCTGCCTACCGGCACACTGGATGGCCTGGGACTGCGCACCACCAGCACCACTGGCATAAGGGCATGTCAGCATGGTGGCAGAGGGGTGCTGGTGGAGGGGGTGGTGGCATCTGCCTACAGCAGACCAGGGCCAAGCCCTGTTCAGGTGGGTGGCGTGCAGTGCAACAGACAAGGGCTGTTAGATGAACAATATGAATGACTTGCCTCTGTGGCAACAGTTTGGTGCAGTACACACAGCCAGTGTGTTCAGGGGCAGAAGGTCACAGGTTCAAGTCCCAGCTGTGGCTCCTGCAGACCATGCCCCTATATTTTACCCTAAAGAGCACATACACCATAAACATGTGCACTCCCTAGAGCAGAGGTTCCCAGCTGCAGTCCTGGAGGACCAAACACCCTTCAGGATTTCATGCTGTCCCTAATAAATATGCATGAGATGTATTGGTATGCAGTGCCCCCACTGTATGCAAATGTACCTCATGCATATTCATTAGGGACAGCCTGAAAACCTGAATCGTGCTTGGCCCACCAGGACCATAGTTGGGAACCTCTGCCCTAGAGCATCGGCCAACAGGGGCACAAACACCCATACCCACAGGCTCCACTATCCAAAGTCTCATGCAGAGTCAGGCTGTTGGGCCCTGCACGGAGCAGCAGCTACCAATACTAGCACCTGCATTCCTTAGCAATGCCTGCACTGTGCCCAGGACTGATGTGGCGGCCAGGGCTGCCAACCACCTCTATCTTTGCACAATGCTGAAATAGGTGTGGGAGTGTGTGTATGTCTACCCAATGTTTTGTGGCTGCCTACACCGTACTGAGTCTCCAATGCTTGCACTGTCTCCAGTGTTAGTTTGCCAATGTGCATAATGAGGAGCAAGGTATTGTGGGTATGGTCTGGACACAGCGGTCTGGGCAGGATGCATCTGCACAGGGCATAGGGTAATGGCTGGGACATTGTAGTGGCCGACCACCACCTGGATGGACAGGGTGGCCACAGCATGTCATGCTGGGAGGTCACTCTCACCCTGATTGAGCAGTGACTATGGCATGGCTAGGTTTCCCCATAGTGCTGTACAGTATTTTTCTCAAGTGATATTTATGAGTTTTCTTTTCTGGGGCCCAATCACTGACATACTTGCTTGGTGTGTGTGCACTCACATCCCATTTTTGGGTGCACACAGTTCCTCCAGGAACATGCACTATGTACTAGTTAGCAGACTGTCTGCAGTTAGCATGTGTATGGCTGGAACACCTTGCAGGGTGCAGCAGGTAGAGACTGACTGTGCCCTCTGCTGGTGAATGTCAGATAGTGGTGGTGGTGGTGGGGAGGGCAGCTGAGCTTTTCCAGGCCTACTGCCTGTTTCCCAGTGCCCTATGTGATGTGTACAGATCTGCATTGACTGCCCTGTAGGGTGCCTATTCCCCAGCAGAACTGGGGTTGATGGTCCCCTCTACTGCCACCATTGCAGAGATGTAGAATGTGGATCTGTTGGTGGGAGATCCTGTCCCCCACCCTGACCCACAGAGGGCAGGTTGGGTGGTGCTACATAATCCGCTTTTGGGTCCAAACACCACCCTTCTCTTATAACACATGACCATGGCAACCACACAGGATATGCACTATTCTGGGCATCATCATAGTCCACAAAAGCTAGACATGACTGAGAAATACAGATGGACACAGGTGTATTCTAGGTGTGTCTGCAAGGACTGCCTATCACACACTGGCACCGATGGGGACCTGCAGCACAGCCTATCTCAGCCAAGCCAGGTGCTGCAGACCTGGTGCTGGGCGCCCCACTTCACCATCAGGGTGAGTACAGGAACCGCACATTGTCACGGTCTGTAGCTACTCTGTGCCAGTAACACACACAGTCAGTTCCCCCTACCAGTCTGGGGTGCTATAGAGGCGATTACCCCATCTTGTGATCAGATGTAGTCTGCTGATCTGCATGTGCAGTGCATCATGGGTACGGATGGGTTTACCCTATCCTGGTAACCACAGCAGACAGTTTGTGTGGTGACCTGCAGTCTTTCTGTAGCCAGCCAGCGGTGTGTTAGATGCTATAGAGATGTAGCCCACTGGTTACCTCGATCACTGTGGCAACAGAGGTCATGGGTTTGATCCCACAGTGGCTTATTTGATAAGGCTGTCTGAGGCTTTTCCTTTTAATTTAAATCAGTGCTGCCAGCAAAAACACCCTCACAGTGCCATAGCCTAAGGTGCCTCATAAGGCGCCCTATAGGGCACCCTATAAGGCACCCTATAAAGCACCCTATAGGGCATATTATAAGGTGCCTTGGCGGACAGGGCACTTTATAATGTGCCCTATGGAGTGCCTTATAGGGCGCCTTATGCGGCGCCTTAGGTTACGGCACTGTGAGGGTGTTTTTGCTGGCAGCACTGATTTAAATTAAAAGGAAATGCCTCCGACAGCCTACTTACATAACAAGACTGCAGGATTGAACCCATGACCTCTGCCTCCATCGTCATGGCAGTAACCAGTGGGCTACATCTTTATAGCTTCTAACACTGCGCTGGCATGAACTTAGAGTTAACGCATATTAACGTGCCACGGCGCCCACTATCTCATGATACCGATTCCTTGCAATCTCCCCTCTGGAACGCCCACTACCTTATATGGCATTCTTCACATTAACACTGCAACTAGCGCCAGTAACATTAAGATGGTTTAGTAAACATTCCCCTAAGTTTCTCCGATATTAAAATGGAAGTCAAATCTGAAGTCAAATATCTGGGAATAACCCTTGACCAATGCCTTAACCTATAGACACACATCAAGAAAATCGCAAAATATGCTTATCACAAGTTGAAGATTCTACAAAACTTACGCCTTCCTACTGGACCTGAAGTACTTCCAAACAGTTTGCCAGGCAATAATAACTTCACACCTGGATTACTGCAACTCGGTCTTCCAAGGACTTCCAAAACACACATTACACCCACTCCAAATGGCTCAGAACACAGTGACCCTCATAATCACAGGCACATCAAGGCATGGTCACATCTCACCAATACTAAAACAATTGCACTAGTTCCCAATAGTAGTATGAATTAAATACTAAGCAGCATTCTACATCTTTAAAACCTTCTACAATCAATCAGCCAACTATCTCCTCATTCTAGTCCAAAACATCTCCAATAGCAGATCAAGAAGGCAGCTCATTCAAAACTTACTCACAATGCCAACCCACAAGGCTAGAAGTACACAAGCAACTTGAAACAGAACTTTCTCACTATACTCCCCATCAATCTGGAATAATCTCCCAAACAATTTAAGATCCGCCAACGAAATAAACCCACCTCTTCGTAGAATACTTCTGAACTGACACTCAACGCAGCTCATCATATAATACATTCTGCAATCTATGATTAAATTACTGAATTCTTTGTAAATTGAAAATTAAGTTAAGGCACAGTTATACTTAAAATCAGTCAATGTAAATTCACAAAATTAAGTTCATTGTAAACTAAGTTCACAAGTGTCAAGTTGATTGTAAACCACTTTGACAACTTGAAAAGGAGTATATAAGAGATGTTAAATATCTAAATAAAGAAATAGAAAGTTGGGAATCCAAAGCAATACCAAGATGTTTCATCTCTTATCAAATGGGTATATAAAAAGCTTCTAAAATAAAGTCAACTGGGGACCAAAGGTCGGAGAAATTGATTAATTAGCAAGGCTCCGGTTTTCTTCAGATATAAAACTAGGCCATTAGCAACCCGCCATGGTAATACCGGTTTCATGCATAAGGTGATTAGACTTGTCCCTGCTGGAGTCCAGAACTCTCAATCATCTCATAAAGGCATAGTATTATCAAGGAGTGTTCTAGTGGTTAGGGCAGCAACCTACCACCAGAAAGACCATAGTTCAAATCCCACTGGCACACCTTATAGTCTTGGGCAAGCCTCTTAACCCTCCATTGCCTCGGGTACAAACTTAGATTGTGAGCCCTTTGGGGACAGGGAAATGCATACTATAAGTCAGCTTGAATTTCTCCTAAAAAGGTGTGAGCAAAATACTACTAATAATAACATTGCATCATCAGCATATAATAGGAAATGGAAAAATTCTAGAAGACCTTACTCAAAGGTGCTGGATATACACTGAAGAGTAACTCCAGAGTGTTCAATTTGACACATGATCACCCATTGTAACTGGCTGCATATGGCCCTCTTAAAGTGCCAAAATCAACATTGTACCATGGTCCATAGGCCAATGGCAGATAGTTGATTGTTGTATACTGGTAAATAAGCTATGTCAAAGACCGATGACAAGTTCAAAATAGCATCAACATGACTTCCTTTCTGTTATCCAGCTCTTTCAATAAAGGACCAGTTATTTTTGTAAAAAAAGATCAGTATCATGCACAAAATCCATAGTCATGTTGATTTAGAATCTGATGCCTGTGAGGTGCTCCTATAACTGATACAGGACCAACCATGAAAGATTGGAATTAGGCCTATAAATCCAGAACATATCATCATTGTTGTTGCAGCCGCAGTCTCCCCCTCCTGCAATTCAGGCATCCAATCCAGAAACAGGAATCGGAATTCAAAGGGGGCACTCCAGAGGGTATGCAGACAAGGTGTAGCAGAAGTGCAAAGGAGCCGCACATGTGCTAAGTCCTGGTGCATGCACCTTCTGTGACTGTAAAAGGGGGCAAGAGGACTTGTCTGTAGCAGCATGACTGGTTAGTGCTTCCAGTGCATCCTGCCTCTAAGAATCATGCAATGCTAAATCCCAGCAATCTCCAAAGCTGGCCCTCAGGCGAGAGGGGTACTGTGCGACCCAGGTATCCCCAGGAACCACTGAGAGTTGGAGGAGCAGG
Source organism: Ichthyophis bannanicus (assembly GCA_033557465.1). Taxonomy (NCBI): domain Eukaryota; kingdom Metazoa; phylum Chordata; class Amphibia; order Gymnophiona; family Ichthyophiidae; genus Ichthyophis; species Ichthyophis bannanicus. The sequence continues at coordinate 1,545,127,095 of CM066031.1, forward strand.
AGAAGAATGCTGCTGCTGGTGGTGGTTATAGTGTACTTAGGGAGGAGGGAATTGGGGTGTTGGGACTGGTACATGAAGAGAAAGAGAAATACTCTTCAAGGGAGGACTAAGGGAGAAAGAGGGAAATTTTTCCTAGGACTGGGAAGGGATATAGGAGGGAAAGGGCGATGTTACTGGAGCTCATACAGAAGGGGAAGATGTGGGAAGGAAGGCAGGAGGACCTGGGGTGGAGAGGGAAACAAGGTTGATATTACTATAGATTATGGGGTAGAAGTTTGTAGTGGGGGGGGGAGAGGTGGATGCTGGGTAGGGAGAGAAAGAGATGAGAGGTAGAGGGTGAGTTACTTTTCACTTTTATTTAAATTATTGGATGTTATTTCATATATCTTCTATTTTGTAATGTTTATTGGTATTTGGGATTTCAAAAAAATTGAGTTTGTAATAATTGTTTTCCCGTCAGTTTAGTAAAAAATGCAATGTGTGCCTTTGAGTCAGTCCTGACTCCTGGCAACCCAGAAGCTCCTGGATTTTCTTGTCAGTGTCACTGGAAGTAGATTGCCAGGCCTTTCTTCTGAGGCAGTGGAGGGTTAAGTGACTTGCCCAAGGCCATGAGGAGTGCTAGTGGGAATTTAACCCTGGTTGCTTGGTTACCAAGCCAGTGTTCTAACCACTAGGCTACTCCTCCACTCCAATATGGCCCAATATGTATAGTAAATGTTAGTGTATGCAATCTACCACTGCGCCCATTGGAATAACATGTCTACTGCAGCAGATAGGGTATGCTAACATTTAGTAAACATGGCCCACTGTATTTACTGATTATGACAATGGCTAGATTTTTAATTTTCTTTTGTGGAATGATGATTCTGGTTTAACATTGCACAGTATGCAGAGCTTGGTTTCTTGCAGTTTCTATTTCTGTTTTTGTCTGAAGGTTTTTGTTCCTATCTTGTGATTACTTATTCTGATCTGATGAGATCTGTCTGGGTTCTCTGTGAGACTGAGGAGAGGTATTCTGGTAGCATGTAGCTTGCATAGGGATTTGTAGCAGTCCTGCTTGCTCTGCTTTTCCTGAAGGAGCTGTGTTGGTGTTATAGGGTCCATAGTTGTTGTTCAGTGCCACTGAGTCGTTGTCGACTCATGGCGACCCTCTAGATAGTTGACTTAAACTTTGTTTGGTCTTCAGCCAAGCGGTTTATTGTTGATAGAGTGGTATCCATAACTGCTGTTATTGTATTGATCCATCTCATTGCCAACCTTCCTCTTTTACGATGACCTTCTACCTTGCCAAGTATTATGTCTTTCTCCAATGATTTCTCTCTTCCATGATGTGTCCAAAGAATGAAAGTTGAAGTAGTAATGACTAGGACTACTGCTATCTAAATCTTGGCAGTTAGTGATATTTTGGTTTATCAGGCTTGCTGTATAGATTGAGCAGTTTGGATTCTTTTCAAGGGATTTCAGTCATTGTTCTGATTGGTGCCTCAGCAGTTCAAGTATGGTAAAAATATAGCAGCTTTGAATGAAAAGGTCAGAAAAAAAATTGTGGTGTGAATAATCTCGCTAAGTTGTGAGCACTTAATTTATACAGGATATAGTGGTAACATTGGTAAAAATATTATACATGTGATATTTTTAACTCTAAAGATGATGGGGCATTTGTACTGAGTTGGGCTAACAGGGAGCATGTGCTAGGCCCCATGTTATTCAATGTATTCCATATGTGTTTTTTTCTAAGCAGAGAGCTCAACATAAATTTTCAAAAGTTAATTATTTTTGAGAGGGAGGGGAGCGCATGGCTGAAGGTTCGCCTAGGGCGTCCAATACTCTTGGCACTATTCCTGAAGGCACAAACTATATAATTCAACCACTGTACAGTGGTTCTACTGAAACCAAACAAAAGGTCTCCCAAGTCTTTAGATCATGTGACAGCAAATATTCCACTGCTTCAGATCCAATATATATTTGACATGACTTGGCCTTAATCGGTGGCACCTTCTCAAACCCAGAGGTTCCATAGACTGCAGTTTTAACAATACTTTGGAACTATTGATCAATCTTCTATCTACAGGATCAGGTTCTTGTGGATGATTCAATACTGTTAAAATTTCTTAGAAAAATTATCTTGCCTCACTTGAACACATACCATTCTATAAAGAGTTGACAAGTTATTACACATCTCTTTATCGACTTCTAAATAACTTTCTTTTTTATCTTTGCTCTGCTAAGTAGAATTGCATCTTAAATTCAGCAATCTCTAGGAAACCACAGTGCATAAGAGACTCTGCTATGGATACCACTCCTGAGTGGGGCTACCTCAGTTCCTACTTCTACTACAATCCTATCCAATCCAATAACAAGAAAATGACCATTCCCTCCCACCAATACAACTTTAAACTTATCAGCAAACAAATCAGGACTCAGAGCTTATAATTAACATAATTTAAACATGTCAATAAACCTTAGGGGGTGTTTTACTAAAGGGTGCTAAAGTGTTGCACCTAATGTGCCAATAATGAGCAAATCCAAGGTATGTTAGGTGCAACACCACAGCGTTAAATGTTCATGGCGTAGAAAGCATGTTTCTGTCACTTAATAGAGCCCTGTACCCAAACATGACAGACAAATAGCGCAGTGCACTTAACTTCACCTATTGAGGTGGCATTAGGTGAACCCATGCTAAATGCAAGGATCACAGCACGTGGTGTTACCCCTGCACTATGTGCAGTTCTTACCACACCGATTCTCTACCCCAGCCCGCCCCCTTACCATCCCAATGTGTGATTTACAGTTAGCGTGGAATTCGGCCTGCAATGCTAGCTGTCAGTACGAGTCTCAGTGCACCTTCAGTGTGCCAGAACGCATACTGACAACTAGTGCTCTTTAGTAAAATACCCATTAGTGTTTTCTTTTGTGGTTCATAAGTATTGAAATAGTCTCCACATCAAAACCAAATTTTGAAGACAAGCAGCATAATTAATCTGCTCTCCTAGTTTCATCTTCAAAAGAGACAACTGTTAATGAAAAGAAAGCTTTTGCATCAAAACACTGATGCCTTAAGAAGAATTTTCAGCAAGATGAGTGGAAAATGCATTTTAATGTAAGTAAGCGAGTGGAAAAGAAAAATAAATAAGTTGCTAAAGAGTGGAAGACAAATAAGGCACGTTTAATTTTATTGCGCTCTAAGTTGCCAATTCATCTGTGAGCAGTTTCTTTGCAAATGAAAAGAAGTCAAAATACAGGACAGATGTTGAAGAAACCACATTTAAGGTCTGTCACACACTGGCATTTTTCAAATGATTTTGGCTCATCTGTTAAATAAGGTGCATTTTGCTTGATTTTGAAAAAGGAAACATCAGGAAATATTTAAAAGCCAATTGCTGCCAATTAAGTTTGATCAGCAAAAGTTGTATTTCAATCTTTCAGATTCCTACTCCTGTCTGAAATAACATACATTTCCAAAGTACAGCTAAACAGCAACTCGATGATTAATGCCTGTTGGCAGTCCTACCACAAGCTTGCTTAACAGTTGGATTTAAAATAAACAGCTGTCTGTATGCTGATGGAAGTGAAATGCGGCTGAGTTCACAATTTTGCTCTGAAATTTTGAAAGCTGCTGCTTTAATAAACGTGAATTGATTGGGTGATGATGCCAATCACTTTTGTTAAGTGGTAAAAATGTCTAGCTTTTCTATGTCTGGGAAACACCAGGACATTTTTTTTAAAAAATATGGCATCATAAAATAAAAAGTCTATTTTACGTAGAGGCTAAGGTGGCTCGTGTGGGGCAAAGTGTACAAGAATGGAGTGAGTAACACAGTACACTTGGCAACTAACAAAAATATACTAGCCACGGGCAAAGATATAGGTCCCAATCTAATAAGCCACAGTGACAAAAGCATATGCATAACTGATCATTCCTCTTGGACCATTCCCCACGATACTTCCCCAAAGTGGGAGGAGACTAAGAAATATCCACCCTGCGCATAACTGATTGGTGAAACCGATGCTGAATATGTAATAAAATAATAAATAGTGACCTGTGCATATTATCAGGTTTGAATGTTTGCAGCTGGTTATGGTGTATCTTTATTTATTTCTAAAACATGTACATAACTGCCTTCATCCATAAACATTCAAAGCGCTTTACAAAACATAAAAATATAATACATTATCAAATACATATTAAAACATTAAAAAGCAAAACAACAGACTAGTGAATCTCCTCCCAACCAGGCACAATACTCACAAGTGAACACATGATTCCATTTTTCAAAATGACACAGATAAGTTTATTGAGCTTATTCAGTATCTACTTCTAAAGCTTTTCTACTGCTAATAAATATCTAGACCATGGCTCAACAAATTCCGGGCACCAGGTCGCCATGGTACCTAAAAATTGCAATCTGGCACTTGGGATTTTTTTCCTTCAAATCCTGGGCACGCTTGCTCCTCCACTGTACACCGGCTCTGTGCAAGCAGTGTAGGAAGCTCAGACTGGTCTTGCGATTTCGGCTCCCATGAGGGTTGAAACCGTGAGACCAGTCTGAACCTTGAGACCAGTACTCTCGCATTTGGGAGGGAGCCTGACCGTTGTGTGTATAGCTCTTGCAGCCACCTGCCTTATGACAGCTTGGCAGAGAGAAGTGTGAGACGGTGATTTCTCTTGCCAATCGCAGGCCCACCAGAGGAGGAGGGGGAAAAGCACAGAAAGCACTAATGAGATTCCAATGCCCAAAGACGACATGGTGCTATGGAGGGAGCAGCTGTCGCCGCTGCCCGAGTGGGTGCAGCCTGCCTGTTGTCACCTGAATGATGGCCTCCCAAATGCCTTAGCTCCCAGCCTGCTTGGAAAGTTGAGAAAGTGCATGACGGGAGCCTTGAGACCAGACCAGCGGCTGGAGAAGGTCATTGCCTGCCCGTGCTCACTTTAGTGGGGAGGGGACAAGAGCTGCGGCCTTCTCTTCTTTCTCTTGGAGGGCAAGGGACTAGACTTTTCATTTTTGCCAGAGCAATTAATAGGCTTCCTCTTCTCCTCTCTTCATGTTTCTATCTGCCTGAGTCAAGTTTGTAAATGGGGCTTGGCTGTGCTTTGAAGGCTAGCACTGAAGGACTCTACTGTGCTTCTTTTTCAGCAGGGGTTTAATTAGACAGACACTGGGTGATGGTTGGGGTGTAAGGGTAGAAGAGAGAGAGAGAGAGAGAGAGAGAGACTGTGTGATGGCTGTGGGGTGGGAGGATGATTTTGAGAGAGACAGACTGGATGAAGGCAAGGTGTGGGAGCTATGAGATTTTTTTTTTTGCTTCATGCATTACCAGGCCATGGTGATATGTGAAGCAAACATGGAAGTTGCTTCAGGTGTAGCTATAAAGGGTCACCAAAATACTCTTACAAAATATTGAGGTTTGTGGAAGGGGGAGAGGAGGATTGTTGTCTTCTGTTGTTGCTGTGTAATGGCACGTTAAAGGCCTGAATTATTAAGCTTTCTTATCCCATAGAAAATGGGCTAATATTAAATCAGGCTTGGGGTTGGGGTGAGGGGCACTGGGACCAAGGTCTTGGCAGCTGGCTCCTAAATTTTTAAGCTGGCTCCTAGATTCCAAGAAAATTTGTCAAGGCTTGATCTAGATATTTATACATCTCATTTTCCAAAAACGTTTGTGCATCTATTTGTAACCCATTTTTATAGAAACTAGAAAAAAAATGGGTAAAAAACAAAATTAGAAATGGCAATGACATTATTAAAATGTTATCTTTCTAATGTACCAAAGGCATTTTGCATGCATATTGCTCATGATCTTCTCATATATTTTAGCAACTCTGACTCCTGCAGTTACCTGCAGTTCTGTAATATGAAAGAAATGTCAAACTGCTAAGCGTAAATAAAACAATCAGCACTCACTTCTAAATCATTGAAGAACAAATGTGTGTCTGCCAAATTGAAAATCATCTCTTCCATTCGAAGACCCAGTGATACAGAAGTGGGTGGATCCTTCAAGGAAAAAAGAAATCAGAAAATGTGTTCAGCTGCATAATTTACAGTAGTCCAAATAAAATAAGATCCAAATGTAAGCTCCGTTTCTGCTGAGAAGGCGAGGATAGAGAAAATGTCACTTAAAAGTAGATAAAATGTTTACTAACTTCTTCACTCCTTACAGAAGTGTGCGTGATCAAGTAAAGAAAGATTACTTTTCTGGAAAATTCTAACAGTATGGCATCATCAGCAAGAACTAATTCCTGTAGTTCTAAAGTTATAAAATGTTGCATACAGAAAGCCACTGTGTATAGATTTACCAGAAGGCGCTACAGCATTACTGCTTGCTAACTGGCGCTCATGGGCTCTATTTACCACAGGTCCCATTTTATGAAATGGGACCTATTTACTAGACTGTGTGTTAAAGGCATTAGCATGTGCTAATATAGTAATGGGTTTTAGTAAATCTAGCCCATTTTCTTCTCTCTGAAGACTCAATTGTATTTTCAAAGAGAAAGCACACGTGTACTTCAGCTTTGAAAAGTACCTGCATGCATGTTTACATCTTCTCTTTGGTATGTACAAATATTCTGGGTTAAATTACATGCATGCGCTGCATTTTTAGGAGTGTGTTCATAAGTGTAAACCCCTTCCCAACCCAGCCCCCAGGAATGCCTCCATTCCATCACCTATAGACTGTATATGCATCAGGTTACCCATATATCAGGTGGCCCTTTTTATAAAAGCTCATTGCCATACGAAAATTCTGTTTTACCCCTGGAAACACTTTATGAGAGTCATCCTCCTTGTGTGCACTAATACAGCATGAAGAGTAACATCCAATAAAAAAATTTTGAAGTCCAGAAGTTTGGGGGAGACCGAGCCTGTACTGAAGACCTAGCCAGTATACTGAAATAGTCCAGAGATGTTACTGTGAATGCTCATAATAAAGCTTTAGCAGATGTGGGACATATAACAGTATGCTCTCCTCCACCTGCTATTTAGTGCACACTTGCTAGCACCCACATTTTTAACACCTGCCTCAGATCAGGCAAGTTTTAGCACCCAGGCTATCATAAGGATTCCAGCAGTAGGTCACACTGTGAGCTACAGATGGAAGAAATGGGGCTGCTGCAATTGGAGGAGTTACTGTAGATCAGGGGTCACCAACCTGCGGCCCGCGGGCCGCATGCGGCCCACGAGGTCCCTTCATGCGGCCCGCGAGGCTCTACCCCGGTTAACATTACGTGCGGCCCGCCAAGGATTCCCGTCATTGTATCTGCGGCCCGCGGCATGACTGTGAAGTGACTTTGCAAAAGTGCACTTTGTGCACAAAATATCTGCATTTAGGAACTTTTACAACGCGACCAATAGCCTATTTTTGAAAAGTACACAACTGCAGCATCTCCGCAATGCCACACACTGCACTTTTTTTCCACCAGCTGCACCAACCTATTTTAAGGACCTGCCTGCAGGTGGAGAGCTACCGAGAAAGGTGGGGCAAACCGTGCCGATTGGACCTATGGAGGCGGCTCGTTGATGCCAGGCGCCCTCTGATTGGTCATTCTTCCAGGATGCTCTAGAACTGGCAGCCTCTCCATTCTGGATGGTAGCGGAGGGTGGGGAACGAAGGATATGAAGACGGAGCAAGAGGGGAACGTGGGATAATGCCCCACTGCATTAGGAAAGTCGCTGGTGTGGGCGGTTGTCAGTGCCTGAAAGACGCCTCCCCCCTTTGCTCTTTTCAGCAGCGTTTGCAGGTAGATTTTTCTTCCCTCAATTTCACCCCCCTCCTCCTGCATCTGGGAGCCTCACAGCGGCCGGCGAGTAACCGGCTCCCTCCGACTTCCCGCGGCCCCGCGCTCCTGACATTACAGGTGGAGGTTTGAATGAGTTACTTGCGCTGCCCTTTTCCCTTCTCGTTGTGCGCAGCCTTCCTTCATGGTTAAAGATCATCTCGACCGCTCATTGGCGCACCCCGCAAAGAAAACGACCACACCGCTTGGAGAACCCAGGTACTCCCACACAGCATGCCACCACTCCTAGCCCCCATCTATCTCCTAACACCCCTCCTAATCCTCCACCCCCACTCAGCCAAACCCTGCAACCCCCTCTGCCCAGACACCACAACAGCTCAACCCACGAGCACCCACAATCATGCACACAACCATGCACACAAGCACACACACTCACCTTGCACACCAACCTGCACCACTGACCCCACAAACCACCACCACCTCTCCATTTCACTCATAAACGCCCGCTCAGTTAGGAATAAATATCACATGCTCCAGGACCTGATCACAACAGATAAGATTGACATCCTCTGTGACTTTGCCCTCTTCAGTGCCCCCTTCGAGATGAACCCCACCGACGTGCCCTCTGACCTTCAAATGGACTTGATCAAACTGCAGTGTGACGACGCACAGAAGTCGCACTTCATGGCTATGGGCCCTGTCGCATTTTGGAAGACACAGGCGGCCACTCACCCGTCCATGGCCGCCAACGCACGCAAGGTCGCTGCTCTCTTCAGCTCAACCTACTGCTGCGAACAGCTGTTCAGCCGAATGAAGTTGATAAAGTCATCCACGCGCTCGCAGCTCACCGACGACCACCTGCAAGCGTCCCTTCTCCTGTCAGTGTCATCTGTGAAGCCGGACTTTAACCGTTTGTTTGCTAGCATGAATCATCAGCCATCTCATTAAATTCAATAAAGGTGACCAGCCATTGTTTTCATAATTTTGCGTTTGTTTTGTTTTTTTGCGGGGGCGGGGAGAAGGGGGGTGCGGCCCGCGAGGCTCCCGGTAGTCGGCTGTGCGGCCCGCGGCCCTCTGGAGGTTGGTGACCCCAGCTGTAGATGCAGAGTACAGGACAGGTAAGAGCCTGATGAGAGGGAGAGCAAGACAAGGAGAGGAGGAGATAATGGACTAAGACACCAACACACACTCAAGCACTTCAAAAATAATTCTGCATTTTAGACAATGCAATTGATTTTCTAAGTTAATGGTTCACAGAGGACAATGCTTTCTCACTGTTGATTTATCGACTTAACGTTTATAACTTCCCTTGCCACTAAAAGTGATCACAGCATGAAACAGCAATACAATTTCCATACTACTTCAGAGAATTATCAAAACCAAAAGAATACATAACATTACAATCAAATAAAAGAACAAATTGGACATAAAATATTGAGATATGGTTCAGATTGTAAAATCATAAAAATGTAATACAAATTAATGAACTAAAAAAAAATCAAGCTACCAAATCTGGGACTAAAAACAGCAGAAGTACAAATAAGTACGCAACGTTAAAAAGATCCATAGGCTTGATAGAGGTTCTTGGCGTATAATACATTTGAGCTTTTTTTGCCAGCCCCTGCATTAGAAAATTTTCCCACCACATCAAAAGGGATACAATATTTTTCACCTAGAGCAGGAGTCTCCAAACCCAGTCCGGGAGGACCTCAAACCAGTCAGGTTTTCAGGATGTCACTAATGAATATGCATGGTATATATTTGCATGCACTGCCCCATTGTTTAAAAATTTATCTCATGCATATTCATTAGGGACATCCAGAAAATGTGACTGGTTTTGTGGCCCTCCAGGGCTGGAGTAGGAGATCCTCTGGTTTTAGGTCATTGAATTACAGTGTTGATAAAATACATGCTTGTACCTTTTGCACATATTCATATACTAATGCGGACTTCATTTCAGGTTGATTGTTTTGCACCATCTTTACAATTTGAGAGACATGCACTTTACATGTATTTATGTCTTTAAATAGTCTCCCTGGGCCCGATATTCAAAGGCATTTACACGTTTTACAGAGCTGTAAACCATGTAAATGCCCCTAAGTGGGATATTTTTTATTTATTTTTATTTATTTATTTATTGCTTTTAAAAAGCACTCTTTAAAATCAGTGCGGTTTACATATAACATTTTGTACGAAACAGGGGCCTGTTATGTACTTACATTGAACGGGTAATTCAACTTGGAATATCAATGGTACTAACATGGTTAGTGATGCTGAATATCCCAGAGTAATGCCGCTATATGCCCCGATACTAACCACTTAGCATCGGACATGTCGGGGGCGTTCCGGGGTGGAACCTGGGAATAACTGTACAGCAGCGATATTCAGACGCTGCTCGGTTATCCCTCAATGGCAAAAGTCAGATGCAGCAAAAGCTGTCCTAACCTTTGCCACTGGAGCTAACCGGGCAGCGGCTGAATACTGCTGCGGCATAGTTAGCTTCTGCGCCATGTGCGGCTGTGCGGCAAACCTGGATATTCAATGCCATGGACAGATACGGCCCCAGACTGAATATCTGGGGTTAAAGTTCGGAGGTAAGTCAGTATCAGGCCTCCTATTTTTTAGGTTTGTATATGTTTTACATATATTATTATTTTTTAGCACTATATTTATATATTAATGATTTGTTGGCCTCACAGTGTTCTATCTATTGCTTGGGTATATGGTTGTGGATGAAATATTCTTATGCTACTCTTATTTTTAGAAAAAAAACTATTTGTATATGTATTTTTATCTCTATTTTGTATGTCTATTTTTATCTGATTTCTGATTTTACGTCTTGTGGTTTTTATGTACTCATAGATTTAAAATTTTATGATTAATTTATTATGTTGTGTTCAATCTTATAGTTCTTTTTATTGTTTGCCTGTTTTATTACTGATTTTATAGACCTCTGATGCAAGCACAATTTGCCAAAACTCAGCTGAGTTGGGTCCTTAATAAAGGACCCCTAAGGAATAATCAAGAGTCTTAGCCATGATCATTCTCCGGTTTGGGTTCTTTTGCATTCTTGCATTGTTTGGTTATGGAGTGACCCTTCTCTTTGTTTCAGTCTTTGATGAAATGGTCAACTATTCGACAGGCATCAAAACACTCCAAGATCCTTCATAAGTGTAAGCACTTTGGAAGTGAATCCTATAAAGTCTAAGGGGTATGTTTACTAAACTTTCTTAACGTGCGCGCCGCACAATTAGCACACGCTAAGGTACCTTAGCGCACGCTAATGACACTTTACAGGGCAAAAAATGCGCTGTAGTGCACGCTCACACGCGCAGCGGCGCAAACGAGCGCTGAAGGCGGGGAAAGGCTCCCAGAGGGCGGAGGAAGGCTACCCAGGAGCGGAGAGAAGGGGTCAATGGGTGGAGAGTGGGAGGGGAGAGGCTCCCCGCATACTAACGATGTGAAATTCGAGGCCAAAACTAACGCAAGTGAAAACCTCGTGTTAGAGCTGATTTAAAGGGAAAAGAAACCATTTTTGTCAGCAATGTACAGCAAAACCAGGGAAACCTACAAAAAAGTGATAAGTGTGATACATGTGCATGGAACAAAAGTGCAAATAAACATTGAAAATGACCCCAACAAAATAAAAAAAAATCATAATCAAGCTGGGCAATAGTGATAGTAATGGGAAACATCAAAAAACACTCCCAAGAAAGCCCCAAAACTAAATATGAATTTTGGAAGGGTCTACGTTCCGTCCCCATACAAGGTGAATGATCCCACAGTAAAATAGCACTGATCAGGGTTTCCCTCTCCATTGGACAGGTTACCTATGGCATGCACATGTTCCAAAACAGCAGGGCGGGCATGTCGGAATGGGCAACTGGACAGATGCTGGGAAAGAAGATACAGAGGGCTGCAGGCGGCACATGATGTGGTGCAGCTGGGGCACAGTGCAGACTAGGCAGATGCCTAGGTGGCACTTAGGAATGCTGAAACTGAACAGCAGCCAGACAGCAACTGATGAGGGCCCAACATGGGCACAAGAGTGTTTATCACAGTGTCACAGGCAGGCGGTGTTGGGGGGAAGCGTGGACGTCTATGCAGGCCCCCTACCCCAGAACCCACACCATAGGCAGCCGCCTACCCGCACACTGGATGGCCTGAGACTGCGCACCACCAGCACCACCAGCAGAAGGGCATGTCAGCATAGTGGCAGAGAGGTACTGGTGGTGGAGGGGGCAGTGGCAGCTGCCCACAGCAGTCCAGGCCCAGTCCTGTGTAGGTGGGTGCCATCCACTGCAACAGACAATCTCTGTCGGATGTACAGTCATGGACTCCCCAGGGAACATGCCAGCTCTGTGGCAACACGGTGGTGCAGTGCACACAGACAGTGTGTTCAAGAGCAGAAGGTCACAGGTTCACTTCTCCAGCTTTGGCTCCTGCCAACCCAGTCCCCATATTTTACCCATGAAGAAAACATGGTAGTAAAGACTGAAACCTTTATTGCTGAGAATATAAGCATGGATCAAACACCTATATTTTACTCTACACAGCACACACACCATAAAAATGCGCATTACCTACAGCCGAGTCCCCCAAATGCAGTCCTGGAGGGCCATAAATCAATCAGGTTATATGCTGTTTCCAATATAAGGACATGTCAGCATGTTGGCGGAAAGGTACTGGTGGTGGAGGGGGCAGTGGCTGCTGGCCACAGCAGACAGTGGCCTAGCCCTGTGCAGGCTGGTGCCGTCCACTGCAACAGACAGGCTCTGTCGGATGTACAGTCATGGACTCCCCAGGGAATATACCATATCTGTGGCAACACGGTGGTGCAGTGCACACAGACAGTGTGTTCAAAAGCAGAAGGTCACAGATTCAATTCCCAGCTGTGGCTCCTGCCAACCCAGTCTCCTTATTTTAGCCATGAAGAAAACATGGTAGTAAAGACTGAACCTGTATTGCTGAGAACAGAAACATGCCTCAAATGCATATATTTTACCCCATAGAGCACAAACACCATAAACATGTGCAGTACCTAGAGCAGAGTCCCCCAAAGGCAGTCCTGGAGTGCCAAGCACCATTCAGGTTCCATGCTGTTTCCAATACATATGTCTGTGCTGCATCACCATGCACCGCCCCCATGGTATGCAGATGTATCTCATGCATATTCATTAAGGATATCATGAAAACCCGAGCAGTGTTTGGCCCACCAGGACCGGAGTTGGGAACCTCTGCCCCAGCGCAGCGGACAACAGGGGCAGACACGCCTGCACCCACAGGCCCCATTATCCAAAGCCACCTGGAGAGGCAGGGCTTCGGGCCCTGTTTCTTTCCCTGAATACTAGCACTTGCAAAACTTAGCAATGCCACCCTACACCTGGGAATACGGTACACATCAAAAGGTTGCCATGAGTAATGGTAGATAGCAATTCCTAAGTTAAGCACAATATGCTGAGTGAGCTGCCTCATAGCAATCGTTCAGATGTTTGTAGAGTGTGATGCAGGTCCTGTGTCTGACAGTGTTTACCACCCTGGGGGGTGACTCCTACAGTATTGCGTGCCATAGCCATGCCTGCACTGTGCCCAGGACTGGTGTGGTGGCCAGGGCTGCCAGACACCTCTATAGTTGCTCAATGCTGGCATAAGTGAGGGGAGTGTGTGTCCGTCTATCCAGTGTGTGGTGGCTGCCAACACCCTCCTCAGCCCACACTGCTAGCACTGTTGCCAGTATCGGCCTGCCTATGTGCATAATGAGGAGCAAGGTACTGTGGGTATAGCCCGGACAGGGCAGCCTGTGCAGGATGCATCTGCACAGGGCATAGGGCAATGGCTGGGACATTGTAGTGCCCGGCCACCACCTGAACAGACAGGGTGGCCACAGCATGTCCTGCTGGGAGGTCACTCTCACCCTGACTGAGCAGTGACCACGGCATGGCTAGGTTCCACCATAGTGCTATACAGAATATCTGTCAAGTGATATATATATGGGTTCTCTTTTCTGGGGCCCAAACACTGACATATATGCTTGGTGGGTGTGCTCACATCCTCTCCGGTAACATGCACTATGGACTAGCTAGCAGATTGTCTGCAGTTGGTATGTGTATGGCTGGAGCACTGTGTAGGGTGCAGTAGCTGGGGACTCACTGTGCTTGCTGCTGGAAAATGTCAGATGGTGGTGGGGCAGCTGAGCATTTCAGGCCCTACTGTCTGTCTGCTAATGAAGTATGGATGCGTACAGAACTGCATGGAGTGCGCGTAGGTTGTCTGTACCCCAGCCAGACTGAGGTTGATGGTCCCCTCTGCCACCACCATTGCAGGGATACAGAATGTGGATCCGTTGTTTGGGGATTCTGAGTTCCAGAGGGCAGGTTCAGTGGTACGACACACTCTGCCTATGGGTCCAAACAGCACCTTCCCCCCCCCCCCGCGCACAAATATATCATGTGGCCATGGCACCCACACAGGATATGCACTATTCCATGGGTATCATAGTCCACAAGGCCCAGACGTGATTGGGATATACAGATGGGACCACCTATCACACACCAGCACTAACAGGGACCTGCAGCATAGCTTATCTCAGCTGGGACAGGTGCTGTGGACATGGTGCTGGGCGCCCCACCTCACCCTCAGGGTGAGCACAGGACCTGCACACTGGGACGGTCTGTAGCTACTCTGTACCAGTAACACACACGGTCAGTACCCTCTACCAGGCCTAGGTGCTGTGGGGGTGCATACCCCATCTTCAGATCATCTGTAGACTGCAGCTTTGCATGTGCAGTGCATCATGGGTGCGAGAGGACTAACCCTACCCTGGTAACCGCAGCACACAGTCTGCAGAAGTTATTTTGTAGCCAGCCAGACATCTCTTTATAGCAGGGGTACTCAAATCCAGTCCTGGAGGGCCACAAACCAGTCAGGTTTTTGTGATATCCCTATTGAATATGCATGAGATATATTTGCATGCACTGCCTCCATTGTATTTGAATGTATCTCATGCATATTCATTAGGGATATCCCGAAAACCTGACTGGTTTGCGGCCCTCCAGGACTGAATTTGAGTAACTCTGCTTTATAGTTATAGAGCTGTAGCCCACTGGTGGCTGCACTGCCTGTAGAGCCAGAGGTTGGTGGTTTAAATCCACAGTGGGTTTATTTATTTAATTTACTTTATTTACATTCCCTCATATACCGCGCTATTCTGCACCATTGCGGTTTACATTGCACAAACTGGAATACATTGAACAGGGCATTATAACTTGGAGATAACTATTTTACAGGGTACATGGGGGGCTGTCTGGGGAAGTTTGTGTGTAATTTCAAGTAGTACAGCCAGCAGAAACACCCTCACAGTGCTGTAATCTTAAGGTGCCTTATAAGGTGCCTTATGGGGCACCTGAAGATTACAGCACTGTGAGGGTGTTTAAGCTGGCACTACTAATTTAAATTAAAAAACCTGCCACAGGCAGCCCTCATAAATAACCACACCATGGATTCAAACCCACAACCTCTGGCTCCACAGGCAGTGAGGTAACCTGTGGGCCACAGCTCTATAGCTGAGAACAGATGCCTGGCTGGCTACAGAAGGAATCTTGCAGACTGTGTGCTGCGGTTACCAGGGTAGGGGTGATCCATTTGAAACCATGCTGCACTGCACATGACGTTTATAGCACTGTGAGGGTGTTTCACCTGGCAGCACTGCTGTAATGTAGAAAGGAGACTGCCACAGGTAACACTGTTGTAACATAAGAAGACATATGCCTCAAGTAGCACTGATGTTCATTAAAAAGCACTATGCCTCATTCAGCACTGATGTATAATAAAGTGTAATGCCTGAGACAGGTAATCATTAACCCCACTTTGGGATTGAACTCATGATCCCTGCACCATCAGTCAGTGTCTTAACCATTGTGCTACACTGCTGTTTCTCCTTGCATGTCAGTGCACCTACTTAAGATTTCCATGCGTTAAATGCACAGTGCTGCCATCAAAAACAGTGCTATGACCTTGCGGGGCTTTATATGGCACCCTATAAAGTGCACTATAAGGAACATTCTAGGGTGCCTGGGTGGACAGTGCACTTTATAGTATGCCCTCTGGAGTGCCTTATGGGGCGGCTGATGCGGCACCTTATGTTACAGCACTTTGAGAGTGTGTTTGCTAGCAGCACTAATTAAAACGCCTCATAATGCAATATTACACATAACAGGTAGTGCCTCAGCCAGCCTTATTCATTGGGCACAGTGGGGGATTGAACCCATAACCCCTGAACCATCAGTCAGTGTTTTAACCATTGTGCTACACTGCTGTTTCTCCTTGCATGTCAGCGCACCTACTGAACATTTCCATGCTTTACAATGCACAGTGCTGCCATCAAAAACAGTGCGATGACCTTGCCGTGCCTCATAGGGCACCCTATATGGCGCCCTATAGGCCACCCTTTATGCAACATTGTAGGGTGCCGTGGCGGACAGTGCACTTTAAAATGTGCCCTCTGGGGTACCTTATGGGGTGCCTTATGCAGCACCTTATGTTACAGCGCTTTGAGAGTGCATTTGCTAGCAGCAGTAATTAAAATAAAATTAAAATGCCTCATAATGCAATATTACACATAAATGATAGTGCCTCAACCAGCATTATTCATTGGGTACAGTGGGGGATTGAACCCATGACCCCTGCACCATTTGTCAGTGTCTTCACCATTGTACTGCAGCCCTGTTCCTCTAGTTGCACATCAGCGCGCCTGCTTATGCTTCCTGCGCGTGTTACTCGTGCGCTAATGTGCGCGGCACACAAGAGCGTGCGGTGCACAAGAGCGCGCGCGCTAATCCTGTTTTGTTACTTTAAACTGAAACGCCCACTCCTTATATGGCATCCTGCACACTAACGCGGCACGCACGTTAAGAAAGTTTAGTAAACATACCCCTAAGAAGTCTTCTTTTTGTAGATACAAAAAGGAAGGCTTCATCTGACCTCCAAAAAATGCAGGAAATACAAAAGATCGATGAGGCACAAAACTCTATACTCAAAATAAAATTTTAAAATATCTCTAGGTATCAAACTTCAGTTTTTAAAGGCAACATAATTTCATTCATCTGCCAAATCAAACATTCCTGAAAAGATAAATGTATGACAAAGTGGTGTCCATTAGTTACCTGGGGTTTAATTTTAGTTTTTGAAATCACTCATTTCCAGATCACAGTCAAAGTTACATTAATGTTTTCAAGGGGAGAACTGCAATACATCCTCATGAAAACGTATGTATCATGTGCATACTTTTAAACTGCATGCCAAAATTCCTTTTAACCTCTACCAATAGATGTTAATAAATATTAAATAAGAGCATGGATCTTACAGACCTCTGAAAAATTCCAGCAAGCCAATGGTTTAACTGAAAAACACAGCTCCTTCAGTGCTACCTGCTGAGATCTTTCCTTCAAAACTAGGTGAAGGATGGCAAAGCCATAGTTAATTTATACCAGTCTAAAGTTACACCTATTTCTGATAACCAAAAACTTACAGGCATTTAAATGGGTTGTTTAAGAAGCCTTATTCACAATTTCCATTTGAAAAATCTGGCATCCATGTGTAAATGGTGAACATAAGCACATAAGAAATGCCATACTGGGACAGACCAAGGTTCATCAAGCCGAGTATCCTGTTTCCAACAGTAGCCAATCCAGGTCATACATATATGGCAGGTTCCCAAAAAGGTACATAGGTTCCATGCTTGTCCTGGGGTAAGCAGTGGATTTCCCGGGTCCTCTTTAATGGTTTATGGACTTTTCCTCCAGGAACTTGTTTAAACCTTTTTTAAACCCAACTACACTAACAGATTTTACTACATTGTCCAGTAGCGAATTCCAGAGTTTGATTACTCGTTGAGTGAAAAAATATTTTCTCTTATTACCTATCTACTGTACGCTTACCCATTCCATTCCATTCATTAATTTATAGACCTCTATCATATCTCCCCTTTTATAAAGTACTACATTTACAAGTAAATGTCTATAATACTCGTACACAGAAATTGCAAGGGGGTATGACTGGGATGTAGTTAGGAGGTGGCCTGGGTGGGTCAAAAACCTACACCTGTATACAGTATTTCATATACAGAATGCGTGTACATGACCAAAATTGTCACATTGGGATTTTCAGCTTCTCCTTGGCACTTGCAAGTTTTTAACAAGTGCTTGTTTCAGCCACACCTTTACAGGAGGGACTAAGGGGAATCCCCAGTTCTTTATTTCCACCTCGGAATTTAAATGAATTAAAGATGGTAGCCTTTGTCATTCATTGGCAGCATTTAATCATTAGATTTTCAAAATAGTAACTTGTGTAAGTTGCACATGTAAATTGTAAAACACAAATTTATACGTGTACTGTAAATGCAGCATTTACAGATGAAAGCTGCCGAGTTAATTTCAATGATTTTTCCCACATGTAGATTTGTAAAATGATTTCTCTGGCTCTATGTGTCGACAAATACACATGCACTCCTGCATTTCATTATGTGTATTTTAGAAAAGGCCTCATGTTTGGCAAAGTCTTTTCTAAAATACAGCTGGAATTGTGTACATCCCGACCTTGGTATCTTAATTCCGATCTCCACATACTATCTAAAATGTGCCTTTTATTTTATTAAATTGTCTGTTTCTCTGCTAACTAACATAAATGCGTAAGAGGCTTTTCTAACTGTCTTTGCTGGCTGCTTAGGAAAAGTAATAAACTAGCCTAGTGTGTGAGATTTAGGAGAGAATCTCTCATTCCCCCCAAGTAATTGTCATGTGATCTCCACCGTTGCTTACAGATCTGTAAACCATTTAACTGCCTCTAAGCGGGATATTCAGCAGCACTAACATGGTACCCAGGGATAACCGGTCTGTGGCGATATTCAGCTACTGCCCGATTATCCCTCAGTGGCGGACGTTAGGTGCAGCAAAAGCTGTCCTAACTTTTGCCACCGAAACTAACCTGTTCAGCAGCTAACACCACTGCCAGGTTAGCTTCTGCGCCATGTGGTGCTGTGTGGCAGACCCAGACATTCAATGCCGGTGGCCAGATAGGGTCCCAACACTAAACATCCAGGTTGACTCTTCAGTGGCGACCGCTAGGCTCTGTACTTGCGCTAGCTGCTGCTGTTGAGTATCAAGTCCATAAAGAATAGTAGCCTTACTTCTCCATATTAAATATGGAGAATCTGAACTAACCACAGCAGTCTAAGCAAAGGCCTCATTGGTTAGGGGTCAACGATAAGATACTGGCTGAAATTAAGTGCCGCCCAGATGATATCATATCATTAGGAGACATGATTTTGGTAGTATTTCATTGCTGTGGGCTAGGGAAATAGAGAGTCCGTTTTTTAGATTTAGACCAGCCAATGGCAATGTCTTCTTTGTTAAATCTGATTGTAAACCAGACATTTTGAACAGTCAAGGAAGTCCATGATTTGACTTTGCAAAGGTCAGCATCTGCACATGAAAGTCTAGTTGTGATAGGGGAGGGCATGGAGAAAAAAAATGGAGTTTTAAACCTGAAAGAAGTTCTTTATGGACTGTGGTGCTTTACTCATCTCATCAAGGAAAACGATTAGTCCTTAGTGAGGGTACTTGAATTCAGCATTGGATTTTTGTTATTGTTGTAGAAAGATTTTAGTAAAGTGACCTACTAAAGTTGGCTTATTTTTATTTGCATTTTAGTAAAAACAGCAAAGAACAAGCTGCAGCGGTGTGCATTTGTTTTATTTATAAACTCTTCTGTATTTGAATCAAGCACTGACAAACTTGAGCTTAAATCTAGAAAAAATAAATACAGAAAAGCAAATAATATCCAACACTAACAGAGTTAATAGGAAAAAAAATCCCAAGTTCAAAAGTCTGGGGGAAACCAAGAACAGAAAAGCCTAGAAGAGACAACAAAAATTACATAGGAAAGGTAATCTTAGAGGAGATTACCACCTATACTTCAATGCATATTAAACCATCCTCCCATATAACTAATTATAACACTCTCTCAGAACTTACGCCTATGCAAATCCAGAAAAGTACAAAGCTGTAATGGCAAAAGAAAAATCTTTGGAGCAAATCTCTGTAACAGGAGTCAATAGATTCACAAGGCAAAAAATTCAGTTAGTATTTTACAGAGAGCTGCAGATCAGACAAACTTTGGGCCAATTGGAAAACAGGAAGGTAAATCACAAATAATACAGCAATGCTTGCTAGAACCAGCCCCTATGGAGTCTAAAACAGCAATTCCAACTTTTTCGTATGCCAACACAATTTTTTGTAGATGTTTTTAATTTCTTAACTGTGTGCATTTGGTTACTGTTAGTATATATTTTTCTGTTGCTTTTTAGTGAATGCTAAGGAAGTGTTTCTGTGTTAATAAAATTCTCATTGCCATAAAAATTTATGTGTGTCTGTCTCTTATGTACAGCTGATGAATGTGTAATACAAAAATAAACATTTTTTCCTTTTGTTTGCCTTGCATATTTTAAAAACTTACCCACTTCAACTGTTCTGCCTCCTGGAAAACTGTATTGGCACATTTCAAATGTTCATTTTGAAGATACAGCTGTAGGACGGAGTTACTTATAAAACCCTGCCTTGCAGAGAACTCAAGGGAAAACTGGACGTTCAAAAATGGTAACATTGTTACCTAGTTTAGTCACTGCAACAAGGGGAACCAGAAGTATTCTTCCCACTGTGTGTAATGTTGTAAGGGCAGAGATTTACACTATAAATAAAAATCTTTTCATGATTCACAGTGTCAAAGGCCACAGTTAGCTGTAATAAAATTTGCAGTACAGAATTACTGGAATCTAAAGCTTAGTTTAAGTCATCAGTAATGTGACAAAAGGACCCCTTTTACCTTAGCTGCAAAAGTGTGGCAAGTGCAAACCCTGTGCAGGGTCCTGTATTTATCACACAGGACAGAGACTTACTGTACAGGCCTGAGCTTCCTGCCCAGAGAGTGAATGTAGACCCCAACAGAGAAAGCTAACTGGCAGAGAACAAGTGCACATGGTGGAACGTGGGGTCCTCTCCACCAATCACCCCTGCAGCATCAGCCCTCCCAGAATCTGATCTCCCCCCAAAGAAGACCCCCTGATCCATACCCCCAACCTAATATGACCTCCCATGATCCCCCAACACCCCCAGCTATTTAATAC
The DNA here is from genome assembly GCA_033557465.1 of Ichthyophis bannanicus. NCBI lineage: Eukaryota > Metazoa > Chordata > Amphibia > Gymnophiona > Ichthyophiidae > Ichthyophis > Ichthyophis bannanicus. Next base: position 1,545,148,004 of record CM066031.1, read on the forward strand.
TTTATTTATTTATTTAACCACATTTCTAAACTGCATTAGGGGGTACAATGAAGAAATACATACATAAAAAACACATAGAACATACTTAAAAAAACAAGACAAAATATATAAAACATCAACAGCTTCAGTTTATTAATGGCAAAGGTCTGGAAAGGCTAGCCTAAATAGATAAGCCTTCAGACTCTTCCTAAATGCTGCAGGATCTATTATATTTAGTTGTTCAAGTTATAGGGCATCCCATAGCAATGGACCTGCAATAGAGATGTGCGTGCTCTTATCTCTTCAAAGTGTACCTACTGCAATGGGAATATGTTGAGCAAACTCTGACCAGTTGATCTTAAAGCACAAGGACGGCAATAAAATTTGAAACAGTGATGCAGCTCGGTGTATCATTGTTTGGAGTTGTATAACGTTATATTCTACAATACAGTAAATAGGAAACCAATGTAAGGCATGTGGGATAGGAGAAATATAGTCAAACCTAATTTGGCCCATTAAAACACAGGCTGCTGCATTCTGCACCACCTTCAAGGAAGAAAGACATTTCTTCAGCACCGTATAGTCTCTTGGAATAATCTAACTGTGGTATTATAAAAGCCTGAACTATGGTCCCAAAATTCTCAAAATGCAAAATTCTAAATATGGTTTGAGGTGATGTATTGATTGGTAGCTTTAGCACAACTATTCTCACTACATGCCTTATGCACTCATTCATCAATAAAAAGATAGGTCCCAAATCCCTAGCTTGTGAATCCACTGGAATTGTATGATCATAAGTGAGATATGACTGGAAGGTAAAATTGATGATCTCATCCCGAGAACAACAATGTTTGTTTTACTAACATTTAAGCATCATGTATTTGCTGCCTTAACCGCAGTAATGTAAAACTGAACATAAGAACATAAGATATGCCATACTGGGTCAGACCAAGGTCCATCAAGCCCAGTATCCTGTTTCCAACAGTGGCCAATCTAGGTCACACGTACTGCCACTCACCCGCTCCCTGGACCTTGAGGGTTTCAGGAGGGGGTGGCCTTTGATGCCCTTCAGAGCTGAGAATTGTAGTTGTGTGTGCTCAAGTAGTAAGGCAGGCAAAGAAAATTTCTTTGATGAGGTTTATTTCCGCATTGCAGTTCAAGTGCAAACAGACGCAAATAAAATATAATAGCACAAAACAAGAGTGAGAAACCAAAACAAGGTATTGCACTGCTAGGCTAAATGTCCATTATCTTCTGTGATCACATTCAGTTGTCATGTGACCCTTTTTCACTAACGGAAGAAACAAACTTTGGCAAACAGCAATGCTCCTGGTATGCAGACAATTATGCTTTGACTTATTCCCTTCTGATAAGCTCTTCAGCATAGGAATCAATACAGCAACTTCTGTTATATTGCTTCATATAACTTTGTACAGCATTTCAATTAAATGTCCTTCTCAATGACACAAGCTGAACAGTCCATTGGCATGTCTGGCTCTGTGAACAGTAGAGAAGAAACTAAAGGCATTTCCTCTTCACAGCTGTTTGTGGGCTGTGATACATTAGAGGAAGAAACTGCCCTGCTTTCAAGGAACTCTCTGAAATCTTTAAGAAGCAATTCAGCCTGCGTTCTTCCTGGGCTAAGCTGATAATGTCTTCCTCCTTCAGGTAACTGTTTGTTTAAACTGCTTATCTCTTGATAATTAGCAATGCTGCTTTTACTAGGACAACAGTTCTGCGTGTTTGAATTATCCTTCCCCACTTATCACTAAACGTAAGTGCTGGGTTTAAAACATCAGCTGTGAGTGGAGAGTTTCTCAACAGTGTGTTAAAAGTAGAACCGTCAGGCTTCTCTTGGCTCACGTCTCTGTAATAAGAGTCAGCTGTTCTCTTACTATAGGTTTCTGCTGGCTTATGAGAATAGCCTAGGCTGCTTAAATGCTTTTCAGACTGCAACCAATTGCTACCATGTTGTCTGACTTTGTCTTGGCTTTTAACGTTAGCCTTTACTCTTTCTGGCTTCCCAATGTTAAACTTGCTAGCTGCTTCAAACCCACTGTGTACCTTGTGCTGTGGCTTTCTCCAGGGTATTTCACTGTCCCTCTGCCTTTGGTTCCAAGGTTCTGCTTGGTCCTCTAGAAGCCTGTGCTGTAGCCTTGGGTCTCTCAGTGCTCCTGAATCCTTCTGATCACAGAAGATTCTCCCTGCCCCTGAGTCTCCCAGGTACTTGCTTCCTGAGTCCAGTCTTCTCCTTAGTGGATCACAGCTGCCTAACTGCTCTCTCTCCAACTCTTCCTCCTCGTCGTCGTCTTTCAAATCCGAATCTGACTCTCTCTGTTTCTGAGTGCTTAACAAGCTGCCTGTGTACTGCACTGCCCGCCTCCTGCTTGGGCATGCCCAATCAGGGACTTGGCTTCTCTCCTTCCTTGAGGTGAGGTGTGGTTCCTGATTAGCTCTGTGTTTTTTTCTCTCTGAAGAGAAAATCCTGCATTCTCTTGCAGTACCGGTTCTCTCCACCGGATCACTACCTGTTTCCATAGCATCTTGAGAGGCTTCTACGTCACGGATCCCCCCCCTTAAGATATCACGGGCTGGGTTATTCTTGACAGCCCAGCATGTGATACAATTTATGGGTTCTGTGCTGGTGAGCTTCTGTTGAGGCTGTTGTCTCGGAGAGGCTATTGTGGCTATTTGGGCTAAAGCTACTCTGTCATGCCATGGTTTTAACACGTTGATATGGTAAGCCTGCCTGCGACCTTTCCTATTCTCAACTAAGTAAGATACAGGTCCTACAGGTTGTATTACCCAACAGGGGCCTTTCCAATGGCTCTCAAATTTCGGTTCTGTCCCAGCCACCATTACAATAACTTTCTCTCCTATCGTTAGTTGACGTTGCTTTGTATTCCTATCATAATAGGATTTTTGTTTGACCTGACTACGCTTCAGATTGTCCACTTCTACTTGTGAGGTCCGGCGTAGCCGCTTCTTTAAATCTTTTAGGAACTCGGGCACCTCTATTTCCCTGGGATCTGGTTCTACCCATTGTTCTCTTAAGATATCGAGAATGCCGCGGGGAGACCTGCCGTACAGGAGTTCATACGGTGCTGTTCGTAATGAGGCCTGTTTTCTCTCTCTGCACGCATACAGAACAAAGGGAAGCATTGTATCCCATTTGTCCATTTCCCCCTCCAAACTCCTACGTAACATTCTTTTAAGAGTCTGGTTTTGTCTCTCGACTAAACCGTTCGTTTGGGGATGATATGCTGCCGTCTTAATGTGGTGAATGCCAAAGGCATCCCACACTTGTCCTAAGTATTTCGACATGAAGTTGCTCCCCCTGTCGGTGAGAACTTCCTTGGGGAAACCCACTTCACAGAATAGCTTAATGAGTTTTGTTTGCTATTACTCTGGCAGATATGGTGCATAGTGGCATGGCCCACGGGAACCTTGTGGCGTGGTCTACCACCACTAAGATATAGCGGAAACCTCGAGGGGTTTTTAATCAGAGGTCCGACAATGTCTACACCTATCCTCTGGATTGGATCCTTAATCACAGGTGATGGTATCATGGGGACATCCCTGGGATGGGCAGCTGAAACTCTTTGGCACGTGGGGCAAGCCTCACAAAACTTGGCCGTCTCTTTAAAGATACCCGGCCAATAGAATCGGGATAAGATTTGATCGAGGGTTCCCTGAATGCCCTTATGCCCCCCAATGGGATGGTCGTGTGCCAACCGTAACATTATATTTTTAAAGGTGGTTGGCACCACCAGCTGTTTTCTGCTATCCCCAGTGAAAGGATCTTTACTTTCCCTATAAAGTATTCCTGCAGTCAGGAGAAACCTGGGTAAGGTATCCCTAGTAGTCTGAGCCCATTTGAATGCCTGTGTGAGAGAGGGGTCCGCTTGATGCTCGTTTGGGAACGTGGGAAACTTGTTCATTAGCTCCTCTGGTACCCATGGCAGCTCTTGCCCTGCCTGAACTTCAGACTTGTTCTTAGAGCGAGACTGTTTCTCCTTACGCTTCTCAGCTTTTGCCTTTCTGACTTTAGTATCTGGAGTGTTTATCAATGCTTCATCAGAGGGGAGAACTTCTCCGAGATCCTCTGGGGTGTCTTCTTTACTTTCTAAGGCTGAGGATTGGGCTCTTGTGGAGACCATTGCGCCTTTCACCTGCAACTCTCGTTCCATCTCTCTAAAGAACTGCGGCCAATCCCTGCCTAGAATTACTGCATGGGGAAGTCCCGGGACAACTGCGAAGGGGATAGTCCTTCGTGCACCTAACCCTGCTATGTGTAACTTATACACTGGATAGGTGGAAGTTCCTCCATGAACACATCTTATTTTAACTGAACTCACAGGCTGAATTACTTCTTTGCCCTGCATGGATTCTATTCTCTGCCACAACTCTTCAGAGAGCATGCTCAACTCAGCTCCTGAATCTAGCAAAGCTTGAGTGGTAATTCCCTGTATTTCAACAGAAAGAAGAAAACCTTGTCTATCTTCCATAGAACTATCCGCTATCAAGGCAGTTTTAACAAAACAGTGTTTTTGCAAATGTCCCTCTTGCCCGCATTTGTAACACCTTGGCTTACTCTTAGAATTTTTCCACAATGGCATGCACATTTTTATAGGATCCTCCTGCACCCTCCGGTTCCTTTCTGATCCGCGACTGCCTGTCTCCTGGGAAGTAGTGCCCGCTCTCTGGGCAGTTAGCTCTGCCTCTATGTATCTTTCAGAGAGTGCAACAGTTTCTTGGGGAGTTTTGCAGTCTTGCAAGATCAGGAAGGTGTGGATTCCCTGGGGTAGAGCGTTCATGTATTGCTCTAGTACCAAGTCATCAAGTATTGACTCCAAAGATCTCCCTTCTGGAGTTAACCACTTGTCAATCAAGCTACGAATCCTGTGACACAAGGACTTAGGGGTCTCACTCGGCCTCAGTTTTACATTTCTCAAGCGAGTGTGGTAAACCAGAGGAGTGAGCCCTAATCTCTCTCTTATCGCTTTCTTTAATTCGTCATAGCTGCCGGCCAGTGCAGCAGGCATGGCGCGGTAAGCGGCCATCGCTTCCCCAGTAAGGGATGCTGCTAATCTTAGTGCCCAGTGTTCCCTAGGCCAAGCGCTAAGGTGAGCTACTCTCTCGAAGCTCTCGAGAAGGTCATCTACATCATCCTGATTAGTAAGTTGACCAAAGTTAAACAGAGTTCCTGTGTGTAGACTAACAGGGTGTACAGAGTCTGTTAGAGTGGAACCTGGTGTAGATGCTGGTGGTACAGTCGCCTGCTTCCTCTCCTTTAGCCACTCCTCCATCATGGTAAGTAGAGGTTGCTGCTGTTCACGGAGACCCGCGTTGGCTCTTTCCTGTGCCTCTAACGAAAGATCTCTCTGGTGCTCCAGGTGTGTCGCCATCCATTGGAAGATGTCCTTGGCCTCCATCGCCATCTTGGAATTCCTGGAATAAAGCAAAAATACAGACCCAAGTGCGATATCACAGTACACTTGTCTATCTGTGCTTTTATTTCTCCTTTTTTTTCTTCTCCCTAGTCACCACTAGGCTGCACCCTTGCCCTGGTATCCTGGTTACCCGGGGTGGATACCCTTTACCTGGCTCAGGTGGTTTGCATGCATGTCAGCAACAGCAGATCCTGTAGCCTCCTGCAGTCCCCTTCCTTGTCTGGGCTCGTCAGCTCTTCAGCTGGGCTCTTCTGGAAAGTTGGCTTCTGCAGCTCCAGATGTGGCTACTTCTTGCGCCTGCGCAGTATCCTCAATACTACGCCACTTTGCCACTCACCCGCTCCCTGGACCTTGAGGGTTTCAGGAGGGGGTGGCCTTTGATGCCCTTCAGGGTTGAGAATTGTAGTTGTGTGTGCTCAAGTAGTAAGGCAGGCAAAGAAAATTTCTTTGATGAGGTTTATTTCCGCATTGCAGTTCAAGTGCAAACAGACATAAATAAAGTATAATAGCACAAAACAAGAGTGAGAAACCAAAACAAGGTATTGCACTGCTAGGCTAAATGTCCATTATCTTCTGTGATCACATTCAGTTGTCATGTGACCCTTTTTCACTAACGGAAGAAACAAACTTTGGCAAACAGCAATGCTCCTGGTATGCAGACAATTATGCTTTGACTTATTCCCTTCTGATAAGCTCTTCAGCATAGGAATCAATACAGCAACTTCTGTTATATTGCTTCATATAACTTTGTACAGCATTTCAATTAAATGTCCTTCTCAATGACACAAGCTGAACAGTCCATTGGCATGTCTGGCTCTGTGAACAGTAGAGAAGAAACTAAAGGCATTTCCTCTTCACAGCTGTTTGTGGGCTGTGATACATTAGAGGAAGAAACTGCCCTGCTTTCAAGGAACTCTCTGAAATCTTTAAGAAGCAATTCAGCCTGCGTTCTTCCTGGGCTAAGCTGATAATGTCTTCCTCCTTCAGGTAACTGTTTGTTTAAACTGCTTATCTCTTGATAATTAGCAATGCTGCTTTTACTAGGACAACAGTTCTGCGTGTTTGAATTATCCTTCCCCCACTTATCACTAAACGTAAGTGCTGGGTTTAAAACATCAGCTGTGAGTGGAGAGTTTCTCAACAGTGTGTTAAAAGTAGAACCGTCAGGCTTCTCTTGGCTCACGTCTCTGTAATAAGAGTCAGCTGTTCTCTTACTATAGGTTTCTGCTGGCTTATGAGAATAGCCTAGGCTGCTTAAATGCTTTTCAGACTGCAACCAATTGCTACCATGTTGTCTGACTTTGTCTTGGCTTTTAACGTTAGCCTTTACTCTTTCTGGCTTCCCAATGTTAAACTTGCTAGCTGCTTCAAACCCACTGTGTACCTTGTGCTGTGGCTTTCTCCAGGGTATTTCACTGTCCCTCTGCCTTTGGTTCCAAGGTTCTGCTTGGTCCTCTAGAAGCCTGTGCTGTAGCCTTGGGTCTCTCAGTGCTCCTGAATCCTTCTGATCACAGAAGATTCTCCCTGCCCCTGAGTCTCCCAGGTACTTGCTTCCTGAGTCCAGTCTTCTCCTTAGTGGATCACAGCTGCCTAACTGCTCTCTCTCCAACTCTTCCTCCTCGTCGTCGTCTTTCAAATCCAAATCTGACTCTCTCTGTTTCTGAGTGCTTAACAAGCTGCCTGTGTACTGCACTGCCCGCCTCCTGCTTGGGCGTGCCCAATCAGGGACTTGGCTCTCTCCTTCCTTGAGGTGAGGTGTGGTTCCTGATTAGCTCTGTGTTTTTTTCTCTCTGAAGAGAAAATCCTGCATTCTCTTGCAGTACCGGTTCTCTCCACCGGATCACTACCTGTTTCCATAGCATCTTGAGAGGCTTCTACATCACAGTACCTAGCAGTTTCCCCAAAAGACACAGGTTCCGCAATGCTTGTTCTGTGTCAAGCATTGATATCCTGGGTCCCTTCTTAATAATGGTTTATGGACCTTTCCTCCAGGAACTTGTACAAATCTTTTTTAAAACCAGCTACACTAACAGCCTTTACTACATCCTCCGGTAACAAATTCCAGAGTTTGATTACACGTTGAGTGAAAAAATATTTTCTTTTATTAGTCTTAAATAGTTTACCCTGTAGCTTCATTGCATGTCCCCTAGTCTTTCTATATTCTGATAATGTAAACAATCGATCTACGTTTACCCATTCCACTCCGTTCATTAATTTATAGACTTCTATCATATCTCCCCTCAGCCGTCTCTTTTCCAGGTTAAAGAGCCCTAACCATTTTAGCCTTTCTTCATAGGAGTATCCTTCCATCCCCTTTACCATTTTGGTGGCTCTTCTCTGAACCTTTTCTAATAACGCTATATCCTTTTTAAGATACGGCGACCAGAATTGCACACAATATTCAAGGTGCGGTCTCACCATGGAACGATATAGAAGCATTATAATATCTTTTGTTTTATTTTCCATTCCTTTCCTTATGATACCTAGCATTCTATTTGCTCTCTTGGCCGCCGCTGCACACTGGGCTGAGGGTTTTAACATGGTATCCACAATGATGCCTAAATCTTTTTCCTGGGTGGTGGTTCCTAATGTGGAACCTTGCATTCTATAACCATAGTTTGGGTTGTTCTTCCCTAGGTGCATATCTTTGCACTTGTCCACATTAAATTTCATCTGCCATTTTGATGCCCAGTCTTCTAATTTATCAAGATCCTCTTGTAATTTTCCACAATCCTCTTGGGTTTTAACAACTTTAAATAGTTTTGTGTCATCTGCAAATTTGATAACCTCACTCGTTATTCCACTTTCCAGGTCATTTATGAATATGTCAAATAGCAGCGGACCCAGCACAGATCCCTGGGGTACACCACTATTCACCTTTCTCCATTGGGAAAATTGGCCATTTAGCCCAACCCTCTGCTTTCTATCTTTTAACCAGTTCTTGATCCACAGTAGTACACTGCCTCCTATCCCATTACTCTTTAGTTTTGCAAAACGTCTCTGATGAGGGACCTTGTCAAAGGCTTTCTGAAAGTCCAGATACACTATATCAACCGACTCACCTTTGTCCTCCTGTTTATTCACTCTTTCAAAAAAACATAACAGATTGGTAAGACAAGATCTTCCTTGTCTAAAGCCATGTTGGCTGTCTCCCATTAGGCCATGACTATCTACATGCTGAGTAATTTTATTCTTTATGATGGTTTCTATCATTTTTCCCAGTAATGACGTGAGGCTCACCGGTCTGTAGTTTCCAGGATCACCCCTGGAACCCTTTTTAAAAATTGGTGTTACATTGGTGATCCTCCAATCTTCAGGTATTAGAGATGATTTTAATGATAGTTCACAGATTACTAATAGCAGGTCTGCAATGTCATATTTCAGTTCTTTCAACACTCTTGGATGTATACCATCCGGCCCAGGTGATTTGCTACTCTTCAGTTTATCTAATAGTTGTAATACATCTTCCCGATGTATCAATATTTCCTTCAATTCTTCCGCACCTTTAGATACCACTTCAGTCATGGGTAACATCCCAACGTCTTCCTCAGTAAATACTGAAGCAAAGAATTCATTCAGTTTCTTCATTATGCCTTGTCCCCTCTTAGTGCTCCTTTTACCCCTCTATCATCTAAAGGTCCAGCTGACTCTCTCACAGGCTTTTTGCTATGAATGCACTTGAAAAAAGTCTTTATTATGCATTTTTGCTTCCACAGCAAGCTTCCTCTCAAATTCTCTCTCTGCCTGCCTTATCAATGCCTTGCATTTAACTTGCCAGTACTTGTGCTGTTTCCAGGTTGGCTCTTTTTTCCATTTCCTGAAAGATGCTTTGTTGGCAACAACAGCCTCTCTCACCTCACCTTTAAACCATGCTGGCAGTTTTTTGGACTTCCTTCCACTTTTCTTAAAGCGTGGAATACAGCTGGTCTGGGCTGCCAAGATAGTATTTTTCAACAACACCCAAGCTTGATGTAAGTCTTTAACCTTTGCAACTGCTCCTTTTAGTTTTTTCTTAACTATTTTCTTCATTTTATCATAGTCTCCCTTTCGAAAGTTAAAAGGTAGTACTGTGGATTTCCGTACTATCCCTCCTCCACTAATTAAATCAAAGGCGATCATGCTATGATCACTATTGCCAAGTGGCCCCAACACCCTTACCTCTTGCACTAGATCTGGTGTTCCACTAAGGACTAGGTCTAATATGGCTTCCCCTCTGGTCGGTTCATGAACCAGCTGCTGCAAGAAGCAGTCATTTATGTCATCTAGGAACTTTGTCTCCCTAGCATGTCCTGCCGTGACACTGACCCAGTCGATACCGGGGTAATTGAAATCACCCATTATTATTACTGCGCTGTAACTTTTGTTAGATTCCTTGATTTCTTTGAGCATTTCATCATCCATTTGTTCATTCTGGCCAGGTGGTCGATAGTACACCCCCACTGCCATCGCCTTCCCCTTTTTACATGGAATTTCAATCCATAGAGATTCTACAGCAAATTTTGTTTCCTGCAAAACTTTAATCCTTTCTTACTCAATGCCCTCTCTAACATAGAGCGCAACCCCTCCACCAATTTGATCAGCTCTATCATTACGATATAGTTTTTACCCAGGTATCACAGTGTCCCACTGGTTGTCCTTCTTCCACCATGTCTCTGATATTCCAATCATATCTAACCTCTCATTTAGTGCTATATATTCTAACTCTCCCATCTTATTTTTTAGACTTCTAGCATTTGCATACAAGCATTTTAGAGACTGTATTTTATTCATATTAATTTGGCTATTGGTAGACATGGGTAATTTTGGACCTTTAAGCTCTGCTCCATACTCGAGGGCATTTGGGCTACTTTACTCTTTTTTGGAACCTCTCTGCTTTTGGTAGTATCCTTCAAGGATACATTCTTCCGAACCATCACTCTTGGGCGACTGTCAGCTTTCCCCTATTATCTAGTTTAAAAGCTGCTCTATCTCCTTTTTTTTAACTTTAATTTTTATTAAATTATAACACTCATGAATAACAAGAATGAAAAAGGAAAAGGATGATATGCATAAACAATAAAGCATCAAAATAGAGACAAAATATCAAAAGAAATTATTAGAATATGCATCATCCATTTAAGTCCACAAAGTTAAGGCAATATTAAGGGAGGCTACAGGAAATCAAAATGCAGGAAAAAAAAAGAAAAACTTAACAGAGCAGAGACTTAAGCATCAGCCGAATTGGTTACAATTTGCACCTCATTTCCTTCCCTAGCTACCAGAAAGTCCAATAACTGACTAGGCTCAAAAAAGAGAAAAATCTTACCAGCATAAGAAATTACACAACGAGAGGGAAACCTTAACTGAAAGCTACCCCCCAGAGAGAGAACTCTAGGGCGAAAACCCAAGAATTCCTTTCTTCTCATCTGAGTAGCACGAGATAAATCAGGAAACATAAACTTTAGAGCCTAAGAAAGTACAATTGAAATTTCTAAAGTATGCCCGAAGAATTAACGATTTATCAAGCTCCAAGGCCAGAGTCACAAGCAAGGTAGTACGGCTGGTCACCACCTCTAGAGAGTCCTCCAGGAATACGGTAATATCTCCGATTCCTACAGCAGGGCTTCCAGGGGTGGGCCCACCAGTACCAGAACCTACAGATAGATAATGTGCATGGACGATTGGAGGTAAATTATCTCCAGGAAGTTTAAGCACCTCCTGAAGATATTTACGACCCATCTCAATAGGAGACATAACAGGAGATTTAGGAAAGTTTAACAATTTTAAATTATTTCTACGAGTATAATTCTCCAAATAGTCAGCCTTTTTTGATAGTGTGATGAAGAAGTTCCATTTCCTACCTTAAAAACACAGGATTCACTGAGTTCTAGTCTTGAAGCTGACAGGCAGGCAGGCCATGTGAGCAGCAGTTGTCGGGGGAGACATAAACAAACCCAGCCACGGGGTTTGCAAATAAGCCCAGCTGAGAAACATTCCCCAATTCCTAATAGCGTGCACCTGGAAAGGGGAAGAGCTTATAGCCATTATAAAAGCTATGCAGGAAATACAGAGTTAGACGGAGTAGAACGAGGAGACCGGGTAGAACGAGGAGGACTAGCTGAACTAACTGAACCAGCTGGTCTAGAGGAAGAAGGAGGAGTTTCAGACTCTGACCCAGGACTGAGTCAGAGCCAGAACCAGGAAGGGTTCACCACAGAAACTACCCAGAGCACTGCAGGAGAAAGCAGCCAGTGAGGTCAGAGAACAGTTGCAAGTGTTCTGCTGATTGCAAGCTGTTTGGAGCTCAGAGGCAACGTTCCAACTGGAGTGATTGGAAGCCTAAAGACAAACAGTATGTATTTGAGAGCTGTAGCCTGGAGAATGTCTCTGATAGGAAGTTAAAGTTTACTGATAAAAGGAATACCTACAGGGTTAACGCTGAGAAGCCTCGTTTGATAAATCCTAGGTGGGGGCAGGGCAGTAACACCCAGCCAAGGGATTGGAGCACCGAGCTGAAGAGAGAGCAGTTAACACCCCCAGAGAGAGAAAGTTATTTCCCTGAAGATGTGTGCATGTCTGAGGAAGATATATTAGCAGTTCCTAAGCCTCAGAGAAAACCCCGCAGGCTTAAACCTGGTGTTAACAGGGGAGAAGAATATTCTTTTGCAAAGCCTGAAGCCAGAGCTTATAAGCGTTCCAAGGGTAGAACCTGCCAGAAGGAATTAAACTCTAAGAACCCTGAATGGTGGCTTCCCTCTCTCCCAAACACCGAGGAATACGGTAGCTGTTATTCCAGCCCTAGAGGAGGTTGTGCAGAGAGACTCTGTGACGGCACGTTACAGGTGAACTTGCAAAAGTATTGTGGCAAGGAGAACTCAGACAATTCTGAATATATGCAGGAGCCTATGGTCATTGATACAGTCAGTGAATGTTCATTTGATAGTGACCCAATGGACTGCACATTGATTTTCTCTGATAAAGTGACGTCTTTTCGCTAGTCAAAAGGCTGTATAGTGTGGAGGGAAAACACTATCAGTGAAGAGTGCTGTTTTGCACATATGAAAGCTATGTGCTGAGTTTTGCCTGTTTAACGTTTACTCTTTACTTTAAGAAGCAAGAAAAAGCTGTTATAATTTCCTTTGTGTTTTGCCAGAAAGTATGGCTTATTTGTTTTGAGTATTGTGTTTTATTACCTGAAGAATCCGACCCCGGGAGGGGAAATAAATCCTTTTACCTTAAACAATTCGTGTTCACAACTACTTAATCACCATCAGACACAGATCTGCAACCCTAGGCGGCAGCCTGCCCACCTGGTGGTGACAATAGTAAGATCTTATCTTTAACTTGGGCAGCACACAATCCACGAAGATGTTCCAACTCTTTCTCCACACCCTCCAAACGCCGGGCTTGTTCCTCTTGAACCCTTTTTGCATCTACAATGTCCTTATACAACGATAGAGAGTCTCTTTTAACAACTCCAACAACAGTCAGCAGAGAAGTATTTACGGTAGCAATTGCATCCCACAGTGCCTCCATATCCACTACCGATGGCTTAACCAAGCCTCTCAAACCTGGAATCATGTCCAAATCCCCCGACGGAACTGTAGACACCCCTCTTTGGGGAAAGATCTTCTCCACACCATCCACCACAGCCTGAACAAAGGGTAAGGACGATGAAAAACCTCCAACAGGATCGGAGCCCTCTTCACTTCCAATTGCCGACGGGTATCTCACAGCCCTGGCAGGAAGCACTCCGAAACCCGGGTCAACATTTCCAGGTCGAGGCGGAGGGGGGGGCGCGCTGTTCAGGAGACAGCCACACACCCGATGCGCTCAGAGCCAATGACTCCAACTCCGCCGGCTCCGACGAAGATGCCGCTCTACTCCCCGCGCTGGTAAAGCCACAAGCCGCCAAAGTTTTCTGGCCCGTAGTTTCAGAAACAGGCTGTCCCGAGGATAGGGCAGCCTGCTTTCTCTTCCGGCGACCCATCTCCAATGATAGGCGTCGGAACAACACCCGGCCGTCCAGCTAACGCAGCAGCAAATGCAGTAACTCTCAGCAGCGGAGAAGCTCTGATGCCATCTTGCCTCCCCAAGGTTATTCCCCTCTATCTCCTTTTTAAAGGTTAATGCCAGCAGCCTGGTTCCATCCAGGTTAAGGTGAAGCTCATCCCTTCGGAAGAGCCCCTCCTTTCCCCAGAATGTTCCCCAGTTCCTAAAAAATCCGAAACCCTCATCTCTGCACCATTGTCTCATCCACGCATTGAGACTCCGGAGCTCTGCCTGCCTTTTGGGTCCTGCACATGGAACGGGAAGCATTTCGGAGAACGCTACCCTGGAAGTTCTGGATTTCAACTTCCTACCTAAAAGCCTAAATTTAGCCTCTAGAACCTCCCTACCACATTTTCCTATGTCATTGGTACCAACATGTACCAAGACAGCAGACTCCTCCCCAACACTATCTAAGACCTTATCTAGGTGGCGCGTGAGGTCTGCTACCTTCGCACCAGGCAGGCATGTTACCGGGCGATCCTCACGTCCACCAGCCACCTAGCTATCTACATGCCTAATGATCGAATCACCAACTATAACGGCTGTCCTAACCCTTCCCTCATGGGCACATGGCCCTGGAGAAACCTCTTCAGTGCGAGAGGGTTTTACATCACCTGGAGGACAGGTCCTAGTTACAGGATCACTTCCTGCCACACCAGGGTGATGCTCTCCTGTCACGTGACCTCTCTCCTCCATGGCAACAGGGATGCTGCCAGAATGGAGGTGGGACTTCAGGACTATATCCCTGTAGGTCTCGTCTATGTACCTCTCTGTCTTTCTTATGTTTTCCAAATCTGCTACTCTAGCCTCTAGAGAACGGACTCGTTCCCTGAGAGCAAAGAGTTCCTTGCACCTAGTGCACACGTAAGACCTCTCACCAACTGGGAGAAAATCATACTGGACAAACTTAATTGCTTTGTCCATGTATGGTTGATGTATTACCCCTGAACAGTGAAAATTCTTGCAGACTGGTAGCATATCAAGATCAAATAACACTATAGAACTGCCTTGAGGTACACCAGTGAGTAGGCTAAACCAGGATAGGTGCTTCTCATTAAATCTTACTTGTAAAGATTGATTTAACAGAAAAAAATAAACCCATTCACAGCAAAGCTGTCCCTGGTATCTACTGGTCAGCGAAGGAGTGATCTCCCCCTTTGCTCCCCTTTTATTGCCACTCAAGTTCAAAATGGCCCTTTTGAGCCAGAGTGGCAATGAAACTGGAGCGAAGGGGGGTTATATCGGGAGGGTACAGATTTTAAGGGGATTGGATCTCTCTGAAGGTAACTGGGGGTAATCGGTCAATGGAGGGACTAGTGCTGTTGGTGGGCAAAGATCAAGGCATGTATGGATATCAGGAAAAGCAATTTTAAAACTCTGCTCCTATGCAAATTTGGGGAAGCTGGATGCTTCTTTCCCTCATGTGAAGATCTTTAAAATCACTGCTCCCACTGGACATGGTAAAATATCAATGTACGCTCCAGCATATCCTTATGTGTATTTTACAAGAGGTTCTGTGCTTGGCAAAGCCTTTGTAAAATGCAGTGGGAATTTTCCACGTCCCTACCTGGACCTCTTAATAACCCTTTCAACATCCTATCTAAAACTGGCCTTATAGGCATTTATGTGTCTTATAAAATAGGGTAGAAATAGGTGCCTTCTTGCCCTGTCATTGTGTTGCAAAAATTACCTTCATAATTTTCTGGTATACAGCTCTTATATGTACAATCACCTGCACATACAGTATATATGGAAGTAGTGAAATAGGTGCTCGCATACAGTAGCTGCCGAGTTTTGCTGCTCTTTTTCTCAATATGTAGTATTTTTTTGAAATTGATGTGTTATTTCTCACAGCACTGATTTTATAAGGAACTGCATAAAGATATGCCATTAGTGTGTGTGTAATTTATCTATTTTCAAGAACTAATGCCTGCAAATAGGCATTTACGCATGCACTTTAGGTGGTCGTGATTCTGTAGGTGTGTGATTGTCTGATCTTTCAGTTTGGGTGTGCACATGGTTGGAGTGTGGACAGAGCATAGGTGGAACACAAATTTACACAATACTATAATTACACACATTCTTGAAAAATCTAGGTGCAGGCATTTAAACTCGCCTTAGCGCTCATACCTTGTTCACACACATTTTCACATCACTTACACCTTACTTTATAAGGTAAAATTTGCACAAACTTCACATTATAACATAAATCTCAAATACATGAATGCTAAGGTGCATTAACTCCATGGGAGTTTATGAAATGACCCATGATATGTATTTTATAAAAAGATTCAGTGCTCATTGAGCCTTTTATAAAATAGGCAGGACATTGAGAATATTCTGCAACTTCACTACATGCCTTTTAGATCTAGAAAATGGATTGGTAACAAGACAGAATCTCAACAATCTTATTACTTGAAATGGCCTTAAAGTAACTCAAGGACGATCTATTAGCTACATCGATAAATGTTGGCAATCCAACCTCAATATTCACAAGATCAATTTGAACACAAACAATTGTCATACAATTAACATGAAACTTTCTCACAACTGTCTACTGAACAATCACTGTTTCTGAAGACAAGGGTCATTGTAAACAGGATTTTATTATTTTAATCAATTTTCTCACAGCAATTTGGGAATTCATAAGAAGAAATGATAAATAAGCTTTCATTGCATAACATTGTTACAAATAAAAATAGAAGACCATCCCACAGGTTCTTTGCTCTTTATATGGCACGTGTTCTATGATCTGAATAGTTCAGATGGTTCGCACAGTCTGCAAGAAAGCTGTCTCAACTAGTCCCTTCAGAGAAGCCACTGAATGAATGGTCAGGAGGCAGCCTTTTGTCACTGAAGCTTGGATGCCCCTTGCCAACATTTCTGCCTCTGAGATGGCTTATTCTGCATAATGTGGATGGATGTAGAGATCTGAGACAGTTTGATGAATATGGTGAACAGTGCTGGTGCTGTTCCATTGGACTGGTTAGCTGGCATACAGTGATGATCATTCCTGTAATTGTTGTAGTTAGTTTGTCCAATGACCATGGCAGGCATTTATCTTACCACTTGAAATCTGATTGGTGTGAATGTGTAGTTCTTTTTGTATAACTCTGACGTCATCACAGATTGTACAGTTGTGCCACTGCTGCTCCAGTACTACAAGGATTTGAAGGAGCACACACATGCAAGATTTAAGTCCAGTCCTTTTCCTTCTACGTTCTCTAGACTGGATGTCATTTGAAGGTATGGATTGAACATTCATAGTGTACATGGTACAGGCTACTGGATTCACTGTTCCCTCTAAGCTGTGCGCGTGTGCGCGCGCACACACCTCGCCGAGCGAGCGCCCATACTTTACAACAGAGCGCACAAAAATTACGGTTCTGATTCTAATAGAAAACAACACAGATGTCTTAAAATGTAAAAGTTGTGATTGTAATTACTAGAAATTTTCCGCTTCATTTAGTAATCGTCTATTTTCATTTAATTTGATTAAAATCAATGTGGTGTACATACTGTATTCTGACGTGTAGTCAAATTTTAAAGTATATAACTCCGAGTGTTGTTATGTGGCGCACAAAAATTTAACCTTCCTTCAAAAGCTGCACAGCTGATTTTTTATGCGCACACAGTCTACAGAAAATTAGAGGGAACATTGACTGGATTAAGCCATTGTCTAGCTTCTTCAATTCTTCTTCCTTGGTGATATCTGGAGGTCCAAGGTGCTCATGGCAAAAGTTCCATGTTGGCCCTAGAAAAGATACAGAGATGACTATACTGTATCGTTTGAGACACATGCATCTCTTTCTGCCAAAAGAGAAGTGCAGATCTTCTACTGCAAGGCCCTTACTTGACAAATCTCCTACCCTGCAAATGGCAGATAGTCCACCAAGTCCCCAACCTTTTTAAAAGATACAGAACCAGTTTACCACATCACTCCCAAACGACTCCACACCCAATAGGACCATAAGTGAGCTAATGCAGAATCCATGAGCTCCGAGAGGCCAACACTGACATCCAGACCAAATATTTTAGAAAACTATTAAGCACACAGAACAAGCAAGACCATTTCCTGCCTTTGAATGGGCATGCATTGTAGCTGTCGTGTCTTGGAGACCCCATTTAAAGTCCTAATAACAATGCTTTATTTGTGCGATTATCCTGGGGCAATTCTGAAGTTGATGACTTCCAAAGTAATTTTTTTCCAAATGCATTCCTTTACTGCCATATTTCCTTGTGGAATCTATGCTAAAGAGCACTCTGAGGTTCTCAGGGATGAGCTCCAGAATGTGGCCGTTTTCTTTCTGAGTAATGTGGCACACCTCTTGGCATGGCTGTACTCCTACTTCCATAGTCTGTAGTGCAGCTTACTGCTCCTCTTCCTCCACAGATTTCTCCTTTTCAGTGTACCTCCTTCATGGATGTAAGTGGGATGCACTTGAAGAAATCCTTTGTCTCTTCCTCTCCTTGCTCCTGCTGTCCTGTGGTCTTCATTCCATGTAGGATGGGCATGACCTGGGCCAGGTAAAAGTCCTTCATATACCACTATAACATGACTGTTCTACCTTCACTCCAGCTGTAACAGTTCCCCTTCTTTGCTTGTCCTTGAACTGCAATAAGCCTCTTTTGTGTAGCCTCTACTTTCTTCTTGATACTCCTTCTTCCTTCCCTGCTGGTCTTATCCATACATATCTCTCTCCAATGTCTTACACATCCATGCATTTGTATAGACACTCACCTCCTTCCATGCTTCATTCTCTCCCCAACTATATCCTTTCATTCTACTCTTTCAAGGCTCATACTTACACAGCAGACTTTCAGAGAGAAATACACACTCCCTCCCTCACTCTCTGACTTACAGGGGGTCTTTTTGTAAGGGCGTTAACTGGCAATGTGTGTTCTGGCACGAGGTGTATGTGTATTCAAATGTGTTGGCAGCTGGCACAGGGCCATGACAGCATGGGATGATTCCTGCTCTGTCTAATTGCATGGGTGGGATAGGGGCGGAGAGTGGGCATGGTGTGCTCCGTGCAGTTAGCACCAGATTCACATCACACGCTAACTGTATTAGCACGGGATCACTTAACACCACCTCAATAGGTGGAGTTAAGTGCACCTGTGCTAATGTGCCATGCACTAAGGGATAAGGCTTCACGTTAACAGCTGGACAAGTGCTTTCCACACCTCCGACGATGCAGTGGTGTTGCACCTAAGCACAATAGTTTTGGCACTCAAGTAAAAGGGTCCCACAGACCAAGAATAATGCAAAAACAATGAAAAAGTATTCCATAAAAGGCAGACAATACCCAGAACAAACCACTCAAATGTCTTGTATTTTTTCTCCATAATCTCAGTTCTCCTATGTTCTTTCCTGGGTTCTTTTTGCTCTTTTGTTTTCCAGTCAACGCTGATAACTATCCCCCATGCCAGACTTCCTTTAATATCTTTTTTAAGTAAGTGATGAGGAAAAGTGGACTCAGTATGCATGCTATTTGAGTAACTTCCACATACTATTTAATACTGAGGGTAGCAAAGCACTGGGACTGCCTGAGATCAATATGCAGTAGGATCTTATCTGGATAAGTTATCCTGTTAACTTTAATCAGATATTTAAGGACATTACCTGTTAAGTTGATGCTGCTGGGATGGTATTTTGGATTTAGCTCACACCATTTTCAGGAAGGTATTTTCCCATTCTCGGAGAGCTTACATTCTAAGTTTATACCTGAGGCAGTGACTTGCCCAAGATCACAAGGAGCCTAAGAGGGATTTGAGGCCTCACTTACCTGGGTCTCAACCCACTGCTCTAATCATTAGGCTACTCCTCCACTCTGAATAATCCCCAAAAAAGATAACCAAATAGCTTTAAACTTACTATTGCTACATCCCAATCTAACCAAATATCTTTAATTGGATAACACTGAATAGGGATGCACATAGGAAAAAGATTTCAGGTGACTTTTGAAAATTTGGCTTCCCCACGCAATTTTTGCTATTTTTCCAGTTCATATATTTATTTATTTATTTAACTGTATTTATATCCCGCTTTTCACCGGGTCAAAGCGGTGAAAAGCGGTATATAAATACAGTTCAAGCGGTAGAAAATATCTTAACAAATATTTTTAATACATGTTATGAATTTTTAATTCATGCAAATTCATTGTACATGGTTTAGTTTGTAAGTTAATGAGTGTTAAATTGATTCGCATAATATTGTTTAATAAACCAAATGCATGCTAATAAATGTATATACTTAGTATGGAATATTGCCATGTTCAGGATAAAATATAAACATGCCTTGACAAAAGTTAACTGGTCAGTAATCTCAAACTTTCAAATATGATGATTTATCTAATTAACTCCTGAAGTTAACCAAATTTTTTGAATATTGGGTTAGTATGTATGCTAATACCATTTATGGGGTATGTTTACTAAACTTTGGTAATATTACCCGCGTTAAGTTCCCCGGTAATATTACAGATGCCCATACAAAGGAGTGGGTGGTGCATTGGTAAAGCAAGCCATGTCAGGTAACGTGCATTACAAGGCAGGTAACGCACGGTACAGTGCGCCATGGACCCACCGCACATGAACACCACAGCCAACGGGAAGCGGCAGTGCGTCCAAAGGGGCTGCAATCTAAGGCGCACTGACAGTAGAAGACACGCTGAGGGATGTGCAGACATGGTGCCATATCAGAAACGGAGCCGTAGGTGTAAGGCCATAGACCACAGGCAGCTGATATCGTAGTCGGTAATGGGGACATGAGCCACAGTTAACACATGCACACACACCATGAAATGGTATGCAGTGAACACAGCATGCAGAGGAGTAAACAACAATAAGGGAAAGGGCATCAGGGGTCGGTCTGAAGGGCCAGCTGTGTGGATGGTGTGTGTACAAGGGCAAAATGGGCAAGGGATCCAAAAAGGAGCAAGAGGGAATTGAACCAGTACACTGATGAGCCCAAACACAGCTCACCAACACCAATACCAAACCACTGAGCCAGCTGCCCACCCAGACAGCCCAAAGAAAGGAAACATATGTAACAGCTAACATGTGACGGATAGGCTGCAAGGAGGGGACACTGCAGTGTACAGTGAACAGAGGGAAGGGTGTGTGGAGAAGGGACAAAGCCAGAGCCATTGTATGGTAAGGAGAATAGAATAAATGAAAAGAAAGGAAAAGGAAACTGTGGGACCCAAACCCACAACCTATGTTGGCTCCACACATGTTTGCAACCACTATCCCAAACAACCACAGCAAGCACAATACAAATATGTTCCACCAAGTGGCCATCGTGTCTGCTAGATTATCATGCAGTAGTGCGTCCTACGCACATTGTGGAGAACACGCGTAGCAGGGCGTCTGACATGCAGTGCGCACAATAACGCGCGTGACATTACAGAGTTTTCTACATGCCTTATGAGATATGTCTAGGTGCCTTAGCATAAGTGGTCAGATTATGGCATGTAACAACGCATGTCCTAAACAGACATCACGCGCGTTATTGTGCACACTGCAACGAGCATAAGATGCAACACATGTACATAACAATACTGCGCACTACAATAGACTACCTCTCCATTGCCCTTTTACAGATGTACCCCAGCCCCCAACGATGGTCTGACAGTCACCTGCAGCAGGCACAGTCAGACTGTACCTACTGCACCACGCCAGGTGTCCCGGCCATGCACGAACTAACCGCGGACACACCGCTAGCCAGTCTATCCTGCATGTTCACAGTGGAACTGTGTTCATCCAGAGCTGGGTGGTATGGCACAGGCACCTGGCAGGTGCCCCAGTGACTGGCCCCCCATAACAGGGAGCACACATATATCACCTGAAACAGATATTATGCAGCACTATGTGGGAACATAGCCATGCCATGGTCACTGTTTGGTCAGTGTGAAAGTGCCCTAACAGCAAGACGTGCTGTGGTACCTTGTCCATGCAGGTGGTGGTTGGGCACTACATTGCCCCAGCCATTGCCCTACACCCTCTGCAGATGCATCCTGCCCCGTCCGCCCTGTCCGGGCCATACCCACAATACCTTGCTCCTCATTATGCACATTTGCAGGCTAACGCTTGTAATAGTGGGACATTGTGGGCCCAGTGAGGTGTAGGCAGCCATGAAAAAATGGATAGACATACACACACACATACACACACAAATTGCAGCATTGTGCAAAAATAGGAGTGGTTGGCAACCCTGACCGCCACACTGGTCCTGATCACAGTGCCAACATTGCCAGGCTGTGCAGGAGGTAGTAGTAGTGCTCCGGTGGTGACTGTGACTCCGTGCTGGGGCCAACAGCCTGACTCTGCATGGAGCTTTGGATTGTGGAGCCTGTGTGAGTGGGTGTTTGCACCCTTTTTGGCTGCTGCTTTGGGGATTGCGCATGTTGCTGTTGTATCTGCATTGTAGGGTAAAATACAGTATAAGGACATGCTCTGCAGGAGCCACAGCTGGAACCTGAACCTGTGATCCTCTGCTCCAAGATGCACTGGCTGTGTGTATTGCACCACACTGTTGCCACAGAAGCACAGCAGTCCCTGGGGCTACCTGTACTTCACCTCAGCCAGACCTTTTCTGTTGCACTGCACACCACATACTGGTACAGGGCATGGCATGAGTGCACTGCAGGCAGGTGCCACTGCCCCTCTAGCACAACACATGCCCCCCTGCCATGCTGCATGGCCATATGCTGTTGGTGCTGGTAGTGCGCAGTCCTAGGCCATCCACTGTGTGGGTAGGCGGTCGCCTAGGGAGAGGGGTCTGGGGTGGGGAGGCATACGTGGACATTCTCACATCCCCCCATCACTACCTACCAATATTATGACCCTTCCACATGGGGGAGGGATGGCTGGGGGGATGTCAGGTCAGTGCCCTATCAACTATTGGCTAGGGTGCACCAGGTAGATGTAGGTGGATTGTGTTTGGCCTTGGTCAGCTGTTGTCTTGCTGATTTCGGTTTCTATGCAGTATGTGCCACCTAGGCGACAGCCTAGTCAACCCTGTGCCCCAGCTGCCACCACTACATGTCCTGCCTTCAGCCCCCTATGCCCCATTTGCACCATCGTCATAGTGGCCTTTCATACTTGGGCACTATGCTGTTGCTGCATATGGATCACTACTATCACTCTTCTTGGGCTCCCTGCCTAGGTTGTACATTGCTGACGCTGAAATGGTTTCACCCTTCTGCATATCTGCATCTAATGACAGGTTTTCAGTCCCGGTAATGTTCAGCCCTTCAGTACCCCGCGTTAGTGTTGCGGGAGCTTCTTTCCGCCCACTCCCTGCCCACTGACCCCTTCTCCTGCCCTCTCTCCACCCCCTGCGGGACTTACCACGGACAGTGACGTTAATGCGCGTTAGGTACCCTTAACACGCGTTAACGTTACCTAACATGCGTTAACGTTGCCGCTGCAATGTTAGCGCGGTTTAGTAAATATGTTATAGAGGCTATATTTTGTGTACATACATACTGAATTTAAGTGTGTTGCCCATTAAGTAGCATGTTAGCATACATATTCAATTTTTTAATGACATGCACACAGACTCTTTTTAGCATATGTTTACATGCACAAGTCCCTAGAACATCATATTGCCATGCTGCATATTAATTGGATCACATTATTTTACAGAGATAGGAGATAGGTAAAAGTAAAGGTGATAATCATATATGATATTCCAGCAAATAATCTAAGGGGCATGTTTAATAACATGTACTATCAGGGGACTGGGGGGTTAGCATGCGGTTTCTGTGCTGCACTAAGATGTAGAACAGGGCCCCATGCTAAAATCCCTATGCTACACTGGGAGCGTGCATTGGGCTAGGGACCAGGGCCATACCGAGCCAGAATCACGCCCTCTGCGACTTTCACATCGGGCATGTGCCCTCCTCCTCCCCATACCTTCGTCTAGCCACTGCCTGCTCCTGCCCTGCTGCTACCACCCTCTGTTTTCTCCACAGTGGCAGCAGCAGAGCAAGAGCAGGCAGAGGCTGGATGGAGGTATGGGGAGGTGGTGCGTCCGATGTGCAAGTCGTTGGCAGCAGATCTGATCCCTCCCTGCTCTGACATCGTGCAGAAAGACCCGAAAAGGCTTAGGGGAATTATTTTGGCTGTCTGCTATTGCCCTGCCGCTGCTGAGAGAACAAAAAGTGGCAGATGAAATGCGCCCCTTAAGCCTTTGTGCCCTGTGCGGCACACCGCTTGCACAGGGCTAGGTACGGTACTGCTAGGGACTCGATGGAATGGCAGTGTTCATGAACATTAGTGCCCCTCAATGGATGGCATTAGTTAAAGAGTGGCATTCCTTCGATAAACTGCAGGAGAATGGATGTGTATGTCCCCTTACAGTAAGCCCAAAGCCCCGCACTGGTAATGCAGCCCACACATGTGTTGCCAGTGCAAGGCTTAGTAAACATGCCCTTAAGCGTGAAGCTATACCGATGAGCACTCTTGAGAGAATACCAGCATCACAAATTAATTTTAAAAAGTGCCATGCTGGTTGAGACGAAAGGTTCAAGCCAGACTTCAAATAGACAGTGTAGGCCAGCAGAAAGCAACTAGCAGATTCCAAAGAGTAGGTTCATTCCTTGTTGCTAACTTCCAGGGCTAAGTCATGGCTTTTTCTAAGTCTATCTGCTCAGTATTCATTATCGTCTTTTGCTCCAGGAACTTGTCTAACTGCTTTTAAATCCAGCTATGCTAGATGCCTTGGCCACATCTTCTGGCAAGAAATTCCACAGTTTGTGCGCTGAGTGAAAAAACGCTTATGATTTGTTTTAAATCTGTAACCTGTTAGTTTCATGAAGTGCTTCCAAGTTTTAGTGTTATTTGAAAGAGTATATAAGCTTTCCCTATTACCTATTCCATCCTAGTTATGATTCTCTCTTTTATAGGCAAAAATCATTAATAGGCACTACCCTATTGAAGGATAAGGTGGTATACAAAACTGTCTAAATAAATAAATACCCTATTATGCATTAATACATACTAATGTGTTATTAACTGCAGGTCCCACTGTATGCAGTGAGACCTATTTACTAACAGCATTAGCACACACCAGTATGATAGTACCCTTTAGTAAATCTAGCCCTCTGTTTGCTTTTTTGACTGCCACTGCACATGGCACTAAGGATTTCAATGTGTTGTCCGAAACCAGACCTTTTAGATGGATGCTGACTGCTAATATGGAACCCAGCATATGTGCACCTAAAGTTAGGATTCTTTTCCCCTATGTTCATTACTTTGCACCTATCCATAGTAACATAGTAAATGACGGCAGATAAAGACCAGTATGGTCCATCTAGTCTGCCCAGTACGGTGTCAAGAGTAGGTATACCTGCCGCTCTGTGCAGGCCCCCCTTCCCCATGTCTTTGTTTAGAGGTGATCCCACCACTCCATGTAGGACACCCCTATTTGTTAAGGAATTAGATGGTTCAGATTATTTTGATATTTTCTTGTTGCTGTAAAGGGATCCACTGTGTATGTCCCATGCCCTTTTGAACTCTGTCACCATATTTGCCCCCACCACTTCCATTGGAAGAGCATTCGAAGCATCCACCACCCTTTCAGTGAAAAAGTATTTCCTGATATTGCCTTTCAATTTACCACCTTGTAGCTTCATGTTATGCCCTCTAGTTTTGCAGCTTCTCTGTCTTTGGAACAGGTTTGTTTGTGCATTATTTCTCTTTAAGTATTTAAAGGTCTGAATCATATCTCCCCTGTCCCTTCTCTCCTCCAAAGTGTACATGTTTAGGTCTTCAAGTCTCTTCTCATAAGGCTTCTGACACAGGCTCCAAATCATTTTGGTTGCCTTCCTCTGAAAAGTTTCTAGTCTTTTTACATCCTTTGCAAGATATGCTCTCCAAAACTGAACACAGTATTCCAAGTGAGGCCTCACCAACAATTTGTACAGTGGCATAAGTACCTCTTCCTTTCTGCTGGTAATTCCTCTTCGTATGCAGCCCAACATCCTCCTGGCTTTTGCCACCGCCTTGTCACACTGTTTTTCCACCTTGAGATCTTCAGAAATAATCACTCCAAGGTCTTTCTCCTGATCCGTACACACCATTCTCTCGCCCCCTATCGCGTACATTTCCCTTGGATTTCTGCTCCCAAGTGCATGACTCTGCACGTCTTCACATTAAATCTTAATTGCCAAGCATTAGACCATTCTTCCAGCTTTTGTAGATCATTCCTCATGTTAACCACTCTCTTAGGGGAGTCCACTCTATTGCAAATTTTCGTGTCATCTGCAAAAAGACAGACTTTTCCATGTAGTCCTTCAGCAATATCACTCACAAATACATTAAACAGTGACGGGCCCAGGACTGACCCCTGGGGCACCCCGCTAATCACCTTCCTTTCATCCGAGTGAGCTCCTTGTACCATCACCTTCTGTCGTCTGTCAGTCAACCAATTTCTGATCCAATTTACCATCTTGGGATCTATCCCCATACTATTGAGTTTATTGATAAGCCTCCTATGAGGAACAGTATCAAAGGCTTTGCTGAAATCCAGGTAGATGACATCCATCGCATGCCCCTGACCTAGTTCCCTAGTCACCCAGTCAAAGAACTCAATCAGATTTGGTGGCAAGATTGTCCTTCGGTAAAACCATGGTGCCTCGGATCTTGCAACCTGTTGGCTTTGAGAAAGTTCACAATTCGCTCTTTCAGGAGCGCCTCCATTACTTTTCCTGCCACTGAGGTAAGGCTCACAGGCCTGTAGTTTGACACTTCTTCCCTGTCACCACTTTTGTGTAGAGGTACGACATCAGCCATTCTCCAGTCCTGAGGAACCTCTCCTGTTTCCAAGGATCTGTTGAAAACATCCTTTAACAGCCCTGCAAGAACTTCTCTGAGCTCTTTCAGTATCCTGGGATGTATCTCATCCGGTCCCATGGCCTTGTCCACTTTCAGTTTTGCTAGTTCTTTTAACACATCATCTTCTGTGAATGGTGTGGTATCTACTTCATTCCCAGTTTTATATTTGGGAGTCACAGGTGGTCCTTCTCCAGGACTTTCCTTAGTAAAAACAGAGCAGAAGTATTTGTTTAGCAATTTCGCTTTTTCAATGTCACTTTCCACGAGTGCGTTCCCAGCACTTCTGAGTCCTGCAATTCCACCTCTGATCTTCTTCCTTTCCCCAATATACCTGAAGAAAGTTTTGTTGCCACACTTCACATCTTTAGCCATCTTTTCCTCTGCCTTTGATTTTGCTATCCTTATTTCTCTTGTCTCTTTGAGTTTGATCCTGTAATCATTTCTGTGTTCCTCTGTTTGCAAGCTTTTGAATTTTGTGAAAGCTGTGTTTTTTGCCTTTATTTGAGCAGCCACTTCTTTGGAAAACCAAATAGGTTTTCTTCTCCTCTTGTTTTTGTTTACTTTTCTTACATATTTATCTGTTGCCCCTTTTATTGCCACCTTTAGTTTAGCCCATTTCAATTCAACTTCCCTTATCTCCTTCCAACCTGTCAGCTCCTCCTTTAGGTACTCGGCCATTTTATTGAAGTCTGTGTTTTTGAAGTTTAGGACCTTGAGCTTGCTATGATTGGCCTGTACCATGGTTTTTATCTTAAATCATACCGTCTGATGATCGCCGCTGCTCACAGAGGCACCCACGCAGACATTCAACATGCTATCACCATTGGTGAGCACTAAATCCAGTGTTGAGCTTTCCCTGGTTGGTTCCATCACCACTTCTCTAAGTAATGCGTCTTGGAGAGCATCCACAATTTTTTTGCTTCTTTCCAGATTTGCAGAAGGAGTAATCCAATCCACATCAGGTAGATTAAAGTCACCCAATATGATCACTTCTCCCTTTGTGGCTATCTTGGCAATATCTATAATCAATTCATTATTTATCTCTTCAGTTTGTGTCGGAGGTCTGTATAATACAGCAGTATGGATGACAGTGCCATCTCCTCTTTCCAACACAATCCAGAGTGCTTCTTCTTTTCCCCATGCCCCCTGCATTTCAGTAGCTTTAATATTGCCCTTGACATACAAGGCTACTCCTCCTCCTTTTCCATTTTCCATGTTACACTTCATTTGCCATCTACATGCCCAGTTCCCAACTGGACAAGCGTATGAAAAAAAAAAGAAACGGATAACCTGGCCAAAAAAACTAGTGAATGGAACAAACTCAAATATTAGAGATATACCACATAAACTGCAAAATTTCAATTGTGTTAATTAGTTCTACTCACAACCTTGGTATTTGCCATAGGATGGGGTATATAAGCTCACAATCACAGATTGCAGACACAAGAAAAGAAATAGTGGAATCAATGGCAAAGCTCATCATTAGAGAGTTCACCAGTTTCTTAAGTTCCTGTTTAGTATGAGCAGTATTTTAGAAGAGACATCTAGGAATAATCTAGGATGTCCAGAGTATCACGTCCAAAATACCGGGAGAATGACAGCAGTGAAGGGAGGCATATATAAGTGCCTTCTGAAATCACACTATCTCCACCTTGAAGGATGCATGTCCCTGCAACCAGTTCTGCAGATGGGCCTGTACATATAGCGAGGCTGGGTACATGCATGTTTGCAGGCCATTTTAGAAATGTGGCCCATCCCCAAGATGCATGGCGGCAGAAAGATGTATATAGACGAATCAGCTGAATGCCCATTTTCAGACATCCAAATCACAAATAGCGCTTCTAAATTGACTCCCCTATATGATTATGTCTTAAAGTATAAATTTTGACATACCCTATCATGCTCTGCCTTTCTACAAATACAAATAAGCCCTAGAGAAAAATAGCAGGCACAATTTCCTGCATTTTTTTTTTCAAATAAGATAACTATACTTGAGTGTAGTTCTGTTTTTACAAAATCAGCCTGTAAAGAATATTTCATATGCATTTCTGTGCCTAATTCACAGTTAATGAGCTGTTTTGCATTAGAGCCAATCATTATCTTTAAATTTGAATTACATTTTTCAAATTGGAAGCAACAGGGATTTGCACGGCCAAAACAAAAAAATTAGTTTGTTTTCATATTAAACCAAACTGTTGCGATTTTTGTGCATTTTTTGTTTCTTGTGCACCTTTTATGTGCACTAAAACAAATCAATTGCATTTACTTGAATTTGTCAGTATACACATGCACAAGTGATTTGCACACACAAAAATCTTTTAGCCACCCAAACAAACCAAATACGCACTGATAATGCTCACCTTGTGTGAACTAATAACTAAATTTTACTGTTTGCGAACATGAAAAAGAATGCAAACAATACTTCCATGCTAAATGCTGAAATAGCACACATTGTGTATTCCACCTTATCCTAGAAAGTGGTCACATAAATAAGCTTAACAATTTTAGGGTCTAGCATGCAAAACTCGGTTTGTGAATTTTTTTATCTTTTTTTTTTCATTTTTCATAACAATAACAAATGAACAAGCAATCTCCAAATATAGAATAAGTACAGGATCACAGTAAAAGCTCCCCCTCCCCTCCATGGCTTCTGCATAGAAAGTATGGTGCTCCAACAAAGCAAATAATCACTTATATATTTACATATCCCAAGATATGAGTACACCTTTGGACAAGGCCTTCCTTTTGGGGAAATTCTGAGGCGCAAGACCATTAGCAGCGGCATATATAATTTCATACCTATAATGCTGACACATCGTATTCCACCAATAAGCACAGTCAAGGACAAGGTTATCCTTCCAGTTATTTACTATTAACTTCAAAGCTACAGTACGCAAAACATCAAAAGGAAAGAATTTCTTTATATTTTAGGTCATCAGACATTCTGATTGTAATTCACTAAATCTGATTTATGGGCCGAATTAGCAATCACTGTTTTTCAGCCCATGCCCACCAAATATCACTAAGCCCTAGTTCTTTTATATCACAAAATACTATAGGAAGTTGCCTAAAAACAGGTGCAAAGGGTAACAAACTGGAAACCTGTATCACACAGGACACAATCTTACATAAGATTTAAATAGGGTTTTGGAACATGCAAAGCATGCTAAGAGCACTCAGCTTTCATTCTGCATTATGTCCGTCATCCCACTAATCAAATTTATGATACATGCTATTGATATTTGTAAGTTCAACCACAGCTCTGTATGAAAGTAACAAATGATTATTATTATGAACACAGGCCACCCGTATGGAATGAAGAGACCTATTGTTTCTCATTAAAGCATAACACACGTTACGCTCTCCTCAAAAACTGCCACAACAACCTGCTCCTTACCAAACTAATATACTGAAAAAGTGTGTCCAGAATTGTGGTTATCAAATGCGTTACAGATGTTCGTCTTGTTTTGATTTCTATAATGTTTCTTTGCATTCTTTGTTTGGAGAATGGAATGAAATATGCGTTGCTATTACATTTCTGCATGCTCTACTCTTTGGTTATTACATTCAGGCCTCTAAAGTCAATGCCCAATGTTCTGGTTACAAAAAACAATTCTTTACTACTTCACAATCATTGTTCATAGAATTTATTGATAAAATAAAAAAACACTGCTATGATTGGGACATTCCTTTGAGATTACAAGATGAAATATGTTTTTTTTCTTTATAGAGTAGCACTATTAAACTATCTTTCAGACAAATCAGGGAGATGTTTACTAAGCAACTGTGTTGTAGAAACTGGCATGTGCTAAAAAACATGCTAAGCGCTTAGCGTGGGCTGGGACAACAGCTGGGCAGGCTCTAAGCAGAGATTGAGCATGGCTGACACAGACTAACCGCAAAGACAGTGCATGCTTGCAGTCAGGAGTACTGATAGCATGGCAGGAGCCAGCACGGAGTGCTGCTGGAAGACCCGTAGTCAAGTACCATGGCAGCTGCCCACATTATAAAACACTTTCAACAACTGCGAGTTGTTTTATAAGACATTATAAAACACTTTCAACAACTGCGAGTACTAATCCCTGAGATCCAATTCCCCTCCCCCAATCAAGCCCCTTAAGAATACCAGTGAACCCTCCTCCCACTTTAATTGCAGAAGTGAACCCCAGTAATCTAGATTAGGGTTCAGGAGTGGTCCTCCTCTGCTCCAGACCCTATTGGTGCCAGGGTTCAAAATGGCAGATCTAACCTCTAAAAATAGTCTCACAGTACAATTGCAAGTGGTCAATTTGTCAAATAAGGAGCAATTGTCCTTATTTGGCAGAGCGACCCTTAACAATAGTACTGAAAGACTATTTTGAACCCCAGCACTGGCAGAAGCAGGAGTAGGAGCAGATGGGGGACCACTCCTGCACCCTACAATAGATTACTAGGGAGCGCTTCTTGATTGAAGGAGGGTTTGGGAGGATGGTGAGAGGGTCTGCTAGTATTCTATGGGGGGGGGGGGTGGCTTGATTAGGAGAGGGGAGAACAGAGGGGGATCTGGATGAAGGGGCTCTCTTGTAGTGGAGGCTTGATTAGGGAAGGAGAGGATTGGATTGGGGGCTTTGTTAAACGTGATTGCCAAAAGGCTATGTGCAGCACTGAGAACCATGTTACATGTACCAGCAGATAGTGTGGGTGCACCTGCGCCATTTGCTGATGCATGTAACACGACCCTATGCAGTAAGTGGATTATTCCATAAACCGAAAAGGCCCTTTGTGTGTGCATGGGAGATGGATATCTCCAGAAAACATCTACCCCTGTATTCTGAAACATGGCTAATGTGCATATCCACGGTGCAAAGATAGGAATCTCAGAACGTGCCTAGGAGGGGTGGAACAGGAGCATGATTTGCTGTGGAGACGCATATAGCGTATTCTGGAAAGGTGCATGTACGGATTGTGTTCCCCATAGATGTGCCCGGCATTCATGCTGGAGACATGGGATAAGTACTTAGAAATTAGTCTGCTGTGTTTGTATGGAAGTTGTGACAAGTATGCTGCAAACTGGTTTGATTGCAGTCTGTAAAACACCATAAGATGCATTTATAATGAACAGAAATCAGGGGTGAGGGAATCTTTTAAGCTAAAGGGGCATCCAAAACTACCCTTAAAGACATTTTCAGAAGAGCAATTGTGATTATTCTGGCTATGCTGACAATTACTGTTTGTGCTAAAGGAGCTAATCTGGGAAACCCTAACAATTCTTGTGTTATGTAAAATGGGAATGTTGATGTAAGAGTTGTATGTGAGTGAGTCTGCAACAGGATCTTGTTTGAGTGAGAAAGGAGGATCATATTTGTAGGTCTGAGACTCCATGCTATAATGGTATACCAGCTTTTAGTTAAAGGTGCTGAGCATCTTTTTCCCTGAATTATGTCTTTTGTGACTGCAAGTTAGAGTGTGTGTGTTTGTGGTTTGAGGGTTGAATGGGAGGATCTGGTGTGTTGATCTGCAAGTCAGGGAGGGCATGAATGCTTGGCCAGTACCCGGACCGTATGGATAGCCGCAGTATCACCAGGTGTCAGTGTGACATGGCAGCCATACATGGGGAATTGAAAAATTAGTTTAGGTTTTTGTGACGTAGGTGAAAGTTCATATGTAGCATTTGAAAATGTGTTTTTAGAGACAACCAATGCATAGGGTTGCCAACATTTTGAAAGAGAAAAACCCACCAGTTGTGGCTAGCCATGCTCTACCCATGCCCATCCGCACCCAACCCTTGCCCTGCCCCCTGTCCCACCCCCACCCCACCCTTGCTCCATCCCCATCCCGCCTCCTGCCTCCAAAACATAATTGCAGAGAGGGCAATGTGCAAACTGAACAAGCAAGAATGCTACACATTCTTAAACAG
Source organism: Ichthyophis bannanicus (assembly GCA_033557465.1). Taxonomy (NCBI): domain Eukaryota; kingdom Metazoa; phylum Chordata; class Amphibia; order Gymnophiona; family Ichthyophiidae; genus Ichthyophis; species Ichthyophis bannanicus. The sequence continues at coordinate 1,545,180,206 of CM066031.1, forward strand.
AAATTCCATACTAACAGAATACCCACTGATTGCACACACACATACAATACAGATGGGCCTTCATCAATAAATGAGTACAAAACAAAAAGAGAAATATATAGACAAAAATTAAGCTAAAACCTCAGAAAGCCAGATGCTGCATGTAGTGCAACACAAGAGAAATAGAAATGCATTTCCCTTATACTGTACAAAATAAAAGACAGTAGATGTCAGGATTGGCCTTAAGAGAGATGCAACTTGGCAATTGCCCTGGACCCACAAGCCAGAGAGAGCCTCAGATTTGTCTGAGAATTAAAAAGGCACAGCTTGCTAGTGGGCTTTAGACAATGCAATGTGTGGGACTGGGCTCAGGCATTATATGGGGTGATGCAAGCATCGGGGAGAGCCGCAATCATCGTGACTGCTCCCGTTTAAAGCCCGCGGTGCTTGTAGCTACTCCCGGGCATTGCTGCCACAATCCTCACAGCAGACCAGCACTCTAGAGTAGCCACAACCACTGTGGGCCTTAAACAGAAGCAGCCATGGTGATCATGGCTCTCCCCGACGCCTGCAGGATCCCATATGCTGCTTGAGCCCAGCCCCGTGGCTTCACTTTTTAAATTCTGCTACTGCTGACCAGGGCTGACTCGGGCCCACCATGGCCACTGACAGCCCCAATTACAGCCCGAAGCTGTCTTGCTGCATGAGTATGACCAGTCCTGTCAGGGACTTTCTAGGGTATTTGATGCTCCCCTGCAACCTATAAATCAGTGCCCCTCCCTCATTCCATTGTTGTAAGAAAATTACAGTGAAAGGGCAAATGCATAGCCAGAATAAAAGTAACTACTTAGCAGTAAATACTTAGCATCATTTAAACAGGCTCTAATAGTCCAAAATAAAATCTGATTCTGGTCATCTCACTAACAACAACATAAACATTCTCCAGTACCAGGCATATAAGTGAACTAATATAAAACCTTACAAAAGTCACCAAAGATCTACAAGGCCAAATCTGCCATACCATTCCAGCATAAACTTCCAAAACTCATACAACAAGGGACCTACCCAGAAAAAAGCAGCACTATAAATACTGCAGGGGGCCCTAGAACATCCACATACCTATCTGAAAAGATGAACAAGTCAAATTACTACAGTACAGTATAGATCCTTATGTACACACTCCATGTTAACAGAGCACCTGGCCTCAGTCACACACTCAGAACACAGACCCTCACCAAGTACAGAATAAGTGACTACAACCTAAACAAAAAATAAAAATATGTAGAGAAAAATTAAACAAACCATAAGAAGTCAGACTCCAATGCAGTGCAACATCTGATAAATAAGAGTTGCAGTTCCCCATACTGTGTAAAATATAAAGATATCACAAAGTTCTACCACCAAAGTGAAAATAAAATAACTTTTTTCTGCCTTTGCTGTCTGACCATTTTATTCTCTGATAATGCTGGTCCCGGTCTGAGGCTTCTGCTTTCCTGTCTTCTCTTAGCTCTCTATGGTCTATAGTCCAACTGCCATTTCTTGTCTCTTCTTTTGTTTTCTTCACTTCCTTCCATCAGCCTATTTCCAGTTCTAGCAACCCTCCCCAGTATCAGCCCTCTTTCGAGTCTTCCACTCCCAATACTTCCCAATGTCAACTCCCTTGCATTCCCAGGACTGCCACTACTGTCCATTCCCTTCCAGTACCCCTAGTTCCCCACTATCCAGCCACTTCTATTCCAAATACCATCCCAGGTATCAGCTCACTTCCACTCCCAGTGCCACTCCCATGTCAACTCTCTTCTAGTCCCATCAGTATCATCCCCAGGTGTCAGTTCCCTTCCATCCCCCTCCTCTCTTTCCTAGTATCATCACCCTTCCAATCCCCCTCCAGTACCATCCTCAGGTATCAGCTCCCTTCCACCCCCTTTCCCCACCTCTGTCAGCTCCCTTCCAGCCCCTTCCTTCCCCCCTGTTAGCTCCCTTCTAGCCATATGTTTCCCTGTGTCAGTTCTTTTCCAGCCCCTCCCCCCCATATTATCTCCCTTCCAGCCCCCACCTCCCCCCTCTGTCAGCTCCCTTCCAGCCCTCTCCTTCCTCTCTCTGTCATCTCCCTTCCAGCCCCATCCTTCCCCTCTCTGTCAGATTCCTTTAAGCCCCCACCTTCCCACATGTCAGCTCCCTTCCAGTCCCTTCCAGGCCCCTCCTTCCCCCGCTGTCAGTTCCATTCCAGCCCCATCTTCCCCTCATGCCAGCTCCCTTCCAGCCCCCTCCTTCCTTCCTGTCAGCTCCCTTCCTGCCCCCCACCTTTTCCCTCTATCAGCTCCCTTCCAGCCCCCATCTTCACCCCTCTGTCAGCTCCCTTCCAGTCATCCCCCATGTAAGCTCCTTTTCAGCCCCATCCTCCACCCTCTGTCACCTCCCTTCCAGCCCCTCCATCCACCCTCTATTAGCTCCCTCCAAGCTATCTCCTTCCCCATGTCAGTTCCTTTCCAGCCCCCTTCTCCCCCCATGTCAGCTCCCTTCAAGCCTCCTCCTTCCCCTTTCTGTCAACTACCTTCCAGCCTCCATCTTCCCCATATGTCAGTTCCCTTCCAGCCCCTCCTTCCCCGTGTCAGCTGCCATCCAGCCTCCACCTTCCCCACGTCAGCTCCCTTCTAGTCCCCTCCTTCCCCTCTCTGTCAGCTCCCTTCCAGCCCCCATCTGCCCCATGTCAGCTCCCTTGCAGCTCTCTCCTTCCCCATGTCAGGTCCTTTCCAGTCCCTTCCTTCCCCCTGTCAGTTCCATTCCAGCCCCCAACTTCCCACCATGTCAGCTCACTTCCAGCCCCCACCTTCCCCCATCAGCTCCCTTCCAGTCCCTCCTTCCCCCTCTGTCAGATTCCTTCCAGCCCCCACCTCCCCCCCCCATGCCAACACCCTTCCTGCCCCCTCCTTCCCCTGCTAGCCATGGCTCCTGCATCTTACAGAGCTGTGGCTGTGATAGCGCTAATAATTTAAAATAAAAGCAAAACCGGTACAGGGCCTCCAAACTCGGCTATGAAATCCCTGCTGTGCCCCGCCTCCAAACAGAAGTTACACTAGAGGGAGCAGGACACAGCAGTAGGGGTTTCATAGCAGAGGCCAGAAGACTCCACACCGGTTTTGATTTTATTTTAAATTATTAGTGCTCAGTAAGATATTTAGGAGTTTGTGGGTCCTTTTCCAAGATGGCTGCTACTGCATGAGCTCTCTTACCTTGGAGTTTTGCTATTCCTAAATGGAAGGAGAAGGCTCGGTCAAAGCTTTCCTTGGAGCCCAAGCCTTCGGTTTCAGGTCCTATGGACCAATTTTTGCAGCTCTCTGGGACTCAAATGGCAGAGATAAGGTCAGGCTTGCTGGAGAGGAGTGTAGAGGACTCTTCCCTGCCTTCTGATGCTGACATCTCTCTCTCTCCAACTGCACGGACTCCACCCCCGCGTCCAGGACAAATCCCTTCAGACCCGTATAGCTCAGAACTTGCTGTATTACAAGTAGGCGCAGTTCATGTTTCCTACCGGGAGAGCTGGTGGATAATCCAGTGTTACACCTGGAGACTCCACAGGTTCTGCATCAGGGTCTTTGTTACCGGTGCTTCTGCAAGATCGATGGTTATGATTAATCCTTCAACAGCAATTTGCAATATCATTGGATATTTCCAAACTATCAGACTCGTAACAAAGACCCCTGATGCAGGCCTGAGTGCCAAAAATTGGCTAAGTGCCACTTCTGTGAAGAATATTCTGGTGTGGCTGTAGCTTTGTTTCCAATGCTCTGTGTTTGGATAGTATTGGCTGTGGAGTATCCTTTTTCTCTGTTTGTTGGACCCTTATAACAACTCAAATCAGTTTGAACAGAAGAACCACATTCTCACTGAAGTAAAATTAGATGCACCTATGATCAATTGTCTGTTCTCACATGACTTGCATCAACCAATGAATAATGGATTTAATGTTTAAAATGTCCACATTCTCTCCCTGTTCCATTTTCACAATGGTGAAGACAAGAGTGCTGCCTAAGACCATCAAAAAAGCCATTATCACCAAACATCAAACTTCAAAGGGGTGCAAGACCATTTCCAAAGACATGGGGATTCCAGTGTCTACAGCTCACAATGTTGTAAAGAGGTTTTCTGCTCAAGGAACTGTCAAGAACCTCCCAGAATGTGGTGGGAAGAGGAAAATTAATCCAAGAAGTCTTTGAAGGTTAGTGTGAACTGTTGGAAAAACACCACGTACAACATCCAAAGAGCTTAAGACTGACCTGAAGCAATCCGGAGTGGTGGTTTCAACCCACACCATACGCTGCACACTAAAGAAGGACCTAATGGGCGAAAGCCAAGGAGGATCCCACTGCTCAAAGACAGACATAAAAAGGCTTGCCTGATCTTTGCCCAAACCCACCTTGAGAAACTACAGTCCTTCTGGGAAAATGTTCTGGGACAGATAAAACCAAACTTTAGCTCTCGGGCAGTGCAGACCAGCGATATATTTACAGGCGAAGAAATGAAGCTTATAAAGAAAAAAGCCACCTTTCCTATAGTTTAATATGGTGGATGTTCCATAATGTTGTGGGGCTGTTTTGCAACCTCAGGATCTGTAGGCCTGGAATGTTTTAAAGGAATCATGAAGTCAGAGGGCTACCAAGGTATTTGGAGTGAAATGTGCTATCTAGTATCAGAAAGCTAGGTCTGGGTCGAAGGTCATGGGTCCTCCAGCTGGAAAATGCCTCAAAACATACATCCCAAAGTACAAAAGAATAGTTAAAAAGGAAAAAAATGGACTGTTTTAAACTGGCCAGCAATGAGTCCTGATCTCAATCCAATTGAGAACCTTTGGAAGGAGCTGAAATCTGCCAATGGTAAAATGAATCCTGGAAACATTATTAAGCTGGAACAAATCACAGTTGAAGAGTGGGAGAATTACCAGCAGACAGATGTACAAAGCTTACAGATGGCTACAAGAAACATTTGGAGGCTGTCATCACAGCCAAGGGTTGTGCAACCAAATATTAGTGAAGGGTGCCATTAATCCTGTCCAGGTCAAATTTTGTTTTTGTCTCTGAAATTACTATGTCTAAGTTGCACAGACATCTTTTTTTTGTTGCATACCTTTGAACATACTATTAAAATATTATGATGACATACAGTTGGAATATTTCCAATTATTTCTCAAGATATTCTACACAACATACTTAAAATGCAATGGTGCCAATAATGTTGACTACAACTATACATTTTAATGCAAGGTATATCATAACAAGCATGTTGATCTTACTATATCTTAGAGTGCACTGAGATTACTTTGCACTGTTTTGGGCATGAATCAGACTAGTATATTGTATAGTCTAGTTTGCATCAGCATGTCTGTATCATCAGTATTTATGTCTATATTGCATCAGCACAACGCTGTCAGTGAAGGAAGTATCTTAGGAGATACCCATTTTAACCGAGGAGGCATGGTCATCGGAGGCATCCATAGGTATATTGCAGATACGGGCAGGATTGGAAATGTGGAACTTTCCATAATACGATGAGCGTGGGGATATCCAAAATGATTGCCTGTGTCCCATAATATTGGCGGGGATGGGTTTTTCTGCTTCATGCTATGGCCTGTGCCTGCACCCTAGTACGAGCCTTGCACTGGATATGTGCAAGGGCCGGCTGAATAGCATGTTCGAAGTGTCGCACCGGACACGTCTACATGCCGATTCCATAAATGCAGGTGTGTCTATACCCACTGACAGGGGCGGCTCAAGGGGGGTGCGGGGCCATGTGTGGAGACTGGGTGCGGGGCCTCATTTGCATAAGGGGCATCATTTTCATAAATATTTGCATAATGTTACCATACACTAACTTTTAGTAAACATGCCTCTTAATGAGTGTATGGATAAAGAAAGACTAAAAGATTTCTACATTACTATAATTCAGTGCCAACCGCCAGGCACATTAGGAATTACTACAAACATTGCCCATTTAGAACCCATAGCAAACGCGCCGTATCGCAACAGCACTACCAGGACTCACAAAGCACCATTACCTATCAAAAGGCAACACTGGAAATATTAATAAATACATTTCAGAGAATAACAATACATGACCTACTGGGGAAAGAGAACAAGTGGCAATGTCAAATAGGAATTACATAAACAGAATACCTCAGCTCGGTTACACCTGCAGAACATAGACCATCACCAAACAAGGAATCACAATTTAGAAACAGGAAGACAATAATTAAACTGGGAACCCCAAAAGCCAAACTTGGAATGTACAACACTGTAGAAATAAAAATATAAATGAATTTCCTCTTGTATTAAACAAAGCACAGACCTTAATGATGCACATTTCCCAGAGCTGACATATTCCAGTTAATAAATTCAAAATAAAGAGATATTTTTCTACCTGTTGTGAGTTTTTTTCAGTTGCAATTGCTCCAGCCACTTTCTTCTGGTTTCTTCATGTCTTCTGCTAACTCTCCATCATCTGCTGTCCATTTGTCCTTTCTTCTCTCTTCTAGTTTTTTTCCATTCTCTCTCTACATCTGCTTTAACATACTAATCTTTCTCCTTTTGCTCTTTCCTCATTCCAATTTCATCCATTCAAATTTTACTCCTCCATCCTCAATCCCCACTTACTCTCCCAATACCCGGCCAATTGTAGATTTGCCTTCCCTCCCACACAAAATATTTTTCACCACTCCATTTCACTCTCCCAGCTTCATCCCATTCTAATCCTCCCCCAACATCAGCTCCCTTCTAGTTCCAGCCCCACCCAGCATCCGCTCCCTTCTAGTCCCTGCATCAGCCCATTTTCAGTCCTAGCCCCCCATCAGCCCATTTCCAATCCTATCCTAGCCACACCATCAGCCCATTTCCAGTCCTAGCTCCCCCATCCATTTCCACTCCTATCCGAGTCCCTCCATCAGCTCATTTCTAATCCCAGCCCCCCATCAGCCCATTTCTTGTCCTTTCCTAGCCCCATCATCAGCCGATGTCAAATCCTAGCTTCCCTCCACTCAGCCCATTTCGAATCCAAGCCCCCCATGAGCCTACTTCCAGTTCTAGCCCCTCCATGAGTCCACTTCAATCCAAGCCCTCACCACAGCCCATTTTCAATCTTAGCACCCCCCAACAGTCCATTTCCAGTCCTATCCTAGCCCCTCCATCAGCCCATTTCCAGTGCTAGCTCCTTCCCCTCACAGCCCATTTCCCTTCCAAGCCCCCCTCCCCATCAGCTATTTACACTTCAAGCCCCCTTCCACTCAGCCCTTTTCCAGTCCTAGCAACCCCCCAGCCCATTACCAGTCCTAGCCATACCCCCATAGCCCATTACCAGTCCTAACATCCCATCACCCCATTTTCAGTCTTAGTCCCCCCATAGCCCATTACCAGTCCTAAACCACCCATCAGCCCACTTCCAGTCCTAGCCCCCCTCCATAGCCCATTACCAGTCCTAGCCCCCCCATAGCCCATTACCAGTCCTAGCCCCCCATCAGCCCATTTCCAGTCCTAGCCCCCCCATCAGCCCATTTACGGTCCTAGCCCCCCATAGTCCATTTCCAGTCCTAGCCCCCCCATAGTCCATTACCAGTCCTAGCCCCACATCAGCCCATTTCCAGTCCTAGCCCCTCGCCATAGCCCATTTCCAGTCCTAGACCCCCCATCAGCCCATTTCAAGTCCAAGCCCCCCACCACCCCCATAGCCCATTACCAGTCCTACTCACCCATAGCCCTGGTAGATTAAAAAAAACAAAACGTGGCAGCAGCAGAATCGAGCATCCCGCGGGACCCCCCCTGCCCGGCAGAGTCCTCCATGTGGCCTCAGCTCCCTCAGCATGGGCTTTTCAGAGCCGCGAACGGAGAGTTTCTCTTTCTCGTGGCTCTGTTTAAGCCCGCGGGGCTGATGGTAAACAGGAAATCCTGTTTACCATCAGCGCTAGTGGCTTAACAGAGCCGCAAGGGAGGAGCTCTCTTCTTTCGTGGCTCTGAAAGCCAGCACTTAGGGAGCTGAGGCCACATGGAGCAGCGGCAGCAAGTTTTGTTTTTTTTTAAATTTACCGGCAGATGCAGAATGTTGATTGCGCGGGGCCCCCTGAAACACGGGGCCCTGTGCAAACGACATTCTTGCACAATGCACGGGCCGGACCTGCCCACTGATGTGGAATTGGTATGGAATCATGCCTGTTTCTGATTTAAATGTGTCTGTGGGCCGGACGTGGATTTTCTGGTATTGGCCTCTAAGTGTCTACCCTGTATAGTAATGCAGGGCAGATGCTTGCCACACCCCTTGTAGTTATTGCACAGGCATTTATTTTCACTTACTGCACCTTAAGTTTGTATTTTACTTTTTTATTTGGCATTTTTTATATACCGCCTTTCAGTTTTATCAAGGCGGTTTACAATGAACATAACAGCAGTTTTACATGGAACACGTACATTCAGCAACTATTTTATATGGAACAATAAACAATTCTCTTGTAAATATCGCCAATTAATTGTGCAACATTTCAATAACAACTATTTACAGTGTAGCTTTAGGACTCGTTTTAGTGTAGTGTACGACATTGTGGATGGCATGATTGGCAGTTCTTGAATTTTAAGGCTGTGTGTTTGGTATGGTGTCGAAGTATTCCATGAAGAAGTGAGTTTTCAGTTGTTTTCGGAAGTTGGCGCTATCCGTAGTTGCTCTTAGGTGGTATGGCAGTGAGTTCAAGAGAGATGGGCTGTAGTATTCACTCTATGAAGTGCTGTTTGAGAGGTGCTGGTCATGATAGAAGCTGTCGAGTAGTAAAGATATCTCTCAGTTAACAATTAAACAAAAGTACTGTATTGCCCTTTTCTAGATATTTGCATAGAAAACTACATAGTAAGAAAGAAAGTAAAAATGGCATGTCCATCTGTCTGTCTATTTCAAAGGTAAAATGAAAAGAGGTAGTGTATCTTGGACAGATAAAACCAAACTTTAGCTCTCTGGCAGTGCAGACCAGCGATATATTTCCAGGTGAAGAAATGAAACTTATAAAGAAAAAAGCCACCTGTCCTACAGTTAAATATGGTGGATGTTCCATAATGTTGTGGGGCTGTTTTGCTACCTCAGGATCTGGAGGCCTGGAACGTGTTAAAGGAATCATGAAGTCAGAAGGCTACCAAGGTATTTTGGAGTGAAATGTGCCACCTAGTGTCCCAAAGCTAGGTCTGGGTCCTCCAGCAGGACAATGCCCCAAAACATACATTGGGCTTAAGGTCCTTCCAGTTCTATTTGTATTTTGTCCACTTAGAATTTTATTGCAGTGTCTAAGAGGCCAATGTGGCAGAATATAACAGCTAATTGGGACAGAGAGCAAGCAATAGCCAGGGAAGGAGATACATGTAACAGTAGCAGACAGAGACCTGTTGTTGGATGGACTAGAATAGCCCCACAGAGAGCAACTGACTGGTGTACCAAGCATACTAGAGGAGTAGTAGTACTGTATATGTACCCCAATAGCTGTATGTCCTTCCAACTAGTCTTTCCATTTTTTTTAACACTCTCACTATATGGCCATGCCTTCTAGTATTAGCCAAGTAAGCTGGAGTTATGTTCTGATCTTTATACATCATTAAAGCCTCACATGGAAAAGTAACTCAGTGGATAGAGAAGCAGATTATTGTCCAAGAAAGCCAAGGTTCATATCCCACTTTTCCATGGATGTTCTTTGTGATTTTTGGCAAGTCACTTTACTCTCCACTGTCTCAGGCACAACTTAGCATGAAAGCTCTTGGGGGACAGAGTGGTACCCAGTATATCTGAATTGAACTCACTTTGAGCTTAGATTTAGAAGTCGGCATCAGAGGGGGTGGAAGCAGGAACAGCACACAGTGCCAGAGGTTTTGGTAAGTGCTGTGGTGCTGTTTAAAGTCATTGCCATCTCTGCAGGTCCTGGAGAGGGGCAAAGACATGAGCAGGGGGGCCCCAGGAAAGAGGTTCAACTAGGGCACCTCATATTCTTGTGTCAGTCCTGTAGCTTCTTATCGCCTTGGCTCCTTCTCTTGCTCTGAGGTTAGTCTAGGATTATATTTCATTTCTATGTCCCTCCTTGCCTCTACCTCTTAGTACCCTTTCCTGGCTTTGAAGCAATTGTGGCCTGCAACAACTGAAAATGTCCAACAGCACTGCAATAACCTCCTCTGCAGGTACACAGCACTCTACACCCACAAGAATCTTTCATCAGCTTCAAACACAGTTTCAATTTACTATTCACCAGAGGGAGAGTGAAATCCTCCACTGGCTCCTGATCAGCTTCCACTTTAATTTCATCACTCTTCACTGATGGGGGAGTGGGATCCTCCACTGGATCTTCAACAGCCAGCATAGTGGTTTCCTTTGCCAGTTGGATCACAAGCATCTGTTTGTGCATGTGCAAAAGGTGAATATGGACAGATGGACATACAGACAGAAGGACTCTTTGCAGCAGGCACTATTGCTTAAGTGAAAGAGAATCCAAAACGTTGTATACTTTGGAGGAAAGATGGGAGGTAAATATGTCCATGGAATAAATGCACAGGAGGTGGCCCTCTTCCAGTTGAAAGGAAGCTCTGGAACAAGAGGTTATAGGATAAAGTTGAAAGGGAACAGATTTAGGAGTAATCTGAGGAAATATTTCTTTTAGGAAATGATGGTGGATGCATGGAACCACTTCCTAGTGGAGGTGGTAGAGACCTAAATTCAAGAAAGCATGGGACAAATACGTAAGATCTCTAAGGTAGAGGAAGAGATTGTAGAATTTAATTGTTCTTATGGCTGAGCAGACTGGACAGTCTGTATGGCCTTTATGTGCTGTTGTTTTCTATATCTCTATGTAAAGCAGAATCACATAGTTCAGGGGTCAGCAGCCACAACAAGGAAACTACTTGGTGGCAAACATATTCTACCCAGCATTTTCAAAATTCACTGAGATAAGCACAACTAGTCCACAAGTTTTGCAAATGCACACAGTGATATTACAAACTAACTCAAAGAACGCCAAGTAGGCAGGGCAAAAGCAAGATTCCAATGTCAGATTCTACTGGGGGGGAACTCCCTGGATCCGGTCTCCACTGATAAGATGGGTCTCAACTTCCACATCTTTTATGGAAACGTAATTTCATGGCACTGTTAAAAATATTGAGGACACTTGGATTAGATTGGTGGCAATTCCAGGAAAAACACTGGAAAAAGGGAAGTGCAGAGCAATCTTATTAAGTTCCTACGGGAAAGCTGATTGATATAGGTTATCTGGTTTTTGCTAAAGATTTTGATATAGTACTGTGGCAGGTGCAGGCCTGTGACCCACAGTGTCCGAACATAAGCAGGCCAGCATGGCTAGCTTGACCTGTAAATGAGGCCTGTGGAGAGGCATATAGGATTGCACATCCCCCAATATGCTGCTATTGTAAGATAGAACTCAGTAGAAGTATTGAATTAGCTTAGGTAAGCAGAACTGTAGTATTGAAAGATGGAAAAATACAGAAAAACATGTTTAAAAGTTACTGATAAGAAAAAGTACATCTGCAAAGAAATAATTGGGAGTGCTGACAGATGAGTTGTAGAGCCCAGCTCCTCTGCACGTACAAATTGGTTCTATAACCTTGAAAGTGTGAAAGTAACAAGTTGATGAACTGACCATTGTAATTGGGACTAGAAGGGGGGTATGCAGGTGTCATGCCCACTGGAGGGACATAACTGGATAAACTTATCAGTACCGGGACCAATAGAAGAGGTACGGGAGGTACGGGAGATTACCGGGACCAATGAAATGTTTTTCTATACCTAGAATGGAACAGAAGTCTATAAAAGTTGTTGTAATGCTTGAAAACTTTGCTCAGCCATTTTGAAATTGACTGGTTCGAGACTTGTGCACAAATAAATGATTTGGACCTTTTGAACAGACTCCTGGTATCATTGGTTTGTCTGCGCTTTGCTGCTACATATTCCTTGGTGCATTGGCCGGGAAGTTGTGGAATCAAAGTGTATATAGGGCAATATACCACGACTTTCCGCCTCTATAGGCTTGGTCCTGCCGGGATCGCGCCCTTCCGACGAGGGCTGCTCCCTGGCGCCACCGGTCCCTTGTATCGGAGGGAGCTGGTCGGACCTCGGCGGGTGACGAGCCCGGCTGGAGTCAACGCCTCGAACCCGAGTGAGGGGAGTCCGAGGTCCAACTCATGCGCCTGCTTGGGAAGTTTGAGGACCGGATCCGGTGAGTATAGTTTTGATTTTGGGTCTAGACAGAAATAGAAAGCGCAGTACTGCCATTGGAACTTGGAACTTTGGAATTTGTAATCTCGAGATATTGGGAATTGGTAAGAGAGCATGATCACCTCTCAAGGAAGAGCCGAGTAGCCTGGCATGGGAATTCGCTGGGTGAAACCCTCATCCTTTTTGTAATTGGGAAATTGGAAAAGACTAGTCAGAATAGATAGAAACGAATGCATTCTGGGATACGTTGCTAGCATGATTGTGTGAACGAAGTGTGAATGAGAGGTCTGGCAGCACGGACCAAGTGAAGGCGGACCCCTGAGTAGCGCATTTCCTGACCGGGCGACCGCGTTCAGGTCGCGAAAAGGGGGAAGCGATTGTCGTCTTGTCTTGTTATTTGTACTCCTTATACGTTTCCAGGGCCGTGAGGACCCCTTACCCACGGTCCGCCCTCCTTTTCCCTTCTGTCTGTTGTTGCGCGCACACATCGAAATGGGAGGGGCGGGGTCTACTAGAAACACTCCACTAGAATGTATGATCGCACATTTTAAAGAGGGATATTCAGGAGATTATGGTATTAAAATGACAGCAGCCCATTTGCAAATTTTGTGTACTAGGGAGTGGCCCGATCTAGACCCCATCTGGCCCCGAGAGGGAACGTTCAAAGTAGAGATTATTCAGTCAATACACCGTAGAGTGCGGGTAGCGCACCCTGATCAGTACCCTTATATAGATTCCTGGTTAAGTATTTGTGAAGATCCGCCCCCCTGGGCGCAGCGCTGTTATGAGGAACAGTGCAGAATAATGTTAGCTAAAACAGATTCTAGACAGAAAACGGAACAGCCTAGAATGAAAGAGCAGGATACGAAAGCCAGAAAGAAGCCCATCCTGGCAGATCCTGATTCCCCAGAAATAACTCTCAGGCAGCCCCGAACCCCAGGTCCAGTAAGAGTAGCCCGGCGTCCTGCCCCAGAAACCCAGAGACGGCCAGAGCCGAGGCGGGACCCAACCCCTGATCCCCCTCCTGGAGAAGAGAAAAAGGAAGAATTAGCGAGAAAAGAAGAGGAGGACCTAGAAAGCGAGTCAGAAGTGGAGACAGAAGAAGGAGAAAGAGAGAATCCCCCAGATGAGGAGGAAAGTGTACAAATAATTGAGAAAGCTAGTGTTAGCACTAGCACGCCAGTGACAGCGAAACCCAAAGCAAAACCTGTTGAGAAAAAGAAAGTGACTCCTGCAAAGGCAACGACAATAACCCTTAGATCCCAAAAGACACCCATAGCAGCTAAACTGTTTCCCTTACGGCAAGTCCCGGGAGTGCCCGTAAAGAATGATAATGATGAAGTGGTAGCGGGACCCCTAACTTATGTGTATATCCCTTTCTCTACAACTGATTTATTAAATTGGAGGTCGCATTATGCCTCCTATACTAGTAAGCCCCAGGAGCTGACAGAATTAGTAACTAGTATTATGGAAACTCACCAACCCACTTGGCCAGATTGCCGTCAGCTCCTGACCACCCTATTCACTACAGAAGAACGAGCAAGAATTAGAAAAGCAGCTATTGAATGGATGGCAGAAAACCCTGCAGCTCCGGCACAGGGGCAGAATATAATAGACCGTAGGGAAGCAGCTCAGAGAGAATTCCCGAATGAAGACCCCCAATGGGATCCAAATACAGATGAAGGATCCACAGCCCTAGCCCGTTTTCGCCAAGGCTTTTTACAAGGCCTGAAAAGGGGAGGCCAGAAAGCTATGAACCTTTCCAAAGTTGCAGGAGTAATTCAAGGAATAGATGAGAGCCCAGCAGATTTTTATGAGAGATTAACTGAAGCATACAGAATGTATACTCCCTATGATCCCGAGGCACCAGGAAGTTTATGTATGGTGAATTCTGCTTTTGTAAACCAGTCTCAACCAGACATTAGACGCAAATTACAGAAGTTAGAAGGGTTTGCGGGCATGAATGCAACACAGTTACTGGAAGTCGCTCATAAAGTGTATGTGAATCGTGATACTGAAAGACAGAGAGAATGTGATAGAAAGATGAAGAAGAAAGCTGATTTTTTTGGCTGCGGCCATAGTGGAACAGAAAAGGGGAGGTGTCCCTAGTCGAAGGAGCAGAGGAAGAGGGCGGGGTCAAGGCGGAGGCCGGACCCAGAGACTAGGCGTGAACCAATGCGCCTATTGCAGAGAGGAAGGACATTGGAGAGATATGTGCCCGCAACTCGAAGACGCCCAGCATGATGACGACAGCAGCCATCAGTGGCGAGAAGAAAGACGAAGCTATCCCCGAAGCCGAGGAGGAGCCAATCGAGAACAATTCCAGCGAGAAAGAGGAGGAACCATTCAAGCATTGGCCACACCAGCCCATGATGAGAATGACGTGGATTAGGACAGACCGGGCTCCAAGTTTGCTTTAGGTCTCCAGGAGCCTATGGTCGGAATACAAATAGGAGACCAAATTATGGACTTTATGGTTGATACTGGAGCACAACATTCAGTAATAGACAAAAAGATAGCCCCATTCACTACAAAAGCAGTCACCATCATAGGAGCAACTGGTGCCAAAGCCACAAAGTCTTTTCTTCAAAACCGAATATGCAGTCTGGGAGGACAGCAAGTAACTCATCAATTCCTTTACATGCCCGAATGTCCAGTGCCACTACTGGGACGAGATATGTTAGCCAAGCTTCAAGCACAAATATCTTTCTCTGAACAAGGAGAAATGCAAATGACAGTAAATTCCCAAACCAAACCAGCAGGAGTGATGCTGCTGACAGTTCCCCGAGAAGAAGAATGGAGATACTACATTGATGATTCGATCCAAGATACCTATTTTGAACAAACTTTGAAAAGTATTGATGCACCACCTGGAGTATGGGCAGAAGGCAGCCCCCCAGGCCTAGCCAAACATATAGCTCCAGTGATTGTAACCCTCAAGCCTAGTGCTACACCAGTGCACGTCAAACAGTACCCTCTCCCAAGAGCCGCAATTGAAGGCATTCATCGCCACCTACAAAGATTGCTCGAGTATGGCCTACTGAAAGTATGCCAATCCCCATGGAACACTCCACTTTTGCCAGTAAAGAAGCCTGGGACAGATGATTATCGCCCAGTGCAAGATTTGAGAAGAGTAAATGATGCAGCTGAGACCATACATCCAGTCGTACCCAATCCTTACACCCTCCTAGGACTGATACCTGCTGAAGCTACCCATTTCACTGTACTGGATTTAAAAGACGCATTCTTTTGCATAAGATTAGCCCCTGTAAGCCAAATATTGTTTGCATTCGAATGGCAGGACCCCATCTCTGGAAGAGGGGGCCAACTTACTTGGACAAGATTACCCCAAGGATTCAAGAATTCGCCTACCATCTTTAGTGCCGCACTGAATCAAGACCTTTCAAGCTATCCAGTAGCCCCGGGGAAGAGAGTGCTTCTCCAATACGTGGATGATCTGTTGATAGCTGCCGTATCAGAAAGTGAATGTATACTAGCCACCAAAGATCTCTTGCAGTTACTAGAGGAAGCTGGATACAAAGTTTCCAGAGCCAAAGCACAGCTATGCCAAAAAGAAGTGAAATACCTGGGTTTTCGTATCACCCAAGGAAGCAGAAGATTAGGCAGAGAAAGAAAAGAAGCGGTATGCAGAATTCCAACTCCAACAACCAGAAAGCAAGTCAGAGCCTTTCTGGGAGCGGCAGGATATTGCCGAATTTGGATACCCAACTTTGCCCAAATTGCCAAACCACTGTATGAAGTCACAAAAGGAGAAGAAAAGTCGCCACTGGAGTGGGGACTTGAGCAGGATACAGCCTTCCAAAAGTTAAAAGAAGAATTGATGTCATCACCAGCACTTGGACTACCAGATGTCCACAAACCTTTCCACTTGTTTGTACATGAAGCACAGGGAAATGCCTTGGGCATGTTGACTCAGAAATTAGGAAATTGGGAGCGACCTGTAGCCTACCTATCGAAACAATTGGACCCTGTGGCCAAAGGATGGCCACCTTGCTTGAGAGCAGTTGCAGCTACAGCGCTACTAGTGAGTGAAGCAGACAAACTCACACTAGGACAGAACATACGAGTCACTGTGCCACATGCAGTCCTTGCCCTTATGGAACAGAAAGCAAATTATTGGCTCACCAATTCCCGAATGTTGAAGTACCAGAGCATGTTATGTGAAAACCCACAAATACAACTTGAAGTGAGCCATGCCTTGAACCCAGCCACCTTGATACCCATCAGTGAAGAACTCCCAGAACATGACTGTATCGAAGTCATGGAGACTGTGTTCTCCAGCCGACCTGACTTGACAGATGTGCCCATAGACAATCCTGACCAAACCTATTATGTTGATGGGAGCAGTCTCATCCTTGATGGACGACGCTGTGCCGGATATGCAGTCGTCACTCAACACGAAGTAGTTGAATCATCAGCCCTAGCCTCAGGCACATCAGCCCAGAAAGCTGAATTGATAGCACTCACCAGAGCATTGTTGTTAGGAGAAAAACTTATACTGAATGTATATACAGATTCCAAATATGCCTTCACTACCCTGCATGCCCATGGAGCTCTCTATAAAGAAAGAGGACTCATCACATCCGGAGGAAAATCAGTCAAATATGGTCCCGAAATATTGATGTTGCTTGATGCAGTCTGGGCCCCAACACGTGTAGCTGTTATGCATTGCAGAGGACATCAAGCAGGAAAAGGAGAAGTTGCCCGAGGAAATAGATTTGCAGATGCCTCAGCACGACAAGCAGCTATGACAGGACAAATTGCCCCACAAGCTACGCCAATGCAAGCAGCATTGTTTCCAGTACCTTTGAATCTATGGACCCCACGATATACCACCAAAGAATTGGACTACTATTGTGACAAAGAAAATGGAGTATTGAAAGACGGATGGATTGAGCTGCCACCAGAAGAGGGCAGTCAACCTCCAGGACGAATAGTAATTCCTGAACTGTTAGGACCATCCTTTGTCAAAGCTTTCCACGAAGCCACCCACTATGGGAAGAGTGCTATGGAAAAAGCACTCAGACCACATTTCTACATCCCTCTGATGACAACCATATCAGCTTCAGTAGCACGACAATGTCAAACTTGTGCCAAGAATAATGCCAAGCAAGGCCTTATTACAGCACCCCGAGTTCAGTCAAGAGGTGTGACCCCCATGCACAACCTCCAAGTTGATTTCACCGAAATGCCAAAAGCCAATGGGTACCATTACCTATTAGTATTAGTATGTACTTTCTCTGGGTGGGTAGAAGCATTCCCAACCAGAACTGAGAAAGCCCGAGAAGTTACCAAGGTCTTAATGAGAGAGATTGTCCCCAGATTCGGAATTCCAGCAGTAATAGGGTCAGACAATGGACCCTCATTTGTCTCCCAAGTTACTCAGCAGTTAGCAAAAGCCTTGCAGATACAATGGAAACTCCACACTGCATACAGACCCCAGAGTTCAGGGAAAGTTGAGCGAATGAATCGTACCTTGAAAGCCCAAATGTCTAAGCTTTGTCAGGAGACACAATTGAAGTGGCCCCAAGTGCTTCCCATAGCTTTATTCAGAATACGCTCAGCTCCTGTAAAGTCAACAGGATTTTCCCCTTTTGAAGTTTTGTATGGTAAACCCCCACCAATAGTGCAGGGAATCAAAGGAAGTCTAGCCCAAATTGGTTCAGAAATAACCAGACAAGAACTTCTAGCTCTTAGTTTTGTTCTGCAGACTCTCCATACGTGGATCCAAGACCAGTTGCCTATCAACTTGACGGAACCCTTGCATCCCTACCAGCCTGGTACCTCGGTGTGGATCAAAGATTGGAAGAAGACACCGTTGGAACCTCATTGGAAGGGACCGTACACCGTCATCCTGTCTACCCCAACTGCAGTAAAGGTAGCCGAGATCGACGCCTGGATCCACCACAGCAGAGTCAAGCCCGCCGCCGATCCTGAACCAGAGCGGTGGACAGCAGAACAGCACCCTGATGTACCCTTGCGAGTTACTCTGAGACGGCAACCAGCAGCATAGACACTTCATCACAAGTGCTTTGCAGCAGCCAGGTCTTTCGAAGAGGATTGCTGTTTTCCATGCAGCAACAGCTTTGTTTCAACGAACCCAATTTGTGTGTGATTTGACACACTACTTAGAGACTACATTGACTAAGCCAGACTTCACAAGCCAACTGAAATTGCTAATAAGTTGGTTAATGTGTACTGGACAACTTGAGGATCTTCAATCAACACTCAGCACCCGTTAAATTGCTTCATTAGCAAACGGGACGAAGAATAATAGATCGTCGTGATCAAGATCAGCAAGCTGAGGATTCAGAAGAACTCCAATCAACATCGACATGCATCCTTACTTTTGCATTGCTTTGGTTGCCTTCTTTGGAGGTTTTGAACAGACTTATGCTTTACCTCCATGCACTGCCTGCATTACTTCTACTAGAATTGGACTGAAAGTAACTCAGACTTTGCTTTATCATTCTTACTATACCTGCGAGGGGACAGTAACTCGGTGTATCTATAACACCACTGAACTAAATGTTTGCACTCATGGAAAAATTAAAACATGCTATAATCCGCATCAGAATCCATCCTATTACACGATGGAAATAAGATGGAAGGATGCAGATGGACCTATATTAGCTGCAACGCCGCCACTTAAGGACATTACTAAACCTGCTGTTTTGAATTTTGATGCATGCAATGCTATTAATAGAGATAGTTATTCCACCTGTGGTACATGGGAGAAAGCGTATCGAAATGACCATAAGTATATGTGTCCAGAAGGTGCCACAGGATGGAGAAAGTGTACAGGTAAAAAGGAACCAGGCTATAGTACTGCCCCAGCAGCAGACTACTATTGCCCGTATTGGGGATGTGTTTTTTATGCTACCTGGAATACTGGTATAACTGATGAGAAAATAGATAAACGAATGGCTACTTTAACCAAGCCAACCACAAATGATAAATGTCAGAAAGATGCTTGTAACCCCTTACACTTACGTATACACAATCCCCATGCATGGAAACAAGGATATAAGTTTGGTTTACGTATTGCTGGAGGAGCAATAGATCCAGGGACCATTGTGTATATCAGATTGAATACCCAAGCCCACAAGTCATCTAAATATCATATTCATAATACTTTTTATGAAGCCATGCATGTAAATAAGTTTGAGATCCCTCACCCCTCACAGAATTTATTTCTAGAATTAGCCGGAGCAGTAGTATCTAGTCTTAAGAACACAGATTGTTATTTCTGTGGCGGAACCCAAATGGGAGATCAGTGGCCATGGGAAGCCCAAGAATTGAATTATTCCATAATTTATAATCAGACTGAATTACACAAGACTACCAGTGAATGGGTGTTAGCGCACTCAATCGTTGGACGTCTTTGCTATGCCAGAACTGGACCCCAGTTCACCCAAAAGGTAGGACAGCTGGTCTGTCTTAGCCAAAAGTACTATAATGCCACAACCAAGAAGATAGCATGGTGGTCAGGAATTGGACATCCTGAACCTCCTAACCCATTAGCCAGATTTCCTGAACTTGCAGGTCTATGGACTAACCTTGCTGAAATCCAAGCCTGGCAGGCCCCACCTGGCCTATATTGGATCTGTGGAAACCGAGCGTATGCACAACTCCCACCACACTGGGGAGGAGCATGTGTCTTAGGAACCATCAGACCTTCTTTCTTTCTTTTAAACACTGAACATGGAGAACAATTAGGATACCCAGTATACACTACCCACCGACACAAAAGAGCACTAAGACAGAAGAGAGAGGCCTTACAGATAGGCAAGTGGGAGAAATGGCAAGGTGATGATTGGCCACCAGAAAGAATCATTGAATATTATGGACCCGCCACTTGGAATGATGATGGTATGTATGGTTATCGTACCCCAATTTATATGATTAATCGTATTATTCGCTTACAAGCAGTAGTTGAAATAATAACCAATGAAACTAGTCATGCTCTCACGCTTTTAGCTAGACAAAGTACACAGATGCGCACTGCGATATATCAGAACCGCTTAGCACTTGATTATTTGTTAGCAGCTGAAGGAGGAGTATGTGGTAAGCTGAACTTAACCAATTGCTGTTTGAAAATAGATGATAAAGGTCAAGTAGTTGAAGAAATTGCTAAAGATATGCAAAGACATGCTTATGTGCCAGTACAGACGTGGCACTCATTGAAATTTCCTAATTGGTTTGCTAACCTCTTTTCATGGGTGGGAGGATTTAAGACTTTCATCGTATTGGTACTAATCCTTGTTGCTGTTATCTTCTTATTACCATGTTTAATCCCATGTTGTATGCGTTCCATTCATAACACTATTGATAGTACAGTAGAGCGGAAGACCGCAACAAAAATCATGGCTTTATATACAGCCAGTCCTGGTAGAAATCCTTTAGCCAGGATGTGATTCTTCAGAAAGTGATTTAATTCTCACACCTTATTAAGTAATAGGGTGAGATTAATCAAAGGGGGGAATGTGGCAGGTGCAGGCCTGTGACCCACAGTGTCCGAACATAAGCAGGCCAGCATGGCTAGCTTGACCTGTAAATGAGGCCTGTGGAGAGGCATATAGGATTGCACATCCCCCAATATGCTGCTATTGTAAGATAGAACTCAGTAGAAGTATTGAATTAGCTTAGGTAAGCAGAACTGTAGTATTGAAAGATGGAAAAATACAGAAAAACATGTTTAAAAGTTACTGATAAGAAAAAGTACATCTGCAAAGAAATAATTGGGAGTGCTGACAGATGAGTTGCAGAGCCCAGCTCCTCTGCACGTACAAATTGGTTCTATAACCTTGAAAGTGTGAAAGTAACAAGTTGATGAACTGACCATTGTAATTGGGACTAGAAGGGGGGTATGCAGGTGTCATGCCCACTGGAGGGACATAACTGGATAAACTTATCAGTACCGGGACCAATAGAAGAGGTACGGGAGGTACGGGAGATTACCGGGACCAATGAAATGTTTTTCTATACCTAGAATGGAACAGAAGTCTATAAAAGTTGTTGTAATGCTTGAAAACTTTGCTCAGCCATTTTGAAATTGACTGGTTCGAGACTTGTGCACAAATAAATGATTTGGACCTTTTGAACAGACTCCTGGTATCATTGGTTTGTCTGCGCTTTGCTGCTACATATTCCTTGGTGCATTGGCCGGGAAGTTGTGGAATCAAAGTGTATATAGGGCAATATACCACGACTTTCCGCCTCTATAGGCTTGGTCCTGCCGGGATCGCGCCCTTCCGACGAGGGCTGCTCCCTGGCGCCACCGGTCCCTTGTATCGGAGGGAGCTGGTCGGACCTCGGCGGGTGACGAGCCCGGCTGGAGTCAACGCCTCGAACCCGAGTGAGGGGAGTCCGAGGTCCAAAATGCGCCTGCTTGGGAAGTTTGAGGACCGGATCCGGTGAGTATAGTTTTGATTTTGGGTCTAGACAGAAATAGAAAGCGCAGTACTGCCATTGGAACTTGGAACTTTGGAATTTGTAATCTCGAGATATTGGGAATTGGTAAGAGAGCATGATCACCTCTCAAGGAAGAGCCGAGTAGCCTGGCATGGGAATTCGCTGGGTGAAACCCTCATCCTTTTTGTAATTGGGAAATTGGAAAAGACTAGTCAGAATTAAGATGGTGATTTTATAAGGAGGCACCTACTTTAAGTACAACAGTAGGCAACTCTGTAGGTGCTATTTTAGAAAGACAAGTAAGCGCCTACCTGTCTTTATAAAATACTATAGTAAGAGACAGAAATTCTGCCTCGTTAATGTGTGGACATGTACACCAGTCCTAAACCTGGGGTCTACACCTATACTTTGCAAATATGTCCATAAATTATACCATTTTATTATGTGCCCAAACTTCGCCCATGTGCATGCCCACCAGCAAAGTATGTGCCATCAAGCCAACATGCATACTTTTACATTGGACATTATTTTATGAGGCCATGTACCGTATAAGTAACCACACAGACAAGGAAATGATTAAAATAGCCCCATGTAGGCATTTTATTCCTGCAAGCAGGTGCCTCCTTATAAAATTACGCCCTAAATGTGAAGCTTAAGCAAAGAGCAAGATTCAGTATCATCCTACTACCATAGAATGCATTTGTCAGACAACACTGTATTAGGAATGTGCATAGGCAGAACGTTTTGGTTCATTTTCAGAATATTTGGCCTTTTTCTATGATTTTCATTAACTTTATCAGTTCATTTTGCACATTCATTTTAATACAAAAATGTTTAACATGCTTAGTCATTTTTTTAAGGTATAGAAATTGATTGCATGTGCATTAATTCATAGAGTAATGCAGAAACATAGTAACATGGTTTTACTTTCTGCTATTTTAGCTTGATTTTGTAAACTGATGTGATTTGTCCTTGAATTTGAATGGTGGTGTAACAAATGATCATAAATATGTAAGTAAATAAATCAATAATTCAGATTAAAAAAATGGAACAAAGGCCATGTTTCCTAGGGGCGTGCACAGCCAAAAAAAGTTGGGTTCATGCTTCTTTAAATGAGCTTTTTCTGATTTTGGATAATTTTTTTTGTGTTTGTTTCACATATTCATTTTAGAACTACTTGAAGCACATAATTCGATTGTGCATGCATTCATTCCTAGGCATGCACATGTACAAACAATTTGCGCGTTCTTGAAATCTGTAGGCATTCAAATAAACCAAACGTGTGCTTGGGAAAGCATATACCTTATGATTTCCTTCAGAAAGTAGGAGTTTTCAGATAAAGGTACTTGGAATATGAAATGCTCTCTGTAGGGAAAAAACAGTGATGGAAATCAAAATGGCGTGGGACAGACACAGAGGATCCCTATGTAGCACAGGATGGAATCAACACAAACTTAAATAACTTTTATACTTCAACAAAGGGAAATGACCTGCACAGAGTGGCAGGTACAACCTTAAATAAAGGTATCGAGGGGGGAAACTTGCACAGGGTAGCGGGATACAACTCTATCCACTTCACTGGCAGACTACATGAGCCATACTGGTCTACGTTGCTGTGAGTTATCGTGGCCACTAGTGTTCTGCTGGTTTCATCACTGAACCCTCCGCCTTTCAAATGGAAGTTCCCCGCTCCCTAGCTGTCAGAGAGAAAGCATGGAAGTGACCTCCTTCACCTCCAAAACTTGTCCAGGGTTCCAGTTAGCAGGGTTCCTGTTCTGGAATATATCATGCAATTCAATCTGAACTGGAGCTGGTTTAAAACCCTTCAGAAAGTGTGGGTTTGTTTGCCTTCCAAAGTTTTCAAGATTTCTGAGTAACCTTTTTTTTTTTAAACATTGGTGACAATGAATTTTCTCGATCAAAGCTGATATATATCTTTCTAGAGAGTGCATCTGGAAATCCTTAATGTGAGTGACTAAAAGCTTAGGGCTCACTATTCAGTGACAGCTCCTAGTCCTGCCATCGCCGCTGAAGTAAAGACCCAGATGTTCAATGCAGGGGCCATATCTGGCCACCGGCATTGAATGAGTTGAATGGATAGCAGACAAGCTAACCAGGCAGGGGCCATATTCAGCCACTGCCTGGCGGGCTTTTGTGGTAAAAGGCCATCCTTCCGATTGCCTAACTTTTGTTACTGAATATCACCTCTGCCTGGTTATTCCTGGATGCTGCCTCCGCGATGCCCTGGAACACCCTCATGCATCAGCGCATTCAGCTTCGACACCGGCGGATATTCAGCAGCACTCACCGTGCGACCGCGATTAATGCGATTAACGGGTCTGCTAACCGCGTTACTTGTGCTGAATATTCCCCCTTAGGTTTCAGAAGCCAACATCGTGTCTTTTCATTACTGTATTTCTCATCTAGTTAAGAAAAGTTTTCTTGTGCATTCTTGTTTGCTGATTAATAATCCACTGCAGAGAAGGCGAAGGGAAAAGGGGAGGACAGGCACAACTCAATTTATACTGCATGGCTCCAACAATTGTTTTTCAAAATCCATCACTCCCCATTTGTTTTTCAAAATAAGAAAAATATGAAAAATGTTATTTTGTAAATATGTTCATGAATATCCATTATATGGCTTGGTTTACTGAGGCTCTCAGAGAAAAGACTTTGACAATTCAGGCTCATTTTATTTTCATTCTTCAAACGTAAATTTGAGACTGGGCCTCAGTAATAAATTATCTGAAAATTATTGTACCATGTGAAGTAATATGCAATTTGCTGAAAACAACAAACCTGCTCAGTTTGTGCAAGCTGCTGATCTTTATTGCATTTCAAAAATAGATATTGACTGTTCACCACAAAACATTTTGAAAACTGATCACTATATTCTATATTCACGTCATTTCAACCAGTAGCATCCAAGTGGTACCGCTGCCACTCAGAACTCGAAACAAGAAGAACTTTTGCGAGTTTAAGGCGCCTAAATGAACCCAAAGCTCATAAATGATTGCACATCCCTACTTTGTACCTAATTTTCAAAAGGGACGTACATATGCACTTTGCACCTGTATTTTCAGAAGGCTGAGAAATTGCATACACGGCCGTCGTTACCGTCAGGAAAACTAGGCAGTCGTGTTTCGAGAAGGCCTATTGCTGTCCTGTCGCCCCTCTCTAGGACCTTCAGTACTGACAACAACTTTAAAACAGCAGGCAGGGCTTAGAAAAACCTCTGGCGCTGCTTCTGCTCCTTCGATGCAGATTTCCTGTTTACATGGGGCAGAAGCAGCGCCATGCCATCAGGAAGTCTGCATCATAGGGAGTGGAAGCACCAATAGCATGCAGCGTCAGAGTGGGATGACGGCAATGGGGGGGGGGAACAGGGGGTTGGCAGGAATGAAGTTTGCCCAGGGCGTCTTGCATCCTTGCACCAGCCCTGACTGCACCTGCAACACAGTGACTTAGTAAATGACAGCAGATAAAGGCCGGTGTGGTCCATCAAGTGTGCCCAGTAAGGTGCTTAGAGTTCTAATTGCCACTCCATGCAGGTTACCATACTCTAGGATTTTATTTTGGGTTGTAAGTGCTATTCCGTGCAAGTTACCCCCACTCTGTGTTTTTACTTTGGGTTGTAAGTGCCACTGCATGTGAATTTGGATATTCAATCTATATATATTGTTTTCTAACCCCACCCTAAACATGTCCCTGGGAATGCCTGCCCTCAATCCAGCTAAAAAGCCTGAGCACAATGGAGTCCTCACGTATGTGCTTAGCCAGACTGAGCAAGAATAAAGGGTCAGTCAGTTTACCTGGGAAAATGGCTTTGTGAATTGCTTTCTCCATGAATTCATAGAAACATGATGGCACAAAAAGGCCTGGCGCTTACCAGTGCAAGGTCTGAGAAATACTGCCTATTTATCTCTGCAAGTTTGCAAGCCTACAACTTCCAGCTAATCAGACTGATCTGTAACAGCACAATGAGAAGCAAGTGAACAATGTGTGCATGCCTCTTAGGCTTTGCAGCTCCATGTGACTATTCTGAAAGGTCTGCTCAGATCAGGTGCAAACCTCTGGGGGAGGTACAGCTCATGGGAAAGGGAAAAAAGTACCATTATAAAGCTCCTTAAAAAGGCCTCTCTGTTTTGAAAGCTAGGTATTAAAGCGACAAACAATGTTTGAATGCCAATTTTCAAATTCTGCCCACTCAATGCCTTTGTTTGGTGGGGGAGGGGAGAAAGTTGAAAAACAGGAAAGATTACCTGGGCTAGTGCTTATTTTCCACTTGTGCTGATTTTTTTTTTTTTACAATGAAAAGCTTAACTAGAACAAGCTGCCTGATTGTTAAAAATAATAATGCATAATAGGGCAGGAGATGTTATGCTTTTACCATCAAAATGGCTATTCATCTCAAGAATGTAGGCTTCCAGCTACGAACAATTTCATGGACAACTGCAGTACATGCAGGCTGCAGGGTCGCCACGTTCATGGTGCCCAAACTGCTGGTCCACCTGTTTCAAGACATCAGTACGATCAATGGGGTGTCAAGTTCTTGCCAGCTTCCAAGGCCCAATCACTGAGCAGTTGGCTGGAAACATCAGGCAGCGCAGATGTCAATTAAGATAAATGATAACCGTGACAGATAAATTTCTATTTATAGCTTCTGTCTCATAGCAAACTGAAATACTGTTCATGTAATGTTTTGCACATTTGGAAGGCTCTATTTTCGCTACTCATTGTTAAATACAGAGCTGTTATTTCCTTCAAGAACAGACATTGTTTACAGTTTTACTTCTGCTTATGCCTCTACAATATCTGGAAAAACATGAACACATTACAATATACATTGCAGCAACACTCCTTGGGGAAGGGCCAGAAACCACAGCCCCCCAGTGGAACCCACCTAGGGTGATTACAGAGTTGCCAAGTTACCCAGCTCCAGGAGTGAGACTGTTTGTCCAGTTCTGGTTTTAAGTTTGCATTGCAATGTAGTATTGGTATTTGTGGTCCTGCAGGTTCCATATTGCATCAGGATGAAATTGTCAGAAATGCAGGATCGGCTTAAAATCTCACTCCTGGAACTGGATAACTTGGCAACTCACTGATTATTGAGTATCACTATTTTTGGTCAGACAGAATTTATCCAGTTAATTTGGGGCAGCAGCATTTACACGATTTGCAGATCTGCAAACTGTAAATGTCTTTGAATATCCCCCTCCCCCATTGTTTTCAAATAATCCCTCAGTTTTAAACTTTATATTTTTTTCACATTGAGAAGATTGTTTTACAAAATTGGAGCAGTTTGGTAGACTTCCTGGATGTTGCTTCTCTTGCTGGAAAGGAGACTACGGATGTGCATTTGTTAGCGTGCATTTGCTTTATTTACGTGCCTTACTAATAGTGCATGCAGAGTGACCCCACTGTAGACAAATATGATGTAAAACCATTTCTTCCAGTCAATGTTCCTTCCTGGGTTTACAGGTCTGAGATAAATACTGTATTTATGTCACCGCCATCGTCATCATGTATTTCATGCTTTTCCGTCAAATGAACGCAGAGCATGTTACAGCAACCAAAACATACATCAGATGTAACATAGTAAGATGATGAAGAATTAATAATTCATTAGAACAATTGCAAACAGAATTATCTTCTGACCTCACCTGCTTAATTAATATCCTTGTGGCAGGTTTGGTTGCCAGAGCTCGTAAAAATGGCAGAAGTGAGACTAGTGCTGAATATATACACTCAGGGCTCGATATTCGAAAGGCATTTACATGGTTTACAGCCCTGTAATACTACAAAAAACAGCTGTGCAAGAGCTAAGTAGTAAACCCAAATAATAAAAGCTCTTAAATTGCAATATTCCACATTACAAGCACATTCACCATAGGCTCAGAAGCAATGTGACCTCAGGGACGCTCGATATCTCACACAAAATGAAAATCTCACTTAAAGAGCAGCTGACGCTTACATCATTGGTCACCAAAGCCCATCACAAATTCATCCACAATACTCATACATACCAAAACTTTATAACAACCCAATCAAAGAACTCCAAGGGAAAATTCCTAATTGCATCATACACTTATTCACAACCACACTACCACACCACACATACAAATAGCGTCAAACATACTTTAATTTTCAAAATACATCAATCGACAACAGGATCCGTCGAGACTACAAAAAACCCCTAAAAGAAAAAAGGGGAAAACAGATGGTAAATATATAGAAGAATCACTAACCCAAGCGGGTTCGCAATTACTTACGGTGGAAGGCTGGCAGTTAGAATGGCTATGAAGTAACTTTTGATTACTGTGTAACCCCTGATGACGCCTCTTGGTTGGTGAAACAGCAGCTTCTGTAGGGTTGTGGTTTAGATTTTATATGATGGAAGTTCAATGCTATTTCCTTCTTCGCTGAGTTTACAGCTTAATAGCTGTTGAAGATTGAATTTCACTAATGGACCCGTCTGTGACTGCTGGAGAGTTTCTTCTTAAAGATAAGTAATTGCGGACCCGCTTGGGTTAGTGATTCTTCTATATATTTACCATCTGTTTTCCCCTTTTTTCTTTTAGGGGTTTTATGTAGTCTCGACGGATCCTGTTGTCGATTGATGTATTTTGAAAATTACTTTAAAGTATGTTTGATGCTATTTGTATGTGTGGTGTGGTAGTGTGGTTGTGAATAAGTGTATGATGCAATTAGGAATTTTCCCTTGGAGTTCATTGATTGGGTTGTTATAAAGTTTTTGTATGTATGAGTATTGTGGATGAATTTGTGATGGGCTTTGGTGACCAATGATGTAAGCGTCAGCTGCTCTTTAAGTGAGATTTTCACTTTGTGTGAGATATCGAGCGTCCCTGAGGTCACATTGCTTCTGAGCCTATGGTGAATGTGCTTGTAATGTGGAATATTGCAATTTAAGAGCTTTATTATTTGGGTTTACAGCCCTGTAAACCATGTAAATGCCTCTAACCGGGATATTCAACAGTACTAACATGGTTCGTGCTGCTGAATATCCCTTATCTTCTCCCCTACATGCCCCAATGCTAACTACGCAGCATCGAGGTGTGTCGTAAGAGTTCCAGGGAGGAACGAGGCAGTAACATTCGATAAACGGGCAGTGGCGATATTGCATGCTGCCCGTTAGTGACCTGCAGCTGAAAGAAGGACGAGGCAAAAGCTCCCCTATCTTTTAGTTGCAGGAGCTAACTGGGCGGCATGCAATACTGCTGCTGCCAGGTTAGATACTGCAGCTGGAAGGCCGTGCGGCAAACCCAGATACGTAGTGCCGGGACTGCATATGACCCCAGCATTGAATATCCGGGGTTAAGAGTCAGTGCACACGGCTATGTGCCATGGTGGCACAAAGCTCAATATTGGGCCCTCAATAGTTAAAGCCGGGAGTGAGCGGGTGCCATGGTGCTTACAAAAATATGTATATTCAGTGCAGCTCTATGGATAGGTAGTGATGCTGTATATATGTGGACAGCGCTGACCACCAGGAGTCATTTCATGAGGTCATTTTTATAAATGACCTCTTATAATATACCAAGCGACATACAAGTGTGTGTGTTGGCATGAGTGTGTGTACTTTTCAAGTAGCATAGCTAGGAGTGGCGTTCCCAAGTATGCATGTTGATTATGAAATACCTTAATCCAAGTACTTGAGTAGGTGGAAATGTCTGGACCTGCATTGAAGGCACAATCTCTCCTTCTTATGCTAGTATTATTAAAGACATATTTAGAAAACAGCACCTACTTGCCCTCTTAAACGAGGCTCCCTCTTATAAATTACTCTTGGTGCATGGAGGTAATTTTATAATCTTTTTTTGTGCCTAAAATGTAATTTTAAGCAGGTGACCTTGGAGTCATCTTTGAGTCTTCCCTCCCCTTCTCTGCACAAATCCAACAGCTAAAATCTGTCACTTCTTTAGGTCTAACATCAGTAAAATGCTTATGCAATCCCTCTTCTCAAGTCACTTCACTGGCTCTCCATCCGTTCCCACATCTAGTTCAAATGTCTCCTATTGACCTACACGTGCATTCATTCTGCACCTTCTCACTACCTTTCCTCTCTTAGTTCTCCCTACACCCTGCTTTGGGAACTCTTCTCTTTTGTCCCCACAGAACCGTTGGGACGTCCATCCCCGCTATTCATGTCTCAGAATAACCCCCATATTTTATAAAATATACACATCTGCGTGTAAAGTATGCATTGGCATTTATGTCTTCTCTCAAGCAGTCGTAACGTCTGCATTTTTAATCTAGGCACCATTTCTGTATTATTTCTGCTATTATTTTATAAAGCCACATAAGTGTCTATGCATCTTTACAAAATAAGCTAAAAGAGATGCCTCCCTGCCCTATTAAACCAGGCAAAGCCATACCAAGAGCTGTGCAAGTGGTAAGGCTGCACAGAGTACAAGCAAAGAAGGGGGCGCTGATATCATCACTGAGCTTCTAGGAGGCTCAAAAAGAGTGAGTTGCTAAATGTGGCTGGGTGGAGGGCAGCTGGGTGGGGATAGAGCAGCTTTTAAACTTGATAATAGGGGAAAGCTGACGGTCACCCTGAAGCGCATGATTCAGAACAATGTATCATTGAAGAATACTAGCAAAAGATTGAAGTTAGGGCATATCAGCAGAGAGGTTCCAATAAGTAAGAAAGTAGTCCAAATGCCCTTGAATACAGAGCAGACAGAGCTTAAAGATTCCAAATTACCCCTGCCTACCAAAAGTCAGATTGATATGAATAAAATACAGCCTCTAAAATGCTTGTATGCAAATGCAAGAAGTCTAAAAGATAAGATGGAAGAGTTAGAATATATAGCACTAAATGAGAGGTTAGATATGATTGGAATATCAGAGATATGGTGGAAGGAGGACAACCAATGGGGGACTGTGATACCTGGGTACAAATTATATCATAATGACAGAGCTGATCAAATTGGTGGTGAGGTTGCGCTCTATGTTAGAGAGAGCATTGAGTAACAAAGTTTTGCAGGAAACAAAATTCACTGTAGAATCTCTATGGATTGAAATTCCATGTAAAAAGGGGAAGAGGAAGGTGATGGCAGTGGGGGTGTACTATCGACCGGCTGAACAAATGATGATGAAATGCTCAAAGAAATCAGGGAAGCTAACAAAAGTTACAGTACAGTAATAATAATGGGTGATTTCAATTACCCCGGTATTGACTGGGTCAGTGTAATGGCAGGACATGCTAGGGAGATAACGTTTCTAGATGAAATATATGACTGCTTCTTGGAGCAGCTGGTTCATGAACTGACCAGAGGAGAAGCCATTTTGGACCTAGTCCTTAGTGGAACACAAGATTTGGTGCAAGAGAGAAGGGTGTTGGGGCCACTTGGCAATAGTGATCATAGCATGATGGCTTTTCATTTAATAAATGGAGGAAGGACGGCAAGGAAATCCACAGTACTACCTTTTAACTTTCAAAAGGGAGACTATGATAAAATGAAGAAAATAGTTAAGAAAAAACTAAAAGGAACAGTTGCAAAGGTTAAAGATTTACATCAAGTATGGGTGTTGTTTAATAATACTATCTTGGAAGAAAAGTGGAAGGAAGTCCAAAAAATTGCTAGCATGGTTTAAAGATGAGGTCAGAGAGGCTGTTGTTGCCTAAAAAACATCTTTCAGGAAATGGAAAAAGGAGCCAAATGACAAAAACTGGAAACATCATAAGCACTGGCCAGTTAGATGCAAGGTATTGATAAGGCAGACAAAGAGAGAATTTGAGATGCAGCTAGCTGTTGAAGCAAAAATATGTAATAAAGATTTTTTCAAAACCTGTAAGAGTCAGTTGGATGAATAGATGATAGAGGGATAAAAGGGGCACTAAGAGGGGACAAGGCCATAGGGGAGAGCCTGAATTAATTCTTTGTTTTGGTCTTTACTGAGGAAGATGTTGGGATTTTACCCATGACTGAAATGGTATTTAAAGGTGATGCCGTAGAAGAATTGAAAGAAATATTGATACACCAGGAGGATGTATTACAACTATTTGATAAACTGAAGAGTAGCAAATCACCTGGACCACATGGTATACATCCAAGGGTGTTGAAAGAACTGAAATATGAGATTGCAGACCTACCATTAGTAATCTGTGAACTTTCATTAAAATCATCTGTAATATCTGAGGACTGGTGGATGGCCAATGTAACGCCAATTTTTAAAAAGTGCTCCAGGGGTGATCTGGAAAACTACAGACCGGTGAGCCTGACGTCAGTACCAGGAAAAATGGTAGAAGCCATCATAAAGAACAAACTTACTGAACATGTAGATAGTCATGGCCTAATGGCAGACAGCCAACATCTCACACACCTTGAGCTCCCCGGGCTGGGTTGAGTTTGTGCAAAACGCGAGAGTTCGACACCTCCGGCATCGAACGGCACAACGCGCCGCACTGAAGACAAACGACACGTAAGTCATTCTCAAGGAGATAGTCCTACTAGCAATACCTACACTCACAATCTAACCAAACTGACACTTGCAATCTGACTGGATCTGACGAAGTTGATGAAGCTGCACTATGCTTAATGTATACTACGAAGTTTGTTGACTGCTTACACCAATATTGTTGACTGCCACCAACTCCACCACCATCAATGCTACAGTTACATGCTAGTGTTGCCAATTACTGATCATTATTTATTTATTTATTTATTTATTTAACAGTTCTTCTATACCGCTCTATTTTAGATCAGAGCGGTTTAAAGACACAAAAGCAAAAAGAGTAACACACCAACAAAGAAGATTTAACAAACCAAACATGGAAGGTCTCATCAATACCATCAAATCCCACATAGACCTGGGAAAAACTGACCTCGATGAATTAACAAGCAGCTGGGATTCCGGTATTCAGACCATAGCGATCCCTAAAGGGAACCAGACACCAAACACATCCAAACACCAATCAGAACCTTGGTACACTATAACACTGACCAAAATCATAACAGGCACACCTACCTCTACCTCTACTAGTTTTGTTTACTTATAATTACAAATGTTGCTATCGCTACTTTTTACTAAAATTTCTACTATTGCTAATGTTGCTACTGTTTTACTGCTATTAATACATATCCCTGACTTGTGTATTGGATACTGTTGACACTTGCTAGTACTAACTGTTACAACATATACTGTTGATATCCACTCTTGTTATTGCTGCAACTATAATTACCAGGGTTAAAAATATAGCTGTCAGAGTAAAGGGCATTGCAGAGTTACATCACCCAGCTAAAAAATGAAGGCGTTAATCTTGTACTTTGGGATATATCTGTGCACACTAATCCCTGCCTACGCATTCAATCAAAACCTATACCAATCACACCCGCACCTTTATACTCCATTCTACCTCCTCTACACCATACAAACGCCACAACCAATCCTACTCGCACCATACTACTTCACCAGAAAGATAGTAACACACACACCCCAACACAGGGCCTCCACTAACAGTTCTACGAGAAATCGTAGACACCGCAAGCCCAAAGCATCATTACCTCACACACACAACCAAACTCCGTCACAAACCACTAACAACCAGGCTACACAGGCCCTGCATGAAACCTGTAATATCACCCTCATCAATGCTCGCTCAATCAGGAACAAAACCCACATAATCCACGACATCATCACAGACGAGCAACCAGACATCCTATGTATAACTGAAACATGGGTCACAGACACTGATGCAGCCATGTTAAACCAGATCAGCAAACCTGGATACAACCTGTATAACTGCCCCCGATCCCACAAGAAGGGGGGAGGGGTCCTCATAGTAGCTAAAGACAACCTGAAACTCGCAAGCACGTATCAGAACTCAAACACTGACATAGACCTACTCAAGGTAGAAAACACAGCAGTATCCATCTGCTTGATATACAGACCCCCCACGCCGCATAATGAGATATTTGCCTCAGCATTAGAAAACATTTCATCGATGCAACCAAGAAAATTCCAGATCATACTAGAGGACCTAAATCTAGCATCGACGACATCCACGCATGCAAACACCTTCCTAGAAGCTATGACCCAGCTAGGGTACCAACAACTAATAACAGAACCCACCCATGAAAAAGGATACACACTGGACATGGTCTTCACACCCAAAGGAGAGCAGGCCAATGTTGAGAAGCCCCTGATAGAGATCAACCCACTACCCTGGTCAGACCACCACCAAATCAATATACGGATAAAACTTCCTATCTTGCCTAAAGACACCAAAGCAAAAAGAGTAACACACCAACAAAGAAGATTTAACAAACCAAACATGGAAGGTCTCATCAATACCATCAAATCCCACATAGACCTGGGAAAAACTGACCTTGATGAATTAACAAGCAGCTGGGATTCCGGTATTCAGACCATAGCGATCCCTAAAGGGAACCAGACACCAAACACATCCAAACACCAATCAGAACCTTGGTACACTATAACACTGACCAAAATGAAGAGAGACCTCAGAAAACACGAAAGAAGGTGGAGACATACCAAGTCCGTCGAACTCAGAGATGTGTACCTCAATGTCCTCTCAAGATACAAAGAAGAAGTAAACACAGCAAAAAGGATACACCATACAAACATTCTAAACAAAGCCATCAACAAACCACGGGAACTTTTTGCACTAGTAAAATCGCTAACTAAAACAGTCCTACCAGATCATCAAGATAGCTCCATCCATCCACAAACGCTGGCAAATCACTACGCAAGCAAACTGACTACCACCACCCCCACCCTCTATGTAGACACACCATACCAACGAACAAAAGTGGACCAAGAACCGACATGGAGCACGTTCCACAACATTGACGAACAACAAACCACCAATATTGTAACCTCCATAAATACCACCACCTCACCACTCGACCCCTGCCCAACTGCATGGATCAAAGCAGCAAAAAATGAGATCAACCAGCAAATAGCCCACATTGTAAATCAGTCACTAAGTCAAGGAATAATGCCTGAACAACTAAAGCAATCTATAATAAGGCCAATCCTAAAGAACAACTCCCTCAACAAGGAAGACCCGGCCTCATACCGCCCCATCTCCAGCATTTTGTTCCTGGCAAAAATCATTGAAAAGGCAATGCTCCTACAACTTCAAGATCACCTGGACGACCGTGACACCCTAGACAAACAACAGTACGGGTTCAGAAGAAACCATGGAGTTGAAACACTGTTGATAGCGCTAATGAACAACCTCCTCAAAGGACTAGAAGACAGAAAGAAAATGTTTATACTCATTTTCATTGACATCTCTGCCACCTTTGACACTGTACATCATGGGATCCTCCTGAGCAAACTGGAATCCATAGGAATTGTGGGAACCCCCCTCAAATGGTTCTCCTCCAACATATCGAACAGAAGGCCTCAAGTACAATTCAATGGGGAACAAGCTGAACCGTTCTCTCAAACACAGGGCATACCCCAGGGTTCGGCTCTCTCGGCACTACTGTTCAACGTTTACATGCAACCCCTCTGTGACATTTTTAAAAGGCATAACATCAACTACCACATCTATGCAGATGATATTATGCTCTACGCACAATTGGATGCCGCCGACCCGAAATATACACAGCTCGAAACCTGCCTGGACGAGATGTTAAGATGGCTACAGAAAAACAACATTTATTTATTATTATTTTTATTTATTACAGTTGCTTATATACCGCACTATTCGGCATCAGCGCGGTTCACAGTATAACAAAATGACCAAAACACACTTCTGTTTGGTTTTACATCGAATAGGGGTATAAACTTGGATAACATGACAATTAACCACAAGAAAACAGAGGTCATGTATATATCCAGTAAACCAAACTTCAAGCCTCCTTCTACAATCACCCTGTGCAACAACACGTACAACACGAAAGATGAAATCAAATATCTAGGAGTCACACTCGACTGCAACCTAAAAATGGAAACACACCTATGAAAAACTAACAAAGCCATCTTCCATAAACTTAGGGTGATACAACCTCTAAGGAAAATAATAGCACCCTGTGACTTCCGGTCTGTGGCTCAAGCACTCATTATGCCACACCTAGACTACTGTAATGCCATCTTACAAGGTCTGCCTAAAAAATCACTAAATATCCTTCAGATGGCCCAAAATGTGACAGCCAGGATCATAATGGGAACAAGCATTTCTGAACACATCACCCC
Source organism: Ichthyophis bannanicus (assembly GCA_033557465.1). Lineage (NCBI taxonomy): Eukaryota > Metazoa > Chordata > Amphibia > Gymnophiona > Ichthyophiidae > Ichthyophis > Ichthyophis bannanicus. The sequence goes on from CM066031.1 coordinate 1,545,216,044, forward strand.
CATTTTAATCGAGCTACATTGGCTTCCAATTGCAGCTAGGATACAATACAAGATGTTAGTAACCACGTTCAAACTTATCAATAACTTAGCCCCCTCATTCCTGTCCTCACTTATCAGCACGCAACCTGCAAATAGGGACAGAAGAACCTCCAACTCGGGCACCCTGCAGGTCCCCACCAACATCAGAACTGTGAAAACAAGTACATGTCGCAGAGCTTTCTCATTCTCTGCGCCAACTATCTGGAATCAACTCCCTTTTGAACTGCGTTTAATCAAGGACATTACAGTATTCAGGAAAGAGCTAAAAACCCACCTATTCAAATGTTACTACAATCAGCTATGATTCTCAATTTTGATGGAATTGTAACAAAACAATCAGATAATTATATGCTTTGAAACCGCGTTATGTATAAATATGTAAATATGTATGTATAAATGTAAAAAGTATAAACCATTCCCAAAGACACTAACCCTGTGTGCAGTGACCTCCCCTCAGATCTATGTACTTACTATCCCCTCCCTGTCCTGATTTGACATCCCCCAAAGATGAATCGAACCGCTGCTGATCGCTGGAAGTAGCGGTATATAAGTGTGTATTAAATAAAAAAACAAAACAAAAACATAGCTTTAGCCAAGGAAGGTCTTGTCTTACTAATCTGTTATGCTTTTTTGAAGGTGTGAATAAACAGATAGATAAAGGTGAGTCGATTGATATTAGTGTAACTGGATTTTCGGAAAGCCTTTGACAAGGTCCCTCATGAGAGACTTTTGGCAAAATTAAAAAGTCATGGGATAGGAGGCAGTGTACAATTGTGGATCAGGAACGGGTTAAAAGATAGAAAGCAGAGGGTAGGGCTAAATGGCTAGTTTTTCCAATAGAGAAAGGTGAATAGTGGTGTATCCCAGGGATCTGTGCTGGGTCTGCTGCTTTTTTTAACATATTCATAAATGACCTGGAAATGGGAATAACAAGTGAGGTAATCAGATTTGCAGATGACACAAACTTATTCAAAGTTGTTAAAATCCAAGAGGACTGTGGAAAATTGCAAGAGGATCTTGATAAATTGGAAAACTGGGCATCAAAATGGCAGATGAAAATTAATGTAGACAAGTGTAAAGTTATGCACCTAGGAAAGAAAAACCCAAATTATGGTTACATGATGCAAGGTTCCACATTAGGAACCACCACCCAGGAAAATGATTTAGGCGTCATTCTGGATAACATGTTAAAACCCTCGGCCCAGTGTGCACTGGTGGCCAAGAGAGCAAATAGAATGCTAGGTATGATAAGGAAAGGAATGGAGAATAAAACAAAGGATATTATAATGCCTCTGTATCGTTCCATGGTGCGACTGCACCTTGAATATTGTGTGCAATTCTGGTCATCGTATCTTAAAAAGGATATAGTGTTATTAGAAAAGGTACATAGAAGAGCCACCAAAATAGTAAAGAGGATGGAAAGATACTCCTATGAAGAGAGGCTATAAAGGGTAGGGCTCTTCGACCTGGAAAAGAGACGGCTGAGGGGAGATATGATAGATGTCTATAAAGTAATGAATGGAGTGGAACAGGTAAACGTAGCTTGATTGTTTATGCCATCAAAATATAGAAAGATGAGGGAACATACAATGAAGCTACAGGGTAACCTATTTAAGACTAATAAGAGAAAATATTTTTTCACTCAATGTGTAATCAAACTCTGGAATTCATTACTGGAGGATGTAGTAAAAGCTGTTAGTGCAGCCGGGTTTAAAAAAGATTTGGACAAGTTCCTGGAGGAAAGGTCCATAAACCAATAGTAAAGGGGACCCGGGATATCCATTGCTTGCGCCAATACAAACATTGTGGGAATTGTGTCTTTTAAGGAAAATGCTAGGTACTTAGAAACAGGATACTGGACTTGATGGATCTTGGTCTGACCCAGTATGGCATATATTATGTTCTTATCTTCTTAACCACACAGGAGGGAGGAATGGCCTAGTGGTTTGGGCAAGTTACATCAGGCCAGAAGGTCAGGGGTTCAAATCCCAATGGGGGACAGCAACCTTGAGCCAGAAGGACTGGGGTTTCTAGTCCCACAGGTGCTCCTTGTGGTCTTGGGCAAGCCACCTAACCCTCCATTGCCCATGTTCCCTGTAAGTATTAGTGTATGTGTGTCATATCCCCTTGTGTTAAATGCATTCCCCCAATTGTGTTGTGGCCACTTTGACTGAAGGATAAGGTGGTATACAAAACTGCCTAAATAAATAGTAGAAGTAATGTCTCAGTAGGTTCATAACAACTGTGTAGCAGGGAAAGGAAGCATAGAGTGAGTGACATGAGAAATATTTGTTGCTACAGGACAAGTATAGGTATGTGTCTGGGGGATGTTTGGTTAAAGATGGTGTCTGGAAGGGTTGTTTGGGGATTTGTGGTGGGTGGAAGGGATATCTGTGTGAGGAGAATACTGGGAGGGTGTGGGAGAAAGGGTGGCTGAGTTGCAGGTGATATGTGAGGAGAGGAATAAAGGAGCAGAGTATGTGGGGGTGAGGGGCCAGGGCGTTGCTTGTGTGTGTGTGGACATACTAGCTCCTCTACATCTTCTGGTGGTGTGTCTATCCTCCCTGCCACCATGATGCTTGTTTCACAGCCCTGGCCCACTCTTCTCCATCTTCTGGTGGCAGGAAGCCCAATCCCTGCCACCATACCACTCTTCTCTCGGCCTGGGCCACCTCCTCCAGATGCAGCCTACCACCATTATGGCCTTGTTCTCTCAGCATAGGCTGGCTCCTCTACTCCATACTCTCTTTTTTCGTACTCCACAATAAGTGTCCATGTTTTTGTGTGAAATACATCTAAAAATGAGCTCTGGGGAAGATAGAGTTGGATTCTAACATCAACAAGATTTTGCAGGACAGACTGTCACATCAGAAATCTCTCTCTAAAAAGTAATGAGATCAAATTTGAGAAGTTCATGTTGCAACACTGCTGGTCTCTTTTGTGGAAGATAACAATATAAGATATGCCATTCTTGGTCAGATCAAAGATCCATCAAGTCCAGGTGTGCCACAGACACCACCATAGCTCTAACACTGTGAGCCTTGACATGCCCTTCAGGGTGAAGCTTGCCTGGGCATTAGTAAAAGAAATGCAATCTGCTATCTAATTAGACTGCGTGTACTTGGCTACAACCATCCCAAGAAACCAAAAGCTGGATAGACTTTGTAAGGGTTTTAACATGCTCAAAATATAAGGATAATACTGTTTTGCGATCCAAGTTGTGCAAGACATATTCACCTTTGTAGACACATGTCCTGGGGAAAAATGCTGGAAGGCCGACTGATTTGTTTACATGGAAATCCAACACCATTTTAGGCAAGAAAACTAAGATGCACGAACCTTGCTGCCTTTTATAGGGTGGATAACGGCTGAAGCCTGGAACTCACTGACTCTGCGTGCTGAAATGAACACAACTAAAAATAAGACTTTTCAGATTAAGCACTTCATCTTATGAATCTAGTGGTTCAAGGATCGCTACCGGATGGCACTAAACTACCGAGTATTATAAATACTGGGGTTTTGTGTTTTATGAGCACAGAAGAAAATAACACAAATATCTTCTCTTTACAAGGACAGGAGGAATTCTATTGATTATGGGACTGATAATTGAATATAGTGAAGGCATAAAGCACTAATTACATATATGGGCTATGGAAAGCTCATATTCTGATAGTTCCTCTTGACTATTTGGAAGGCAGTTCTCAGTAAACAGTTATTCCTAATTCTTCTATACATGTGAGGTTTTTTACATAATGACCCCCAAAAGTGCAGAATTTCTCTCATGCAAATTGAAATTTTCTACGAAAAAGGTAGAAATGTACATTTGTACTTTATTTATGTACATGCGTATTTTCATAAAATGTGCATAGTTAACAACTCCAGTCCTATTCCATCCAAAATATACCCTTAGAAATGCTTATATGCAGATTGCATAAAAGCAGGCATATTTTGGTATGCCTATTTTTCTAAAGTTACCAGAGCTTTTGCAGACAAATCTAGGATGCTTTTCTGAAGGGGGGGGGGGGGGAAGAGTTGCCATCCGGCCGGTTTTCAGCCGGCCTGGCCGGTTTTTCCGTGGCCAGAGAACAGAAACCGGCCCTTGAAAAGCCGTTTTTTGGCTCTGGCCGCGAGATCGGGAGTGGCCAGAGCAGAAAAACAGCTTTTCTTACGGGGTCCACAGCCACCACTTGCAGCTGCTGCTCCTGTTTCTTACAGAGCAGCGGCTGCAATAAAGTTAATTTAAAAAGAAAAGACAACCTGTGAGGAGCCTTCCGGTTCTATGAAACTCCTTCTGCAGCGCCCACCCCCTCCAACATCACTTCCTTTTCAGCCCGGGCACTGCAGAAGGAGTTTCATAGGGCCAGAGGGCTACTCACAGGTTGTCTTTTCTTTTTAAATTAACTTTATTGTAGCCACTGCTCTCTAAAAAGCAGAAGCAGCGGCTGCAAGGGGGTGAAGCTGTACTAAGGGGGGGGGTGAAGCTGCACTGAGGGGGCGAAGCTGCACTAAGGGGGAGGGGGTGAAGCTGCACGGGGGAGGGGGGGCAGAAGGCTCCTCACAGGTTTTCTTTTCTTTTTAACTTAACTTTATTGCAGCAGCTGCTCTGTTAGAAGCAGAAGCAGCGGCTGCAAGGGGGTGAAGCTGTACTAAGGGAGGGTGAAGCTGCACTAAGGGGGGGTGAAGCTGCACTAAGGGGGGTTGAAGCTGCACTAAGGGGGAGGGGGTGAAGCTGCACGGGGGGGGCGAAGCTGCACTAAGGGGGAGGGGTGAAGCTGCACTGGGGGAGGGGGGACAGAAGGCTCCTCACAGATTTTCTTTTCTTTTTAACTTAACTTTATTGCAGCAGCTCCTCTGTAAGAAGCAGGAGCAGCGGCTGCAAAGGAGGGGGGTGGAGCTGCACTGGGGGGGGGTGGAGATGCACTAGGAGGGGGGGGGGAGGAAGGCTCCGCACAGGTTTAATTTTCTTTTTAACTTAGCTTTATTGCAGCCGCTGCTCTGTAAGAAGCAGGAGCAGTGGCTGCAAGGGGAAAGAGGTGGCAGAAGGAACTGACAGGTGGAAGGTGAGGGCTGGAAGAGAGCTGAAAGAGGGGGGAAGGAGGTGGCAGGAAGGGACTGACAGGGTGAAGGAGGTGGCTGGAAGAGAGCTGAAGGGGGGGAGGATGTGACTGAAAAGGAGCTGACAGAGGAGTTAAGGAGGGGGCTCAAAGGGAACGGACACCTGGGAATGGTACTGGTAAGTGACTGGGTAATGGGGAGGGGGCACTGGGACTGGAAAGAGGCTGATGGAAGGAAGTGAAGAAAAGAAGAGACAAGAAATGGCAGATGGACTATAGACCATAGAAAACGAGCTAAGAGAAGACGGGGAAAACGGAAGCCTCAGATCGAAACCAGCATGATCAGAGAATAAAATGGTCAGACAACAAAGGTAGAAAAATTTTTTTATTTTCAGTTTAATGATTGGACTTTATACTACTTTTATATTTTACACAGTACAGGGAACTGCATCTCTTATTTATAGGGTTGCCAACTGGCTCCAGATGCGCAAGACAGGTTCGATCCAGTCCTGGGTTTACCTCATTGCATGCAGGGATATGTAGATCTGATTTCTCCGTTGCACTCCATACGAAAAGGAAAACTACAAGTAACTGCATGCAATGGGGTAAGCCCAGGATTGGAGCAAGCCTGTCGGGCACATCTGGAGCCAGTTGGCAACCCTATTTATTTATCTGATCTTGCACTGCATGCAGAGTCTGTCTTCTTGGGGTTTCAGTTTAATTTTTGTCTATATATTTCTCTTTTTGATTTGTGCTCATTTATTGATGAAGGCCTGTCTGTATTGTGTGTGTGTGTACAACCAATGCTGCCTATTCTGTCAGTATAGAATTTCTGTTTAAGAATGTGTAGAAGTCTTGCTTGTTCAGTTTGCAAATTACCCTCTCTGCAATTCTTTTGGGTACAGGAGGTGGAGTAAGGATGGGGTGGGGGTGGGGGCGGGGCGGGGGTGGGGAAAGGGCAGGGTAGGGGTGGGCATGGGCGGAGCGTGACTAGCCACAGGGGGTGGGTTTTTCTCTTTCAAAATGTTGGCAACCCTGGAGGGAGGGGGAGGAAGGGACACCTTAGTCTTAGGTTTCAGCAATAAGATGTGAAGGATTTTCCTCCCTCCCATCCATCCCATGAGAGCAACAATATAGAAACATAGAAACAGAGAAATATGACAACAGAAAAAGACCACATGGCCTATCTAGTCTGTCCTTCCATATCAACAACTACAACAGTCCCCTTTTTCCTTTAGAGATACTCTGTGTTGGTCCCATGCTTTTTTGAATTCAGATACTGTCCTCATCTCTACCACCTCCACTGGGAGACTATTCCATGGATCCTCCACTCTTCCCATAAAGAAATATTGCTGCAGATCACTCCTGAATCTATTCCCCTTCACCCTCATCCCATGTCCCCTCATAGTAGAACTTGCTTTCAGTTGAAAGAGTCTCTCCCCCTGAACATTTATGCCACGGAGGTATTAAAACATCTCCATCATATCACCTCTATCCCGTCTTTCCTCTAAGGTGTACATATTAAGACCCTTAAGTTTGTCCTCATATGCTTTATAATGAAGACCACTAACCATTTTAGTAGCCACCCTCTGCACTGACTCCATCCTGTTCACATCCTTTGGAAGGTGCGGTTTCCAGAATTGAACACTATACTCCAAATGAGGTCGCACCAAAGACTTATACAGAGGCACTATCACCTCCTTTTTTCTGCTAGCCATTCCTCTCCGTATGCACCCAAGCATCCTTCTAGCTTTTGCCATTGCCTTTTCTACTTTTTAGCTACTTTAAGATCATCAGACACAACCACGCCTAGGTCCTGCTCTTCTTTAGTGGACAAAAGTCCTTCACCCCCTATACTATATTGCTCCCTTGGATTACTGCAGCACAAATGCATGACCTTACATTTTTTAACATTAAATCCCATCTGCAAAATTCTAGACCATTCTTCAAGCTTAGCTAGATCCCTCCTCATGTTATCTACACCTTCCTGGGTGTCTACTCTATTGCAGATTTTGGTATCATCCGCAAAGAGGCAAACCTTACCCGAGAGCCCTTCCGCTATATCACTAACAAAGATGTTAAAAAGAATCGGACCAAGGACAGATCCTTGGGGCACACTACTGATAACATCCTTCTCCTCAGAGTGAGCTCCATTTACCTGTACTCTTTGTCACCTCCCACCCAACTAATATCATTTCCAAGCAGACAAATTGACCGAGAAACAGCAACAGTGAAGCATTTCCTCATACTGTTCAAAATATAAAGATATTGGATGTAAACTGTAAATCACTAAACTCAAAATATCTTTTTTCCTACCCACTCTGTCTCCATTACTGGAATTGGGGACATGAGGCTGCCAAACAGATGGGAGTTGGGGACACATCTCCAAAATCTGGGACAAGCCCTGAAAATCGGTGGCATCTGGTAACCTTGCACTTTTTATATGTGTATACATCCTGCGTGATTTTATAAGAGTAATTTTTCCAGTGTAAAACACGGTATAGATTTATTTATTTATTTATGTATTTTATTTTTCTTATATACCGCACTATTCAGCATCAGCGCGGTTTACATGTAACGATAACTGTTCAGTGAAGACAATCTACACTGAACTTACAGTATAACAAATGAAACATTTTTAACTTACAATATAACAGAAATGTACAGTTTTAACAGCGTATTTTAACAGCGTATTTACACATAACTTATGTTGAGGAGTAGCTGCAGTAGATGCAGAAATGCGTAATAAAATTATCCTCAATGATGGCAATTTCTAAAAGTAAATTATTTAGGTAAATGGGTTATTTGAAAACTGCTCATCCCCCCTGTAGATGGGTTTGTGAGTTTGTGTGGCTGTTAAGACCTACTGTTTTTGCTTTGACTGCAGCTGCTCTCTGTTGCCTCCCAGTAGCTGCCACCTTAGGTGACTTCTTAGTCTTCCTAATGCTCAAGTTGACACTGCCTACACTAGCGTATGAAGAGCTAATAAGAAACTATGTGGGAGGTAAAAACAGCATCATAGTAATCTTTCCTCCCAAAATAATCCAGGATAAAGCATCCCTCCCAGGAGATATCGAAGAGAGGGTCTTCGTCCACTTGACGTGCTTGAAATCATATGCGAACATAAGATATCCCATATTGGGTCAGACCAAGGGTCCATCAAGCCCACTATCCTGTTTCCAACAGTGGCCAACCAGGTAACAATTACCTGTCAGGTTGCCAAAAGCTGGACAGATTCCATGTGTGCTTATCCTAGAGGTAAGCAGTGGATTTCCCTAGTCCACATTAATATTGGTTTATGGCCTTTCCCAACAAAATAATAAACAAGGTGGATAATGAAACCACAGCAAATAAATTATATATATATATATATATAATTTATACATTTTCACAGAGGTGTCATATTATTGTGAGCATAGTAACTAGGGTTACCAACTTTTTCACCGAGAAAAACCCGACACCTGTGGCTCGCCATGCTCCACCCATTCTCCGCCCCTAGTCCCACCCCTGCCCCGCCCCCAGCCCCACCCACAAAAATTACCGAGGATACGTGTAGGCTAACTTCCTTGGTCAGATAATAATTAAACTTGGGACCCCAAAATCCAAACAAGAAATGTACAACACTGGAGAAATAAAACTATAAAGTAATTTCCTCTTGCACTAAACAAAAATGCAAAGATGTTAGCAATACACACTTCCCAGACCAGACATAGTCCAGTTAATAATTCAAAATAAAAAGTATTTTTCTACCTTCTGTTTGGGCGTTTTATTTTTCAGTTGCAATTGCTCCAGTCACTTTCTTCTGGTTTCTTCTTCGTGTCTTCTGCGAGCTATCCATTTGTCCTTTCTTCTCTTTTAGATGTTTTCCATTCTCTCTCTATTTCTGCTTTAACATACTGATTGTTTCCCTTTTGCTCTTTCCCCCAATTCTTTCCTTATTCCTTTATCATCCATTTAAATTTCACCCTTCCATTTTCAAGACCCTCTTACTCTCCCAATACCCAGCCCATCATAGACTTTTCTTCCACACAAAATATTTTTTCCCCTCTCCATTCTCATTCCCCATCTATTCTAGTCCTCCCCCAAAATCAGTTCCCTTATAGTTCTAGACCCACCCAGCATCCACTCCCTTCTAATCCCATTCTCTCCCATGCCCCACATCAGACCATTTCCAGTCCTATTCCAGCTCTTCATCAGCCCATTTCCAGTGCTAGCCCTAACATCACAGACCATTTCCAGTCCTAGCCCCCCCCCCCATCACAGCCCATTTCCAGTCCAAGTCCCCCATCTCAGCCTATTTCCAGTCCTAGGCCCCCCCATCACATCCCATTTGCAGTCCGAGTCCCCCCGCACCATCACAGCCCATTTGCAGTCCTACCCCCCCCCCACCATCACAGTCCATTTGCAGTCCTAGCCCCCCTAATCACAGCCTATTTCCAGTCCAAGATCCCCCTCCCTCCACCATAGCCCATTTCCAGTCCATGTCCCCCCCCCCCATAGCCCTTTTCCAGTCCAGGTCGCCCTCCCCATCACAACCCATTTCCAGTCCATGTCCCCCCCCCCCCCATAGCCCTTTTCCATCCAGGTCCCCCTCCCCATCAAAACCAATTTCCAGTCCATGTCCCCCCCCCCCCCACATAGCCCTTTTTCAGTCCAGGTCCCCCTCCCCATCACAGCCCATTTCTTTCCAGTCCAATGGCCCCCCATAGCCCTTTTCCAGTCCAGGTCCCCCCCCTTCACAACCCATTTCCAGTCCAAGTCCCCCTAATCTAAGCCTATTTTCTGTACAAGTTCCCCCTACCTCCACCATAGCCAATTTCCAGTCCAAGTTCCCCCCCCCATAGCCCTTTTCCAGTCCATGTCCCCCCCCCATAGCCCTTTTCCAGTCCAGGTCCCCCTCCCCATCACAACCCATTTCCAGTCCATGTCCCCCCCCCCCTTGCCCTTTTCCTGTCCCGGTCCCCCTCCCCATCAAAACCCTTTTCCAGTCCATGTCCCCCCCCGTCACATAGCCTTTTTTCTGTCCTGTTCCCCTACCTTCCCAGCCCATTTCTTTTTTGTACAAGTACTCCCCCCCCCACATAGCCCTTTTCTGGTCCAGGCCCCCCCCCCATCACAACCCATTTCCAGTCAAATTCCCCCTCCTAGCCCTTTTCCAGTCCAGGCCCCCTCCCCCCATCACAGCCCAGGCCTTGGCCTCCCCCCTCCCCCCTCCCAAAACCGCGGCTGTCTGAGGCTTTAGAGGGAGCCGGGGAAGCCCGCGCGAGGCCCCGGCTCCCTCTGAACAGCCGCCAGCGTGAAGAGCCTTTTCCTTCACGCTGGCGGTTGTTCCTGTGAAGCCGTGAATGCTGGGAAAGGTTAAAGGGCAATGCCCTTTAACCTTTCCCACCAATCGCGGCTTCACAGGAACAGCCGCCAGCGTGAAGGAAAAGGCTCTTCACGCTGGCGGCTGTTCAGAGGGAGCCGGGGCCTCGCGCGGGCTTCCCCGGCTCCCTCTGAAGCCGTCCGGGTTGGGAGAAAAGTCGTTTTTTTTGCTCTGGCCGCTCCCGATCTTGCGGCCAGAGCAAAAAAACCGGCTTTTCAAGGTCCGGTTTTGCCTCTGCGCCGGCAGCCGGCCTGGCCATGGAAAAACCGGCCAGGCCGGCTGAAAACCGGCCAGTTGGCAACCCTAATAGTAACAGAGTATATGATGGCAGATAAAGACCAGCATTGTCCATCTAGTCTGCTCACTGGTTCCTCCGGTAAGCGCAGGCCTCTTTCCAAGCCTAACTTCTGGCTTCTTCCTTCAGCACTGCTCTGCTTCCTAAAGTGACTGTTCCTTTGCTCAGCATTACTTTCCCATTCACTCCTAGGGCTTAGCTCAATGCTCCTGGTGCTTCCTTCTTCTTGGCCCTTGCTCGTGGTGCATTTCTCTCGCATGGCTTTGCTCCTGGTGCTTCTCTCCGGTCCACCTCTATCTCCACCCCTTTTCCAGTCTCCAGCCTCTTGCTTATAAAGCTATATGATGGCAGATAAAGACCAGCATGGTCCATCTAGTCTGCTCACTGGTTCCTCCGGTAAGCGCAGGCCTCTTTCCAAGCCTAACTTCTGGCTTCCTTCAGCACTGCTCTGCTTCCTAAAGTGACTGTTCCTTTGCTCAGCATTGCTTTCCCATTCCCTCCTAGGGCTTAGCTCAATGCTCCTGGTGCTTCCTTCTTCTTGGCCCTTGCTCATGGTGCATTTCTCTCGCATGGCTTTGCTCCTGGTGCTTCTCTCCGGTCCACCTCTATCTCCACCCCTTTTCCAGTCTCCAGCCTCTTGCTTATAAAGCTCTCCTGTGTTTGAGCTTTCTGGGCTGCTTGTCAGGTGGTGTCGATTAGCTAGGTGTGTCCAGTCAGCCTCTGTGAGTGCACGCCTGCTCCCTCTAGCTGCTCTGTGCGGGAATTGCATCCCGTGCACATCTTTTATATTGTGAAAAACAGCTTCTTTTCTTGCATCTTTGCTTCCATCAGCGCCTGCTGCATGATACAACCCCGCCCACACAAATCTAACAACACATTGGGATTGCAAAAGATGGGAACGTTTATTTACAAGGCTGCAACATAGCCATCAATGGCAGCATATTTACTTCAAACAGTGACAGCAATCCCCACAGCTAAGGGGACAATGAGTATCTATGCCCTTGTCAAGGTGCACCTGCCCATCACAGCTGGAAGAGGGATGATACCTGCCATGGGGAGCACCTATGGTGCAGGGGAGGGGCCCTGCCTGTGGCCCATTAAGGAAAGTGCCTTGAGCGCTGTTTGCACGACCCCACTGAGGAGATGTATTTCTGCCACAAGAGTGTCCAGGACCAAGTCTGCATACTGCCTGCTCGGCAGTGGCACAGAGGTGCCAGCTGTGGTTCCACCAAGGTCTGTGCAGGAGAGCTGAAGTGGATGTGGATGCCCATGGATGTAGAGTGCTGCCCACTGGTCTGAGATGTATCGCACTTGCTCCTGTCTGTGACTGGAGGATGCCCCAAGGCCTTCTGGGATGGGCATGTCCAGGCATGGCTGTGGGGGGCAGGGGTCAGCCAGGGTCTACTATCCCTCCTCTGGTCCCCCCTACTAGGTGCCTGCTGGCCTCTGGTTGCATCACACTGCCATACCTGAAGCACTTGGCGGGTGGTGGCTGCATACCTCCACCCTCCCCCTCAGCCTCCCCTTCCTGCTCCTCATCCTCTAAGCCACTCTTCCCCTGACTCCCCTTCTTGCCCCTCACCCTCTGACCCACTCTCCCCCTCAGACTCCCCTTCCTGCCCCTTGCCCTCTGAGCCATCCTACCCCTTGGACTCCCCTACCTGCCCCTTGCCCTCTGAGCCTTCTCCCTCCTCAGACTCCCCCTCCTGCTGCTGTGCCATGGACCCCCTCACTACCCTGTCCCTCAGTGGAGCTGTCCTCCATCTCTGAAGCACTGGTGTCCTCCTCAGTGTCACTGCTTCTTGTGCCGGACTGGGATGCAGGCTGGGAAGGATGTGCTGCAGCAGGTCTGCCCCCATGGTACACTGGAGCTGGATGGCTCCTCCCTTGAACTGACTGTCAAGGAAGAGGGAGGGGAGGATAGATATCTGCATCTGTGTGGCCATGGTGAGGGACCAGCACATCTTCAGGGGACCCCACATGCATTTTGGAACCCACCCTAAGGCCATGGGTGTATGCCATCCCACACTGCACACTACACACCTTCCCCAATGCCCAAATCCATCACACTCTGTACTCCCCACCCATGGACATCTGTGGCCTGCTGTCCTCAATACTCTCCTGGGGCCACAGCCTCCCTCACACAGGAGGCAATGCCAGTGGGTATGCTGTGAGCATCTGTTCATGATGCTGCGAGTATGTGCCCCTGTGCCTTACCACGCCCATGTGCATGCACCCCCACAGGGATTGCATGCCGGCTGATGTGCACACAGCATAGCTTCACCGGGGGATGGTAAGGCTGTCCAAGGCACATCACCATTATTGTGTACAAGGGATACCACACCCCCAGGTCTGCCTGCACCTGTCTAGCAGGCATGGCTATCACCCCCTGGGTCTGATGGGGCCCAATGAGTAACTCACTGACATTCTTCTGCTGCCAAGCGCTCCTGGATGCACTTTAGTGTCTCAAGGGTGTGTCACATGCCACAGTCACTGTGAGAGGGGGAGAGGACACACATGTGATCAGTTCTATTTCTCCATGGCACCTACTGTGCATACCTGTATCCTCTCTGCCTAGGAGATCACCCAGTGTGGGGACGGGGCAGATCCATGAGTAGCTGGTGTGGGGGACATGTGACATTACACTGCTGCCAGATGGAATGGGTTCATCCACTCCACTCTCATTGGCCTTGGACAAGTGCCCCTTGCTGCCACCAACAGTGCCAGCTGCCCCTCTTTTGGCACTGTTGGTTGCCACACCTGTGTCACCATCTGGTTCCATTTGCAACCTCGGCAACCTTCAACCTTCCCCAGTCCCCTGATCTGTTGCTCACATCCCTGCCTTGGCACCATGGTATGTAGTTGGAGAATGTGGGTGGGCACAGCTGTGGGGAGGGGGTGGCAGGCAGTGGTGGCTGGTGCACATGCAGGGATACACCAACAGCACATATGCAGGTGCTGACACTGGTCCCCTACAAGCCATGGTCAGGGGTCACAGGGCTGGGGTTATGGGTGCATGTCTGGGTCATCCCTGCAGCTCAGAAGGTTCCCATGGGGCAGGCATCCTGACTCCCAGCTCCTCATGCATAGGACAGTGCCTTTGCAATGCCAGCCCTGTGGTGTCGCTGCCATCTGCCACCAGGGGATGCAGAAGCCTCCCCACCTGCTATGTCTGGACATTGCTTCCCCTGTGAGCGGCCAGGGATGGTAGCTATAGCATGGCCCTTCACCCCACTGTTACCTGTTCCGCTAAAATTTGTGCAGTCACCAGTGTGTGTCTTGGCCCAACAGTCCTTTCTCCTGGGCCAGACACACACCTGGGCCGTTCAGGGTGCGTCTGGGCTGTCATGTGGCTCAGTCCCCCCCCCCCTTTCCATGCATGTGCAGCTCTCCTTACCTACGCAGGCAGAGATGGATGGCCCTCCAAATCACCATTGCGAGATGCAGGCTGGAACGACAGCCCTCCCTCGGGGTATAGGACCCCCCTCGTACCTAAGTACGGCACAGACGAGGGCCTCAGACTCAATGGGGGAGAAGCTTGCAGTTTGTCTCACCGCCATTCCACTGTTGTTGACTCTCCAAGCCACAGGGGGCTCCTGTACAGGCACCTCGTGGGACCTGCATGATGGTGTCGTCCATGCACAGGTACGATGATTGGGGGATACATGGGTTCATGCCTACTTGCCGTTCCGCCTGCCTGCCCGCTGTTGGGAAGGCCTACACAGGAAAGGCGGCCTAACTTGTCTTGTGCACCAAATCCATTTTCCAGCCCCTGCACGTACATGGCTAGGCCACGCTAGGCGCCTGTCACTATGCTCGCTTTATGCCTCATATTCGTGGCCTACCCGTATAGGCAGCACATGACTCACAATTCGGACACTTTTATTGAATGGGTATCTTTTATCTTTTATCTTTCTGCGGGTACGGCTAGCCTCGGCGCCTTGTTGAAAATCTGGACCAAAGTATTTAAAGGTCTGTATCATATCTCCCCTGTCCCCCCTCTCCTCTAGTGTATACATAGTTAGGTCTTCAAGTCTCTTCTCATACATCTTCTGGCGCAGGCTCCAAATCATTTTGGTCACCTTCCTTTGAACTGTTTCCAGTCTTTTTATATCCTTTGCAAGATATGGTCTCCAAAACTAAACACAATATTCCAAGTGAGGCCTCACCAGCAACTTGTACAGTGGCATTTGTACCCCCTCCTTTCTGCTGGTAATTCCTTTCTATATGCAACCCAGCAAATATCCACTGTCCCAACTGGGGGACAATTTATCAATGTACTGCATTTCCTTTGACTGTGTTGGAACTCCATTCCTGCAGAAAGAGCAGCGAAAACTCTGACATCATCACAGAAGCCCTTAAAATCTCGGGCCCACCGGGGGGAGAAACGGGGACAATTTACCTGAGTTCTGCATTTTCTATGATTGCGATGGATTACCACTTCTGCCAAAAGAGTGACGTATCCCTCTTTAAAATCTCTGGCCTATCACGGAACCTGGCCGTGGTCCTACTGCAATTGCCTTTCCCTTTTTACATGGAATTTCTATTCACAGAGATTCTACAGTATGTTTTGTTTCCTGCAAAACATTTATTATTTGTCACTGATCACCCTCTCTAACATAAAGTGCAACCCCTCCACCAATTTGATCTACCCTATCATTGCAATATTCTTTCTATCCAGGTATCAAGGTATCTCATTGGTAGTCCTCCTTCGACCAGGTCTCTGGGATGCCAATTTTATTTAACCTGTCATTTAGTGCTATATATTCTAGCTCTCCCATCTTATTTTTTAGACTTCTAGCATTTATATATAGACATTTTAGAGGGTGCATTTTATTCAAATTATAACCTGGTTATCAGTTGACAAGGTTAACTTGGAATCTTTCATCTCTGTCTGCTCTGTACTTAAAGGCATCTGGGTTACTTTTATCTTTATTAGAACTTCTCTGTTGGGACACCCTAACTTCCCTCTTTTGCTAGAATCCTTCAAGAATATATCCTTCCAAACCATGCATTCTTGGGCAACTGTCGACTTTCCCCTTTTATCTAGTTTAAAAGCTGCTCTGTCTCCTTTTTAAGGGTTAATGCCAGCAGCCTGGTTTTTACTCTGATAAAGGTAGAGCCCATCCTTTGGGAAAAGCCCCTCCCTTCCCCAGAATATTGCCCAGTTCCTAACAAATCCAAAACCCTCTTCCTTGCACCTAGTGCACATGTAAGACCCCCTCACCAACAGGGAGAAAATCAGACATGTGACACTCAATACAAAAGATTGGATAGCCCCCATCTCGCTGTTGGGACTGATGTCTGCATCTTAGGATTTATCTTAAGGATTTGTTTAGATATTTAGGTTTTTTTATTTAATTAAAGTTGCTAGGGATATGTACTCATACAACTATATCTAATAAGTTTAAGGGACTTTATTTACCTCAATTAATTAAGGCCTTAATTAATTTCAGTGCCTTAATTAATATATTTCTGATGAGGATAACCAGCTGAATCTAAAAGTGATTTTTCCCCTTTAATAGATTTAAGAGCCCAGAAATCTAAGATTATGCCTGAGATGGGTGGGAGGGAAAGAAACACTTAGAGGGTCATTTTGAAAGGTTTATTCGTGATTTGGACGTCTGAAGACGTGCACGTGGAAGTCAAAATCATGGACACGTCTCCGTAGCCATTCCACAAATGATGTTTGCAGATGTCTTATGTCCAAGTAGGCACAGGGGCGTTTGGGGAGTGGCGATGTACTTACACATTCCCATTCAATCTCAGAAATGTCTGAGACATTTGCAGGCATGTCAATGTTTATACCTGCTTAGGCACCAATAGGCATCACAAAAGTGTTTGTTTTCACCTTAAAACATCCAGAGAATGTAGAATTAAGTGACTAGCCTAAGATCACAAAGGTCCACACTGGGATTTGAACCCTAAATATCCTGCTCTTAAACTGCTATTCCAGCCATTATGCTAGAACACATCTTGGTTCTGAAATGCTATACTAGGGACGTCTATATAGATGTTTGATACATGTGCATATCGGGCACATCCACGTTTCTGAATTTATGCCTGAATTTACACATGTCTGCAGTTTTTTCATACATTCTAGCTTTGATGTTCCAGATTGCACTTGGATGTTCCCATTGTGAAACGTGCCTCTTAGTAAAAGTTGGCTTGCTACACAGTGCCCTGACCTGTGCTTCTAAGGTAATCTCTTAACAATTTCCTGGTAATTCAGACAGCCCTTGGTTTGATAAATGGAGCCTTTCAAATTGCCTCTTTAATCTGTCACTTGGCTTTAACACCTATTTAAAAGAACTTCACAGGTCTCTTACTTCCTAAATGGAAGGCCTCTTTGTAAAGGTCTCTAGAAACAATTTATTTATTTCTACTTAAAGAATATATACCCTATTCTACCTTCTAAACTAAGCTATACTCTGATTTGATTTAAATGAAAAGCTCTCTGGGGAGACTAAGCCCTGACTGACTTAACAAAAACACTGAATTCTAAAATATACAGATTTATCAGCTGTAACACAAAGAATTCCCTTTTCCCCAAGATTTAGAGAATTTCCCAGCAGGTAAATACTTACAAGAGCAGATTTCTATGCAGCAGTAGCAGTCCCTTTTGGTTGTCCTTCAAGACTGTCCCAGGTAGAGGTCTCCTTTGGATTTTGGGATTAATTCCCAGCATGTCTTCCAATGCCAGTTCCTAATGAATTTTCTATAAATGAGCCAGATATGCTTGTTCGACCTAAGGGCATTTCACTTTGGGGCATTTGGAAAGTAGTAACTCATACTGAAATGTCTATTAAGACTTCCCTGCTGAAAGTCTCAATTTTGTAAAGATGTTGTCGGTATGCTTGACGAGCAGGATGCAAGGCTAGCTACACATGATTTGAGTATGGTTAAGACAGAGAATCAACTGTCTCTAGTACAGGCCGCACTTTCTTCCTCAGTAAAAGACAGCCTCATCATCAGTTAGAGTCAATGAAAAATGCTGCATTTTCTGAATTTTCCTTGTACATACTACCTGTCTTCTATTTTCTTTTTCAAAAATGCCTTAAGGAGTTATTATTCCTTTCAGATAACAATAATATTAAAATATTTAATATACATCATGAGGTAGATTCTGAGCATTGTTTAGCAGGGATGTACATCCGCTTTGGAGGTATAATCCCGCTAAATGCCAGGGGCCGATTCCCGATCCTGAGCTCCTGCATGTATAGAGGAGTTGTGCTGGGAATTCAGAATGGGGGCGGGAGGAAGTGGGCCAGAGGATGAGTGAGGGCAGGCTGGAGATGCGACCCTGACCCTGGATGTACAGGCCGATTCCAGTCGCGGTCTGGGGCTGCTGACTTAGACAGGGGCCTTATTCCACCTCTAAGTCTGCATGGAGGTAGTGGATTGCCACCCGTGGGCTGCTGAAAGCAGGTGAGGTGCAACAGGGATTCCCTGCTGCCCAATCCGGGGGTTGGGCGGCAGGGAAACAGGATATCTGTCGGCATGTGGACAATCAAGGCTCCTGCATGGCATCCCAGTGCCATGGCAACGGGACACCACAGCACTGGGCTCCATGCAGTAGCCCTGGCTGATTTGTACAGGGATCAGGATGGACATACAGCGGGCCAGGATTGGGGCACGTCCTGCCCATCCAGGCCCGTTGGACCCAATTCTGCTCCCGTGGAAGCGGAATCAGGTACAAATCCGGCACATCCAGATTTTGGACATGCCCCAAACGGAATTGGCCTCCACATGCCTAGAGGAGTTTAATTTGAGGGACAAGGATGTGAAGATTTAGAGCAACTATCTTTGGTTGATTGCCTTGATGTCTCTGCTTTTTTGGAATCCTCGTACCTAATCGTGCAACTTTTATTGTCACTTTCTTGTCAGAATTGGATAAGAATTTAATCCTCTGCTTGTATTGCCACAAGAAAAGTGACAAGTTTTGTGGTTAATATATTCAGATTTTTCCTTTATGTCGAGGTCCACTCAAAGGCTTTTCTAGATTTAAAGTCTCAAGTTTTGGCCTTAGGTGGCACCTTTTCTCTTAAATACCCATGCAAGTGTCTAATAGTTTACCAAGGTAATCGATATGGGGGTCATTCCAGAACACAAATAAGGAGTTTGTATGTGCAGTGGGAACATTTATTTGCCCAAAAGTCCCAGACCGTATTCTGAAACACTGCTAACATGCATGTCCATGGTGCTACCATGGGGATTATTTTATTTATTTTTTCTTATATACCGCATCAGTGCGGTTTACATTGAACAGGGCATTATAACTTGGAGATAACTATTTTACAGGGAACATGGGCTATGGAGGGTTAAGTGGCTTGCCCAAGACCACAAGGAGCACCTGTGGGACTAGAAACCCCAGTCCTTCCAGCCCAAGGTTGCTGTCCTCTAGTGGGATTTGAACCCCTGACCTTCCAGCCTGAAGTACCTTGCCCCAACCACTAGGCCACTCCTCCACTCTGATCTCAGAACATGCACAGAAGGGGCAGAACAGAGTCATGGTCAGCCACAGAGATATAGAAAGCATATTCAGGAAATGCCCGTATACTTATTAAGTGTATCCTGGAAACGTCCACGTTATTTCTGCTGAAATGTGCAATAAGGCCAGGACTTAGAAAAAATTCTGCTCTTCTCTGCAATGTGGCCCATATTGAAGAATGGTAGTGACAAGTATGTTTTGAACGGGTGTGACTGTAGTCTGGAAAACCACAAGATGCAGTTGCCAAGAGACTCTCATGAGGGACCTTGTCAAAGGCTTTCTGAAAATCCAGATACACTATATCGACCGGCTCACCGTTGTGTACCTGTTTATTCATATCTTGAAAAAAATATAACAGGTAGACAAAAGTGAGCCAGTCAATATAGTGTATCTGGATTTTCAGAAAGCCTTTGACAAGGTCCCTCATGAGAGACTCTTGATGAAATTAAAAAGTCATGCGATAGGAGACAGTGTACTCTTAAACTTAGCCTAGAAAACAAATTAAGATGAAGAAAAAATAATAATTAATTGTTTTCATCCCATCTCCTAAAATTTGTTTACTTGTGTTCAAAGTTTTCTAAATATTTTCATCCTCTGCCTGTGCATTTGAGTATCAGTCATTTGACTGTTCCATTGCTGGTTCTCCAAGGTACACATAAGTAGTTCTCTAAGGCTCATTTTACTGGGCTTTTGGTCTAGGCCCTACATCATTTTTTCTCTACTTTGTCTCTCTTCTTTAGGATCTATTGGGTAAAAAAACATCCTCTCAAAAACATTTTCTCAGAATTTTTAGCGGAACAATGTGACAGTCCTTGGTCAGGATCCACAGACAAGAGCATCCTTCCAGAAATCTAGTTGTTAGGTGTCACCATTGTGAGAACACAAATACTCCCTTTTTTCCCGGAAATCTAGACACTGTCTGTGCAGCATCCCTTGCTCTCACTAGAATGAGAAGCAAACTCCAAACTTAGATATCCAATTCAGGTTTCCTACTAAATTCAGAGGCATAAATTTGGGAGTCTTTTACTAAAGAGCGCCGACTGACAGTGCGTGTTTTGGTGTGCGCTGAATGCAGTGCAGGGCCATGGCAGCCCGGGACGACTCCTGCGCTGTGTAACTCACAGTAGGGTCATGAGTGGGCAGCTTAGAAGCAGAGAGTGGGTGTGATGAGCTCAGTGCAGTTAACTCTGAGTTCACACCGTGCATTACCTGCATTAGCGCGGGATCCCCTAGCACCACCTGAATAGGTGGAGTTAAGTGCACCCGCACTATTGTGACTTGTGCTAAGGGACTGGGATCTATATTAACTGCTGGGGAAATGCCTTCTATGCCCCTGACAATTAATGCAGTGTTGTTTCACCTAATGTGCCAGACGTTTGGCGCTTTTTCAGATTAGGTGCAACACCTTAGCGCCCGTTAGTAAAAGGGCCCCTTTGTGTTTTTATGAAATCACAAAATGATTTTCATTTGCACTGATGAAGATCATGTAAGGGTTACTGGCACCTCTTTTAATCAACTTTGACACTAAGGGGCTTGTTTACAAAGCCGCGGTAGCGGTTTGCGATCGTAATCGGAGCCGCGGCCCCATTGATTTCAATGGGGCCGCGGCTGCGATCGCGATCGCGAACCACTACCGCGGCTTTGTAAACAAGCCCCTAAGAGGTCAATACTCTGTCACACCAGCGCGAAATTAGGTGGTAAAAGTTGTTTATTTATTAAATGCCTGATATTAAATGCCATTTATTCAAACAACAGTGCCTATAAATAACTGGACAGATCTGACCACACAGAATCTGTATGGTTTGATTTATCCCGGCTACCTATGTGGATGGAATTACCCTTAATGTGCCCATGGAACTATGTGAAAGAAGAGCAGGGAAACAGCCGGAGAGTGAAGCAGACAATCAAATGACTTGCGCTAATTTGACGGTCTAGAAGGTTTTATAGAGAAATAAAATGTATAAAGATATATTTACCATCATAGCTACACAAAACGTCATTTTACTTAACTATTACAGAAGGATGCAAATGTCTAATGTGCAGCTAGAAGGAGAAAAATAATGGGAACTGAAAATAGGAGATTGAGACTGACATGAAGGGAGGCAAGTGATATTCACCTATAAGAAAGAAACAAAACAAAAATAAAGACGAAGTTCACATACTTTAAATCTTGTGCTCAGAGCCCTTAAGACCTCAGAAACCGCAGAGAAACTTCTGCAAAACACTGTGTGTAGCAGGAATTGGTGCCGGCAGCTTTTCTCTCTGAACCAGCACAGCACCAATGTCTCAGCATAGTATTGGAGTGCATGTCACTTTCAGGCAAGATATTAATGCGAGAGCCTGTCTACTGTGTAGACATTAGGGGTCCCCTGGCACTTTTTTTTTATAATAAATTGAGGACTTATGCTTTCACTGACATGGCTACATTCCAAAACAAGCTGTATGATCTTGACAGCTAAAATTTCTCCTGTAGAAACTACATACAAAATAATTTCTAAGTATTGTTTGAGCAGTATACAATACTTTGGATATAATGACTATTTTTTTTTCAAGTCCTTTATTCAATTTAAATTGAAACATAACAGGGCTTACACATTCACGTGAACAAAGAAAGAAATACACAATTATTTATAAGAAAAAATCATGTAGACTAATATTACAAAAAAAGCCAAAACAAGCACATGCCTGTTTTATATTACTGGAGAGGAGGGGTAGGAGGAAGACAGGCCCAGAGACCTATTCTTGGTTTAGGCAGTGTTGCGGCAGGGATCTCTTTTCTTCTTGGGAGTCATAGGGGTATGTTTACTAAAGTGCGGTAAACATGAATAACGCGCGTTGTACGACATTAACGATCGTAAGTGCAGTATAACGCGCGTAATCACACGCCAATGACCATTAACGTCATACTACACGCGTTAACCGTAGTTAACGATCGTAAAGCCCCGCGGCGCGGTAAAACAACGCAGAAGGTGGAGAGAGGGTGGAGAGAAGGGGTCAATGGGGGGGAGAGTGGGCGGGGAGAGGCTCCCCTCACACCAATGCGCTGAATTTCAGAGCTCAAATCCAACGCGAATGAAAACCTGCCGTTAAAGGCACATTAAAGGGGAGAGAAACCATTTCGGTGTCAGCAATGTACAGCCCAGGCAGGAAAACCCCAAAAAAGTGATAAGTGTGATACATGTGCACATAGCAAAAGGGCACAGAAACACTGATAATGACCCCAACAAACTGGAGAAAAACAATAACCAAGTTGGTCAACAGTGTTATCAATTAGAAACACCCCCCGCCCCCCGAGTAAGCACCATAGAACAGATAGAAATCATGGAAGTGTCTATAATCTGTCCCCATACAAGGTGAATGGACCCACAGTGAAATAGCACTGCTCAGGGTTTCCCCCACCACCAGACAGGGTGCCTATGGCGTGCACATGTCCCGCAACAGCAGGGCGGGCATGTTGGAACGGCAACTGGACAGATGCTGGAGAAGGGGATACAGAGGGCCGCAGGCGGCACATGTCAGGGTACCACCAGGGAATGCACCACCTCTGTGATAACATGGTGGTGCAGTGCACAAAGCCACTGTAATCAGACACAGAACGTCACAGGTTCAAGTCCCAGCTGTGGATTCCGCCAACACACTCTGCATATTTTACCCACCACTACAAAGTCCCAATACAGACAGAACCTTATTTGCAGATGACGTAAATATGCCCAAAACACCTACATTTTACACTACAGACCACAGACTACATAAACTTGCACATTACCTACAGCTGAGTCTCCCACATGCAGTGCTGGTGGGCCAAACACCATTCAGGTTCCATGCTGCCTCTAATAAAGATGCCTGTGCTGCATATCTATGCACCACCCTCATGGTATGCAGATGTATCTCTTGCATAGCCATGAGGGACAGCATGAAAACCTGAACAGTGTTTGGCACACCAGGACTGGGTTTGGGAAACACTGCCGTAAAGCAGCAGCCAACAGGGGCAGACACACCCGCACCCACAGGTACCATCATCCAAAGCCACTTGGAGAGGCAGGACTTTGGGCTTTGCGTGCATCTCCCAATACGAGTACCTGCATACCATAGTAATGCCACCCTAAACCTGGGAATATGGTACACATCTATCAAAAGGTTGCTATGACTACTGGCAGATAGCAATTCCTAGCTCAAGTACAAGTTTTCTCTGAGTGAGCTGCAGCATAGCAACCTTTCTGACGTCTGTGGAGTGTGCAACAGGTCCTGTGTCTGACAGTGTTTACCAACCTGTGCAGTGACACCTACAGTTTTGCGTACCACAGCCATTCATGCACTGTGCCCTGGACCGTTGGGGGGGGCACGGCTGCCCAACACCCCCATAGCTGCACAATGCTGGCATGGGTGTGGGGAGTGTGTGTCTGTCTATCAAGTGTGCGGTGTCGGCAAACACCCCCCACGGCCCTCAGTGCTAGCACTGTTGCCAGTAGTGGCCTGCCAATGTGCATAATGAGGAGCAAGGTACTGTGGGAATAGGCTGTATAGGGTGGCCTGACCTGGCTGCATCATCTCAAGGCATAGTGCAATGGCTCGGACATTGTAGTGCCCGGCCTTCACCTGCACGAACAGGGTGGCCATAGCATGTCCTGCTGGGAGGTCACTCTCACCCTGACTGAGCAGTGACCACTGCATGGCTAGGTTCCCCCATAATGCTCTATGGCATTTCTCTCATGTGATATATATGGTTCCCCTTTTGGGGCCCAATCACTGACTTATCTGCTTGGTGTGCATGCTGACACCCCTGTTCTGGGTGCCTGCATCTCATCCAGAACCATGCACTCTGGACTAGCTGGCAGACTGTCTGCAGCTAGTATGTGTCTTGCTGGAACACCTTGCAGGGTGCAGCGGCTGGAGGCGTGCTTCTGGAGAATGTCAGATAATGTTGGGGGGCAGCTGCGCATTTCCAAGCCTGCCCTTTGTTGACTATTGACATATGGATGTGTAGCACTCTGTCTGTCCCCCAACAGGACTGGGGATGATGGTCCCCTCTACTGCTACCATTGCAGTGACGTAGACTGTGGATCTATTGGTGGCTGAACCTGTTCTGCACCCTGAGCCCCGGAGGGTGGGTTGTGTGGTGGATCATAATCCCCCCCCTCCCCCGCAACACCAGATATGCACTATTTTGGGTGCATAATCGCCCATATAGACTAGACATGAGCGAGACATACAGCAGGACACCGATGTAACCACGGTGTGTCTAACGGAACTACAGACAACACACTGATGGGGACCTGCAGCATGGGGTATGGCAGCCATGTGCTGTGGACCTGTTGCTGGCCACCCCACCTCAAACTCAGGGTGGTCACAGTACCCGCACAATGTGACTGTCTGTGGTCACTCTGTACCAGTGCCACACATTGTTTGTTCCCCCTACTATGCCGAGGTGCTGTGGGGCTGCACATGGTCAGGGCCCCCATCAGCCCTAGGTGATGGGGGGGGGAACCGCAACATATGACCATCTGTACACTGCTGATTTGCATGTGCAGTGCATTATGGGTGTGACTGCTCCAATCCAACCCTGTGAACCCCTGCAGATGGACTGCGTGGTGAAATGAAGCCCCTCTGTCAAATACACACAAGCTCTCCATTGCTTCCAATGCCACCCCGACATATACCAATCAGGGACTCCCTCTGTGCCGTTCCCACCACACACCCTCCTCAATCCCTCTAAACAAAAGGGGCATTAAAAATGTGTGATACATCTCCACATTGAGGACATATCTAGCCAAAGGAATGTGAATGTATCCTAATGTGAGATGTGTGCAGCAGAAGGTGGTATAAAACATGATGACGACACTGCAAAATGTAGCAGCAGTACTAAGAAGTGGGGTTTGTAAAGTCCAGCTCCTGCTCACAGGCTCTGATAGGCAATAGGCCAGCACAATCAGAGATGGTAGCATTAATGTTAGGTACAATACACCCTCAAGGATATGTAATCTACAGTGCCCACACCCGAGCCAACGCACGTAGTAACGCCCGCCCACGCCGGAACCAACGCATGTATTCACGCCCGCAGCAACGCACGTTACCACGCGCGGTGACACGTCCATAACAACATGTGGGTATGCACGTAGCTACGCCCTCACCAACGCACGTGGCTACGCCCTCAATAACGCATGTGGCTACGCAGCACTGATACAGTCAGTGGTGTGCGTTATGGGGTGCCTTCTGCGGCACCTTTGGTTACGTCACTGTGAGGGTGTGTTTGCTGGCAACACTACTGGAAAAAAAGTAAAATGCCTACTCATTCACTACGTAATGTACAGGGTGGTGCCTCAGACAGCCTTCTGCATTTGGCACACTGGGGATTGATCCCATGATGCCTGTATCAGCAGTCAGTGCAGGTTCCATTATGCTACACTCCTGTTTACGTGATTTCTGTCTATGCGCCTTCTTATGCTTAACGCGCGGTAACGCGCCACGGCGCCCTGTAACGCTCGTTAGTTTTGGGAACGCGCGTTGTTGGTAACGATGTACCGCCCATGTCCTTATTTGGGGTTTGTGTTTCTAACGCGGCTCCTAACGCGAATTGCACTAACGCACTTTAGTAAACATACCCCATAGTAACATAGTAAATGACGGCAGATAAAGACCGGTATGGTCCATCTAGTCTGCCCAGTAAGATGGCTGGAGCTGGAATTCTTTTCTATACACTGATGGAAGGAAGGAGGGGTTGCTAGTGACCTGAAGCCCCTTTACTTGGTTTGATGAGGATGAAAAGAATGAGGGGCCACTTAAAGGGCTGTTGCCACATGCCTCTAACTGAGGAGTGATAACAGCACCTCAATAAATGTAGTGCATTTTTCAGCATTAGGTCGACTGCATTAACACTCATAGGTAATAATGTTGGGCAGACATAGGCAATAGTGGCCACTAGTACAAAGAGCTTTTTTTAGTATCTTATGGCAACAACCTCTCAAAGTTAATAGATGCTCTACTAGAGTTGTTCCTGACTTTGAAGATAAGTACATAAAAATTGAGACTATGACAGCAAATGAGGACTGCACAGCTCACCTAGCCTGTCCCAGTGGCTCACAAATGTTTTTGTACAGATTTACAGGTGCTCAAAAGAATGTATAAATGTGTGCATGTACTCAATACATGCACATGCTTAGAGGGACATTTTAGCAGGGACATCCAAGTATAATCTGGGACATCTCAGCCACAATAACTGAAAAAAATGCAGGCATGCCCAGATGTAGACATGATTTCACAAACATGGATGTGCCTGATATGGACGTCTGTAGGGGGCATCTACTGTACATAAATGTCCCCAGAACAGTATTTCAGAATCTGGACATTTGGTTAGAGTACTGGGCAGTCAGGGTTTAAATCCCACTGCTGCCCTCTTAAAGTGGCATTTTAGAAGGGATGTTTAAGGAGAATCTGGGATTCCAGAACAGAATATTTAAATAAAAAAAACAGAGGAGTGGCAGCCTTGAAGAGAGTCACACATACATGCTATCTGAAATCGCTTCATCTCTACCCTGAAACATGAATGTCCGGGTAGCTGGCTCTGGAGACGTCTCCCACCCTCACATAGTAAGGCTGGGTATGTGGATGGGTGCAGGCCATTTCACCAATGTGGATGTCCCTGAATTGGATGTCTGCAGAACCAAGAACTTGGACATCCTGGCATGCCATTTCATACACCCAGAAGTGCGGTGGCAGACCTCTAATATGTTTGTAGTATGTATTTATGTGCAGGATTCTTCAGACAGGAAATAACAATTGCAGTGATGAAAGCACATTTTGTGCTTCCCCTTTTCATCCATGAAATGAGCATTTTTTTCATCTTATTCATGGTCAGAAGCAGGTATAGGTATGAATGCCTCACTAACTAGGGTCAGACATACTTATGTCATTGTGAAATTGTTCCACGACATGCATCGCCACCCAGACAGCTCCTCTAGCATGCCCATGTTCTACTTGGTCATCCTCATGCTGGGGACATCCATATGCCTGGTTTCTGAAAGAGCTCAAGGGACATCCTTGTGATTTGGATGACTGAGTGCCCATGAATAGGACTTCTAAAATAACCTCCTTAATATACAGCACACTATATCGTCTCCACACTAAGGCCCTAGTTTGCATGATAAATCAGTCAAGACATTAGCATTTTCATATTAAAACTATGTAAGACACATGTAAATGAAGAAGCATCATATTTTAATTAAATTTAGTGGGCATATGCTGAATAGATTAATATGCTCTTATCTATGCTGTATTTAGCACACTCACTAAAACCTAAAATTGTATACTTGCCTTGGACCAGTAAACTCTTTAGCAAGCATGCTCTTGAAAGGGCTTTGCTAATAGGATTAGCTGGGGTTGTTAGAACAAGATTTATGGGAAGAGTGGAGTAGAATACACAAGGGTAGAGGGAGATGGAAGCTAGAGAGAAAAGATACCGATATGTCCTTAAGGACAGTTCATTAGACAAGAAAAAGTATTTTCACACTCATGGTTCACCATTGATAGCTGCTTTTCAAACATCATTATATACCGCACAGTGTACTAAATAAATTACAACACTGTAACTACTGCAAATAAAGTTCCATCTCACAAGTTCCAATCAAACAAATTGATGGCACTGAAAAGTTGCTCTGCTTTTGTTCATTGTCCTGCATAATCTCAGATGGTACAGTCTTCAAGAGAGGTGTTGCAGAAGAAATATGGATATAGCAATTGAGGCTTCTGTCTATTACAGAAGACTAGAAGACAGAATCACCAGCCAGACTCATTCTACACAAGTTGGACATCTCTCATCAGCCTTACCTTTTCTAGTCTGTTCCCCTTTGAGATGGCTGCCGCTGGTTGGAGTACATGCTGTGAAAATAGGGGAGTGATTGAAGGTTGGGGTATATGTTGTTGTTCAGTGCCGTCGAGTTGGCGTCAACTCATGGCAACCCTCTGGATAATTGTCCTGAATTGTGTTCAGTCTTAAGTCAGGCAGCTCATTATTGACAATGACATCCATAGCTGATGTTATTGTATTGATTCATCTCATTGCTAGGCTTCCTCTTTTGCATTGACTTTCTACCTTGCCAAGCATGATGTCTTTATTTAATTTTATTTATTTATTTATTGGTTTTATATACCGCTTTATCACATAATCAAGGACGTCTACAGAGAACATAATACGTACTGCACTAGGTAGTTTCCAGTGAACAAATAACATATTGAACTAGAACAATAATACATAATTAATTGTCAGAACATCTTATGGGCTATGGGAGAGTAGATATGACCAACTATATGCATTTAGGAAGTGAGCTATTGAGGGATTACTTTACAATTCTTTATAACATTGATGATTGTTTGTCCATTATAGACTGGAAGGATTCTGAGAATAGTAAAGTTTTGAGTTTTTTTTCCTGAATAAGGATATGTCCTTCATTTCTTGTAGACTGTTCGGTAAAGAGTTCCATAGAGTCAGTGCATATAATGAGAAGGTTCTGTTTGTAGTTGACTGATTTGCATTTCTTGAAGCTCCTCGGGGTGACTATTAGGTTCTTCATATTTTTTCTCTTCTTGTTTCTTGTTGTGTCTGTATTAGTGATGTCAGGTAGGTTGGTGTGATGTTGTTTATTGTCTTAAATGTGGTCAGTATAGCTTTGAATTTAATTTTTTGAGACATCGGTAGCCAATATAGTTGGTACAGGATTGGGGTAATGTGTTTGGTTCTTGAGACTTTCATTATTGTACGAACCACTGTGTTCTGTGCCATTTGGAGAGGTTTCAGAGTTTGTTTGGGGACACCTTGTAAGATAATGTTACTGAAATTGAAGTGTGGGCAGATACATGTTTGAGCTATCTTGCGGAAGTCATCTGTAGATAGGAGAGGTCTTAGGTTTTGTATCATCCGAGTCTTGTTGTATATGTTTTATCATGTTGAGGTTCTGATCACATAGAATACCCAGATATTTTATTTATTTCTTAATATCGTGTGAAGCACCGTTTATATGAAGTTGCAGAGGCGGTGAGAATGATTTGTTCCTAGTGATCATCAATACTTCTGTTTTTTTAGGTTAATTGAGAGGTTCACTGAGTTTAGCCATTATGAGATATCATTGAAACAGTTGACTATTGACTCATAGTTTGGGTCCAGAGTATTGAAAGTTGTGAATAGCATGATGTCATCTGCATAAATTCTGTAGTCAACATTGTGTTTATGGATTATGTCACAGATTGGTTGGACATAGATGTTGAATAGTAATGCTGATAACACAGAACCCTGAGGGACTCCTTAGGTCAGGTTGAATTGTTTGGAGAGTGTATTGTTGAATTTGATTTGTTGCATGTGATTGGCTAGGTATGATTTAAACCATGAATTATGGTGCCACCTATTCTGAGATGCATTAGATCAGAATGTTGTGATTTACAGAATCAAAAGCAGATGATATGTCAAGGAATATGAGTATGTAAGCTTGTTTTGTATTTTCAATTCCTTGTACGATGTTATCTAAGAATGAGGTTAAGAGGGTTTCTACTCCATGGTAGGCTCGGAATCCATACTGATGTGGATCAAGTGGGGGAATTTGTGTCTATGAAGTCTTGTAGTTGTCTCAGCACTGACTTTTCTATTACTTTAGATAGAAATGGAAGACTTGATATCGGTCTGTACGAGCAGGGATTGTGTTTGTCCAGCGAGTAATTTTTCAAGTTTGGGCGGATGGTTGATTCTTTTAGAACATTTGGCATTAGACCTTGGGATAGCGATAGGTTGACAATTTTCTGGATGTATGGTGTTAGCTCTGTCATGGCTATTTTAATCCAGCTTACTGGACAAGGGTCACACTGTAATGTTGTGGTGTTGATGGATTTAATATATTAACATATCTGATCAGAACCGGGCAAAGAGAATGAGTTCCATATTGAGGTGTTGGTTGGTTCATTAAGAGTCATAACTAGATCTTTTGTTGTATGACTGGATTTATCAACATAGTAATTTGCAAACAGTTGAGCGTTTATTCCATTGTCATGGGAGTCATCCGTGCTTGGCTTTTTGATTAGATCATGAACTATAAGGAATAGTTCCCTAGGCTGGTTCAGTGACTTCTTTAGTATGTTTGAGTAATATTCTTTTTTTTTGGTCACTGATGTGTATTCGGTATTGTTTTAATGAGAAGAGGAAGGGCAAAAATGGGATTGTCAGACTCAAGGGTGAAGGGGAGGAATATGTAGAAGATGATGAAGATAAAGCAGAATTGCTTAACAAATATTTCTGTTCTGTGTTCACAGATGAAGAACCAGGAACAGGACCTCAGAAAACACCCACAAACAGGAACAGAAGCAAGGGGCATCTTGAACAATTTTCAGAAGACTGTGTTCAAGAGAAACTAGCTAAACTTAAAGTAGACAAAGCAATGGGACCGGATGGGATATACCCTAGAATATTGAGGGAACCTGGGGAAGTTCCAGCAGCTCCACTGACTGACATTTTCAATGCCTTGTTGGAGTCGGGAATGGTACCAAAGGACTGGAGAGAGGTTCATGTGGTGCCTTTACACAAAAGCGGAAGTAAGGATGTGGTTGAAAATTACAGGCCGGTTAGTTTAACTTCGGTGGTGAGTAAATTATTGGAAACGCTGCTGAAAGAGAAACTAGTGAGGTTTCTGGAGTCCAGCGGATTACAGGATCCGAGGCAGCATGGATTCACTGGAGGCAGATCTTGCCAGACAAATCTGATTGATTTCTTTGACTGGGTGACCAGGGAGTTGGACCGAGGGAGAGCCCTAGATGTGGTGTATTTAGATTTCAGTAAAGCCTTTGACACCGTTCCTTACAGGCAACTTATAAACAAACTGAGCATCCTAGGGATGGACCCTAAAGTTACTGTTTGGGTTAGAAATTGGTTGAGTGGGAGGCAACAAAGAGTACAGGAGCTCACTCTGAGGAGAAGGAAGTTACCAGTGGTGTGCCCCAGGGATCTGTCCTTGGTCCGATTCTTTTTAACATCTTTGTTAGTGATATAGCGGAAGGGCTGTCGGGTAAGATTTGCTTCTTTGCGGATGATACCAAAATCTGCAATAGCGTAGACACACAGGAAGGTGTAGATAACATGAGGAATCTAGCTAAGCTTGAAGAATGGTCTAGAATTTGGCAGCTGGGATTTAATGTTAAAAAATGCAAGGTCATGCATTTGGGCTGCAGCAATCCAAGGAAGCAATATAGTATAGGGGGTGAAGTACTTTTGTCCACTAAAGAAGAGCGGGACCTAGCCGTGGTTGTGTCTGATGATCTTAAAGTGGCTAAACAGGTAGAAAAGGTGACAGGAAAAGCTAGAAGGATGCTTGGGTGCATACGGTGAGAAATGGCTAGCAGAAAAAAGCAGGTGATAGTGCCTCTGTATAAGTCTTTGGTGCAGACTCATTTGGAGTATTGTGTGCAATTTTGGAGACCACACCTTCAAAAGGATATAAACAGGATGGAGTCAGTACAGAGGGTGGCTACTAAAATGGTTAGTGGTCTTTATTATAAAGCATATGTGGACAGACTTAAGAATCTTAATATGTACACATTAGAGGAAAGGCGGGATAGAGGTGATATGATTGAGACGTTTAAATACCTCCGTGGCATAAATGCACAGGGGAAGAGCCTCTTTCGATTGAAAGTAAGTACTGCAACAAGGGGACATGGAATGAGGGTGAAAGGGGATAGATTCAGGAGTGATATGCTGAAATATTTCTTTACGGAAAGAGTGGTGGATCTGTGGAATAGTCTCCCAGTGGAAGTGATAGAGATGAGGACAGTATCTGAATTCAAAAAAGCATGGGACAAACAAAGAGGATCTCTAAAGGAAAAAAAGGGGACTGTTGTAGTTGCTGATATGGAAGGACAGACTAGATAGGCCATGTGGTCTTTTTCTGTCATCATTTTTCTATGTTTCTATGTAATGTTTCCATGTATATTTTCAAGTCCGAGTAAGATTTTATGGTTCTCCATTTTCTCTCGGTTTTCCTTAAAGTTCTTTTTATTTCTCTGAGGGACTGAGAGTACCAAGGCTGTGAGATTCTGAGCTTCTTGGGTGTGCTTCTTTGTGGGTTGGCAGAAACCATTCTAGAGTGTAGTTCCAGTTATTTAGAAGTGATTCCAGGTTGTCGCTATCTGTATTCAGTGCTGGAATGGCATCTTTCAGGAATGTTTCCTAATCACATTTTTTAAAACAGTGATGGAACTGTTTGCTGTTATATGGTTTGTGTATGTTAGTGTTAAGTATAGTATTGAATTGAATTGAATTAAGTAATGGTCAGACCATGGCACCGGTAGGGTACTTATTGGAGTCATTTGGTTGCGATTTGCCCATTCTTTTGGCATGAAAATAAGATCTAATATATTTCTCTTTATGTGTGTAGGGGTATCAATAATTTGTAGAAAACCTAAGTGATCCATTGCTTGGAGAAATAACATACTTTGAGTGGGTGGTAATTAAGAAAGATTAAAGTCTGCTTGTCTAATGATCTCCCTCTTCACAGGATGTGTCCAAAGTATGAAAGTCTGTCTTGTCATCTGATCTTCTAAAGAAATCTTAGGTTTGATCTCCTCTAGTACTGATTGGTTTGTTCATCAGGCAGTCCATAGTATACACAGAATTCTTCGTCAGCACCATAATTCAAAGGCATGACATTCTTCCTGTCTTTTTCACTTTACAACTTTCACATCCATATGATGTTATTGAAAATACCATGGCTTGGACAAGTCAAATCTTGGTTTGGGGAGAGACATCTCTGTTCTTGAAAATCTTGCCTAGGTCCTCTATATTCATTCTGTCAAGAGCAATACATCATCAGATTTCTTGACTGCTTGTCATTTCTTTATTGATCCAAGCAGGTTAAAGTTGTCCACTATTTTGATTTCTTCTTCATTTATTTATTTTATTTTTTATTTATTTAACTATTTCTTTTATACCGCCCCTTCCAGAGATCAAGGGCGGTTTACATATAACAAGTTAACAGTCATGTACACAGTTTGTATACAGTTTACATAGAACATAGAACAATAGAAATCAACTATTTACATTAAACAGTAAATATAACATTTATAGGTAATAAAGCAAACATATTAAACTTTATACAAATGAATATTTACAGTGTGTGGTGTGTGTGGTGTGTGGGGCAGGAATTGGTGTAGGTGCTGGAATTTAGTTCAATGATGAACTTAATGATTTTGCTAGTAATCAGGATCTTTGTTTTCTTTACGTTAAAACTATGTTCCTTGATCTTGAGAAGCAAGTGTTTCAGATCATTTTCAGCCAGTATTGTGGTGTCATCAGCATAGTGAAGGTTGTTGATGGGTCTTCCACCAATCTTCACACTTCGGTTTTCTTTATGTAGTCCTGCTTCTCTGAAGATTTGTTCTGCATATAAATGAAACAGGAGGGGGAAAGTATGCAGTCTTGTCATACACCTTTGCTGATTTTAAACCATTCTCTTGATCCTTATTCTTTTTGAACTGCAGCTTCTTGATCAATGTAAAGGTTGTGCATGAGAACTATCAGGTGTTCTGGTGTATCCATGCTTCTTAATGTGGTGCAGAGTTTCGCATGGTTTATATAATCAAAAGCTTTGCTGTAGTCAGTAAAACACATATAGATATCTGTGATGATGTCTCTTGTTCCTCGCCCTTTCTTGAACGCTGATTGCACTTCAGGCAGTTCTTGTTCCAGGTATGGCTGTAGTCTCTGCTGAATAATCTTGAGTAGAATCTTGCTGGCATGTGGGATCAGAGTGATTGTGTGATCATTTCCATAGTTCTTCAGTATTGATATAAACAGAGATCTTTTCAAGTCAGCTGGCCATGATGATGTCTTCCAAATTTCCTTGCAGAGCCTTGTAAGTATGGCCACAGCCACATCTGACTGCTGTACATCAATACCAGATGATTTGTTCTTTGATAATACTTTCAATACTGCTTTGACTTCTTCTTTTATCACTAATAGTTTCTGATCATAAGCTACAAGTGGAATGGCTGTTGGTCCACTTGATCTTTATGGTATAATGACTCTGTATATTCTTTCCACCTTTTCTTGATCTTTTCAGCTTTATTCAACATGGA
This sequence comes from Ichthyophis bannanicus, assembly GCA_033557465.1. Classification (NCBI taxonomy): domain Eukaryota; kingdom Metazoa; phylum Chordata; class Amphibia; order Gymnophiona; family Ichthyophiidae; genus Ichthyophis; species Ichthyophis bannanicus. Next base: position 1,545,250,387 of record CM066031.1, read on the forward strand.
TCCTTAAGCATCTTGTAGCACTCCAATTTGAAGCTGGAATTTTTTCTTTAGCTCTAATAGCTTTAGGAATGCCAATGTTGTTCTTTCTCTAATAGCTTCCAATTCTATGTCTTTGAATGCATCATTATAGTACTTCTCCTTGTCTTGTCTTGCTGCATAGTGGACATCTCTGTTGAGTTCTATGATTGCCTGTTTTTCTCCTCTGGCTTTAGCTTCTCTGCATTTCTGGGCAATTTTCAGAGTTTCTTCAGTCATCCATTTTGGCCATTTTGTTCTTTCACTTTTTGTAGAGACTTCTCACTTTTTTTGAGCACAACTTCCTTGATGTCATCCCATAACTCTTCTGTTGCTCTGTTATTTGTATACAAAACAGCAAAATAATTTTGCAGGTCTTTAAATTCCGGTGATATATTCTACATTTTGCTACATTCTTGAGTGGCTTTCTCTCTTTCAGCTTTAGATTGAGTTTGCATACTTGTAGTTGGTGATCTGTCCCAGTCAGCTCCAGGTTTTGTCTTTGTTGATGTTATTGTGCTATTCCATCATTGACTTCCAAAGATGTGGTCAATTTGATTTTTGTACAATCCATTGAATAAAGTCCATGGGCCCCATATTGAGGTGTGATGGCTGTGTGTCTCTAAGGCGCATGTCCATCACCGCCAAACTCAAACTCCAGATTTTGCACCAGAATTGATTATCTAGGTCTGCTGCAACACACCACAATGAGTTGCATGGTACAGAAGCTAACTGGGCAGTAGATCGCACGGGTAAAGAAACTAGAGGTTTTCCCTTGCTTATCTTTACCCACAGGTTGCTAACTAGGCATCAGTTCAATATCTCCACTGCCCAGTTAGCAATGGTGCCACCTCTGCTCCACACCAGAATGCCACCAGCATGCCCTGATTGTACACAGATAGCATCAGGGCGTGTAGCAGCGGAACTGGGGGAAATTCAGCAGCACTAATCAGGTTAATGCCACTGAATATCACACTATAGTGGCATTCACATGGTTTACAGGTTTTTAAACCATGTAAATGCCATTCAATATTGGGCCCCATGTGTACAGTCACCTGTTGTGTTGCTGGAAGAAGGTGTTTCAGATAAATAGATCATTCATCTTGCAAACTTCTATCAGTCTTTCTCCAGCTTCATTTCTGTTGCCAAGTCCATATTTTCCAACCATTTTGCCTTCTTCTTTGTTGTCAGCCTTTGCGTTCCAGTTACCCATGACTATCAGGCTATCCTGTTTGCATGTTCTGTCAATTTCAGCTTCTATTTGTTCATTGAACTGATCAACTTCCTCCTCTTCTGCAGCTGTTGTTTGGGCAAAAACCTTAATAACAGTTGTGTTGATAGGCATTCCTCATAGATGAATAGAAATTAAGCATTCACTGAATGTATTGCATTTCATTACAGTTCTTGCAAGTTTCTTCTTAATTATAAATGCAACACTATTTCTTCTTTGTCTTTCGTTTCCAGCATCGTATACCATGTGATCATCAGATCAAAAGTGCACAATGCCGGTCCATTTTAGTTCACTGATACCTAACAGATCGAGTTGTACACATTCCATTTCATTCTTGATCACCTCCAACTTCCCTTGGTTCATGCTTCTTAAATTCCATGTCCCAATATGTAAGATATCTTTAAAGCTTTGAACTCACTTTTCGTGTGCAGCTATATCAGCAGTCAGACATCCCGATGGCTTTCATCCAACCACATCATAAATGCTGGCTTTACTCTGAAAAGTCTTCAGCTCATCCCCAGTAGCCAGGTGAGTGCCGTCTGACCTGGAGGTCTCATCTTCCAGCACTATAATGTAACTTGTTTTATTCTGACAATCCATTAGGTTTTCATGGCAAGACATGGAAGTAGATTGCCAGGCCTTTCTTCTGCACAGGTAATGCTAGTGTTATTGCCATTGTCACAGAAATGTGATCCTCTGCCGCCAACACCATCCCATTCTGCTGCTGCCCAGATGGGTGGTTTGTCTTGGTCTGGCACCTCAATTGAGACCTGTCCATCTTGGGGACCCTGCCGATAGCTTAGCTCTCACAGCATGGTGTTATACGTCGCCTTAACTTTTTGTTAACATATGACAATGGCTTTTGTTGTCACTACTGGGGGTTAATCCACCTGAACACCAGTAGACATTCTGAGTTTTTTATCAAAAACACCTGCTATTTTACCATTGCTGCCCCAACACTGCAAGATGCCCCTAGAAATAGAATGCTCACATTCTGCGGTCCTTCTGACTCAGGTCTGTTTGATTTCCTTCCCTGGAATTAATGGAATAGATGTAGTGGGACTTCTTTTCCTCAAAAGACATTAGGGATGTACAGTACACAAGAAAAAAATATTTGGTTTGGTTCACTTTTTGATACCAAATGATTTAATTCATTTATTAAATCCTGTTTACCAAGTGACCCCTCATAGTTCAAATACAATTTTTTGTCGGACTCTTAAATTATTATTCAGGTGTAACTACCCGACAGCTAATCTGTATGTACATTTCACTCTATTTCAATAAAATCAGTTTTCCTTGAGCTGGCTTCACTAATTCTAACTCAATTTCTTCTATAGCAATTAAAATTTTTCATTTCAGTGCCATACCCAACACAGCACTACAGTTTCAGACAATGATCCATAAAGTACTGCATCAGGGGCTGCTTATTTCAGTCTCCTTGAAAGATTTGTTCTTGTCTAACTAACTTCCTTCTTACTTCCAGAAGTTTGTTTGGAGGTTTTCATATCCAGTATTTATATTAGGGATTGACATTTCAGTTCCCCATTGAAACCACCTGAGACTACCATTTGCATTGTGTTGAAAAAGGACACACTTCTGATCAGTTTAAATGGAGGATCATTGATTGGATACCTCCACTAGAGAGAGGGGGAGATCATGAGAGAAAACTGAATTATGTAGAACATCTGGATTTTCTCCTTGCAAACGATAGTCCCAGAAGGTCTCAGTGAGGAAGTGGAATAGCAATCCTAAGGTCCTGTCTACCTACTTTACCAGGAACTCTAGTGTCTCTACTAGAGACTACTTTTCTGACCTCTCTGAGATCCATCCTGTTTATAGAACACAAAGGAGTGTTCTTGCCAGTCATGTAACAATTTTCCTCTGTGAAATAATGCTAGGAACGTCCTTCACAGATAATGAAGTGAAAGGGGAGATACTGTAAAACTGGAGGAAATTTCAAGGGGTAAAAAGACCAAGTCCAAATTCAAACTCTAGTCCTTGGCATCACAGCCACTGCAGCACAGCATGGTGCCTCTAGGCCAAGCATCTGGGGAGAAGGAGAAGAATTGGAGCATTCTCTGATCATACCTCAAGGACTGCTGAGGAGAGGTGTTTGAGGCCATTTAAGCCAAAGCATTGCAGTGGTTTCTGGAGAAGAAAACCAGGAGAGTGCATCTGAAGAGAAGCTGAAGGGAGCTACAGCACCTTAAGGATCCTGACTCTAGGAATGTCCAACACTGAGAGGGAATAGTGTTTGAAGCTAGTACTACTTATCATTTGCATAGCACTGCAAGGCATAGATCTTGCTATCTAATCAAGACAAAGAACATCACAAAACTGTGATGGTAAGATACACATAAGTAGTGAACAGGAGTGTGAGGAGCATCAGGATCCAAAAGCAGCCTTGAAGAGGTGAGTTTTTAGCCTGGATTTGAATAGGATTAGAGAAGGAGCTTGATGGACTGACTCTTTCAAGCTTCTGAAAACTGTGTAATCACTTCCTGATAGGAGAGGGAGAACTTCAGATTTTGTTCTCACCATGGGGAGAGCTTTAGGATTTGAACTGTGGCCAGGATAAAGGTGGTAATTTTAAAAGCCTTATTTGCCATTTGGACATCCAAAAACAGGTATGTGGATGTCCAAAACATGGTATTTAAAAACATCCCTGGTGTGGAGACATCCAAATAGGCATGGGCTTTGGCAGAAGTGTGTCCAGGGTGGGGCTACAGACTCAGATGTCTCCATTTGATTTCAGAAATGTCGGGGACGTCTGCTCCTTTGTCCAAGTTTAGACCTATTCAAGGCGCAAATAGACATTGGGAAAGGGTTTGTTTGGGCCTTTAGAGGGTGTAGAGAAGATGGCACTCTATCATCCCTGGTACTTTGCACAATCTCAATGATATTTGTAGTGTGATAGTGAAACTTCTGTTGTATTTGAACCACCATTGCATGGCTCTTAGATCTCCCTGTTTGTGAATACTATTCCATAGGCGTCCATATTGGACACATCCACAGTTGTGAAATCATGCCTGAACTTGGATGTGCCTGCCCTTTTTTGGACATTTTGGCATGGATATCCCAGCTTGCACTTGGACGTCATTTGTAAAAGGAGCTTTTAAGTGTGTTGCTTACATTTTTTGGTTTGATGCTCTTCCACCATCTGGGAAGTTTGTGAATTTCATCAAGGTCGTGATGCTATAATTGACTTTAGGTATCTTTCAGTAAATCCTTTTTGGTTCAGTGCAAACTTTTAGGCAGACTTCTGCAGGCTGTGAGAGAACAAGAATGAGTAGTGTCTGAATGCAATAGGCTCCCAGCATATGCTGGTCCCGCCCTAAGAATTTTCTAAAAATCCTGGGAGTTGTGCCCCCAGTCTGCTACTAGTACAAACATATACTGGGATGGCCCTCAGACTAGCAAAGGTTACATATCTAAAGTGCCCATAGCTTGGGTATCCTCTGCCTGATCCTCTACATTTTGTTTCTTTTCGACACAGGCAAAAAGTGATAGATGGGGTAGAGTGGGGAATGGGGGAGGTGAGTTGTGGCTAGCTGTCATTAATCTGTTTTGTGTATTACACTGTGCTTTTATTAGGAATGTTTTGCGATATTCCACCCTGAGCATTTTTCCAATGGGGCAGATAAAATAGCAAAGTAAATAAATTAAAATAAATAATATATCCTGGGGAAAGAATCTTGTTGATGGCTGCCAATGATCGTGGCTCCCTCATGGAGCAGCAGTGTCATGGCGACGGGACAGCATGGCACTGCGGCTGCATGAGGGAGCCTGGCTGAGTTAGCCGGGAATGTGACTGAACATCCAGGGTGCCTGAATTGGGGCACCTCACAGACGTCCAGCCACTGTATTGCGATTCTGCTCCCATGGGGACGTCTAGCCCCCACAGGAGCAGAATCGGGTGCATCTCTGATCCACCTGGATTTTTGGATGTACTCCTACAGAATTGGCCTCATAGTAAATAACAGCAGTTGAAGGCAAGCATGATCCATCTAGTCTACCCAGTAATGTGGTTAGAGTTCTACCTGCCACTCCATGCAGGTTACCACCGTCAAGGCCTTTGTTTAGGTTGTATCTGTGCTCCATGTGGATAACTTTTATGCTTCAAAAAATAGAGGCGGGGTAGTTCCTCTGTGTCTGTCTCATGCCTTTTTTAATTCTGTCACCGTTTTTGCCTCCATTACCTTCATAAACACCGCTGTTTTTGGATTGAATTTCAGTCAACGATGTGTGCTCATGGTTAAGGCACTGTGATACATAGAATGCAGCGAAGTGTTTATGAAGATAAATGAAGAATCACAGGAAAACTCACTAAGTAGAAGAAAAGTGTGCCCAATCAGCACAATCATCTAAAAGAAATCGGCACAATTATCCATGAGATAATAGTAAATATTAATAAGACAGCCAAGAGAGTATGCCAATATCCCTGATGAAGTGGTGATGAAACACGGCCTGTGTTGGGTCTTTGGCACGCAATTTCATTTAAAAAGAAAACCTATTTGAAGCTTTCCCTTCTTTGTGCTACGTTTTTGGACTTGGTTGCCTGGTTTGCGTGGCACAGTGCTTTTTTTGTTGGTCTAGTATCTACTTCATTCCCATACCTTTATCAATCATGCATAGTCCTTCTCCAGGATTTTCTTTTCATAAACATGGAACAGAATTATTCGTTTAGCATTTCTGCTTTTTCTTTTCACTTTCCACAATTGGTTCTCAGCACCTTTAAGTCTTGCAGTTTCACCTCTGACCTTCTTCCTCTCCCCAATATACCTGAAATAGTCTTGTCACCTCTCCTTCTTGTTCATTGTTCCCCTACCAATCTGGGCCTATACCTTCTCTTTCAAATCGCTTGTTGGTTGAAGGTTGATCTCCTGAAACTTAATATTCTAAAAACAGTCACTATCTGGTTTATTAATTTCTCCACTGCTCTTAGCCTTGCGTGTATTCTTGAAGATATCCCTCTACCAGTAACTACATCGATTAAATACTTTGCGGTTATTTTATACACAGGTCTTCTTTTCACAACTATATTGGCTCTGTGATAAAGAAGTCCTTCTATGTCCTTTGTCAAATCTGGTCCATTCACTCATTTCTTGACCCTTTCAAACTCACTACTTTGTTCTTATTTTTAATCATTTCACGATTATATTCTGCAAGACTGTTTTCACCGGCCTCCCAGACTGAATTAAAATGATTACAACCAATACAAAATACAGCTGTGAGGTTACTTGACCACGCCTCCAGATTCGATCAAATTACTCCACTCTTGTTTCATTATCACTGGCTCCCCATTCACTACTGCATTCAGTACAAGATCCTGACACTCGTTCATAAAATTTTGCATACTGGCATTCCCCCCATTTTATATCTTTGATTATCCCACATGTCCTTCTGCGCATTCTTAGGTCTATTCATGCTAACCGTCTCCATCTCCCCTCTGTTAACCATGTCCGTTAGACCGCCACCAGATGCTGAGCATTCTATTTTTGTACTCCTAGTCTTTGGAACACTTTGTAACCTGACCTCCATCAGGAACCTCCTATAGCAGTGATGGCTAACCTTTTTGAGCCCGAGTGCCCAAACTGCCGCACAAAACCAAAGAATTTCCTCAAAGTGCCAGCACGTCAATTTGCATAAATATTTGCATAATGCTAACATACACTAACTTTTAGTAAACATGTCTCTTAATGAGTGTAAGGATAAAGACAGACTAAAAGATTTCTACATTACTATAATCCAGTGCCAACCGCCAGGCACATTAGGAACTACTACAAACACTGCCCATTTAGAACCAATAGCAAACCCGCCGTATCCTAACAGCACTACCAGGACTCACAAAGCACCATACCATACCTATCAAAAGGCAACACTGCAAATATTAAACCAATACATTTCAGAGAATAACAATACATGACCTACTGGGGAAAGAGAACAAGTGGCAATGTCAAAAAGGAATTACATAAACAGAATACCTCAGCTCAGTTACACAGTTGCAATTGCTCCAGCCACTTTCTTCTGGTTTCTTCATGTTTTCTGCTAACTCTCCATCATCTGCTGTCCATTTGTCCTTTCTTCTCTCTTCTAGTTTTTTTTTCCATTCTCTCTCTCTACATCCGCTTTAACATACTAATCTTTCTCCTTTTGCTCTTTCCTCATTCCTATTTCATCCACTCAAATTTTACCCCTCCATCCTCAATCCCCACTTACTCTCCCAATACCCGGCCAATTGTAGATTTTTTATCCCTCCCACACAAAATATTTTTCCCCTCTCCATTTTACTCTCCCAGCCCCATCCCATTCTAATCCTCCCCCAACATCAGCTCCCTTCTAGTTCCAACCTCACCCAGCATCCATTCCCTTCTAGTCCCTGCATCAGCCCATTTCCAGTCCTAGCCCCCCATCAGCCCATTTCCAGTCCTAGCAACCCCCCAACCCAATACCAGTCCTAGCCCCCCCCATCAACCCACTTCCAGTCCTAAACCCCCATCACCCCATTTTCAGTTTAAGCCCCCCCTATAACCCATTACCAGTCCTAACCCCCATCACCCCATTTCCAGACAGCCCCCATCAGCCCAAAGCCCATTACCAGTCCTAACCCCCCTAGCCCATTAGCAGTCCTAACCCCCCCTAGCCCTTTAGCAGTCCTAACCCCCCCATAGCCCATTAGCAGTCCTAACCCCCCCATAGCCCATTACCAGTCCTAACCCCCCATCACCCCATTTCCAGACAGCCCCCATCAGCCCCATAGCCCATTACCAGTCCTAACCCCCCCTAGCCCATTAGCAGTCCTAACCCCCCTAGCCCTTTAGCAGTCCTAACCCCCCCATAGCCCATTAGCAGTCCTAACCCCCCCCATAGCCCATTAGCAGTCTAACCCCCCATCACCCCATTTCCAGACAGCCCCCATCAGCCCACAGCCCATTACCAGTCCTAACCCCCCCTAGCCCTTTAGCAGTCCTAACCCCCCCATAGCCCATTAGCAGTCCTAACCCCCCCCATAGCCCATTACCAGTCCTAACCCCCCATCACCCCATTTCCAGACAGCCCCCATCAGCCCACAGCCCATTAGCAGTCCTACCCCCCCCCCGCCCGCCCGCCCGCCCACCCATTAGCAGTCCTAACCCCCCCAGCCCATTAGAAGTCCTAACCCCCCCACCCTAGCCCATTAGAAGTCCTAACCCCCCCCAGCCAATTAGAAGTCCTAACCCCCCCCTAGCCCATTAGAAGTCCTAACCCCCCCCCTAGCCCATTAGAAGTCCTAACCCCCCCCCTAGCCCATTAGAAGTCCTAACCCCTCCCCCCCTGGCAAATTTAAAAAAAAAAAAAAGCTGGCTCTGGCTGCTGCCGCTGCCGCGGCAGAATGCAATGTCCCGCGGGGCCCCCTCCGCCCGCTAAGCCCCTCTGCAAGGGCTTTCAGATTCGCGAGGGAGAGCGTCTCCCTCGCGTCTCTGTTAAGCCCGCAGGGGCTAATGGGAAATTTCCCATTAGTCCCTCGCGTCTAAAGGGGCTGATGGGAAATTTCCCATTAGCCCCTGCAGGCTTAACAGAGACGCGAGGGAGACGCTCTCCCTCGCGAATCTGAAAGCCCTTGCAGAGGGGCTTAGCGGGCGGAGGGGGCCCCGCGGGACACTGCATTCTGCCCTTGCCGCGTCCGCGGCAGCAGTCAGAGCCAGCTTTTTCTTTTTTGCGGACCTTCCCGCGTGCCAGCTGCAAGGCCTTCGCGTGCCACAGCTGGCACGCGTGCCATAGGTTCGCCATCGCTGTCCTATAGAATCTTCAAAGCAGCCCTTAAGATCTGCCTGTTCCAAATAGCATTTAACTTATCTTCCTAGTCTCTTACTAGGAATGCCCTGCACAATGGTACACCCCTCCCACCCTTTTCCTCCTTTTATTTCACTCTCTCTTTCTCTCTCTCTCTTTCTCTTGCCCTATCTGTGTGACTGTGGATGTTACTATTATAACAATGGAATTCCTTTCCCAGCTATTTTATTATTTGTCTTTATGTAAACCACTCTGATTATGGAATGAACAGCAGCATATCACATTTTAATAAATTTAAAACTAGAACTATTCACATCTTTAGCTCTTGATTTCTTCTGCAAGTGATTTTTCCATCCTGATTTCTCTCTTTGCCTCTTTCAGGTTTATCTGGTATTCTTTTCTATCTTCCTCTTTTTGTGAATTTTCTAAATTCTGTGAACAATGCCTTTTTTGCTTTTATTTTTGCAGCCACTTCTTTGGAGAATCATATTGATTTCCTTTTCCTCTTGCTTTTATTTACTTTCCTTACATAAAGATCCATTGCTTTTTAATAGCCTTTTTCAGTATAGCCCACTATGTTTCCACCTCCCTTATCTTCCACCCCTGCCAGCCCCTCCTTGAGGAACTTTCCAATTTTACTGGTCAGAATTTTTGAAATCTTGGACTTTGAGTTTGCTGCGATCGGACCCTGTCTTGGCTTTTATCTTTGTGGTGATTAGTGCTGCCAAAGTGGGCACCCACCCAGACATTAGACAAAGTAGAGGTTATTTTAAAAGCACTATTCATGATTTGGGCATCTGCAAATGGGCATGCAGACATCCAAAGCACAGCTTGGTCTGTGGACATCCCCAGCATGAGGATGTCCAAGTCTGAACGGGGGCATGGTGGAGGGGTGGCTGGGGCATTCCTTAGAACTTAAATGTCCCAGCCTGATCTCAGAAATGCCCTGATCATCCCGAGTCATGTCTAAAGTTATACCTGCTCCAGACACAAACAGGCTTCTGAAAAGTGTTTGTTTTGTCAGGCAACTGGCCGTAAGTTGTGGAGAAAGAGGTACACTGCTACCCCCTGTATTTTGCTTTATCTCAAAGAACGCAGACAGGGAATGGGGGCTTATGATATTACTTTGCTATGCCGCTGAATGTCCTCTTATGCTAACTTGCCTTAGATGGATGTCCTGACCCAAGCGTCCCTAATGGGAATGTCTATGTGCCTGGTCACTTGCACATCCACATCAAGGACACCTATGTTCCTGAAATCAGCCGGAGACATAGACATCCCTGGTGTTTTTCTGCACGTTCTGCCCTGGACATCCCTGATTTCACTTGGATGTCCTTTCTAAAATCCCCTTCCACATCTCCATTGGTGAGTACTAGATCCAGTGTTGACCTTTCACTAGTGGGTTTCATCACCATTTGTCGGAGCAAAACCTCCTGTAAAGCATCTATGATCTTTCTACTTCTTTCCAGAATGATGATGGGGTACTCCAATTCACATCCAGTAGATTAAAATCAACCATTATCAGGGGGCGGAGCCTGATGTCCAGCGGGTTAGTCGCATAGCGTCGAGGCTCCCGAGAGGCCGGGCACGAATCCTGATTAAAATCCACAAAAGTTCACTGCATTGCCTATCTCAGCTGCCACGGTAAACCCGGAGCATGGCCGGACCCAAACCAGTCCGGTTGGACTATACTACGCCGACAAATGCCCACGGTAAACGGTCGAAAACGGAACCTCTCTCCCCCCAGAAGATGGCGGCTGCTCGCGAGGGATCGGAGGGCATGCAAGAGATACTCGCGGAGATCCGGGGGGTAAAAGATCTGGTTCAAACAAATGGTGAGTCACTCCGGGCCTTGCGGGAAGATCTAGCCATCATGCAAAGCAAACTCGAGGGGATCTCATTGCGGCAGGATAAGATGGAGGGAACTCTGGACATGCATAATGTTCGTTTAGCTAAAGTGGATAAAGTAGAGCGGCAGCTGCGGGCACTGCAACGGGAGGTGGAGGAAGGCAATAATCGCGCCCGCCGCAATAACGTCCGGATCGTCGGCATCCCAGAGGGTGCAGAAGGCACCGATATGAAAGCCTTTTTATGCACATTCCTTCCCTCAGTGCTGAAAATCGCCTTTGAGCGAGATTTGGAGATCGACCGGGCACACAGAGTCCCAATGACCCTGGCGCTTAATCGTAAGGCCCCGAGACCCGTTATTTTTCGACTCCTACGCTATCAGCACGTGGAGCAGATCATGAACACAGCACGGATGCGAGGTCCCCTCGATTTCGACGGGCATAGAATATCCTTTTTCCCAGACCTGGCTAAGGCCACGGTAGAGCGGAGGAGACGCTTCTTGGAGTACCGTCCGCGGCTGCAGCAGTTGCAAGCCCGCTATGGTCTCATGTATCCTGCCAAGCTACGGGTGACGCTTCATAACCAGACCAGGTCATTTGACGATCCAGAGGCTCTGGCAACATTTCTGGACAACAAGGAGGCAGATCAGATGCGATGAGGTGTTGGAGGCATCCTTTTCTCAGTAATATCTCAGATACTCTACAACGCTTACAGGTTCTCTTTCCAGTAGGGTTACGATCCCGCAATCCCAGAGTTCGGGGTCTTCATCCCTCATCGTTTCCCTGTGTGTGACAGTTAGTATTAACGGGCCGCCGGGCCTAGAGTGGCAGCGTGGAGCCTAGCGGATTGAATGATCGGCCTCTCGGGCCTGCCCTGCTGGTGCAGGCTTACCACAGACTGCTGGGGTTTGGTTTCTCATCCAGGCACATAGCGAATGGCTATATGAAGATGGCTATGGAGTCACCTGTTCGATTTCGTGCAGCGCGCACAGGACCCAGGAATGCTGCTATCCAGCTCTTCTCAAAGGAACAACCATCAACTCAGCCTAATTGCTTTGAATGTATTGTTTATGTGAATGGCCCTATGTAAGGTTTTATCCCTAAATGTCAAGGGTATTAATAGCCCGGTGAAACGGAAAAAAATTCTTGCCTACTTACAACATGAGAAAGCCGATTTGGTATTTCTACAGGAAACCCATTTAAATGAGAAGGAAACCCTGAAATTGGGTATTAAACCTTACATGGTGGCCGCCTACTCGCCAGCCATCTCAAAAAAATGTGGGGTGGCTGTCTTGATAAGGAGATCTCTGCATGCTACTGTTCTTGAATCACGTTCTGATGGCGAGGGCAGATGGGTCAGGGTATCAATTACGCTTGGTAATCTTGAAGTAACTTGTCTCTGTGTTTATGCTCCCAATGTTGATAACCCTGCCTTCTTTACCACTATAGCCCAAGAGGCTCAGACCGCCGCCCGTACTCATCTGATCATAGGTGGAGACTTTAACCAGGTAATGGACCCCCTGATTGACAAACAGCCCCCTCGGACCATCCGACCAAGTAAAGGTCATCTCATGTTAACTTCCTTACTTCAGGAGTTAGCTCTAGTGGATATTTGGAGGTTATTGCACCCTTCTGCACTTGAGTTTACCTTTTTCTCCCCGCCTCATTTCTCTCAGTCGAGAATAGACTTCTTCCTCATTTCTAAAATGCTGGTATCTAATGTGGAGGAGGCATTGATTTGTCCGCTACACATTTCAGACCACGCGGCTGTCTCCTTCTTGTTGCGAGACAGCCAGGCGAGGGAGAAGGTGGGGGTGTGGACCTTAGATAGATCCTTACTTGATAACCAGGACTTTCGGGAGGAAGTTCGGCTAGCCATTCATGACTACTTCCACTTTAATAAGTCTTATGCCACCGCAGGGTGGGCCTGGTGGGAGGGCTTCAAAGCCACCATGAGAGCGGTCATCACTAGCTATCAAATTCGGCGGGGGAAACAGCAGAAGCAACAGCTCATACTCTTAGACCAACAAATTAAAGCAGGGGAACGCATACTTACTGCTAGGGCAGACCCATTCATTCTATTGCGTCTTCAAAGATTACGTTTCCAGTATAACTCGACTTTATCCACCGAGGCATCCCGGCGCATTCAAGCTCAACAAGGGCTTTATTATTGGGAAGGTAATAAAGCGGGGAGGCTGCTTGCCAACGCCCTTAAGGGCAAACGGGAAGCCAAAAGAGTGGCGGCTCTCCGTGATCCACAGGGGACGAGACTGATCACGAACGATGAGGAAATGGTGGAACTGTTTCGGGCTTTCTATGCTCACTTATACCGGTCAGACAGTGTTTTCACACCAGAGGGTTTTGCGCAATTGATCTCGGGTATTCAGCGACCGACACTGACCGCTGATGAGCAAGAGGATATGGATAGATCCTTTTCTAATGACGAGATCCAATATGCGATTACGTGTGTAGCCGCGGGGAAAGCCGCTGGTCCTGACGGCCTACCGGCAGAATTCTATAAAACCTTTGCGAAAGATCTAGCTCCTCAACTTTGTTTGTATTATGCTGCCCTTGCAGCTGCCACTCCAAGTGTTGGAGCTTTCTCGGCGGCAAATGTGGTGGTGTTTGAGAAAGAAGGGAGGGATCCACTGTTAACAGCCAACTATCGCCCTATCTCCCTTCTGAATGTAGACTATAAGATCTATGCCACTGTATTGGCCGGCCGCTTATCGGGGAAGCTATCCTCCTTGATCCATCCAGATCAGTGCGGCTTTATAGCTGGTAGGTCTACGGCTGATAATGCTTGGACCTTCTGTCATGTGCTAGCGAGCGCTGCGACATCGGAGCATCCTCTAGAGGGCCTTTCCCTCGATGCCGAGAAGGCTTTTGATCGGTTGGAGTGGCCCTACTTATTTGCGACCCTTAAATGGTTTGGCTTTGGTGATAGTTTTCTTCGTTACCTTGCAGTCATGTATGCCCAACCTACTGCTCGAATCTGCCTCAATGCCATACAGTCTCGGGAATTTAGCCTTCAGCGGGGAACGCGTCAGGGATGCCCCCTTTCTCCAATGCTTTTTAACCTAGCACTGGAGCCCTTGACCCTGCTACTTCGACAGTGTACGGACATTAGCGGGGCTAGAGTCGCCAGTCGGGAGATCAAGTTATCGGCATTCGCAGATGACTTGCTGTTATTTGTCTCACTGTCATCAGTCCCCATAGTGTTGGAAAAAATCGACTGTTACTCTCGGCTGTCCGGCTATAAGATTAATTGGACTAAATCTGTTGCTTTCCCACTCAATCAATGGGTCCACAGGGAGGACCTGAATGCTTTTCCCTTTGTTTGGCAATCTTGTCCGGTGAAGTATTTGGGGGTACATTATTGCTATCCTTTGGAAGATACCATTCGTTTTAACGCTAAGGGCTTAGTCACTAAAGTGCAGGAGCTGACCAGCAAGTGGTCCCCTCTGGTTCTTTCCTGGTGGGGAAGGATCGAGACTGTGAAAATGATGATAACTCCTAAAGTAAACTATATCTTAGAAATGATACCCTGCTTATTGCCCTTACAAACCTACCAGGAGATAGAGCGGATCTTGGTGCGGTTCTTATGGCAAAATAAACCCCTGAGAATTGCAAAACAAAAGCTGACACTTGATAAAACACTTGGGGGGGTTCGATTTCCGGATTTTTTATCGTATCATAGAGCTTTCCTACTGAAGCAGGGTTCCCGATGGCTAGAGCCTTCTGTGGGCAATCGCCCAGTTTGGTTAGACATTGAAGAGAGCCTCCTTACTCCGATCCCGCTACATCAACTACCGGGCATGCAGTTTACCCAGGGAGCTTGTTGCCCCCGCATGATTGTAGACACCCTTGGGGCGTTCGCTGCCCTCCTCCACGCAAGCGGCTCGAGAGCCTGCCTGCCTTGTAGGCTTCCCCTATGGCATAACCCCCTCTTTAAAATCCATAATCAAATGATAGCCTGGAGACCATGGTTTTCCCGGGGAGTATGGATGGCTAGCCAGCTCATGATGGGTAATAGATGGAAAGAGTTTGGGGAGTTGCAAAGAGAATTTCACCTTCCACCTAAGCTTTACTTCCAATGGTTGCAGCTCAAACACTGTCTTCAACATGCTAAGGTTGCCCCGGGTATGGATATAGGGGAGGGCGGGGTGGTGGACTTCATTCACCCGATCTCCAGCGCGCCTGGCGTTGTCTCCAATTTTTATAAACTTCTTACGCAGAGTACCGGCTCGAGGATGCGCCAGATTCAACAGGCATGGGAAAGGGAATTGGAAATCACCCTGAGTGCGCAACAATGGCGGAAGGTCTGGTGCAACTTGGTTAGAGTTACCAAGTCCGCATCCATAACCCAATCGCTTTACCTGTTTATGCACCGATGTTTGTATACTCCAGCTAAAATGGCAAAATGGGATAAGACCGTCAGCAATCTTTGTTGGTCTTGTAAGCAAGCGGTTGGTACCCTGGCTCACCTTATCTATGAATGTCCTGTATTGAAGCCCTACTGGCAACAGGTATGGGAACGAATACAGGCAATTCTCAAATTTGCAGAGCCCCTTAGCTGGCGGGTGGTCGGGCTTCGGTCACTGGCGGGACTCCCCTCCTTGCCCAGAGCTGGGCATTTCTTACTTGATTTCATGTTGGGCCTAGCTATCTGCCTGGTTATAAGGAATTGGAAGGACAGCACTAAGGTTAACATGCCGGAGTGGTGGAACCAGGTCTGCCTTTGCAGTAAATATGAGCAGATGCCTCGGAGAGGGGGTTCCCACGGTCCTCTTCATAAGCTTAAATGGCAAATGTTATCTGATTATGTCAATAGGGCTACATATTTGAGAGAGACATTATAGTTGGGCTATTAAGATCCCACTGCCGTTGCATGGCTCAGTAATAAGGTCTTAATTGCATCTCTCCTGTTCGCTATGTTTATCCTGGATGGGTGGGCGGGAGGGGGGGTGGGGGGGTTTTTCCTGGGATATGTATTGTTTGATGTTATGGTTTGTATGTATATTTTCTTGTTGAAAATGAAAATAAACGCTTAAAAAAAAAAAAATCAACCATTATCACTTCTCCCTTCATTACCACCTTTGCAATATCATTAATCAAGTCTCTGTCCATACATTCTATTTGAGTTAGAAGTCTGCATACTAAACCAGTATGGATGGTAGTGTCATCTCCTTTTTCTAAAACAATCTATAGTGATTCTTTTTTTTCCTACATCACGTGCATTTATGCTGGTTTAATATCATTTTTTATATAGCTACTCCTCTGCCTTTCCTGCCTTGTCTGTCCCTTCTAAAAATCTTAAAGCCAGATATAATGATATCCCATTTATGAGATTCACTGAAACATGTTTCATTAATGGCCAAAAGGGCCAAGTCTATTTCTACTATCAGGAATTCAAGGTCAGGAACTTCGTTGCCTAGACTGTGAGCATTTATGCTCATTGCCTTCCAGCAATTTTTTGATAGCTTGCTTATTCTGTATGTTTTTTCTTCCTGATTCAAATTCCCCTTTGTTATTGATGTGTGGGTTAAGATGATTGCTCTTTCTGTTCTCAACATTACTATAATTCTTTTGCAGGGTGTGACATCCTGGACTATGTTTCTTCCATCTGTAACCTCCTTTATCTTGTTTAAATGTCTGACCAAATATTGTCTAAATATTTTACTTAAGACTCTTTTTATTGCCACAGAAAGATATAGTCTATCGTTACATTATAGTATCTTGTTCTTCCATGTATTGCCCCATCCAGTTGTATGTGTAAAACTTTCTTGTTTACACCAGAAGAGGGGCAATGCAATATGTGCCGTTGAGTCAATGCTGACTTTGGCATGGTGTGATCAGAAGTAGATTGCCAGACCTTTCTTCCAAGGCAATGGAGGGTTGAGTGACTTGCCCAAGGTCACAAGGAGTGCCAGTGGGAATTGAATCCTAATGTCTTGGTCACCTGGCTGCTGTTCTAACCACTAGGCTACTCCTGCATTCCTAGATGAAGGGAAATATATTAAAACTGGTTGGGTGATGTAGTCAGCGGCAGCCATATAACTAGACAGTTGCCTAGGGAGGTCACATTTTTGGTGTGGCCCAACTGCCATAGCTGGCCTTTTCCACCTCTCACCTTGACACCAAAGCAAGAAACATCAGTTCCTCCACAACCTACGCTCTGCTGACTTACCTGTTAAATTTCAGCCGGTATCAACCCCAGCACTTTCAGTACTTGCAGATGGGACTTCCTGTTGTTGATCTTGTTGGGGGAGGCGCATAACTGAAGATTTGCCTAGAATGTCAGAAACCCTTGGGTCAGCCCTGGGTGCAGCCTCTCATCTCTCTTCCCATGAGCAGGTAAAACCTCTGTGCTAGAGTGTTGACAACAGGTTTAAGTCTCGGTCCCAAAATTTGGATGTCGCTTTGCATTGAAGAGGTACTGTTTCTAGCCAGATTATTTGTACCCAAATGGATAACAAGATCAGTTTTAAAATCCTTACTTTCCTCTTTGACTTCATTAACAATTTGGATTGTATTCCTAATAGAATGAAGATCCTTGAAGGCATTTGACCTTCTTCTGACACTTGAACTGCGCTCCCAAGTTAATGTCTCTGATAATGGAGTCTCCAAGTAGGGAAAGTTTTCGGTTTTGAGATCTTTTGACAATGCCTGGGGCATTTCAGGTACATTGGATGTCACCATTCTTGTCTAAGGCCACTTCAGTTTCCATTAATGGAGCCCTCTCATTTACCAAGCCAGAAAAGGCATTTTACAGGATTATCTCATTATAAGCCAACCAACTTTGACGTCTTCATATCCGAATGGACCACAAACATATCCTCATTTGTCATCACACTGGACCACATACCCAAGTTAAAGAGATTGTACCATGCAATCACGCATGGTTCATGCCTCAATTCTAAACACTAAAAAATAAGCTCAGACAACTGGAGTATAAATGGAGATGACAAAAAAATCCATCCAACCACTTAGCATATGCAAACACCCAAGCAGACTACTGTGCACTCTCCATAAGAAAAAAGAATACCATTCCAATCTACTGAACGCCTCACTTAACCTGAATCTGCTTCAGACCCCAACAAGCACAAAATCAAATTCCACCCTAGCAACAAATGCCATGGCACAATTTCTCCAAGCTAGGCAACTCCCCACTGCAACCCAACCCCAGCCTGACTTCAACCTCGCCGATACCAGAGATGCAAATACCTGGTCGACCTTTAGACACTTGTCCACCCGGGGGATCATAGATATTATGTCAAACCTCCACTGCACCACCTCATCACTCGACCCCTGCCCATTCTCCTGGATAAAGATGATCAAACAAGAACTCACTCCAACCATGCTTCATCTTATCCAGACATCACTGACACTGGGCAATATGCCAACTGCTCTCAAGCAGACCTCCATCAAGCCCCTACTAAAAAACAACCTCAGCAGACCCCTCAGCACCGGCCACTAAGAGATCCATTTGCAGCATCCCTTCCCTAGCCAAAATAATTGAAAAGAAAGTGCAGCTTCAAACCCAGGACTTTATAGACAGCTACTCATCTCTTGACAGGCACCAGCACAGATTTAAACCATTTCACAGCAGGAAACAAAATACACTGTAGAATCTCTATGGATAGAAATACCATGTAAAAAGGGGACGGCGATAAGAGTGGGATATACTACAGACCGCCTGGCCAGAATGAACAGATGGCTGATGAAATGCTAAAAAAAATCAGGGAAGCTAACAAAAGTTAATAATGGTAATAATGGGTGATTTCAATTACCCTGGTATCGACTGGGTGAGTGCCACAGCTGGACATGCTAGGGAGATGAAGTAAATGACTGCTACTTGGAGCAGCTAATTCATGAACCGACAAGTGGGGAAGCTATTATAGACCTAGTCCTTAGTGGAATGCAGATTCTGGTGCAAGAGATAAAGGTGTTGGGGCCACTTGGCAATAGTGATCATAGCATGAACACATTTGATTTAATAAATGGAGGAAGGATGGCAAGGAAATCCACAGTACTACTTTTAACTTTCAAAAGGGAGACTATGATAAAATGAGGAAAATAGTTAAGAAAAAACTAAAAGGAGCAACTGCAAACGTTAAAGATTTACATCATGCATGGGTGCTGTTTAAAAATACTATCTTGGAAGCCCAGATCAGATGTATTCCATGCTTTAAGGAAAGTGGAAGGAAGGCCAAAAAACTGCCAACATGGTTTAAAGGTGAGGTCAGAGATGTTGTTATAGATAAAAAAAACCTTTCAGGAAATGAAAAAAAGGAGTCAATTGATGAAAATGGGAAACAGCATAAACACTGGCAATTTAGATGCAAGACATTGATAAGTAAGGCATGGAATAGGAGGCATTGTACTATTGTAGATCGGGAACTGGTTAAAAGATAGAAAGCAGAGGGAAGGGCTAAACAGCCAATTTTCCCAATGGATAAAGGTAAATAGTGGAGTACCCCAGGGATCTGTGCTGGGTCCGCTGCTTTTTAACATATTCATAAATGACCTGGAAATGGGAATAATAAGTGAGGTAATCAAATTTGCAGATGGCACAAAATTATTCAAAGTTGTTAAAACCCAAGAGGATTGCAAGAGTACCTTGATAAATTGGAAGACTGGTCATCCAAATGGCAGATAAAATTTAATGTGGACAAGTGCAAAATTATGCACCTAGGAAAGAACAACGAAAACTATAGTTCAACGATGCAAGGTTCCAGATTAGGAATCACCACCCAGGAAAAAGATCTAGGTGTCATCATGGATAACATGTTGAAACCCTCTGCCCAGTTTGTAGCGGCGGCTAAGAAAGCAAATAGAATGCTAGGAATTATAAGGAAAGGAATGGAGAATAAAACAAATGATATTATAACGCCTCTGTATTGTTCCATGGTGCGACCACACCTTGAATATTGTCTGCAATTCTGGTCACCGTATCTAAAAAGGATATAGTCTCATTAGAAAAGGTACAGAGAAGAGCCTCCAAAATGGTAAAGGGGATGGAAGTATACCCTTATGAAGAGAGGATAAAAAGGTTAGGGCTATTCAACCTGGAAAAGAGATGGATGAGGGGCATATATGATAGAGGTCTATAAATTAATGAATGGAGTGGAGAGGTAAAAATAGATTGATTGTTTACGCCATCAAAACATAGAAAAATTAGGGGACATGCAATGAAGCTACAGTGTAACCTATTTAAAACTAATAAAAGAGAAAATATTCACTCAACATGTAATCAAACTCTAGAATTCATTACCGGAGGATGTAGTAAAAGCTGCTAGAGTATCTGATTTTAAAAAAGTTTTGGACAAGTTCCTGGAGGAAAGGTCCATAAACCATTATTAAAGGGGACCTGGAATCCACTGCTTGCCCCAATACAAGCATTGTGGAACCTGTGTCTTTGGGGAAATTGCTAGGTATTTGTGATCTAGATTGGCCACTCTTGGAAACAGGATACTGGGCTGGATGGACCTTGGTCTGACACAGTATGGCATATCTTATGTTCTTATGTTTATGTTCTTATGAAGTTCTCCTAACCTCTCTCCTAGATTCTTTGATCAAAGGCACACAGATGATCACTCAAGGATATATACTAATTTTTCTTGACATTCCCACAGCCTTTGACTCTGTCATCCACACCCATCTACTCTCACGATTTCATGCAATTGGACTCAGAAGTACAACACTGCAGTGGATTTGATCATACCTATTCAACTGATCCCACCTAGTCAGAATCAGAAATGAAACCATTCCAGCTTCTACAAGGACTACCCCATGGCCCCGCATTCTCCTCACTACTATTCAACATCTTCATCCAGCCCCTACGTACAATCTTAAAGAATCATAAGGTCCACTATCATCTCCTCCTATCTCTCCCATCACTCTTTCAGTGTTAGTTCTGGTGACTCCTCTTCTGCTGCTATCCCACTCTTAGTTGGTATACCCCAAGGATCTGTCTTGGGTCCGTTCCTTTTCTCTCTCTATGCTCAGTCCCTTGGTGCGCTCATCTCTTCCCATGGCTTTCAGTACCATTTTTATGCTTATGACTCCCAGATCTACCTCTCTATGCCTGAAATCTCTCTGGCAATCCAGACTCAGATCTCTGCCTGCCTTTCTGACATTGCTGCTTGATGTCTCACCATTGCTTGAAATTGAACATGACCAAGACTAAGCATCTTATCTTTCCCCCTAAAACCTCCTCTCCTCTTCCTCCTTTCTCAGTCTCTGTGGATAATTCTCTACTCCTTCCTGTTTCCTTGGCTCGCAACCTTGGGATTGTCTTTGACTCCTCTCCCTCCTTCTCCACACATATCCATCTGATAGCTAAGACCTGCCATTTCTTTCTCTATAACATCAACAAAATCTGCCCATTCCTTTCTGAACACACTACTAAGATGTTTATCCACTCCTTAATCACCTCCCGTCTTGTCTACTGTAACCTACTCCTTGCTGGTCTCCCTTTGAATCATCTCTCTTCCCTTCAATCTGTTCAACACTCTGCTGTGCGGCTAATCTTCAGCCAGTCTCGTCATGCCCATATTACCCCTCTTCTCAAGTCACTTCACTGGCTCCCTCTCTGTTTCCGCATCCAGTTCAAACTTCTCCTGCTGACCTATAAGTGCATTCACTCTGCAGCTCCTCACTACCTTTCTTCTCTTATCTCTCTTTACACCCCCCCCCTCCCTCGGGAACTCCGCTCTTCTGGCAAATTGCTTCTCTCTGGGTCCTTCTACTGCTAACTCCAGACTTTGCTCCTTTCATCTTGCTGCACCTTATGCCTGGAACAAACTACCTATGTCTGTACGCCTGGCAACTTCTCTGACCCTTTTCAAATCCAGGCTGAAAATTCACCTCTTCGCTGCTGCTTTTGGATCTTGACTCACCTGATCTCCTTATTTCTTTACCTTTCCCCCTTGTTTTATCCCTATCTACACCTTCTGTGTTGTCTGTCTTGACTAGATTGTAAGCTCTGATGAGCAGGGACTGTCTCTTACATGTCTGTGCAGCACTGCGTATGACTTGTAGTGCTATACAAATGCTCAGTAGTAGTAGTAATAGTTCTATCATATGTGAGCAACGTCATCCTAATCTACACACCATTATACACTACCAACCATGAGTACTTTACAATCAACCTATGCCTAGAATTTATCTTCCAATGGCTCTACAGCCACAACATGCACATTAACCCTCAAAAAACAGAAGTCCTTCACAGAACCAAAAACCCATCCTTCACCCCTCCAACTTTAGTCAATCTGGCCAATTTAACCCTACAAATCAACAACAAGTAAAATATCTGGTTATAACCCTGGATCAGCACTTGAGCTTCCACCACCACATTCAGCAAGTTACCAAGGTCACATACTTCAAGATGAAAACAATCCGACGCTTTCACCCCCTGCTGGACTATAACAACTTCAGAAATGCCTGCCAAGCCCCCATAACCCCCATCTTGGTCTACACAAATGTAGTATACCAGGGGCTCCCAAAATCAACCTTCTCCCCTTACAGCTTGCCCAGGACACGGCAGCCAGATAATCACAGGCACTGGTCCATGGGAACATATCACTCCACTCTGAAACAACTACACAGGCTCCCAATGCACATGAAGATGAAATACAAAGTAACATAGTAACATAGTATATGATGGCAGCTAAAGACCAGTATAGTCCATCTAGTTTGCCCAGCAAGGCAGCAAGAGAAGGTGCCCCTGCTGCTCTGTGCAGGTCACCCTTCCCCATGCCTTTGTTTAGGGGTGTACCCACCGCTCTGTGCATGTCACCCCTATTTGTTGAGATATAAGAGATTGTTAAGTTTATTTTGATTTTATCCTGTTGCTATAAAGGGATCCACTGTATCTGCCCATGCCATTTTGAATTCTGTCAGTGTATGTGCCCCCACCACTTCCATCGGGAGGGCATTCCAAGCATTCACGACCCTTTCAGTGAAAAAATAATTACTGGCAATGCCTTTCAATTTACCCCCTGCAGCTTCATGTTATGCCCTCTATTTTTACAGCTTCCCATCTTTGGAAGAGGTTTGTTTGTTTGTTCATTAATATTCTTAAGTATTTGAAGGTTTGAATCATATCTCCCCTGTCCCTCCTCTCCTCCAGAGGGTACATATTTAGGTCTTCAAGTCTCTTCTTATAAGTCTTCTGACACAGGCTCCAAATCATTTTGATTGGCTTCCTCTGAACTGTTTTCAGCCTTTTAATATCCTCTGAGAGATATGGTCTCCAGAACCGAACACAATATTCCAAGTTAGGCCTCCAGTGTGCATGTTGTGGCTGTAGAACCATTGGATCTCAAGGTACAGTGGCATGTACCTCTTCCTTTCTGCTGGTAATTCCTCTCTGTATGCAACCAGCATCCTTCTGGCTTTTTCCACTGCCTTGTCACACTGTTTTGCCACCTGAGATCCTCAGAAACAATCACTCCGAGGTCCTTCTCCTGGTCCGTGCACATCAACCTCTTGCCTCCTATCACATATAATTCCCTTGGATTTCTGCTTCCCAAGTGCATGACACTGCACCTTTTCACAATACAAAGTCTCATTAACCATATTCATGACCAAACACCACCTTTCATTAGACAATCTTTGCCATCTTCTACAACCACCCCTCAACAACAGGACGAGATTGTCCAATCACAATCTCCTTTTCCAATCGCTTTCACCCACTCCAATGCTTCTACTAATAACAGAGCTTTCTCCTAATATGCACCCACCATCTGGAACGCTCTCACCCTGGAATTACGTGCACTCACAGACCCAGGTGAATTCTGGCATAAGCTAAAGACCCTCCTCTTTCTAGAGCACTTTGGATATGACTCTTAGTTACCCCTTTACCCCATTATGACTATTTTCATGTCCAACCCCAACTCAGCTTTGCGTAAATAGTTATACTTCACCTTGCTAAGTATTATTATTGTTACCTATGTTCTATGTAATGTTACTTGTTCTATCTGTTCCCTGTAAACCACTGTGACTGGTAGATTCCACAGTATAAAAAAGTTGTTAAATAAAATAAAATAAATAAATAATAAATATTTTGGTGGACTGGGTGTCTCTACCAGAACCTACTATGATTGATTTATTCCTGGGTTGCTATAGCCCTCCACGCAATGAAACTGGCCATGCAATCAAATTTGATGACATAAGAATCCTGGAAAAAGAAGAATGTTGGTGGCTGAGAAGGATCAAAGAGGCAGTAGAGATAGTAAGACCCACAAAACCTCAATGGAGATAAAGGACCTAACATCAACCAAGCATGGCAACCCCTCTTTCACAGAAGGTTTAGTGCTAAGAAGGTCTGGTGCTAAAGACCAATGCTTTTTTTACCTTCCATTTAGATGAATATCTAAAGTATGAAGTTCTGCAAATGTCTTCTTTTGTTAAGGAAAGAACCCACTTCCTGCAACTTATGGGCACAGTGTCCAGTGTCAATAAGGTAAACTGGTTGGCCAGTTGGTCTCTCTGGATGTAAATTCCTTGTACAGCTCTATCCCTCAAGATGAGGCTTTACAGGTTTTGCAGGAAGTTGGGAGTAGGCAACCATGACATCAGCAAGTATGGACTGATTTTCTAGTTATTTTGGCTGAGTTAGCCTTTAAGAAAATGTATTCTTTTATGCCAATAAGATTTCTATCTCCAGATTTTTAGAACAGCTATGGAGCAACTTTTGTCCCTTTGCTAGCTAATTTGTATATGCAATTTTTTGAAGAGTTATGGGTTTATGGCTCTTCCTTTACTGTATATATCTCGGAATGGCAATATTACATAGATGATTTTTTTTGCTATGGGGAGGTTCTAAGGACCAACTAGAGCAATCTGAACAACTGTAACCCAACTATCCAATTTGTTATGAATTTTGATCAGTCAGTGATTACCTTTCTAGATGTTCGAATTTATAAAGGGATCGACCAATAGACCGAAACACATTTTTGAAATACAGTAGTTTTCATCCTGTACATTTACGTGATAACCTCCCGTATTCTCAATTTTTACGCTATCAGCCTATCTGCTCCTCTACTGCTGAATACCATGTGCAGGCAGCTGATCTGTGACAGAAGTTTCAGGATAGGGGCTATCCCACAAGAGTCTTGTCTAAGGCCTATAAGAGAGCCCACAGTAACCACTGTAAGTGGCTACTGGCACAACCTTCTAGTGTAACTACTGAAGAGGATACAATTACTTGTGTTTTACAATATTCAGCATTAACTGTATGCATTGCTTCTATTCTTAAGCAATGCTGGGCATTCAGAAAGACATCTGAAAGGGTGACCATGGGAAATTATTAGTACAACAAGAGCAACAGTGGATTTATACATTGAACACTGAAGCCTAGTGGCCTTAACAATTTGATAGAATGGGGAGTGTTGTTGTAGTGCTTTTTGGAATGAGCCTCTTGGATTTCCTTACTTTTTGAGGAAGCCTCTCCTCTTGCAAGCCCATTGGCTCTCTTTCGGTGTACTTGAGTTTAAATGTGAGTGTGATGTCAGATGCTGGTGATAGCAATTGCAAATGCAGAAGTCCCTGATGCAGCTATGGAGCAAAACAAAGATCTTTGTCAGGCTATTTGGATGAAAAAAGCTCTCACGAGGACTAGAGAATTTCAACTTTCCTACAGATAAGTGATACTAATGCTCTTTGTATATCAAGGTTCTACTGTAGCATAATGTTGGATTTTGTTCTGTTTTTGTAGGTTTGATGATTAAAAATTAAAATATAAAAAAACGATATGTTGAGGAATACACAGTGGAACAAGATAGATGAAAGAAGACTACTGATTTTTATAAATTATTGTGGATGCTTTTCTATGAGGAGTTTTTTCTGACCAATGATGTTGGCATGTACAGTATGTTCAGTCCCTTCTAGGAAAGGATTTCCTCCTGTGCTGAACTGAGGGACTAGATACAAAGTAACACTGAGGTCTTTTTCTCCTCATAAATAGTGATTGTTTCTTTAGAAGTGCCCTCAGGAGAGTTTTCCTATGATTATTTTGTTGCAAGGGATTTATATATATATTTTTTTTTTTGGGTCCCTTTTTTGGTATCGTTTGGTTGCTATATATAAAACTAACCCATGTAGAGAACTGCCCCTAAATAATTAATCTTAACTATACCTGTTTCATTTTTCTGAATTCGAGCCAGGGTCTCCTGGAATAAATTGAATCATTCTTCAGGACAAGAGCTCTTGCCAGATCAGAAATGGCCCACAAAACTAACGCTCAAATAAAAAGCTTAAAGTTAGATAAAGAAAACGTGAAGGAGGAGAATCAATTGACAGATCTGTGGCTCCCAGCAAGTCTCTTCTCTCTTCAATAGTGGGAGAACTACCAGCTTAGGAAAGAAGCTGTTATGTAGTCCGTGTTCCATTGCTCTGCTCCACAGCTTGAGGCTCCAAAGCAACGCTGCAATCCTACACCACTTCCCATGACAAACCTGACATGGTTCTGTCCCTATCGCATAGTTTGGACTGCAACATCATCAAGAGGTGCCTGTGCAAACAGAACATATGGAGGAGGAACTAGCTGTGAAGGAATACACAGCTCTGGAATGAAAGAGATGTTGGGTCCCATATCTGCCATTGGTTCACCCCTCTCCAACAGCAGCTCATGCAGATTTGCACCAGACAACCCTTGAGCTAGGGCCTTGGGAAGGAGGGAAGGACCAGACCAGGGCTCCAAGGGGAAAATCCCTGCTTCTCCCTTTCTGTTTGACCCAGGGCCGGATTTACCTATACGCCAGCTACGCCGTGGCGTAGGGCCCACAGCTGGCAAGGGCCCACAAAAATTGAACAAATTGTTAGCTTTTTTAAAATTAAATTTAAAAAAAAAACGCTGGCTGCTGCCGCGGCAGCATGGACTGTCCCAAGGGGCCCCCTCTGCTGCCGTGGCAGCATGGACTGTCCCGCGGGGCCTCCTCTGCCCGGCTGAGCCCCTCCGTGCCAGCTTTGAGAGGCGCGAAGGGAGAGTGTTTCCCTCGCGTCTCTGTTAAGCCCGCAGGGGCTGATGGGAAATTTCCCATCTGCCCCTGCAGGCTTAACAGAGACGCGAGGGAGACACTCTCCCTTTGCGCCTCTCAAAGCCGGCACGGAGGGGCTCAGCCGTCGCGGAGGGAGGGATTCAGCCGGGCAGAGGAAGCCCCGCGGGACAGTCCATGCTGCCGCGGCAGCAGACAGCGTTTTTTTTTTTTTTAAATTAAATTGTACTTGAGCCGATGGGGGGGGGGGGGCTGGGGCGGGAAATGGGCTGGAAATGGGCTGGGGGGGTTAAGACTGGAGGTGGGCTGACATGAAGAAACCAGAAGAACGTGGCTGGAGCAATTGCAGCTGAAAAAAAATGCACAAAAGGTAGAAAAATATCTCTTTAATTTGAATTTATTAATTGGAATATGTCAGCTCTGGTAAATGTGCATCATTAACGTCTGCACTTTGTGTAGTACAAGAGCAAATTAATGTATAGTTTTATTTCTACAGTGTTGTACATTCCAAGTTTGGCTTTTGGGATTCCCAGTTTAATTATGACATCAGGGCCAACAGCGCGCAGCTGATCCGGCGTGCTCGTTTTTATCTTTTCTGGGGGCCCACAATTTTTGTTGGCGTAGGGCCTCACTCAAGGTAAATCCGGCCCTGGTCTGACCATATCAGCAAGTAAATATAAAAAGAAAACAGAGAATGAGCAGGAGCATGTCACCTGCTACTGCTATCTTGGATCTGTGTCTCGGGTCTAGAGAGCTTGTAATCACCACATCTACTGTGTCACTGGATGAAAAGGTTTTAGCAGGACTAGCCACAACCTATACTCAGGGCCGGCACTACCATTAGGTGAACTAGGGGGTTGCCAAGTGCATCGGCATTCTGGGAGTTCCCCACTGCCACTGCTGCCTCTCTGCTCCAGATGTCTGCGTCAGAGGGGGGGGGGGGAGCAGCAGGTCATAGATTTGCAGGAACTGCGATGCAGAACCAGAGAGTTCAGGTAAGTGCTGCTTCACTGTTTCAATGTCATTGCAGCCGCTGCAGGCCCCAGAGAGGGTTGGTGGTAGCAAAAGGGGGACGGAGGTGTCAGGACAGAGTGCCTCTAATTCTTCAACCGACCCTTCCTATATGCTTCTATTGTTGAGAATACAGAAAATAAGATCTTCCCTTTCCATGGTTATGAGTGCACTGCCTGATGTTGCACTAGTTACCTATCCCAAATCACAGAACACGACGTATACATCTGCTAGCCCTGACTCAGATAGCATTGTGATTTTGTCAGGATAAAATATGGAAGATGCTTCTGAATTGTTCATTATCAGTAGAGAAGAGAAATTGAATTTTGTTCCTGTTAAAACAGAGGAAGGACTTTGAAAAGAATCTCTCTTTTTTGTGCGCGTTTCCATGAGGAAATATCTGATGTGGATATATAAAAATAACTTTCAAAATGTTTGCATACTTATTTCATCTCAAGAATTCCCTTTCTTCAACCCCAATGACTTTAATTGTTGACCTACTATTGAAAAACAAAGTTCATCCACAGGAGTGGGTTGGGCATATAACTCTGTATAGGTTACTTATTGATACTTGATCCCTGCCATTTGTCCATATATTTTTTTTTTTTTTATTTATTTAACAGTATTTCTAAACCGCCTTATCTTATTAATCAAGGTGGTATCACAGCAAACAATCGGGTAAAGTGAGTGTGTTAAACATGCAGTGAGGGTGAAATTTAGTTGAGTGTGTGTTGTATTGTGTGCTAGATTGGTTTGAGCTATGTACAATGTGTGTTGTATTGTGTGCTAGAATGGTTTGAGCTATGTACAATGTGGGCTATGTACAGTGGTGCTAAAAATATTTTCTATACATTTATTTATTTTTATTTTATTTATTAACAATTCTTATATACCACACTATTAGACATCAGCGCGGTTTACATTGAACAGAAAACATCCGACAGTTTACACATGTCTGGTCGTTACATTTAACAGGAAGTATAACTTGGCGAAATAGGGGAAACTAAATACAATGCAGGGTTATCTGATAAAGGATATCCTGGTTAACTATATACAACAGTGGTACAATAGTATATGGAACAACTTGTTATTTACATTGTGAAGTTGGTCTGTGTTTAGGCGGAATCATGAGCTGTTATACATTCTCTGAGGTTATGTGATGTGTCCATAGTGTTCTATGAACAGCATGGTTATAGAACAGCATATATATTATATGGGAAGTGGCAGAATTTTGCTGCTCTCTGTATAGATTGAATCCCTGCCCCTGGAATGCCTCCAAGTCTGTTTACTACAGGAAAATTAAAAAAAATTATAATAATTTATGTGGTTGGCACCTGATGCCGGCTGCATAGCTCCTTTTGAATACTGGACCCTTATTTTTTACATTGTTGATTTGAAAAGTCAGATTATGCCAAATCCCCGTCTCCAGAAAGAAACCAGGGGATTGTCAGTTAATGGTTTCTTTGGAATCCATATAAGCCATATTTTGATACGACGAAATATCAGTGCAATGAAATGAAAATAAAGGGGAGCAATTTTCAGCAGACAGGCAATTTAAGAATTGGTGCTTAAATTAATATCAATAGGCAGCACCACTGAATGTGAGGGAAGAGTGGCTCAGTGGTTGGGACAGGTTCCCTCAGGCCAGAGGGCCAAGGATTCAATTCCCACATGGGGACAAGTAACCTCAGGCTGGAGGGACTGGGGTCTCTAGTCCCATGGCTACATCTAGGGCAAGCCACTTAACCCTCCATTGCCTCAGGCACACTTAGATTGTGAGCCCCTTTGGTGATAAGGGAATAAAAAGTACCTGTTGGTATATGCATACATAGAGAGAGGGAGGAGAAGCCTAGTGGTTGGGGCAAGTTACCTCAGGCCAGAAGGTCAGGGTTTCAAATCCCACTAGAGGACAGCAACCTTGGGCCAGAAGGACTGAGGTTTCTAGTCCTACAGGTGCTCCTTGAGGTCTTGGGCAAGCCACCTAACCCTCCATAGCCCATGTTCCCTGCAAAACTAGTTATCTCCAAGTTATAATGCCCTGTTCAAATGTAATTTCAGTTTGTTCAGTGTAAACCACCTTGATATCATGAAAGGCAGTATATAAGAAATGTTAAATAAATAAATGATTGTAAAACTGCTCTGATGTGCAAGTAAAGGGTGGTATATCAAGAACCATAACCATAATGCATGTTTTACAGTGACCATCACCATGGCTGCATAGTATCAGGTCTAAACTAATTGAATAGCTTATCTGCATCAATTTTTGTGCGACCCTCACTCTGCTCTTTTTCAATACAGTTAGTATTAGGGCAGTAAGACATATTTTCAGCCTGACACTAACTGTAGAGTGACTGGAAATACATGGATAGCGGAGTTATACATTTGATGACTGCTGGTGAATGCATAACTCCATGTGAAAACTGACCCAAATATGATTTGACCATGGTTACACAGAAATCCCATGGCAGTAGCTAGACAAATTTAAATTCAGTACAAACATAAGAACATAAGAAATGCCATACTGCATCAGACCAAGGTCCATCAAGCCCGCTATCCTGTTTCTAACAGTGGCCAATCCAAGTTCCAAGTACCTGGCAGGTTCCCAGAAAGGCACACAGGTTCCATAATGCTTGTTGTGCGGCAAACAGTGGATTTCCCTGGTCCTTTTTAATAATGGTTTATGGATCCTTTCCTCCAGGAACTTGTCCAAACCTTTTTTAACCCTGGTAGTACCGATGGGGTCAAAAGTGACCCCAATTCAAGTTTCACAACGCGTATCTCGGAAACTAGTTGTTAAAGAATGCAATCTTTTTATGACTTTTCACATGTCAATATTCTCTTTATATTGCGCCATGAGAGGAATAATTTTCATCCGCTAGGTGGCGCTAGTGATGAATTGCAGCACAGAGTATCAGTGGGGTCATTTTTGACCCAAGTTGCTTACATCCGGTTTGGATCATGATACAATTTGCAGTTTTGTGAATTTTTTGATCTGACAAAGGTATTTATCATTAATTATGTATCATTTTTTTTGTACTCTTATTTTATGAAAATTTACACATTTTCTGTAATTGATATCATATGTTCTCTCATTATTTCCAATGAAATCTTAAGGCTTTCAGCTCGTTCATCATGATTATAGTACACCTATAGTAAAACTGCTTTGCGTTTTATCCAACTTTATCTTTGTTTATTTATTTTAGGCTATTGTTAATGATGTCAAAACGAAAGTATTCAGCTGCCCAAGTAAGAGAAATATTGTAATGAGATGCTGACAGTGACGGCTCTGAGTCGTCTGATGATGCAGCATATTCAGCAAGCGAAGAAGCATATCAGCCAAGTTCGGGCGATAAATCTGATGATGACAATCATGATTCAGATGGCGACAGCAGTTGGTCGCCAAGTGAATGTGAGACTGATGTTGAGCCAGTAACATTGCCTGCAGCAAAGAGTCAAGTTTCAGGTCGAGGCAAAGGTCGAGGCTGTGCTGGACGGGGAAGAAGGCAGGAGTCCTCGGTGTCAGTATCATCTGTGAGGAATCTTAGCTGTGGTCATAGAGCAGCTAAGAGGTCATTAACTATAAGCACAAATGTTGCCATTGAAGCCAATGTATCTAAGGATGCCACATCATGGAACAGGAAACCTATAAAGCAAGCTGCTGGAAGATACGCCAGAGCTAATGTCATGCCCGTACAACAAGATCCTACAAGATATGATGTACGAAATGTTGATGGCCCTCTCGCAGCATTCCACTTGTTCATGAGGAAGAACTTATTGAATGAAATCATGATGTGACAAGCAAACAAGGAAGACACATTTATGATGACACCTGGAAAGATTTGACAGACAGAGAATTTCAACGTTTTCTTGGACTTCTGATCCTCTCAGGCATGTACAAGTCATGAAATGAATCCATAGTTTAGTTGTGGAACCTTGAAGATGGTCGTTCTGTTTTTGGCAAAAATATGGCCCATAACCGTTTTCAGCAAATTTCTTGTGCTCTCAGATTTGATGATGCAACCAACAGACGTGAACAATGAGGCATGGATAAGCTTGCAACAATCAGACACGTTTTTGATACCTGGGAAGCAACTCTAAGTGACGCCTCTGTTCCTGGTGAAAATGTTACCGTGGATGAGCAACTGCTTACATTTCATGGCCATGTTCCGTTCAGACAATATATTCCCAGCAAACCTGGGAAATATGGCATAAAGCTTTGGATGTTGTGTGACAGTGCAACCTCATATGTTCTGCGTCTTCAAGTATATACAGGAAGGGAACTCAGACAAAACAGGGAACAGAATCAGGGTGAAAGGGTTGTGCTGCAACTCACTGAAGGATTGACGCGATCTGGCAGAAATGTTAATGTTGACAATTTCTTCTGCAGTTTATCCCTGTCACGGAAATTGCTAGAAAAACAAATGACACTTTTGGGGACAATTCGAAAGAAAAGAAAAGAATTACCTCCAGAATTTTTAACAGCAAAGGGCTGAGAGGTATTCACTTCACTGTTTGCCTTTCGCGATGATGCCAGCAGCTCCCGGCACCATCATCAGCTCTCCCTGCAGGGGATCGAGCCTCCAGAGCGGGAGCCCGGCCTTCCAGCGTGCTGCCCAATCGGGGCAGGCACCCAACATTTAAAAACAGAGGCGCCATCCGGCGCGGCAAACCAGCAGCTCCCGGCACCATCATCAGTTCTCCCTGCAGGGGATCGAGCCTCCAGAGCGGGAGCCTGGCCTTCCAGCGTGCTGCCCAATCGGGGCAGGCACCCAACATTTAAAAACAGAGGCACCATCCGGCGTGCCCGCGCCTGAGGGCCTCGCCAGAGGGCCCTTTGGCTTGGCCCTTAGGCGCGGGCCCGAAGAAAAGGGTACACAAAACACCTGCTCCTGCTGTCCCTGCCTCATTCATCAACTATCTAGCTCCAGACAGC
This sequence comes from Ichthyophis bannanicus, assembly GCA_033557465.1. Classification (NCBI taxonomy): domain Eukaryota; kingdom Metazoa; phylum Chordata; class Amphibia; order Gymnophiona; family Ichthyophiidae; genus Ichthyophis; species Ichthyophis bannanicus. The sequence continues at coordinate 1,545,283,201 of CM066031.1, forward strand.
GAACACTCGTACTACTCCATCTCTACAACAACGAGTCATGTACACCTTGCCTAAGGAAATCAACCTAACTACTAAACTGCCTACAGATCTATAAGGTGAATTAACTTAACCACGTTTATAGTGTCTAATGCATATTGACTAATTTGAATCTGTGTTTAACCATCCACAATGTAATAACCTCTCAAATGCCTATATAATATCTCATTCTATTTATAATCTGTAGGTTGAACAGTTTACTGTATAGTGATCAAACATAAATATTAATAGTAACTATTCAGAGATCCATCCAACCAGAAGTTGATATTTAACCTGTTGACCTCACCAAACGCTCTCAGAAGCAGAAACTCATATTAAGTTAACCAGACACAACCAACACACCACAACTATGGCTATATCTTTGCTTTCTCTCACTCTGATTTACCCCCTGACCAGTACTTTTTACGAAGCTACTGCTTTTACACAGGGTGATAACCCTATCCCACTACTCAGCACAAGTAGGAAATATTACCATAACCAATACCAACCACCCCCAAATCCCTACCACAAAAGGCAGTCACATTTACTCTGTCACACTTGAACCCGCAACAACAACAAACTTTAAGGAAGAATAGAACCAAAAAGCCCTCAAGTGCGCCCTTATCAATGCACGATCCATCCACAACAAATGGCCTGCCATCACAGACCTACTTTCAAATCTCAACCTAGATATCCTATTGGTTACTGAAACGTGGTTGTCAGACACTGATAATGCTATACTAAATCAAATCACCCCACCTAATTTCTCGATCTTCACATGCAACAGAGAAAGCAGAAGAGGAGGTGGTGTCCTCATCCTAGCAAAAACTGCACTACAATACCGGATTAACTTCACCAAGACAACGCCACACCTAAATATGTTAACAGTCTCCAACAAACATAACACTATAAACCTTATTTACAGGGCACCCGGCACCGTGTCAGATGAACTCTCTGATGTGATCGACCTAGCCTGTAATCCTCAAGACACCTACAAAACAAACTGGTTGATGGGAGACTTTAACCTTGCATCCACTCAGCACGAACTAGCTAATACCTTCCTAGAAGCAATGTCCAATCTAGGATACAAACAGGTCGTAAAAGACCCCACCCACCAACAAGGCAACCTCCTTGACCTAATCTTCATTCTACCTAGAGATTCTAGCAGGCTAAGTCAAATTGAATTATCAGTCACCCCTGACCCCTGGTCCGACCATAACCTAATAATATTTCAGATACCAATGATACAAACAACAGACTGCTGCCCAATTACAGGTAAACCTGAGAAACCAACCCGCTTCAAACAACTAGACAGAGAGCTGATCACTCAGCAGGTACTCCCAAAATTATCTAAACCATCTGCTAACCTCAACGAAATGCTCACAAACTGGAATAATACCCTCACTCAGTATGCCCAACATCCAAGCAATGACAAAGAACCTACAACCAATAGTCATTCTTTCAAGAAGCAGAACACTCCGTGGTTCTCCTCCAAACTACGATCCTCATTACTACATTTGAAAAAACTGGAGAGAAAGTGGAGACGGACCCGCAGTTCAACAGATCAATCTACATATCTAGAACATCTGAAAAATCATAGGGACTCAACGTGGACAGAGAGAAAAAAATTCCATGCCGAGCTTCTTAACCGCTCGTTAAATAAGCTTCGTGACCTTTTCAAACTAGTAAAATTACTGACCAGCCAACTTCCCCAACCACAACAGGAGTATATCCAACCCCAGGCATACGCTAACTACATCCAATCTAAAGCAATAAAAGTAATTACTACTACACCTTGTGAACCCTATCAGAACCCCCACATACATTCTCCACTCACCAAGCTCTCACCCCCATCAGTGAAAACCATTGAGGAAACAATTGCCAACCTCAATACCACGACAGCACCGAATGACCCATGCCCAGCGCACTGGATCAGAACAATGCGCTCAAAATTAAGCCCATTCATAGCTGATATCGCAAAGCAATCTTTTACAACTGGAATCTTCCCAGACGCCCTTAAGAAAACATCCATACAACCTTTACTGAAAAATAACCAGCTCGATCCAAAGAAAGAGGACTCCTATCGACCAATCTCCAGTATCCCTTTCCTAGCCAAAATACTCGAAAAAACAACTCAAAGACAGATTCAACAGCACATTGACACAACCTCCCCTCTAGACCCATGTCAACATGGCTTCAGAGAGGCGCACGGCGTAGAAACCCTATTAACTTCATTAACAAACACACTCACCAATGGGATAGACAACATTAAGAAAGGCTTTGCTCTGATCTTCCTGGATATTTCTGCGGCGTTCGACTCAGTTGATCACGAACAACTCCTGATGAGACTCCATGCAAAGGGAATCCATGACCGTGCATGGGACTGGTGTAAGTCTTACCTTCAAGAAAGATGGCAGCAAGTTCGGGTCGGCAGCAAGACATCAGAACCCTTCCAGCAAAGACAGGGAGTACCACAAGGATCGTCATTATCCGCACTATTTTTCAATGTTTATATGCAGCCAATCTGCGACATAACCCGCTCCTTCGGCATATCCTGCCTCATTTATTTATTTATTTATTTAACACTCATTTTTATACCGCATCTTCCAGAGATCAGTTGCGGTGTACAAATAACAACAATTAACAAAGCGAAGTTTGTTTTACATAGAACATCTTAATTTTACATAGAACATCTTAAAATATCATAGAACATAGAACATCTTAAAATATCATAAATTAAACAAAGTTAAGTCTAGGAAACTAAACAGTGAATTTAAACTGGAACCGTGTTAAAACAATTAACTATTAACAATTAACAATTAACAATTAACCGTTAAAGGATGTCTTCAACAGATCCTTGGAAACAGGAGAGGTTCCTCAGGACTGGAGAATGGCTGATGTCGTACCTCTACACAAAAGTGGTGACAGGGAAGAAGTGTCAAACTACAGACCCGTGAGCCTTACCTCGGTGGCAGGAAAAGTAATGGAGGCGCTCCTGAAAGAGCGAATAGTGAACTTTCTGAAAACCAACAGCTTGCAAGACCCGAGGCAACATGGTTTTACCGAAGGACGATCTTGCCAGACAAATCTGATCGAGTTCTTTGACTGCGTGACGAGGGAACTAGATCAGGGGCATGCAATGGATGTCATCTACCTGGATTTCAGCAAAGCCTTTGATACTGTTCCTCATAGGAGGCTTATCAACAAACTCAGTAGCTTGGGGATGGGTCCCAAGATGGTAAACTGGATTAGAAATTGGCTGACTGACAGACGACAGAAGGTGATTGTACATGGAGCTCACTCGGATGAGAGGAAGGTGATTAGCGGGGTGCCCCAGGGTTCGGTCCTGGGCCCGGCACTGTTCAATGTATTTGTGAGTGATATTGCTGAAGGACTGAATGGAAAAGTCTGTCTTTTTGCAGACGACACAAAAATTTGCAACAGAGTGGACTCCCCTGAGGGAGTGGTTAACATGAAGAAAGATCTACAAAAGCTGGAAGACTGGTCTAAAGCTTGGCAACTACGATTTAATGCAAAAAAGTGCAGTGTCATGCACTTGGGTAGCAGAAATCCAAGAGAAATGTACAAGATAGGGGGAGAAAGGTTGGTATGCACAGTTCAGGAAAAAGACCTTGGTGTGATTATCTCTGCTGATCTCAAGGTGGCAAAACAGTGCGACAAGGCGGTGGCAAAAGCCAGGAGGATGTTGGGCTGCATACAAAGAGGGATTACCAGCAGAAAAGAAGAGGTACTTATGCCACTGTATAGGTCACTGGTGAGGCCTCACTTGGAATACTGCGTTCAGTTTTGGAGACCATATCTTGCAAAGGATGTAAAAAGACTGGAGACTGTTCAGAGGAAGGCGACCAAAATGATTTGGAGCCTGCGTCAGAAGCCTTATGAGAAGAGACTTGAAGACCTAAATATGTATACCTTGGAGGAAAGGAGGCACAGGGGAGATATGATTCAGACCTTTAAATACTTAAAGAGAAATGATGAACAAACAAACCTCTTCCAAAGACGGGGAACCTGTAAAACTAGAGGGCATAACATGAAACTGCAAGGGGGTAAATTGAAAGGCAATGTCAGGAAATATTTTTTCACTGAAAGGGTGGTGGATGCTTGGAATGCCCTCCCGATGGAAGTGGTAGGGGCGAACACGGTGACGGAATTCAAGAAGGCATGGGACAAACACAGAGGATCCCTTTACAGAAATAGGAAAAAAAACAAAATAAACGGTACCATCTAACTTCCGAACCATATAACGTCTTAGGGGTGTCCTATATGGAGTGGTGGGTTTACCCCTGAACAAGGATATGGAGAGGGGTGGCCTGCGCGGAGCGACAGGTGCACCTACTCTTGCCATCTCGCTGGGCAGACTGGATGGACCATGCTGGTCTTTATCTGCCGTCAACTACTATGTTACTATGTTACTATGTTACTATGTAACTAACAAAATGTAGTGTCTATATACATAAGATAGTACATAACAGATATAACTATATACATGAGGGGGTATTAGGGCATAAGAGATTGGATCGTCATTTCGTTTGAGTTATGTGTGTTGTCCATTTAGGTGGGAGGTTTGTGCTTTGTGTGGTCAGTTACCTGTTTAGCCTTTATCTAAGTTGAGTGCAAGGTTTTCCATGGTGTTGTAGTGTTTAGTGAATAGATACGTTTTTAATTTTTTGCGGAATTCCATGATCTCTGTTAGTGATCGTAGATCCTCTGGTAGGGAATTCCAGATAGTTGGAGCTATGTGAGAGAAGGCTCTATTGTTGGTTAATTTATGTGCTTTTATGAAGTCCTTCGGAATCTTTAGTTTATTTAATTGTTCTTTTCTGTGAGTAGGTTTAGGTGTTTCTTTGCATATTAGATTACATAGTGTAGTCGGAGCCATGTCATTTAATGCTTTGAATGAGGTTATTATTGTTTTATATATTATCCTGCTTTGTATTGGTAACCAATGAAGGGATGCTAGTATTGGTGTTATGTGTTGGAGTGAGTTTATTTTTAGTATAATTCTTGCCGTTGCATTTTGGGCTAGTTGAATTCTTTTAATGTTCTGTTTTGAAATGCCCATAAGTATTAGGTTAGCGAAATCAAAGTGAGGGGTTATGATAGCTTGTGTTATATTAATGAAATCTTGTACAAATACTAGCGGGCGTAGTTGTTTGAGAATTTTAAGTTTGAAATAGATTTTCTTTATGGTGTTTCTAATGTGGGTTTCCATTGTAAGGTGTGTATGCGGATGACGTCTTGCTATTCACATCTATAACAGTCGCATGCCCAGATTTCACAATGTTGACTAAATGCTTCGACGCAATAACAGACTGGCTCTTTAATCAGAACCTACGTATAAATTTCAAAAAGACAGAAGTGCTATTTATCACACGGAACAAAGACTTCTCCCCGCCATCAACACTAAAAGTTAGAGACGCAGAACTTCCGGTCAAATCCAACATACGCTATCTAGGGTTAATATTAGACCAACACTTGGACTTCAAAGATCACATCAGGCGCACAGTAAGATCTATTTACTTCAAAATCAAAACCCTCCGCCACCTGAGACCCATGATGGAAACTGACGACTTCCGAACTATTTTACAGGCCCTAGTGACACCTCACTTTGACTACGCTAATATAATACTACATGGCCTCCCAAAAAATACTCTAAACCCGCTACAGTTAGCTATGAATGCGGCAGCTCGTGTCCTCTTAGGAGTATCCAGAAAAGACCACATCTCACCTATATTAAAAGAGCTCCACTGGCTCCCAATAAGTTGCAGAATCACCTATAAAGCCCTCCTCATCACCTTTAAAGCATTCAATAAAACATTACCCTCCTCAATTGCAGATCTGCTCACTCACACCCCCAACAACAAATCCAGAAGAGCACTTGCGGAAAATACTCTAGTTATACCAAGTGGATCTATAAAACTTAACCAATCAACCATCAATAGAGCATTTACAAGCTATGCCCCCAGGTGTTGGAACAAACTCCGTTCTAGCATAAGGGCAGTCAGGGACCTCACTCAATTTAGAAAGGCCCTCAAACATCACTTGTTCATCATGCACTTTACACAACTCGATGACTCCCCCTCTACCCACACACTCACTCAGCTCCACGATTCCCCCTCCACCCACTCACTCACTCAATCATGTCAACCGTGAACACATACACACTAAAGCTGCATCCTAAATGTACATCATATGATATTACAGAACTTCAACTCTTCCTGATCAGGAGAGTTCAAACACGCAGTAATCTAATTCTCATTGTAAAACCTGTTATGAGTTCAACCTGTTTAATCACTTGTAGCATAATTTCATATGTATATAGTTTCCCCAGTTAAACCCATGTTAAAACCCTGTTTTATGTAAACGAAGGACAAAATCTGTATGTCCAAGTGTTTATTGTTCGATGTAAACCGCACTGATGAGAAATAGCGCAGTATATAAGAAATGTTAAATAAAATAAATAAAAATAAAATATTTCACTGTTTGCCTTTCGCAATGATGCCACTCTGGTTTCCTATTGCCCGAAAAAAGGAAAAGTAGTTGTTGTTCTGAGCAGTTTGCATGATAAAGAAGAAGTAGATAACATACGTCCAGACAAAAAAAACACGCATGATCTTGGACTATAATTCTAGTAAAGGTGGAGCAGATACGACAGATCAAATGCTGCGCACGTATACCACAAAATGAATGACAAGACGCTGGCCAGTGACAATCTTCTACAACATGTTGGAAATCAGTGCTTTGAATGCCTTCATTGTTTGGATGTCACTAAATCCAGAATGGCAGTCCAAGTCAAAGCACAGACGTCATCTATTCCTCTTGGAATTAGGAAGGCAGCTGCTTCAGAGTAATTGCAGCGAGACTTCTTCCAGCATTGAAGAAACCACTGATGCTGTTTGCAATGTCGGGATCCCAAAGAAAAGGGCAAGGTGTCACTGCTGTTCCAGAGAAAAAGACAAGAAAAGCAGCATAGTTTGCACCTCCTGCAAGTGCAATGTTTGTAAAGAACATTCAGAAATTGTCTGTGTCTCATGTAAAACCCTCTCGCGCCGAGGAAGTTTCTCCAGGGCCATGTGCCCATGAGGGAAGGGTTAGGACAGCCGTTATAGTTGGTGATTCGATCATTAGTGGAGGAGTGGCCTAGTGGTTGGGGCAAGGTACTTCAGGCCGGAAGGTCGGAGGTTCAAATCCAACTAGAGGACAGCAACCTTGGGCTGGAAGGACTGGGGTTTCTAGTCCCACAGGTGCTCCTTGTGGTCTTGGGCAAGCCACTTAACCCTCCATAGCCCATGTTCCCTGTAAAATAGTTATCTCCAAGTTATAATGCCCTGTTCAATGTAATTTCAGTTTGTTCAATGTAAACCGCACTGATGCAGAATAGCACGGTATATAAGAGAATGTAAATAAATAAATAAAAATTAGGCATGTAGATAGCTGGGTGGCTGGTGGATGTGAGGATCGCCTGGTAACATGCCTGCCTGGTGTGAAGGTAGCGGACCTCACGCACCACCTTAGATAGAGCTGGGGAGGAGTCTGCTGTCTTGGTACATGTCGGTACCAATGACATAGGAAAATGTGGTAGGGAGGTTCTGGAGGCTAAATTTAGGCTTTTAGGTGGGAAGTTGAAATTCAGAACTTCCAGGGTAGCGTTCTCCGAAATGCTTCCCGTTCCACGTGCAGGACCCAAAAGGCAGGTAGAGCTCCGGAGTCTCAATGCGTGGATGAGACAATGGTGCAGAGATGAGGGGTTTGGATTTGTTAGGAACTGGGGTACATTCTGGGGAAAGGAGGGGCTCTTCCGAAGGGATGGGCTTCACCTTAACCGGGATGGAACCAGGCTGCTGGCATTAACCTTTAAAAAGGAGATAGAGCAGCTTTTAAACTAGATAATAGGGGAAAGCTCACAGTCGCCCAAGAGCAGATGGTTCGGAAGAATGTATCCTTGAAGGATACTACCAAAAGCAGAGAGGTTCCAAAAAAGAGTAAAGTAGCCCAAATGCCATCGAGTATGGAGCAGACAGAGCTTAAAGATCCCAAATTACCCATGTCTACCAATCGCCAAATTAATATGAATAAAATACAGTCTCTAAAATGCTTGTATGCAAATGCTAGAAGTCTAAAAAATAAGTAATGATAGAGCTGATCAAATTGGTGGAGGGGTTGCGCTCTATGTTAGAGAGGGCATTGAGTCAGAAAGGATTAAAGTTTTGCAGGAAACAAAATTTGCTGTAGAATCTCTATGGATTGAAATTCCATGTAAAAAGGGAAAGGCAATGGCAGTGGGGGTGTACTATCGACCGCCTGGGCAGAATGAACAAATGGATGATGAGATGCTCAAAGAAATCAAGGAAGCTAACAAAAGTTAGAGCGCGGTAATAATAATGGGCGATTTCAATTACCCCAGTATCGACTGAGTCAGTGTCACGGCAGGACATGCTAGGGAGATAAAGTTCCTAGATGACATAAATGAACCGACCAGAGGGGAAGCCATATTAGACCTAGTCCTTAGTGGAACACCAGATCTAGTGCAAGAGATAAGGGTGTTGGGGCCACTTGGCAATAGTGATCATAGCATGATCGCCTTTGATTTAATTAGTAGAGGAGGGATAGTAAGGAAATCCACAGTACTACCTTTTAACTTTCGAAAGGGAGACTATGATAAAATGAGGAAAATAGTTAAGAAAAAACTAAAAGGAGCAGTTGCAAAGGTTAAAGACTTACATAAAGCTTGGGTGTTGTTGAAAAATACTATCTTGGAAGCCCAGACCAGCTGTATTCCACGCTTTAAGAAAAGTGGAAGGAAGTCCAAAAAACTGCCAGCATGGTTTAAAGGTGAGGTCAGAGAGGCTGTTGTTGCCAAGAAAGCATCTTTCAGGAAATGGAAAAAAGAGCCAAACGATGAAACCTGGAAACAGCACAAGCACTGGCAGGTCAAATGCAAGTCATTGATAAAGAAGGCAAAGAGAGAATTTGAGAAGAAGCTTGCTGCAGAAGGAAAAACACAAAATAAAGATTTTTTCAAGTACATTCGTAGCAAAAAACCTGTGAGTCAGTTGGACCATTAGATGATAGAGGAGTTAAAGGGGCACTAAGAGGCGACAAGGCGATAACGGAGAAACTGAATGAATTCCTTGCTTCGGTCCTTACTGAAGAAGATGTAGGGATGTTACCCATGACTGAAGTGGTATTTAAAGGTGCAGAGGAATTGAAGGAAATATCGAGACATTGGGAAGATGTATTACAACTATTAGATAAACTGAAGAGTAGCAAATCACCTGGGCTGGATGGTAGACATCCAAGGGTGTTGAAAGAACTGAAATATGAGATTGCAGACCTGCTATTAGTAATCTGTGAACTATCATTAAAATCATCTCTAATACCTGAAGATTGGCGGATTGCCAATGTAACACGAATTTTTAAAAAGGGTTTGAGGGGTGATCCTGGAAACTACAGACCGGTGAGCCTGACGTCAGTACCGGGAAAAATGGTAGAAACCATCATAAAGAATAAAATTACTCAGCATGTAGATAGTCATGGCCTAATGGGAGACAGCCAACATGGCTTTAGACAAGGAAGATCTTGTCTTACTAATCTGTTATGTTTTTTTGAAAGTGTGAATAAACAAGTGGACAAAGGTGAGTCGGTTGATATAGTGTATCTGAACTTTCAGAAAGCCTTTGACAAGGTCCTTCATCAGAGACTTTTGGCAAAACTAAAGAGTCATGGGATAGGAGGCAGTGTACTACTGTGGATCAGGAACTGGTTAAAAGATGGAAAGCAGAGGGTTGGGCTAAATGGCCAATTTTCCCAATGGAGAAAGGTGAATAGTGGTGTACCCCAGGGATCTGTGCTGGGTCCGCTGCTTTTTCACATGTTCATAAATGACCTGGAAAGTGGAATGACGAGTGAGGTTATCAAATTTGCAGATGACACAAAACTATTTAAAGTTGTTAAAACCCAAGAGGATTGTGGAAAGTTGCAAGAGGATCTTGATAAATTGGAAGACTGGGCATCAAAATGGCAGATGAATTTAATGTGGACAAGTGCAAAGTTATGCACCTAGGGAAGAACAACCCAAACTATGGTTACACAATGCAAGGTTCCACATTAGTAACCACCACCCAGGAAAAAGATTTAGGCGTCATTGTGGATACCATGTTAAAACCCTCGGCCCAGTGTACAGCGGCAGCCAGGAGAGCAAATAGAATGCTAGGTATCATAAGGAAAGGAATGGAAAATAAAACAAAAGATATTATAATGCCTCTATACCGTTCCATGGTGAGACCGCACCTTGAATATTGTGTGCAATTCTGGTCATTGTATCTTAAAAAGGATATAGCGTTATTAGAAAAGGTTCAGAGAAGAGCCACCAAAATGGTAAAGGGGATGGAAGGATACTCCTATGAAGAAAGGCTAAAAAGGTTAGGGCTCTTTAACCTGGAAAAGAGACGGCTGAGGGGAGATTTGATAGAAGTCTATAAATTAATGAACAGAGTGGAACGGGTAAACGTAGATCGACTGTTTACGTTATCAGAATATAGAAAGACTAGGGGACATGCAATGAAGCTACAGGGTAAACTATTTAAGACTAATAAAAGAAAATATTTTTTCACTCAACGTGTAATCAAACTCTGGAATTTGTTACCGGAGGATGTAGTAAAGGCTGTTAGTGTAGTTGGGTTTAAAAAAGGTTTGGACAAGTTCCTGGAAGAAAGGTCCATAAACCATTATTAAGAAGGGACCCAGGATATCAATGCTTGACCCAGTACAAGCATTGCAGAACCTGTGTCTTTTGGGGAAACTGCTAGGTACGTATGACCTAGATTGGCTACTGTTGGAAACAGGATACTGGGCTTGATGGACCTTGGTCTGACCCAGTATGGCATATCTTATGTTAAATGACTGTAGTACTTTACTGTGTTCATCAAGTGCATACAAAAACTGCTTTCTTGGCAACTCTTCTTCATGTAATTTATGATAAAGCATTAAATTTCAAAACATTTAACCTTCATATAATAAATAATTAATTTGGAATAATATTTTGTCTGTTTAATTTACATTTTTCATGGTTAACAATTAAAATTCATCGTGGGGTCATTTATGACCCCAACGGTATTCAGTGTGTGCAAAAATCTCAGTAATTCCAGGGTTAAACCCAGCTACAGCAACAGCTTTTACTGTACCCTTTTTATAACTTAATATACTAGACCACTATTATGTTTGGTTGAGATTCAATACCTAGTTTCTCAAAAGTAATAAAATGATCTAAGTTAGAGACATTTGCTGGTGACATTAGAACAACACTCTGAATAATCTAATCAAACATGATAGACAGTGTGAACTTTAGATTTTAAAAGGTCCTTTTAAGAAAGGCAAAAAGTAAAATATCCTTCAAAGCCTCATTACTTTTTTTCCAAAATACGCAAGTTGCATTTGTACAGAGTGCTTCTATTACCGCAAAGTGCTTCGCTTACAGTGGGAATGCAAGACTGAGTTGCTGTCAAACAGAGTAAGATCTGCATTGTCTGAGCTGCTCCAGAAGTACCAAATCTGTTTGGATAAGAATTGGGGTCCGATATTCAGCGGCGGTGGCTAGCCATTATAAAGTTCACCAGTGCTGAACCATTGACCTGGATATTCAATATCAAGGCCATATCCAGCCACCAGCTTTGAATATCCGGGTCAGCCGGATAGCGCAGAAGCGAACTGGGCAGCGGCGATATTCAGCTGCTCCGCAACTAGCTTCAGTGGCGAAAGTGAGGCCAGCCTTTACTGTGCTTAACTTTCACTGCCAAAGGATAACCGGGCAGTGGGTGAACATTGCCACTGCCCAGTTATCCTGGGGTGTCGCACCCACTCTATTCCCGGAATGCCCCTGGCATCGAGGTGTCTAGTGGCAACACCCAGGGATATTCAGCGGCATTAACCGCATTAGTGTTGATGTATATCTCGGTGACTGCAATGAATAGTTTTAAATATTGAGCCCTGCATGTAGAACTAAGGTCTCTAAACATTTGCTCTAGATTTAAGGAAGAATATAAAATCATTTCATTTCATAGAGATTTTTTTTATCCTGGAAGTTTAGATAATCAAAATCTTACTTTAGTCCCTTCAGTTTTTAAAATATTTATCTCAACAATCTGAAATATCGCATGTGATGCAGTTCTCCATATTATTTATTGTTAAATAGTTCCTCAAAAGTTGTGCACTCAAAACTCATGCTAAAGTTTTTTTTGTGAGAGTAGGCTAAGAGTTGAACATACACATTGAAATGCTACAGAGTGGGCAAGTCCATTTTAACTTGTACCCACAAAAATATCCACAATCCATACATAGTATTCACATGCATGCTAAGTCTGAAATTTTAGATTACACATGCTGGGTCACAGAACCCCTTATGTTAACCAACCCAATGTGAAATAGCTAACCGATGTGAGGATTTCTTTTTCAATTAATATTCAACACTGTACCAAGGGAAAACAAAATAATCCATTAATCAAAACAATCCCTTGAATCCTCACAAATCTTCCCACAAAACCTCATAAACACATTTAACTCATACTTCTAATAACACATTTCTACAACACTTACCAAATTAACCTTTACAGGAGAAAATGACCTCAGATTTCACTCTTCACTCACACCATGCGGCGAAATTCATCACCGTAGGGGATTTGCAAGATACTACATCATAGGTCCTACACCTCCCACTTATTAAAAGGTATTATTCTACCATTATCAAAAAAGTACTTTTTCAATACACTAAATGCAATAATAATTTTATAGAATTAACCATTAGCACTAACACAGTGCTGATACGTAGTCACTTCCAACTGGTTCTGCAAAATAAAGCCAAACAGCTTTGGCAATGAGTAAACCTTTTCATAAACCAAAAGACATGAAATTTACTTAGCTGCTTGATTCACTCCCACAGATCTCAACGTCCATACTTCTGTATGGATATACCCCTGATGTGGCCTTTATGAAGGAGAAATGAAGATCGTTGTTGGGAGTAAACAAATAGATAGCAGGCAATGACTTTGAGATCTGTGGGAGTGAATCGAGCAGATAAGTACATTTTATGCCTTAACACACTCTAATCTAGCCAGAACAGGTACCTACTTTTCAAGAGGATCTTAGTATTCATTGGCAGGAGATTTGTGAGATCCCTCTTTCTGGTAATGTTGCAATCCCATGAATAATTCCATCTGGAAGACTTCACCTCTACCATCTGACGGAGGTGAGAAATTCTGAACAGCAGCATTTGGTGGATTGTAGCTGTGCCAGCAGAAGGGCTCTCACAAGCCTCCTGCTGGGAAAGGCTGACACCCTTCAAAATCATACGGGTGGGTGGGAGAGAGACAGGAGCATCAGATGGTTCTGACCAATGAAGGATTGCCTTGAGGGGTGCTCCGGGCTATGAGGGATTGCCTTGAGGGATGCTCCAGTCTATGAGGGATTGCCTTGAGGGATGCTCCAGTCTATGAGAGATTGCCTTGAAAGAAGAAGTTTAGTTGCTTGCACTGGAGTTTCAAGCATGATTGGAAAGGTAGGGTGGTAGAAGGGGATGTTGGACGTCGTTGGGGTAGGGATTGATCTTGATGGGAGGGCGAGGGGATGACATGCTAACAGGCCATTTTATTTTTGGGCCAACTACTAAGGGACATTTTGTGATCTAGCATGTATGCTAAAATGTTAACATCCAGCCTATACCAGATGTTATCTTCCTTAGCAGAAACAGGCAAACTAGCACATGGAGAAGAGCATAGCACAGGAGAATATCGGACTAAAGTTCCATTCACATTTAATGTTAGCTCATTTATATGCAGACACATATTAATTTTTGTATGTACTCACTAATGTTCATTATGACAATATTTATGCTAAACAGCCTTTCGCATGAATGCTAACCTTTAGTGCATAGGCCCCATATCTATTGAAATAGTAGTTCGACGTATACAAGGTATTACTGGCATTTACATTTTTAAGATATTTGAAATTAATACCAGATTAAACATATTTATACTATTCGAAAGAATAATGCACACTGTTATGCTAATATGTGCTGTAGATTAATGCCTCATGGTGTTACATTTAAGAGAAAGGGCCTATGATCCTTTCAAATATGTCATACTGCTATATTTCATATGCACTTGCCATTTACAGAGAAACTTAGAACAGCACTTTGATTGATCAAAGGTTTTGTAATCATCCATACAATACCTGCATAATATTTCCATACTACATAATTTAGCACCAATTTGTTACTCACCCTTCCATATCTGTTAGCGTAGGACCCCGTAAGCAAAGAATGGAAAACGATGATCGTCTCATCTAAATCCCAAATGAATACCCTCTGAAACACAAGGAGACCAAAATCAATGTCTTTCCCTCCATCAATGGAAAGCTGATACTTCAATTAAATTAACGTAGAAATGAGGAAATAATACTGAAATGGTAATATAGCAAAATCCATAATTTCTTTATTATTTTCATGTGGATTAACAAATTGTATCAAGACAGCAATGTAATTGAATGATGCACGCTTTTTTAAAGAGCTGCAATTCCAACTGTATGGCTAGATTAACCAACCAAAAAAGAAAAATATGCCTGTCTGAATGTATCAGTACTGGATGTAAACATCATATGTAGGAAAAAGAAGTCCATTAGGCAAGTAGCCACCACACAGACGTTCCTCATGCACCAGTAATTTACGCTGTATCCTATTACAAGAAATTAATTACTGCATCATTTTGGAGCAAAAGGGACTTTATGAAAGCTTAACAGCTTTCTCAGCATACCCAATACAACTCCTTAAAATCAGGAAGGCATAGTTTATTTGTTAGCACCCTTGACTTCCACATGTAACTTACCTCAAGGTCAGAGTCGGGAGGTGGTGAAGGGTTATTGTTTCTTCTGCCTCGTCCACGTGACTTTCCATCTGAACCACGTCGTAATCGATCAGAATCTGAATCTTTAATGGGTGTTGATGGACTGTGGATTGTACTATACTCTGCTGCAATACACAAATAATTTTTAGTATTTAGCCAAAATGCCAGAGAGAGAATTTTAACCCTGTGATAGTAGAAGCCAGCTTTTTAATCCTATTTTATGCAGGGCTATTACATTAACAATAGAAATTAATCCATTTATAACTGCAGATTACATCTTTTAAGGAATGCAATTTTATAATTATGTTTATAATATTCACAATGTCATTAGTTATTGCCAAAAATATAGGAACAGGAGCTGCTGCTTCACATACAGCACTTTTTGTTCAACTAATTTTTCTTAAGTGGAATTGATATATTCACACTTTCAAATAATTAGATTAATATATATTTCTCCAAGAGTAGATATATTTTCTCTCAATCATTCTGTTACCTAATTTAAGAGAATAAAAAAAATTGCAAAATATCATACCATAATTATGACTAAAGTCTAAAGAACTATGGTAGTAAACTACAGAAAAGCACAAACTACAGTGTCAGATAATGACCACAAGGCCCATCCAGCCTGTTTCATACTGCACCCACCTGATCTCTGGCTTTGTTCTCACTTTCCTACCAATTCTCAGTGCATATCCCATATCTGCCTTACCTTCAGTACTATTTTTACCTCCACCACTTCCACTGATCAGGCCGATCCTTTCTGTGAGGATATTGCTCCTTGTACAACCTATTCCCTTTGAGTCTCCTTGACTCCCTGTTCTAGAACTTCCATATAACAACAAGTAAAACTACATATGGAAGGCAATACAAGTACATTAAACCTGGATGTATAAATAAAGGTGGACAATCAGACCCAGGGGACGCTGTATAAAGATAAGCAAATGATGTTCAATGGCCTTAATCCATTCATGCATTTATTTACTTATTTAAAAGCTTTTTTTTCATACGCGTACTAATTTATCTGGAAGCCAAAGCAGTTTACAATTAATGTGAATGTGCATAAAATTACAGAGAACATTATAACTTATAACCCCCCCCCCTCTCCCCCCAAAGGTGGGTGGTTGAGAGTTTGAGTAACCTGGCATAAAGGTAAATAGTAACTTTATTCTGCTAAAGAGGTAACTACTAAAAAGGTCAGATGAGGGACAACATTAAGGGATCAGCTTGAAGTAACACTAATTGTGCTAGGAGAACCAGAAAGTAAACATTTAGGGGGGTATGCAAATCACTGCCTGCGCTGAAGGAGTAAGGGTAATATTTGCTCACATTTATATCTATGATTAAGATTTAACTTTTAAATCTATAGGGAATAGGGTATGGGTGAATAAAGTGTACACACTGGACAGAGGGGGCCAGTGGAAATTGCTCACCCTAAGAATAACTGCATCAGATAAACAGGTGCTGGTAATAAAAAATTCTATGTGGGAGGAAAAAAAAAGAGAGCTTGAAGAAAAAAGGGCTTTAGGAGAGAGAAAGGAGTTTAGGATTTAGAGGCTGTTAAGCTTCTTAATCTACAAGAGCTTCCTCTCCTGAAGGTGGAGCTGGAAGTCTCCTGGGAGCTTAGACAGGCTCTGAATGATGATGCCAACAGAGAGTTTCCTACAGACCCAGTCAGGGATAGGAGTGAAGATGAGGGCAGATGGTCTCCTTCAACCCAGGGAGAGGAAATGGCAGTGGAGAGACTCCAGAGAGCCTAATCCAGGCTTGCGAGTCCAGCAGCAGATCAGCTCTTTGGAGAGCTGCAGCGGCAGAGAGTCCATTCCGGACTAGTAGCCACAAGACCCAGGGGGGTCCAGCTGTAGATCAGCTCACTGAAGAACTGTAACAGTTGTTCATGATTGGACAGGAGTACATAACCCTTTCCTGATTGGAGGAGAGTTTGGAGGAGGTGGAGTCAAGGCTACAGCCTCAGTGATTGGACAGCATTACAAAACCTCTCTTCATAAACAGCCACCGGTCCAGAGCTCCAGCAGTGGGTGAGACTTGGGGCTGGTGGGCAAAGGGAAAGGGAGGAGAGTTAGGAGACAGGTTAATAAAGTTAAAATATTAATCTTTAAAGGTTTACTTAAGTCACTATGTATAAGATTGGTTATTTTAACTGCATTGAAATACTTTGGTGAACACTGTATTATATTTTGCGCTTTTAACCTTGTGTATTTTAATAGGAGGAAATGCTTCAATGATCGGTATTGAATGTTCTCTTATCCTATGCTGCTATGTCACCCTACTTGTTTGAATCACTTATCCTACTACAGGTTGTTATATTACTATTATTATCAACCCGATACTTGGTGTTTATACTTGGGAATAAACTGTTATTACTATTTAAGCCAGCC
This sequence comes from Ichthyophis bannanicus, assembly GCA_033557465.1. Taxonomy (NCBI): domain Eukaryota; kingdom Metazoa; phylum Chordata; class Amphibia; order Gymnophiona; family Ichthyophiidae; genus Ichthyophis; species Ichthyophis bannanicus. The sequence goes on from CM066031.1 coordinate 1,545,300,524, forward strand.
TTGTACACAGCAGTGTTTGAGAGGTTTTCCTGGGGTGAAAGGAGGGAAATCCTACTCACTAACGCCTTTCTTCCCCAGGTGGAGGCACCAGGCACCAAACTGACAAGGACCGACAGAGCCCGCCCTCGAGGGGATTCCAGTCAAACTGGTCCCAGATCCAGAAGCGCACCCAAGGGAACACCACACTTACAACCATTTACAGTACACTTGTCAAGTTGAAAGTATTAGTGATAGAAGAGCGAGAAGGGGCAAGTAACTTCGGAAAGTACAGAAAATAGTTGTAGGATCATGTGTCTATTGAGGTATGATGGTTTGCAAGACATTTAGGCAAGATGTCTGATTATGCAATCTCAAACTTAAAACGTTTAAATTAGGACTGCTATTGATGCAGTCCCTCAAACTGATAAATTTATTGGGCATTCTAGATACATTTTGGCACATCTCCTGAAATATCTTGACCCTGCCTAATTTTAACTAAAACAAATAACCTGGCCGATTACCAATAAGTATAATCTATTAAAACACAAAAGGTAACACATACACCTATAAAGGTAAAATATGTATTAAATATATTATTTTATATATTACTAAAATACAATATCAAAATTCAATAGAGATGTCTTCAAACAATTTAACAACTACAAATATGTAATACAAACATACCATCCTCATTCACACTCATACTGACCCACTCATTCACATTACACTATGCTACCAGTAACAATAGTTATACCCAATCACACTTAAATCTCAAATTATGATGTTGATACTATTATAACAAGTACTTACAACCCTCAACATCAATTAATCATTTTAACAATTCCATCATCATTAGATCATTACTCTCTACATCAATTTCATCATCAATATATCATTACTCATTATATCACTATATCTTCACATCATTGCATCATATAAACATTTAAATGTACAAATCAACACATTATTTAAACACATTGTTTAATTAATAACATATAGATGTAAATTGAATCCTAAATTCATTCAATGCTTCTTTAATCCACTATTATAAAGTACTCTAACCACAATATCTCAATATCCATAAACAATCCATAAATATGAGAACTATTTCAATTTCTCATAAATTCTGGTAGCATATCTATTAACTTATGAAAAACTACTTCAGGACCAAATTCAGGAAAACACTAAAACACTACCTCTTCCTCAAGTGCTAGCCAGAAGATGGCTAAACAACCCCCTCACCCACAACAATCCCTCACAGACACATGTAATCACCATCAATGTATCATATACACATGCAAATACCTTCTGTTAGCCTTTCTGATGTAAATAGTTAACATTGTTATCCAAGTTATTATACCTGTTCTATGTAATTACGGTGTAACCCCCACTGTAAACTCTCCTTGTTTCATGTAAACCGCGCTGATATCAAAGAGCGCGGTATATAAGAAAATAAATAAATTAATAAATAAATACTTAATAAGAAATGCTCCACTATTACCATTTATTGCTATGACACCTTAGTACTTCTATTCCCTCTATTTTTTCTGCATCTCAATGCGTGTACCCCATATGCATCTACCGCACCGCACTGCTCCGCACGAAATTGTATCCCATACATATGCACAGGACACAACCCCTTCACCTGGTGCCACTGTCCTTTATTGTGTGCTGCAACAATTTCTGTTCCACACATGCAATATTAATTTGCAGCTATAACTTCTGTTACTTGCATAGACCACAATGGCCTTAATTCACTGTACCACTGATAGCATTACATGTCATAAAGATCCCCACTGCACACACATCTGATGCTATTTGTTTATTACAGCTGTTTTCTCCACTACACACACATTCAATGCTATTAGTTCACTGCTGCAATTTTCTCTACACACTGCAACTGTGCTATGCCCACACACTCTCTCCGGTGCTATTCATTCACTGTTGTTATATCCTCTGCAGACACATCTTGGCTGGATATTGAATTGTCTGTGCAATTTTTTTTTAAATCTGGCACAGAATTTTTATTGTATAAAGAAGCACTTGTATGATAGCATTTAATTGTTTTTTTAAATTTATGAGTAACAGTTAAAATTTTAAACTTCTGAAGTGAAAAATGATCAATCTGACATTACTTGAAGTTGCAGTAATGTGGAATTTGTTCATTCTACTGCATTTACACAACAAAAGGACATTCTCACCAAAGTTATGATGATGGCCTTTTCATCTGACTCTGCCTTGCCAGACTCTCATATTAGAGTGATATTTTTCCACTACACAGATAAATGGGAAGGTTCCAAGCCATTGCTGATCCAGTCTTTTTCTGTCTACCCCCTGCACTTCTGTCAAATGTTTTTTCCCTACCTGATCACTAAGATTTATTTATTTATTTTAAAGGATTTATATCCCGCTTTATCATTGAATCAAAGCGGTTTACACTGCACACCAATCAATTGGGATGGTGCGGGGGTGTCGGCATGCTATGGTGGTGAAAGCAGTGTTTGTGGGTGTGTGGGTAGGTACTTCTTGATTTGGGGTGCAATATATACAAGTTTGAGCTATCTACAGTGGGTTATATACAAGTAGTGGGGGGGGGGGGGTTGTCGCAGGGCGGGGAAGATAAAAGAAAGATGTGTGCTGTCTTGCTATGTGATATATATTTGATATTTCCCTAAAGCAGAATATAAGATACCATGCTCAAAATGCAGTTCCTTGTGAGAAATTTGTTGATATGGAAACAACAGACCATCTGGAAGTTTGTTAATCTCTGAAATTGTATTTGTATTTAAAAAAAATGTATAAAAATTTACAAGCACACATGGGGGTATGTTTACTAAACTGCGGTAAACGTGAATAACGCGCGTTGTACGATGTTAACGATCGTTAGCGTGCTATAGCGCACGCTATAGCACATTAACGATCATAAACGCGCTATAGTGCGCGCTATCATGCGCTAACGCGCGTAATGCTCTGCGGCGCGGTAAAACACCGCAGAAGGTGGAGAGAGGGCGGAGAGAAGGGGTCAATGGGCGGAGAGTGGGCGGGGAGAGGCTAACGCGCTGATTTTCAGAGCTGAATTCCAACGCATATGAAAACCTACCGGTAAAAGCACTTTAAAGGGGAGAGAAACCATTTACGTGTCAGCAATGTACAGCCTAGGCAGGGAAACAAAAAGATGGTGATAAGTGTGATACATGTGCACAGAACAAAAGGGCACAGAAACACCGAAAATTACCCCAACAAACTGGAAAAAAACAACAACCAAGCTGGCCAATAGTGGTAGCAATGAGAAACATCAACCCCCCCCCCCCCCCCGAGTAAGCCCCATAGAACAGATATAATTCGTGGAAGGGTCCATACTCCGTCCCCATACAAGGTGCATGGGCCCACAGTGAAATAGCGCTGCTCAGGGATTTCCCCACCATCGGACAGGGTTCCTATGGCATGCACATGTCCCGCAACATCAGGGCGGGCATGTCGGAATGGGCAACCGGGCAGATGCTGGAAAAGAGGATACAGAGGGCTGCAGGCGGCACATGCAGTGGCGCAGCTGGGCCACAGTGGGGACTAGGGTGATGCTCAGTTGGCCCATAGGAATGCGTAAACAGTAGAGCCAGACAGCAACTGATGAGGGCCCAACATGGGCATGAGTGTGTCTCCCAAAGCGTCACAGGGGAGAGTACCCACCAGCAACCCCCAAGGGCACGGAACACTGGCAGGCGGGGCTGGGGGGGAGCGTGGATGTCTATGCAGGCACCCCTACCCCAGAACACGCACCATAGGCGGCCGCCTACCTGCACACTGGATGGCCTGAGACCGCGCACCACCAGCTCCACCAGCAGAATGGCATGTCAGCATGGTGGCTGAGGGATACTGGTGGTGGAGGGGGCAGTGGCAGCTGCCCGGAGCAGACCGTGGCCTAGACCCTGTGTAGGTGGATGCCATGCACTGCAACAGACAGGTCCTGTCTGACCAACAGTCATGATATCACCAGGGAATGCACCATCTCTGTGAGAACATGGTGGTGCAGTGCACAGAACCACTGTATTCAGACGCAGAAGGTCACAGGTTCAAGTCCCAGCTGTGGTTTCTGCCAACCCAGTCCTCATATTTTACCCACTACTATAACATGCTAATACAGGCAGAACCGTTCCTGCAGATGACATAAACATGCTCAAAACACCAACATTTTACCCTACAGAGCACAGACACCATAAACATGCACATTACCTAGAGCAGAGCCTCCCAAATGCAGTCCTGGAGGGCCAAACACCATTCCAGTTCCATGCTGCCTCTGATAAAGATGCCTGTGCTGCATTTCTATGCGCCACCCCCATGGTATGCAGATGTATCTCATGCATATTCATGAGGGTCAGCATGAAAACCCGAACAGTGTTTGGCACCGCAGGACTGGAGTTGGGAACCTCTGCCGTAAAGCAGCAGCCAACAGGGGCAGACACACCCGAACCCACAGGCCCCATTATCCACAGTCTTCTGGAGAGGCAGGACTGTGGGCTCTTCGTGCATCTCCCAATACTAGCACTTGCATACCTTAGTAATGCCACCCTAAACCGGGGAATATGGTACACATCTATCAAAAGGTTGCTAGGATTACTGGCAGATAGCAATTCCTAGGTTAGGTACAAGTGTCTGAGTGAGCTGCATCATAGCAACCTTTCTGATGTATGTGGAGTGTGCTACAGGTCATGTGTCTGACAGTGCTTACCAACCTGGGGAATGACTCCTACAGTATTGCGTACCATAGCCATGCCTGCACTGTGCTCAGGACTTGTGTGGTGGCCTGGGCTGCCCAACACCTCTATAGTTGCACAATGCCGGCATAGGTGTGGGGAGTGTGTGTCTGTCTATCCAGTGTGTGGTGGCTTCCAACACCCTCCACAGCCCACACTGCTAGTACTGTTCCCAGTATTGGCCTGCCAATGTGCATAATGAGGAGCAAGGTACCATGGGAATAGCCTTGATAGGGTGGCCTGGCCTGGCCGCATCTGCGCTGTGCATAGGGCAATGGCTCGGACATTGTAGTGCCCGGTACCACCTGCACAGACAGAGTGGCCACAGCATGTCCTGCTGGGAGGTCACTCTCGCCCTGACTGAATAGTGACCACGGCATGGCTAGGGTCCCCCATAGTGCTATATAGTATTTTGCTCATGTGATATATATGGGTTTCCTTTTGGGGCCCAATCACTGACTTATCTGCTTGGTGTGTATGCTGACATTCTCTGGGTACATGCATCTCCTCCAGGACCATGCACTATGGACTAGCTGGCGGACTGTCTGCAGCTAGTATGTGTCTTGCTGGAGCACCTTGTAGGGTGCAGCGGCTGGAGGCCTGCTGCTGGGGAATGTCAGATAATGGTGGTGGGGCAGCTGAGCATATGCAGGACTGCCATCTGTCCGCTACTGTCTTATGGATGTGTACCGCTCTGTCTGTTCCCCAGCAGGACTGCTGTTGCTGGTCCCCTCTACCGCTGCCATTGCAGGGGGGTGACCCTGTTTCCTAACCTAAGCCCCAGAAGGTGGGTTGTGTGGTGGTAGATGATCTGCCCATGGGTCCATACACCCCCCCCTCCTCCTCTTCACCTACAACATGTAACCTTGGCACCAACACAGGATATGCACTATTCTGAGTGCATCATCGCCCATAAGGACTAGACATGACCGAGACATACAGCAGGGCACAGATGTATCCTAGGTGTGTCTAACAGAACTACCTATCACACACTGATGGGGACCTGCAGCATGGCGTATCTCAGCCATGAAAGGTGCTGTGGACCTGGTGCTGGGGGCCCCACCTCAACCTCAGGGTGGGCACTGTACCCACACAATGTGAGTGTCTGTGGCTACTCTGTGGCAGTGCCACACACTGTCTGTCCCCTCTACAGGGCCGAGGTGCTGTGGGGGTGCATACCCGCTCTTGTGCCCATCTCTCGACTTCTGATTTGCATGTGCAGTGCATCATGGGTACGGGTGGGTTAACTCTATCCTGGTAACCACAGCAGAATGTGGGTGTGGTGCCGTGCAGTCCTCCTGTAGCCAGCCAGTTGTTTTTTAGCAGCTCTAGCCCACTGGTTACTACACTGCCTGTGGAGCCAGAGGTCATGGGTCCTAAACCCACAGTGGGGTTCATCAATAGGGCTGTCTTAGGCATTGTCTGTTTTTATTGTATATTAGTTCTGCCAGCAGGACCACCCTCAGGGTACTGTCCCCTTAGGATGGCTCATAAGGTGCCCTATAGGGCACCTTATTCGGCGCCCTATAAAGCACCTTATAAGGTGCCTTATATGGTGTCCTATAGGGGACATTATAGGGTGCCTTGGCAGACAGCGCACTTTATAATGTGCCCTATGGAGTGCCCTCTAGGGTGCCTTATGTGGCACCTTAGGTTACGCCACTGTGAGGGTGTGTTTGCTGGCAGCACTATTCAGGTACAAGTAACCTTCCTCACAGCCCACTACTTAACCCTTTCCAGGCCAAGCCCAGTACTTTTGGGATCCAAACCTCTGCCTATATATTCCTATCAAATGGTATAGCATACATGACCATGCCAGAGGGAACGTCACTAATGGAACATATTGGATACGACGGGTACAATTTTCCTGACATGTGCAAACATTAACCCAGCTGCAGAATGTGGATAAAATATTATAGTAGGCCTTCAAAGGGTTGCACATGACGCCTCAGCTAGCTTTCTTCATTAGGCACACTGGGGAATTGAACCCATGACCCTTGTACTATCGGTCTGTGTAGTAACCATTGTGCTACAGCTCTGTTTCTGTACTTGGCTGTCTGCGCGCTGTCTTAAGCTTGCGCGCAGTAGCGCGCGCGCTGTAGTGATCATTGCTGCGCGGCGCGCAATACCGCACGCAACTGCGCTTTATCGGTTACGATGTACCGCCTATGTCCTTTTTTGGCTTTCCTTCCACTAACGCAGCTCCTAACGCGAATTGCACTAACGCAGTTTAGTAAACATACCCCCATGGACTTTTCGACTGGACCAGATGATTAAAATGTGGGAATCTTCCACATTTGAATTAGAATAAACGAGTGTTGAAACCCTTTATGTGATCGTCTTTAGCTTGCTAGTTATAAGGTGAAACTTTTGATTCATTTTTATAAATATCAGGTTAAATTTCCCCCCTTGTTAGGACTTACCTTCTACTAACATGGGTTTTGTATATTGATGACAGGGAGCACTGAGCTCCTGAGTTAGTAGTGTCTGTGTGCCGAACAAGGCCTTGAACAAAGGAAAAGTGAGGAGTCACTGGTTTTGCCTCCTTTTTACATAAAGAAAGTGTAGGCATTGGCAGGAAGCCTATAATGAATGTGGGATTGCACTGAAGGAGAGATGCATAGCTTGAGAGATTTCTGTGGCTGGCAGCCTATGACAAGTTTTGGATGATCTTGGTGAGAGGATTTGCTGCCCGTGAGTGGTGAGCTGGAAGCCTGCGATCAATGGTGAAGTGTGCTGGGGAAGAGTATATAAAGCAAGTGTCCGAGCTGCCCGAGGCGTCTTGACAGTAAGCTAAGAGATGCGAAATTTTTGGAAGATTACTCAAGCAAATTCCCCTGGAATTCAGCCACAGATAATGTTTAGAGGTATCACTGCAGGAGAAGAGCAGCCCTAATTAACATGAAGTGACCATAAAGATCAAGCCAGACAGGGCTGGCCCGTCCATTAGGAAAGCTAGGCGGTTGCCTAGGGCGGTTGGCTCAGGTGGGTGGCGGTGGCGGCAGCAGCAGCAGGGGTGGGTGGTGAAGGCAGAGGTGGCAGCGGAAGTGGCACACATGAGCAGCCATGCTGACACCCCAGCTGCTGCCACAAGTCTGTCTCTGGAAGGGGAGACGAGCAGCAGTAGTATTTTCAAAAGCAGCAGCAAAAGCTGCTGCTTTTCGAAATGCTGTCACAGCCGCTGCCCGTCTCCTTCTCCCGAGACGGAATCACGGTGACAGCTAGGGGAGGTGGTGGTGAAAGCGGCATCAGTGGGGGAGGGGGGGCAGCAGCAGCGGAAGTGGCATCAGTGGAGAGGCAGCATCAGCAGGGGGAAGCGAGCCTGGAGTGTCTGCCTAGAAACCCTTGAGTTGTCCCTGAAGCCAGACAATATGTAATAACTAAGGATGAGAGATATTCTGGGACAGTCTGATGGAGGGTGTGAAAAGTTAGGGTTAGGATCTTATGTTTTATACAATATGTGACTGGTAGCCAGTGGTGCGAAACTAGGAGAGGAGTGACATGGTCAAACCTTTTGGCCTGAGATAGCATATGGATGACAATGTTCTGAATGGATTGAAGCCCTTTGAGTTCATAGTTGGGCAGTCTCACATAGATGGTATTGCAATAATTAATATGGGAGATAACAAGGTTAAGGCTTGTGCCATCCCATGCAGCCCTGCAAAACCAGAAGTCAGGTACCAAGGTGTTTCCAGCTCCTCCTAACATAAGTGAACCTGCGGCGGTGTTATGCTCCTACTATCTCCTGTGCCTGCTGCTTACCTATGTTGTGATTGTGCTGTTCAATCTGCTGTATTGCTCCTGTCTCCCTTCCCAGACTTCAGGCTTACCGATTACAACTGCTGGTGCCATCCTGTGCAACCCCGCAAAACCAGAAGTCAGGTACCAAGGTGTTTCCGGCTCCTCCTAATATAAGTGAACCCGTGGCAGCATTACGCTCCACGGGCGTGTGTTGAAGGAGAGTGCCCAAGGAGCAGAACGTGCTCCTTGGGGCGACTCCAGAGACGTAGAGAATCCATCAAAACTCCATTGCTCCTGTCGGTCCGGTGTAGTGCGACAGATTCTTGGAAGGGCCCCCTGCTCCTGGCTAGGGTCACTGGTAGCATCCTCCTTCTAGTTTCTCTACCTCTGGCCCTCCTGCCCTTGACTATGGCACCTAATCCCATTTTTGGGGGGAGGCGCTTATCTCGAGCGCCTGCCCCCCCCCCCAGGCACCTCTAACTTCATAGTCTTCTGTCTCTTACCTTCGCTCTGTGTCCCCACTCCTCCGCCATCCCCTATTGACGGGCAGGCCCTTCACACTGGTCTCTTGAATTGCAGAGCGCTTAGAAGCAAAACAACTTTGATTCAGGATCTGATCCTTCAGTCCCACCTTGACCTCCTCTTTCTGACAGAAACATGGCTGCTCAAAGGGGAGGATCCTATCCTTTCCCACTGCCTCCCCTCCCCTCCCCCCGGGCTTCTCGGCAATAGCCACCCATTGCATGGGGCACTCTGGAGTCAGTGTATCCGTCTTGTTTTGCTCATATTTGGCCCTCGCCCAGCTCTTCTTCTCTGCCCTTAATTATCCTGAGTCCCTCTTGCTTCGCCTTCACTCATTCCCACCCATCCATTTCCTTCTCCTTTACGCCCCTCCCGCCCTTCATCCTGATCGTTGGGACACCCTCGCTCTCACTATTTCTGATACCCTCCTACAGTTTCCACATCTGTTTCTTCTTGGTGACTTCAACATACACTTCCACTCTCCTTCCTTGGCTTGTGACTGGCTTTCATCGTTCTTCTCCGAGACCATAGCCTCAAACAACACCCTTTTCCTACTCACACAGTGCAACATACCTTGGACCTCCTCATCACCTCATCTGACTCCCCATATGTATACTTATCTACTGCCCTCGACATTCTCGGCCCCCCCCCCCCGCATCCCCGTCAATCTCAGCATACTTACTGGTGTCCGTGGTATCACCCAGGCCTACGCCTGCAGCATCTTCAACTCCACTGCGCAGAGCAACAGTGGAGAAAGGACATGACTCTGAGTCTCTCCAGCATTTCAATTATTGCCACCACCATTACCTTTCCCTCACTACTGATGCCAAACATTCCTACTTTTCTGATCTTATTTCCTCTTCCTCGAGCTCTACTCACCAACTCTATTCATCTCTTAAACTTATCTTCTCTCCATTCTCCTTCTGTTAATAAAGATGAGTCATCCACTCCTAGTTCCTCTGACCTGGCTTCCTTCTTTGCCACAAAGGTCCAATGCCTCCGTTCCTCTCTGCAGTCAGCAGTCTCCCACTGGGGTCCGCCCTCATCCCTCACCACCCTCATCCCCTTTCATGTCACACACCTGGTCCTCCTTTCAGCCCATCTCCCCCGTTGAACTCTCCAGAACCATTGCTACCACACACAAAATGCACTGTTCTCTAGACCCCATCCCCATGAAATGGCTCTTGGAGCCATCCCTTGTTCTTAACCCCTTTTCTGCTTTCCATGCTCAACTCCTGTTTAGCCTTTGGCACCTTCCCCACTCCCTGGAAGCATGCCCTGGTTTGCCCCCTTATCAAGAATCCCTCCCTTGACCCTACTGATCCTGCCCATTACTGTCCAGTCTCCAATCTCCCCTTCATTTCTAAAATCCTTGAAAAGTCAGTCTTCTCCCAGCTCTCCACTCACCTGGATTCCATTCACTTCCTACACCCACAGCAGTCTGGTTTCTGCCCTGGTCACAGCACTGAATCTATCCTTTTATCTCTCCTCAATGAGCTTCACATTGCGCATGACTGGGGTGATGTCTCATTAACTGTCTCCCTAGACTTTTTTGCTGCTTTTGACCTCGTAGATCATTCTATCCTCCTCTTCCGACTTCGGGATGCTGGGCTGCGAGACACTGTCTTTCTTTGGTTCCACTCTTTTCTTCTCTCCCTTTCCTTCTCTGTAATCTCCCCATCTGGTACCTTTACTTCCCTATCATTGCCCTGAGGAGTTCCCCATGGTTCAGTCCTCGAACTTCTTCTTTTTAACATCTTTCTGACCCCCCCCCCTCACTCTCCTGATGCAGCAGTCCGGTGTGTCAGCATATTATTATGCTTCATCTCAACCCCTCAAAAACATCAGCAATGTGGTTCATTTTTGGGAACTCCTCCCCCTCACTGGCCCCTACACTCCTTGGCAACCCAATCCCCCAGGTGTCTTCCTTTCGCTACTTGGGTGTGATACTAGACTCAGAGCTGTCTTCTCATGCCCACACTTCCAGCCTCACATGCCAATCAGTCTTCTTTCTTCATCAAATTAGAGCAATTAGCAATGTTCTGTCCCCTTCCTCTCTCACCACTCTTCTCCTCTCGCTGGTAATTTCTCACATCGCTTATTGCAATATCATCTTTGCTGGTCTTCCTTAACACCAAATTCATTGCCTGCAGATGGTCCAAAATATTGCTGCTTGGATCATATCTCATACCACCCGTTATAGCCACATCACACCCCATCTAATTCAACTTCATTGGTTGCCAGTTCCACAATGTATTATCTTCAAACTCCTAATTCTAACTCACAGAGCTCTTTACACCCACACCCCACAATATCTGGCTGACTCTCTACAATTCCATCTGATGCCCCGCAGTCTCCGCTCCATACACATCAACCGCCTGGAGCTCCTTTCCCCAGCCTGTGTCTACCTGGAACAAACCCGCGATTCGGCATTTTTCTTCCTAGCACCATCCCTTTGGAACTCGCTTCCTCTCCCCCTCTGTCAGGAATAGTCATACCCTAAATTTAAGATGCTCCTTAAAACTCACATTTCTGCCTAGCCAATGACCTACCACTGGATCCCTCTAAGTAGACCTTTCTTTACTCACCCTATCTTCTCCTCTATCTCCACACCTCTCCCCTAACTTGAATGTGATTGTTCCTTTCCTATTAAGAATTCTAATTCCTCTCTGCTCCTGGCCATTTTGGTAATTTGCTTCTATTGTAAACTGCCCCACTGGTTCCTGAAGGTGCGGTATAGCAAGAAACTTAATAAAGATAAAGATAAACACAACAGTAATCTGTGCACACATATTGAGAAAAGGTCATATTACTCAAAAGCATCTCAGGGCACTGAAGGAAGCTTTGATAGCAGAGCTGATTTGTTTGGAAAATGAAAGGTCAGATTCTAGGAAAACACCTAGATACTTGAAAGAAGTAGTTAAAGCGATAAGAGTGCCATGGAGAAATGGGCAGGCAGTAGGGATAGGATAGCTTCCTGTTAGCCAAGTAGCAGTGGATTTGTTGGGATTGAGCTGTAAACAATTTTCTTGCAGCCATTCTGCAACTAAGGAGAGACCATGATTGATAAGCAACAGATTAGGAGAAAAACAGTCTGTGTATGAGAAGTAAAATATTATCAGCATAACATAAGAACATAAGATATGCCATACTGGGTCAAACCAAGGTCCATCAAGCCCAGTATCCTGTTTCCAACAGTGGCCAATCCAGGTCACAAATACCTAGCAGTTTCCCCAAAACACACAGGTTCCACAATGTTTGTATTGGGTCAAGCAGTGATATCCTGGGTCTCCTTTAATAATGGTTTTTGGACCTTTCCTCTAGGAACTTGTCCAAACCTTTTTTAAACCCAGCTACACTAACAGCTTTTACTACATCCTCCAGTAACAAATTCCCGTGTTTGATTACACGTTGAGTAAACAAATATTTTCTCTTATTAGTCTTAAATAGTTTACCCTGTAGCTTCATTGCATGTCCCCTAGTCTTTCTATATTCTGATGATGTAAACAATCAATCTATGTTTACCCGTTCTACTCCATTCATTATTTACAGACCTCTATCATATCTCCCCCTCAGCTGTCTCTTTTCCAGGTTGCAGAGCCCTAACCTTTTTAGCCTCTCTTCATAGGGGTATCCTTCCATCCCCTTTACCATTTTGGTGGCTGATCTCTGTACCTTTTCTAATAATGCTATATCCTTTTTAAGATACGGCAACCAGAATTGCACACAATATTCAAGGTGCAGTCGCACCATGGAACGATACAGAGCATTATAATATCTTTTGTTTTATTTTCCATTCCTTATGATACCTAGCATTCTATTAGCTCTTTTGGCCACTGCTGCACACTGGGAGGAGGGTTTTAACATGTATCCATGATGACGTCTGAATCATTTTCCTGGGTGGTGGTTCCTAATGTGGAACCTTGCATTGTGTAAACATAGTTTGGGTTGTTCTTTCCTAGGTGCATAACTTTGCATTTGTCCATATTAAATTTCATCTGCCATTTGGATGCCCAGTCTTCCAATTTATCAAGATCCTTTTATATATTATAAATTTTTATACCGCATTTCCGGCAGATCAATTTTGCACAATCCTCATGGGTTTTAACAGCTTTAAATAGTTTTATGTCATCTGCAAATTTGATAACCTCATTCGTTATTCCCATTTCCAGATCTTTTATGAATATGTTAAAAAGCAGCAGACCCAGCACAGATCCCTGGAGTATCCACTATTTATCTTTCTCCATAGGGAAAATTGGCCATTTAGCCCTACCCTCTGCTTTCTATCTTTTAACCAGTTTCTGATCCACAATAGTACATTGCCTCCTATCCCATGACCTTTTAGTTTTGCCAAAAGTCTCTGATGAGGGACCTTGACAAAGGATTTCTGAAAGTCCAGATATACTATATCAGCCGATTCACCTTTGTCTACCTGTTCATTCATACCTACAAAAAAACATAACAGATTAGTAAGATAAGATCTTCCTTGTCTAAAGCCATGTTGGCTGTCTCCCTTTAAGCCATCCAATACAAATACTGGTCTCTAACAAAGCCAGACAATGATATTTCATATACTGTGTTATGTTGGGTGGTTTAGGGAGTAGCGAACCGTTGATGTATTTGACTCATGGCTAGACCTCATCTTCACCAGGAGGTGTTAATTGAGGTTCTGGTGAGTCTTTCTGAGATTTGCCTTCCACCCTGTGTTTGTTGAGTAACAATTATCGCAATATGGTTAATGTAGTAAAGCCAATTGTTAGTATATGAAATCCCTTTAAGCCATGACTATCAACATGTTCAGTAATTTTGTTCTTTATGATGGTTTCTACCATTTTTCCTGGTACTGACATCAGGCTCACTGGCCTGTAGTTTAACCCCAGGAACACTTTTTAAAAATTGGTGTTACATTGGCTATCCTCCAATCTTCAGGTATTACAGATGATTTTAATGATATTTCACAGATTATTAATAGTAGGTCTGCAATCTCATATTTCAGTTCTTGGATGTATACCATCTGGTCCAGGTGATTTGCTACTCTTCAGTTTATCAAATAGTTGTAATACATCTTCCCGGTGTATCGATATTTCTTTCAATTCTTCCGCAGTATCACCTTTAAATACCACTTCAGTCATGGGTAACATCTCTACATCTTCCTCAGTAAATACTGAAGCAAAGAATTCATTCAGTTTCTTCATTATACCTTGTCCCCTCTTAGTGCTCCTTTTACCCCTCTATCATCTAAAGGTCCAGCTGACTCTCTCACAGGCTTTTTGCTATGAATGTACTTGAAAAAAAGTCTTTATTATGCATTTTTGCTTCCACAGCAAGCTTCCTCTCAAATTCTCTCTCTGCCTGCCTTATCAATGCCTTGCATTTAACTTGCCAGTGCTTGTGCTGTTTCCAGTTTTCGTCATTTGGCTCTTTTTGACATTTCCTGAAAGATGCTTTTTTGGCAACAACAGCCTCTCTGACCTAATCTTTAAACCATGCTGGCAGTTTTTTGGACTTACTTCCACTTTTCTGGGCTTCCAAGATAGTATTTTTAAATAACACCCAAGCATGATGTAAATATTTAACCTTTGTAACTGTTCCTTTTAGTTTTTTCTTAACCATTTTCCTCATTTTACCATAGTCTCCCTTTTCACAATTTAAAAGGTAGTACTGTGGATTTCCTTGCTGTCCTTCCTCCATTTCTTAAATCAACTGCGATCATGCTATGATCACTATTGCCAAGTGGCCCCAACACCCTTATCTCTTGCACCAGATCTGGTATTCCACTAAGGACTAGGTCCAAAATGGCTTCCCCTCTGGTCAGTTCATGAACCAGCTGCTCCAAAAAGCAGTCATTTATTTCATCTAGAAACGTTATCCTCCTAGCGTGTCCTGCTGTGACACTGACCCAGTCAATACTGAGATAATTGAAATCACCCATTATTATTACTGTGCTGTAATGTTTGTTAGCTTCCCTGATTTCTTTGAGCATTTCATTATCCATTTATTCATTCTGGCTAGGCGGTTAATAGTACACCCCCACTGCCATCGCCTTCCCCTTTTTACATGGAATTTCAATCCATAGAGATTCTACAGCAAATTTAGTTTCCTGCAAAACTTTAATCCTTTGTAACTCAATGCCCTCCCTAACATAGAGCGCAACCCCTCCACCAATTTGATCTGCTCTATTATTATGATACAGTTTGTACCCAGGTATCACAGTGTCCCTCTGGTTGTCCTCCTTCCACCATGTCTCTGAGATACCAATCATATCGAACCTCTCATTTAGTGCTATATATTCTAACTCTCCCATCTTATTTTTTAGACTTCTAGCATTTGCATCCAAGCATTTTAGAGACTATATTTTATTCATATTAATTTGGCTATCGGTAGGCAGGGGTAATTTGGAATCTTTAAGCTCTGTCTACTCCGTATTCAAGGGCATTTGGGCTACTTTTGTCTTTATTGGAACCTCTCTGCTGATATGCCCTAACTTCATTCTTTTGGTAGTCTCCTTCAAGGATACATTGTTCTGAACCATGTGCTCTTGGGAGACTGTCAGCTCTCCCCTATTATCTAGTTTAAATGAAAGATGAAATTCCTGTACTGTGAATAAGGGTAAGTAATGGGCTAAAAAAATATTAAACAGAATAGGATGAATACGGATCCCCACTTGAAATTAGTTTTGAATCTGAGAACCTGTTATTGATAAGGACTGAGAATGAATGTTCTGAAAGAAAAGATAGGAACCAGCAAAGAGCCCAATCTTGAATATCTATTAAGTGGAGTAGTTAAAGATTGTGATTGATGAGATCAAACGCACAGGAGAGATCAAGAGAGAGAAACTACCAGAGCCAATTTACCAAAGTTTAGAGCCCTACGTACTTCATTGAGAAGAGCTTGAGGAATAGTTTCTGTAGTGTGTCCTTGGCGGAAACCTGACTGATGAGAGTGAAGAACATGTGTTTGTTCATCATGATCTGATAGCTGTGAAAATACTAAGCATTCTGCTAATAGAGATTAATTGTAAAACCAGAAACCAGGCGGTAGGTTCCAGATCTGACTCTTTAAGTAATGGATGAATCACTGCCTTTTTCCAGAGTTTAGCGACCTGACCACAGAGGAAACTTTGGTTAATGATTGTGCAAGCAGTAGATAGGTGACAGAGAAAGATTTCCCCAGTCCATGATAAGGGTATAAGATCCAGGGCACAAGTAGTTTTTCTGACAGCATTGAAGGGGTAAGTTTACTAAACTGCGGTACAGTCACTGGTGGTAAGGGCAGTGTTAAGGGCAGTGTTAAGGTGCCTGAAGCCATATAAGGCAGTGAGCAGGTAGGGGGCATGCTGGCATTAGGGAGCCTTGGGCCATTTAACATAAGCTAACAGGACCAAGTGCGGTAAGGTTAAAGACGTCCTAAGGAGAGACAAGGCGTCCTAATATGCGATAAGATGCCTTAACATGAGATAAGGCACCCTAACCTGAGACAAGGCACCCTAACATGAGATAACAAGAAAATAAATACCCAAAATACTTGAGGTCAAAACATACATCAAACAGTTTATAGAGATCCCAGCATGACAAAGAATCTGAACCACAGAAATAGAAAAGTGCTGTTTTAAAATTTCATTTTACATTTGATTAAAATGGGAACACTACTGCGGGGGAGAGAGGTTGGTTTCTTCTACCTTTGTTAGTGCACCTGACAAAAAAATTTCATTCTTGAAAAAGCTTTTTTGCACTTTTCTATTTCTGTAGTTCAGATTCTTTGTCATGCTGGGATCTCTATAAACTGTTTGACCTAACATGAGATAAGGCACCCTAACATGAGACAAGGTACCCTAACATGAGACAAGGCATCATAAAGAGAATAAAGAGAGATAAGGTGCCCTAATATGTGATAAGGTGCCCTAACATGAGACAAGATGCCCTGAGGTGGAAAGCATGCACCTTAAGGCAGGAAAATGGCTGTAACCCAAACACCGGATAGAGTACCAAGGAATGTCAATGTAATGGTGATGGAAGGAAGGACAGATGGGAGTTAATGGACCTGCCATATCGGTGGGCACCCTATGTGGCAGTCAGTAAAGCGGATGAGCATGTGGGAGGCAGCTGTACTGATGCACAGGGTGGGGCAGGCCGGGGGGGGGGGGGGCAGGTGGACCGGGGAGGCAGGCCGGCCGGGGGACAGGGTGGGGCGGAATGGGAAAGGACGGGGACGGGACGGGGATGGGTCGGGCTGGGGGGGGACGGGGTGGGGCTGGGGGCCCAAGGGCAGGGCCGTGGGCAGGGCTGGGGGGCAGGATGAGAGATAAGAAGTTCCACAAGGGAATTTTGTAGAGAGTCCCAAAGGTCCATAGAAAGAGAGAAGGGAGAGCAATAACGGAGAAGTATGTAAAATCCTGGAGAGGTATTGCATTTGAGTAGCAGTGCCTCCGGATAATTAAAGAATGAGAGAGAAGATTCACTCAATGGTACAAAATTTTTATAAATCGCTGCTACTACTCCAGCTCTGTGAGAGGTCCACAGTAATCAGGTGGCAGAATAACCAGGTGGTAAACAACATACGAGATATGGCTCCTCGTTATTGGTTAACCAAATCCAAACTGCTTGAACTCACCTTTCATGTTCACTATCATGATTTTCTTTCATCTCAAATTATTCTAAATCCATTGCAATCTATCTTTCGCCCTCTGCATTCCATCAAAATTGCTCTTAACAAAGTCTCCAATAGCCCTGTTATAGCCAAGGGCAGAAGGTCTTTATCCTCGTATCCTTAACTTATCTGCTGCTTTTAACACTGTTAATCACCATCTTTAACACACTGTACTCAGTTGGATTTCAGGACTCTGCTTTATCTTTGTTTTCTTCATACCTCTCCCATTGTGCTTTCAGTGTAGCCTCTGGTGTTTCTTCCTCCACCACTATTCTGTTATTGGTCAGTGTACCTCCAGCTTAGGAATTTGATTGGAAGATGCTTCTAGACTCTTGATCTAACTGCATACAATTATGAATTGACCATCTGCAGCTGATCGGAAGAAGCTGAGGAGCAGAAGTGTAGCTCCTCCCACTGCCACCAATCAGACCGGCTGACTGCATTAACAGGAGGCACTCTCCAGTGCCATTTGAACTGACCACCTGCAGCTGATTGGAGGAAGCTGAAGGAGCAAAGGTGTAGCTCCTCCCACTGCCACCAATCAGACTGGCTGTCTGCATTAACAGGAGGTGCGTTTCAGTGCGCCCGCACCTGGTAGACCTGTGCCTGAAGGCCCTTTGCCATGGCCCTTAGGTGAGGGTATAGCGTTGGTGTTGGCGTTACCCTGCCGGCTAGATGCCCATTACTGTCTCAACACCAGCTTTGACTATGTGATTGTTGAGTCTCACTGTCCCGTGGAACCGCTGAGCATATGTCATTCCTGAGATAAATGCATCGCATTATAACTTGGCATTACGTTCAGTGACGTCTGCGGTTCCATTGTTGTTTTTCCAATATAACCTATAGCTCCTCTTTACCTTGCTTTTCTTTTTCTGCTCCTTCCAAACCTTTTTCCCTCTTTCTGCAAACCCTCATCCCTTCCTCTCTATTTTTTCCTGCCTACCTTCCCTATTTATTCTGCGTTCTTATCCTCCAGACTCTCCTCTGCTCTTACGTTTTACCGTCTCCTCCCTCTCATCTTCCCTCTCTTTCTTCACTCACACGCCCTTATTCTCATTTCCGCTGTGCTCCCTCCTTTCTTACTCACTCTCTTCTTCTTCTATTGTCCTCTGGTGATATCAGTCCCAATCCTGGCCTCTCTCGACACCAATGCACTCTCATCAATATCCCTCTTCTTTCCTCCTTGTCTTTCTTTTTCTTGTGCTTTATGGAATGTCCATTCCATTTCCAATTAACTCTCTTTCACCTATGATCTTTTCATCTCTCATGCTTTTCATCTCCTGGTCTAACTGAAACCTGGCTCCTCTCCAATGACACTGCTTCTGCCGCTGCCCTTTCTCATGGTGGCTTCCATTTCTCCCACACCTCTCATGCCATTGGCCGCGGTGGAGGTGTTGGCCTTCTAGTTTCTCCTTCTTGCCAATTTCAGCTCTTGGACTCTTCATCCCCTTCTATTATTCTTGATGATTTCAATTTTCACATTGATATCCACTCAGACCCCTATGCATCTAAACTTCTTTCCCTCACTTCCTCATACAACCTCCAACTTTGCTCCTCAGCCCCCACTCATCGGCTTGGTCATTGCCTTGACCTCATTTTCTATTCTAACTGCTTACCCTTTCATTTCCTTATCTCATCTCTTCCATTATCTGATCACCACATCTTAAACTTCTTTCTTTATCACTGCCTGCCACTTTATCACCCTATCTCCTCCTTTCTTTTTAGAAATCTTCGTGCTATTGATCCATTGTCTCTATCTACTCTCCTGTTTCTTCTCTTCTTTCTTCCACTTTGTCCTCAGAGTCCGTCAATGAGGCTGTTACCTCTTATAATACTACTCTCTTCTCCACTCTGGACACCCTTGCTCCTCCAATAGCACACCCTCTGAGGTGTTCATCACCTCAGTCCTGACTGTCTTCCGCGACTCACTACCTACACTCCTGTGCCCGATCTGCTGAATGTTCTTGGCTTAAATCCTGCTCCCTTTCCGTCTTCCTTCACTTTAAATTTGTGCTTTCTTCTTTCAAGTCTGCCATCTCACTCGCTAAGCAAAATTATTTTATTCACCTGACTGACTATCTGGCCTCTAACCCCCGTCATCTCTTCTCAATTCTCCTCCTCCTCCAATTCTTCCTTCTCTTTCAGTCCAAACCCTCACCAACTTTTTCCATGATAAAGTCAATAAAATTACTCTTTAATTCCCTACTAATTCTTCTTCAACTCCTCTTTCCCCACTTCAATCTCACATTTTCCCCACAAAGTCCCCATCCCTCTCTTCCTTTTCTAGTGTCTCTGATGAGAAAATCTCCAGTCTCCTTTCATCTGCTAAACCAACTACTTGCTCCTCTCATCCCATTCCCACTAATCTCCTTAACTCCATCTCCTCCTCCGTTATCCCTGCCATTTCTCATATTATCAACCTTTCTCTCACCATTGCCACTTTATCTGCTGCCTATAAACATGCTCTGATCACTCCTCTACTCAAAAAGCCCTCTCTTGACCCTACTGATCCCTCCAATTATCGCCCCATCTCCCTTCTCCCCTTTATCTCCAAACTCATTGAACATGCTGTTCTTTCTCACTGCTTTGATTTTTTCTCCTCATATTCCCCCAATGACCCATTCCAGTCTGGTTTTCATCTTCTTCATTCCACTGAAACAGGTCTTTGCCAAGGTCTCCAGTGACTTGTTTCTAGCAAGGTCTAAAGGTCTTTACTCAATTCTTATTCTTCTTGACCTTTCTGCTGCCTTTGATACTGTTGACCATTCTCTCCTCATCACATTATCTCGATTTTAGAGACTCTCTGTCCTGTTCTCTTCCTATCCTGTCCTGGTTCACTTCCTATCTCTCTAATCACTCCTTCAGTGTTTGCTCTCATGGTACCTCCTCTTCTGCTAATCCTCTATCAATCGGTGAACCCCAAGGGTCGGTTCTTGGTCCATTCCTTTTCTCTCTACACCCAGTCACTTGGTGCTCTCATCTCTTCCCATGTCTTTTATTATCACTTTTATGCAGATGACTCTCAAATCTATATATCCTCACCTGACTTTTCTCTAGGCATGCATCTCCACTTATTTATCTGACATCGTTGCCTGAAAGTCTCAGCATCATCTAAAATTGAACATGGCTAAATCTGAGCTTCTTGTTTTCTCTCCAAAAACATCCTCCATCCTTCCTCCTTTCTCCGTCACTGTTGATAATACTCTTCTTCTTGTTTCCACTGCTCATAACCTTGGGGTCATTTTTGACTCCTCTCTTTCATTCTCCTCACAAATTCAACAAATTGGTAAAACCTGTCATTTCTTTCTCTTCAACATTAATAAGATTTGTCTGTTCCTCTCTGATTACACTACTAAAACTCTTGTTCATTCCTTAATTAGCTCCCTTCTTGATTACTGCAACCTCTTCCTTGCTGGTCTCCCTCAGTGTCATCTTTTCCTTCTTCAGTCTATTCAAAACTCTGCTGCATGGTTAATTCTCTGCCAGCCACGCTTAACTCACATTACCCCTCTTTTGAAATCCCTTCATTGGCTCCCTATCCACTACCATATCCAGTTCAAGCTACTTATTATAACCCACAAATGCATTCACTCTGCTGCCCCTTCCCCTTACCTTTCTTCTCTCCTCTCTCCCTTTACCCCTCCCCCTGATTGCCGTTCCTCTTCTGCCTTCCTTCTCTCTATGCCCCTCTCTTTAGGCTTCACTCCTTTCACCTTGCTGCTCCTTTTGCCTGGAACAATCTACCCTTATTATTACATCAAATCTCCTCATTTCCCCTTTTCAATGACTTTTCGAGGGAATGGGCTCTTACATGTGTATTTTAAGCAGGTGCTATTTTGTACATACTGCATCAAGGCAACAGTGTATACTTCCAGAGTGTGTGAGCAAAGGAGGTGGAGATTGGGCAGGGCATAGACGGAGCCTAAAGTTACATACATAAATGATAAAGTATTATATCTTGCGCATGTTTTCTACATATCTAGACATGGACATTTACCCTAAATCTAGGATTGGTGTAAGTGGTCATGCCTAGATTTGACATGCATATTTTATCACTTACATCCTTATTCTATAAAGTTAAGTGCACATTTTACTTTATAATATAGGTGCAAAATACACATATGATGATGTGCATTAAACTAACTGACCTTTATAAAATGGCCTCCAAAGTCATTCCTATCGTATGCAAACAACAGAACAGAATTATTCATTTACATGGTACATTCCCAGACCAACCAATAAGATTCCCCCAACAGCGGGTGCAGAGCCGAAGTAGGTAGCATCACTTTACACCACAACATTAAATTCTATTCAACTTCTAAATTCAGCAGCACATGCCCTCCACTGCCAGACATGTAAATTACCCATACACATTACATCTTACAAACTCTAGAAGGAGGCTCTCTTTGGTACTATGCAGATCATTAGCAGCAAATTTGAGAGAGTGAGATCATACTCCACTACCCTGGCTCAGAAGGGATGTTTATGACTGTAATGGTATACTCAAAACTAGCCCATTAGTTCGCTCCCATTTATTTCACACTGTGAAATAAATACAAACCCTTTCAAACCGACACTCTGAAGTTTATCGTATCATACCAGCTCCAGCTCCAAGAACTGAAACTACACCAATCCTACCTATGAAAAGTCAGTACTGCAAATTCTCTAGAACACCAATACACCTCTCCAGTTGAGAAAAGAGAAGCTGCAATGCTAAAAAAATCTTACTGAGAGCCTACATGTTAAAAGAATCCCTCTCCATTTCTCTCATCTGCCTTTTTATATATCTATAGCTAGACTTTATTCCTCCTTCTCCCCCTTCAGTCTTCAGTGTCTGCGGATATGCATGGGAAAAACTGTAGGCTTGGTTCATTTTTGGATCACACCCATACATTTGTAAGGACCCCTTGGATACCACTGTTTTCAACAGCAGAGACCTCCAGTGTCCCTACTAAATTGCTATAATATAACCTGGAGGTAAACTGGCAATTTTCTAGAACAGGGAAGATTACCTTCTTCCCAGTTATATAAGGCTGAGAGGAGACTCCTCTGGGAGGAAAAAACCAACTTGAAAAGACAACCAGCCACTATACCGTGATAGAGGAGTAAAGGAGTCTTTCCTTAAGGGGCTGGTAGTTGGGGCTACTCCTTTTCCCAGAACCACCAGGAGGTAACCACAGGATAAGTGACTGTCTAGAGGAAGAGCAGAGGGATAGGATGGTGTCTGGAACTTAAGCCCACACTAAAAGGTTTGTATGACTGTGAAAACCCTGCCAGACCCCCCTCCCCCATTGGCTCTGGATGAGAGCAGCTCAACCTATATAGGAAAGGAGCCTAAGAGAGGAAGCAGACCAGCTACCAAAGAAGAAGAGAAGAAGCAGATGAGATTGTCAGCTACATCAGTGACCAGAGCCAGAAGTGACTAGGGCAGTATCAGGGACATACATCAGTGACACCTACCAGCTCCAGGTACACTGCCAAGAGGTTAGAACAGGAGGAGGGTTCCCTCTCAGTGAGTTCTGGAGAGAAAGAGTAATAGAGGTGTGAGGAGTGTAGTGGCATGGAATAACCTTTGAACACCCAGAACAAGAAACAAAAGGAGTAAACTGATCACAGTATGTCACATACTAAAGGAGAAGAGAAGAAAGTCAAATAGGGAAATATAATTGGAGTGAAAGGAGAGAGAAGTTAACTACTTGCAATATAGTTCTATTTTTGTTGCCTCTGCATTTGTATTTTTGCTATTGTTATCAGTGACCCTAAAGTTCTTTAAGTAACCCCTTGGTTTGGAGCACACATTCTGGCCTAGACTCAGTTATTTTGAGGAGGGAGAAGGAGTACGTGGAGTTAAGTACCAAGGCCTCCCATGTGTATACTGGTCCCATTCAACAAACCCATTAAGTTTTTTCCCAGGAGTAGAATCTGAAAGATTGTACTTGCTCTTAAATGGCTATGGCCACTATCTTCCAAGGGGTCTTGTTCCCTCCACAGTACAGAGGAAAAATGATTGCTACAACCCAAGCCCCCATTAACAAGTGCCCCATAGGATAACATTTCCTAGAAAAACAAATTTCATTTAGCCAAATGCCTTAGGAGAGCTTGTAGTACCAATGCCACTCAGAATGCTGACCTACTCACTGAACCTCAATTGGCAAGTATTTGGGAATAATCTCCCCCAATGAAAATTATTTATTTATTTACATTCTCTTATATACTGTGCTATTTTGCATCAGTGCGGTTTACATTGAACAAACTGAAATTACATTGAACAGGGCATTATAACTTGGAGATAACTATTTTACAGGGAACATGGGCTATGGAGGGTTAAGTGACTTGCCCAAGACCACAAGGAGCACCTGTGGGACTAGAAACCCCAGTCCTTCTGGCCCAAGGTTGCTGTCCTCTAGTGTGATTTGAACCCCCAACCTTCCGGCCTGAAGTACCTTGCCCCAACCACTAGGCCACTCCTCCACTCCAATTAATGGCCAAACCTTTCATCCTCCTTGTCTCGGGGTGTTTCTTCCAATGATGTTTCTGCTTTTCCCCTCTCCGGGTCCTTTGGACCTTCATACCTTTAAAAAAAAAACTCCAGCCGGCGTGCCCGCGCTTGGTGGGCCTGTGCCTGAGGGCCTCACCAGAGGGCCCTTTGGCATGGCCCTTTGGCGTGGCCCTTAGGCATGGACCATAGGCAAGGACAATGATAAGAACAAAGGAGGCTAGAAAAACTTGAACGAAGATGGAACCTATCCAACAAGGTAAGGACTAACAGCAGTGAACATACACTGTATGGGCCTCTGCTAGATATCCTCAAGCACATACCTAATATCATCCGCTCTGCTGTGAATAATGTAGAACACAAGTAATCTAAGTGGACCCAATGGATACACAAATACCTCTTTTCGGCAAGTAATTCTCACCATCTTAAAACTCCAGCTCCTACAGGCTGTAATTGCATTACACCTGGCAATCTCGATGGGCTCTAAAGTCCTCTTTGTGCCTGCACAACTCCCACCACTACTACTCACACATCTCCCATCCACCCCAACATACCAGTGCATAAGAGCCACCATAAGAAAAGCACACAATCTAATTCACCTACGGTGCTTACACCATATGCAAAACATACACACAAATCCCATCGTGATCTCCCCCATCAAATGTGTCTTAATCAACGCAAGATCTATCAGAAATAAATCAGACATCATCTATGACTATATTCAAATCCATAAAATAGACATCATCTGCATCACAGAGACATGGCTAATAAACACTGACCAGGTTATCCTCATTCAAATAATACCGCCTGACTTCTCAGCATTCAACTGCCCCTGGTCACACAAAAGAGGAGGTGGCATTCTGATACTGGCAAGAAAGGACTACAGATTCAATACATTATCTGCCTCAGACTCTACTGAGATCAATTTTATTATCATCTCCAACAAATACCTAAGCATTTGCCTAATCTACAGACCACCAAATACCAAAAATAAGGATCTTTCTCCAATCTTGAACATAATCTGCTCACATAGTTGGCATCACAAACCACTTGTCGTCCTAGGAGACTTTAAACTATGCTCATCACCTGGTAAAGAAGTCAATTCATTCCTTAGTGCAATGAGAGCCCTCAAATACACCCAAATAGTAGCCACACCCACGCATTAGCATGGAACAAAACCAGACCTAGTCTTCATACTCTATCAACTCATGGAGCTACATCAGGTTTCAACACCAGCAGTCACTCCTGTTCCCTGGTCTGATCACCATACTATAACATTCTCAATGATCATTAATGACAAACAACTCCAGGAGCCACAGCACTCAAAACGAAAATTCAGGTCCTTCAATAAGGAAATATTTCTACAGGATATAATTCCGAAGCTTCAGCAGAACACCCAATATCATTGAAAACTGGAACATTATCATCTCTACAGCTGCAGCAATCATGAGTCCAAAATGCACTCACACCCGTAAAAGGCCCAACACACCATGGCATTCGGATAACATCAGAAAAGCTAAAAGAGCTCTAAGGAGAATTAAAAGAAAATGGAGATGCACCAAGACACAGGCCTCACTTATGCAATACAGACACAAGCAACAGGAATACAACAATATAATCAACGATAGTAAACAACAATACTACTCCAACACCATCATGAAGGCAGCAAATAGACCCAGAGAACTCTTCAGTATTGTTAGGCAGCTCACTAAAGACTCCACACAACAGGACATACACATTATCGACCCTCAACTTTATGCAAATTTCCTGTCCAGCAGACACAGCAACCCCTCCCGAAATAAGGTACCCAATAAGAACATACGAACATAAGATATGCCATACTGGGTCAGACCAAGGTCCATCAAGCCCAGTATTCTGTTTCCAACAGTGGCCAATCTAGGTCAAATGTACCTAGCAGTTTCCCCAAGGGACACAGGTTCCACAATGCTTGTATTGGTTCAAGCATTGATATCCTGGGTCCCTTCTTAATAATGATTTATGGACCTTTCCTCCAGGAACTTGCCCAAACCTTTTTTAAACCCAGCTACACTAACAGCCTTTACTACATCCTCCGGTAACAAATTCCAGAGTTTGATTACACGTTGAGTGAAAAAATATTTTCTTTTATTAGTCTTAAATAGTTTACCCTGTAGCTTCATTGCATGTCCCCTAGTCTTTCTATATTCTGATAAGGTAAACCTATAACCAAAGTATATAAGACAAGCTGGGATAACTTCATTACTCCCTCCCTTACACAGATTGAGTACATCATAGACATGCTTAATACTACAACCTCATCAACTGATCCCTGTCCTGTTGCATGGATCAAAGATTCAAAGGATCAGCTTAGCAAGCACCTTCAAAAAATGGTGGAACTATCCCTTCAACAGGGTTACATGCCTCCTGCTCTCAAGCAAGCTGCTACATGGCCAGTGCTCAAGAAAAATTCCCTTAATCCAGAAGATACAAATTCCTACAGACCAATCTCCAGTCTACCATTCATCTCAAAAGTCATCGAAAAATCTGTTCAGATGCAACTGCAAGACCACATTGATCTAAATGCTCCATTAGACCCACACCAGCATGGATTCAGGCCACATCATGACGTTGAAACTCTCTTAACTTCCTTATTCGACAACCTCATTAGGGGCATTGACAACATCAAAAAAGGATTCATATTAATATTCATGGACATCTCCGCTGCCTTTGACACTATTTCTCACTCCATATTGATACAACGACTACAAGAAATAGATCTATGCAGCAATACCATAAAATGGTTCTGCTCTTACCTCAACAATTGAACCCAACAAGTCACATGCAGTAAAACAAGTCAGCAAAGTTCAGCGTACCACATGGCATCCCTCAAGGCTCTGCGCTATCCTCCATACTATTCAACATATATATTCAACCCATCTGCAGCATAATCAGATGCCACAAGATGCTTTACCACCTATATGCAGATGACATTATGGTATACTTCCCCATCAACATATTCAACTCAGACCTAACTCCCATAACCAGGTGCCTAGCGCACTATGGTCAGATGAACTAGCGCATTATGGTCGGATGCACTAGCGCATTATGGTCAGATGAACAAGCTTATTGGATGTCTCTACTAGTTTCTTTTTTGAAAGTGACTCATGAGTTACTTGAATATATCAAGCTGAAACTTTTTTACATTTCACTTCCCCTTTCCCCTCCCCCAGCCTTCTGGTTAGCAATGCACTTTCCAAAATAAAGGGGTTACCAGGAACCACTTTTTTTCTAAATATATCTATCTAGTTCCCTCCTCCTTTCTTGTGGTACATGTTGAACTGCTGATTCTTAACTCTTCCGAGGTGTACAATGTCATGAGGTAATTTGAGTGCATACTCTTTTCTCTTTCTCTTAGCTTTAGTGTTTTTGAATATTAATCTTGAGTGTACATTGTATAACTCACCATACATGGAAGATAAAGCAATCATATTGTTCCATATGCTCTGTCAACTGTTCTGATTTAGATACCATTATTTTAGACATATGATAGTGATCATTTTAAATATATGATCAAATATATGTATTTGTGATCTCACCTCTATCGCTCCAGTAGTACACGCACACTTTGAACATATGAAATGTGTACATGTTTTTATTCAGTTTTATCGTAGAAACATAGGCCATCTGGTCTTTTTCTGTCGTCATGTTTCTATCTAGTCTGTTCTTCCATATCAACCACTACAACGGCCCCCTTTTTTTCCTTTAGAGATCCTCTGTGTTTGTCTCATGCTTCTTTGAATTCAGATACTGTCCTCATCTCTACCACCTCCACTGGGAGCCTATTCCATGGATCCACCACTCTTTTCATAAAGAAATATTTCCACATATCACTCCTGAATCTATCCCCTTTCACCCTCATCCCATGTCCCCTCATAGCAGAAAGAGTCTCTCCTCTTATTCATTTATGCCACGGAGGTATTTAAACGTCTCAATCATATCACCTCTATCCCGTCTTTCCTCTAAGGTGTACATATTAAGATCATTAAGTCTGTCCTCGTATGCTTTATAATGAAGACCACTAACCATTTTAGTAGCCACCCTCTGAACCAACTCCAACCTGTTTATATCCTTTTGAAGGTGCGGTCTCCAGAATTGCACACAATACTCCAAATGAGTTTGCACCAAAGACTTACACAGAGGCACAATCACCTCCTTTCTTCTGCTGGCAATTCCTCTCCCTATGCACCCAAGTATCCTTCTAGCTTTTGCTGTTACCTTTTCTATCTGTTTAGCTACTTTAAGATCATCAGACACAATCACGCTTAGGTCCTGCTCTTCCTTAATGGACAAAAGTACTTCACCCCCTATACTATATTGCTCCCTTGGATTGCTGCAGCCCAAATGCATGACCTTGCATTTTTTAACATTGTATTTATTTATTTGTAAACATATTAGTTTAGTACATTTATTTTATCATTTGGACATGATTTTACTAATTCATTTATAGAATTTGATGCTATTACTCATTATTTATTGGAATAGTTTTTTAATTCAATCAGTTTATATGTTATCTGATGATCATTATTTTATGAATTTGCTATTTATGTTTTATCTTATTTTAATATATTTATTATTTAATATGTGTTCTCTTATGTATATGTTTGTATGATTTTAGTGGTCAAAGTCCCCTGAAGAAGGCCTTTTGGCCAAAACACATGTAGGGCAGATTCACAACAATAAAGTACCTATTCCTTTCAGTGGGCTTCTGTCGTCCTGCTTCTTTTTGTGCGGGGAGTGGCAGAGTACTTACACATCCCCATTCGATCTCAGAAACTTCGTAGATATTTGCAGGCATGTAAATGTTTATACCTGTTCCAGGCATGAATAGGTATCAGGAAAGCTCTTGTTTTTACCTTAAAACATTCAGAGAATGTAAACAAGATGGAAAATTAAGTGACCAGCCTTAAATCACAATGGCTCACACTGGGATTTGAACCCCAACCACCCTACTTTTAAGCCAGTACTCTAATCATTATGCTATTTGATGTCTTGATTCTAAAATGCTATCCTGGGGATGTCTATATAGATGTTTGATACACATGCAGATCAGGCACATCCACATTTCCGAAATCGTGCCTGAGCTTGCACATGCCTGCTTTTTTTCAGACATTCTGGCTTTGAAATCCCAGATTGCACTTGGACATCCCATTGTGAAATGTGCCTCCCTATGTATATTTAGTTCAGTTCTGTCTTACAAGACTCCACACCGATTTTGCTTTTATTTTAAATTACTAGTGTTATCGCAGCCATGGCTCTGTAAGATGTCAGAGCTGCAGCTGCCAGGGGAAGGAGGGGGCAGGAAAGGAGTTGACATGGGGAGTGAGGTGAGGCAGGAAGGGAGTTGACACAAGGAGGGAAGGGGGGCAGGAAGGGTGCTGACACAGGGGAAGGTGGGGGCAGGAAGGGAGCTGACATGAGGGAAGGAGGGGACTGAAAGGGAGCTGATACATGAGGATGGTACTGGAAGGAGACTGGAAGGGTGATGACACTAGGGAAGGGAGGAGGGGGTTAGTAGGAATCTGACACCTGGGGATGGTACTGGAGGGGGACTGGAAGGGAGTTGACACCTGGAGGTGGGACTGGAGGGATTGACACTTGGGAATGGGACTGGTAGGTGGCTGGGTAATGGAGAGGAGGCTGGAAGGGAGGGGCACTGGGACTGGAAGGGAGCTGACACATGGGGATGGCACTGAAAATGGGATGGACAGAGAGTAGTATTTATTTATTTATTTATTTATATTTATTTAACGCTCTTATATACCACACTTTTATCATCAGCGCGGTTTACAGTAAACATAAAGTACTCACAGATAGCAACAGGCTGTCGTGAGTTTACATGTAACAGGAAGTCTAACAGGATACAACATAGGGGAAAACTTTGTACATATAAATTATTTAACTATATACAATGGTAATCTTCTTGTTATACAGGGAGTGAATAGAGCAATTCAACATTGGATTGTAATGGGGTTAGGCTAGGTTGGGGTCAGGTATTGAGAGAAGTATGAAAGGAACAGGTGGTGTTTTATGGCTTTTCTAAATTGTTTGAGGTCTTTAATTTCTCTTATGGTGGGTGGAAGGTCATTCCAACATTTGGATAACTGGAAAGGAGCTGACACCTGGAGTGGGACTAGAGGGAGTTGACACTTGGGGATGGGACTGGTAGGTGGCTGGATAATGGGGAGAAGGCTGGAAGAGAGCTGGCGCTGGGGATGGAAGGGAGGAAGTACTGGGACTGGAAGGGATTTGACACATGGGGATGGCACTGGAAGGGGGATGGACAGAAGGTAGGGTGACTGGAAGGGAGCTGACATAGGGAGGGTGTGTGCCACTGACAGTGGAGGTGAGCTGATACCTGCGATGGTATTTGGACTAGAAGGGGTTTGACAGTAGGGAAGGAAGCGGACTGGAAGGGAATAGATACCAGTAGCAGTCCTGGGAATACAAGGGGGTTGACACTGGAAGGTACTGGGAGGGGAGGACTGGAAAGGAGGTTGATACTGGGGAGGGTTACTGGGACTGGAAATAGGCTGATGGAAGAAAGTGAAGAAAACCAAAGAAGATAAAAGAAATGGCAGATGGACTATAGACCATAGAAATAAAGCTAAAAGAAGACAAGAAAGCAGCATGATTGGAGAATAAAATAGACAACAAAGGTAGAAAATAATTTTATTTTCAATTTACATTTTAAACACTATGGGGAACTGCATCTCTTATTTATCTGATGTTGCAATGCATGCAGATCTGGCTTCAGGGGGTTTCAGTTTAATTTTTGGCTAAATATTTTTTATTTTTACTTTAGGTTGTAGTCACTTATTCTGTACTTGGTGAGGATCTGTGTTCTGAGTATGTGACTGATGCCAGGTGTTCTGTTAACATGGAATTTGTACATAGGGATCTATACTGTATTGTAGTAATTTGCTCTGTTCAGCTTTTCAAAGTGGTGTATGGATGTTCTACGGCTTGATGCAGTATTTATAGTGCTGATGTTTTTCTGGGTCAGCCCCTTATTGTATGAGTTTTGGAAGTTTATGCTGATATGGAATGTTAGATTTGGCCTTGTAGATCTTAGGTGACTTTTGTAGGGTTTTATATTAGTTCCCAATATGCTTGGTACTGAAGAATGTTTGTTAATGAGATGATCAGAATCAGATTTTTTAAAAATATATTGGGTTCTGGGGGTGCATGCCCTACTTCTGCTCTGCACCCATTGTCAAGGGAGAGATTTCTGTGGATGTGGAATATATATTCAAAAAGAAAAAGTGAGAACCATAATGCAGTTTATAACAAAATAAAATGAGTTATAGTTTGGTCTTATAAACTCTGCTGTTGTTCACACTTTTTCTTTTAGTTCCTTGGTGTGGGAGCATCTTGCATTTCTTTTGTTTTTTGCGGAATATATATTTACATTAACACCATGCTGGTCTAGTGCTCAGTTTCAGGAGTTCTGTTGGGGTTGCCAAGCCCTTCTTGGTGTTTATGTTGGAGTGGGAGGTTTGTGTTGGGGTCATCAAGTCCCTCTTGTTTTTCAGAGGGTGGAAAGTGATATGTTTGGGTGCTAAGTCGCTCTTATTTTTGTGGAAGTGGGAGATACTGCATGGGTACTGTTGAGCCCCTCTTGTTTGGCATATTTAGCTGCATATTTTCTAGGCTCTGTACTGGTAACATATGAACATGCCATACTAGATCAGACTAAGGTCCATCGAGCGCAGTATCCTGTTTCCAACAGTGGCCAATCCAGGTCACAAGTACCTGGCAGGTTCCCAAAAAGGAACACGGGTTCCATAATACTTGTCCCAGGGCAAGCAGTGGATTTCCCTCTTTAATAATAGTTTATGGACCTTTTCTCCAGGAACTTGTCCAAACTTTTTTTAAACCCAGCTACCTTAATAGCTTTTACTGCATCCTCTGGTAACTAATTCCAGAGTTTGATTATGCAGGACCATAGGCTAACTGCAGGGAGGCAGTTATATCCCTCTGCAGTTACCGATTTCAGCATGGCAAAACAGCTGCAGGGTGCAACTGAGGTGTCATTAGTTGTACTCACACTACTTGCGCTGAGCCACTATGTTAGTTTCTGCAGACAATGCAGATGCCTATGTGTGAGAGTTCGTTCTCTCGCCTCACTCTGCAGTAAAGTATAATTTTGGGAAAGAATGGGTAAAAGCATTTTTTTTTACTACATATGTTTATTTTTATTTTGTACAGATATATTCTATACTTGGCGAAGATGTATTTCTATTCTCCATATGTGGGCGATTGAGGCTACATGTTCTGTTAGCATGGAGTTTCTATGTAAGGAGCTGTAGTAATCTGGCTTGTTCAGTTTTCTGAATAGGAATATGGATATTCTAGGGCCCACAGCAATATTTATGGTGCTGCCCTTTTCTGGGTATGCTCCATGTTGTGTGAGTCTTGGAAGTTAGTGCTCTATTAAAATAGTAGATTTGCTCTATGGATCCTGAACTCTGGATTCTTGGTGAGGTCAACTGTAGGGTGTTGGTTGGAGGGTTCTGGAATATGTATTGGTTTTTAGATATTCAGTTTTGCATTCTTCACACTGCCAGACTGAAATTTAAAATATTTTGTCAGTTTAGATTCAAGAAAATTTCAAATTTTAAGGGAACATCTCAGTTTAATTTTGTTTCATAGCCTGATAGCTTCACCGCTGTTAAGTTCCGGACTTTTCCAGCTCTAGAACAATCCAATCCAGCATTTGAATTCATGGCTACCAGGATTAATATTTCATTTTATATCTTCCCTTCTCATCAATAATCAGGTTCTAGCAATATTTATTTATTTATTTGGTTTTATATATCGCATTATTTACAATTCAGTGCGGTTTACAAGGAACAAGAACGGAAATTACATAGATACTTATAATGGTTTGATTGGGTGGTAGGTGGGCTGAGTAAGTGGCTTTTCATTAATCAAATCTAAAGTTTTATTATTATGGTTGTGTTATTGTAACATCTGTTTTACTAAATTGCATGTGTATGTTTAGAAGTCACCTAGGATTTTAGACGGGTGGCATTTAGATTTTAAAATAAAATTTACTAAATTTATACAAATGATGCCACAGTGAGTCTCCACACATGGTCCTGCATCACCCTCATGGCGTCCCTGGGGGAAAGTAGACAGGGGGTGCACTGAGAGATAGAGGAAAGCAGAAACCTCAGATTGGGACATATAGGGGTATGTTTACTAAACTGCGTTAGTGCAATTCGCGTTAGGAGCCGCGGTAGTGACAGAAACCCCAAATAAGGACATGGGCGGTACATCGTTACCACTAACGCGCGTTCCAAAAACTAACGAGCATTACAGGGCGCGGTGGCGCGTTACTGCGCGTTAATCGTAAGAAGGCGTACAGACACAAAGCACTGAAACAGAGCTGTAGCACAATGGTTACGGTACTGACCGCTGTTACAGGCAGCATGGGTTCGAGTCCCCAGTGTGCCTAACACAGAAGGCTGGCCCAGGTATCACCCTGTACATTACATAGGGAATGAGGAGGCATGTTTTTCTTTACGTTGAGTAGAGGTGTCAGAAACACACCCTCGGAGTGTGCCTAGCCACGTACGTTGGTGTGTGTGTTGGTATGGGCGTTGGTGCGTGCGTACAATCATGCGTGGGGACATGTGTTTTTACCAGCGTGGGCACCTTATATTACAGACTCTTTAGGGTGTCTTGCACCTATGCATTATGCTAACAGATGTACATGTGATGGCCTATGGTTTACCAGAGCCTGTGAGCAGGTAATGGAATTTCACAGGGTTGGATTGTGCCAGTCACACCCATGATGCACTGCACATGCAAAGCAGCTGTCCACAGATACACACCATGGGGAATGCACCCCCACAGCACCTCAGCCTGGTAGGGGGAACTGACCATGTGCACCCCCACAGCACCTCGGCCTTGTAGGGGGTACTGACCGTGTGTTGTACTGGCACAGAGTAGCTACACACCGTCACATTGTGCGGGTACTGTGCTCACCCTGAGTGTGCGATGGGGCGCCTAGCACCGGGTCCACAGCACCGTCCATGGCTGAAAGAGGCCATGGTGCAGGTCCAAAGCAGTGTTAATGTGTGAGATAGGTAGTTTCTGCAGAAACACCTTGGATATCTCTGTCTGTTTCAGTCAGGTGTAGCCCCCATGGACCCCTAGGTGGCCCATGCACCACCACCCCCCTCCTCCAGGGCCAAGGGTGGCAAACAGGGTCTCCCAAAAATAGATCCACATTCTACCTCCCTGCAAAGGTGGCAGTATAAGGGAACATCAACCCTGGTCCTGCTGAGGAACAGACACCCCACAGGGCAGTCAATGCAGCTCTGTACACATCCATAACACAATAGCAGACAGACATTAGGCCTGGAATTGGTAAGCTGCACCCCACCACTATCAGATATTCTCCTGCTGCAAGCCATCAGCCGCTGCACCCTGCAAGCCACTCCATCAAGACACATACCAGCTGCAAACAGCCTGCTAGTTAGTCAATAGTGCATGTGCCCAGTGGAGATGCATGCACCCAGAACTGGGATGTCAGCATACACAGCAAGCAGATAAATCAGTGACTGGGCCCCAAAAGGAAACCCATATCTATCACATGAGAGAAATACTACATAGCACTATGGGGGTGTCTAGCCATGCTGTGGTCACTGCACAGTCAGGGTGAGAGTGATCTCTCAGCAGGACATACTGAGGTCACCCTGTCTGTGTAGGTGGTGGCCGGGCACTAAAATGTCCCAGTCAGTGCCCTATGCCCTGTGCAGATGCACCCTGGCCAGGCCACCCTGTCCGGCCTATACCTATGGTACCTTGCTCCTCATTATGCACATTGGCAGCCCAATACTGGCAACATTGCTGGCAGTGTGGGCTGTGGAAGGTGTTTGCAGCCACCACACACTGGATAGACAGACAGCCACCCCCACACCTATGCCAGCATTGTGCTACTATAGAGGTGTTCAGCAGCCATACCCACCACACCAGTCCTGGGCACAGTACAGGCATGGATATGGTACACAATACTGTTGGGGGTCACTCCCCAGGGTGGTAAACACTATCAGAGACCAGACCTGCAGCACACACCGCAGACATCAGAATGATTGTTATGGTGGAGCTCAATGAGCAAAATGTGCTTAATGTAGGAATTGATATCTGCCAGTTATCATAGGAAACGTTTGATGGCTGTGTACCATATACCCAGGTGTAGGGTGTCATTGCTAAGGTATGCAACTGCTAGTATTGGGAGATACAGGCAGGGCCCAATGTCCTGCCTCTCCAGGAGGCATTGGCCAATGGGGCCTGTGGGTGTGTGTGTGGGTGTGTCTGGCCCTGTTGGCTGCTGCTTTACGGCAGAGTTTCCCAATTCCAGTCCTGGTGTTCCAAACACTGTTCGGGTTCTCATGCTGTCTCTCATAAATATGCATGGGCTACATCTGCATACCATGGGGGTGGTGCATAGATATGCAGCACAGGCATCTTTATTAGAGGCAGCATGGAACCTGAATGGTGTGGGGCCCCCCAGGACTGCATTTGCGAGACTCTGCTCTAGGTAATGCGCCTCTTTATGGTGTCTGTGTTTGGTGTGGTAAAATATAGGCGTATTAACCATGCGTATGTTCTCTGCAATAAAGGAGTGTCTTTACTATCACTGTTTAGTGGTGGGTAAAACTATGGGGACTGGGTTGGCAGGAGCCCCAGCTTGGATTTGAACCTGTGACCCTCTGGTCTTACAGGCACTGGCTGTGTCTGTTGGACCACACTGTGGCCACAGAGACAGTGCAGTCCCTGGAGGTAGGAAACTGGCCTGAGTCAGAAACCCTGCTCTGCACAATTTTACTGTGGGCTCATTTACCTTGTATGAAGACAAACATGCACATACACCTCAAAAACGACCTCGAAAACAGGGGCACACACCCATAACCAAGCTGGGCAACAATGATATCATTGGGCAACATTAAAAAACACTCCCAGGAAAGCTCCAAAAAACAGAAATGATTTTTGAAAGGGTCTACGGAGTGTAGACCCTTCCACACATCATTTCCTTTTTTTGGAGCTTTCCTGGGAGTGTTTTTTATTGTTTCCCATTGCTATCACTGTTGCCCAGCTGAATTATAATTTTTACACTGTTTCTTGTGGTCATTCTACAGTTTTATTTGCAATTTTGTTCTGTGCACATGTATCACACTGCTCACGTTATGTAGGTTTCCCCAGTTTTGCTGTACATTGCTGACGGAAATGGTTTCTCTTCCCTTTAATATGCCTTTAACGACAGGTTTTCATTCGCGTTGAATTTGAGCTCTGCACTTCAGCGCGTTAGTGTGAGGGGAGCCTCTCCCCGCCCACTCTCCGCCCATTGACCCCTTCTCTCCGCCCACTCTCCACCTTCTGCGCTGCTTTAACGCGCCGCGGGGCTTTACGATCGTTAGCTACGGTTAACGCGCGTAGTATGATGTTAACGGTCGTTGGCGCGTGATTACGCCTGTTATACTGCACGTACGATCGTTAACGTCGTACAACGCGCGTTATTCACATTTACCGCACTTTAGTAAACATACCCCATAGTACATGATCAGAGAATAAAATGGTCAGACAATAAAGTTAGAAGAGAAATTTATTTTCAATTTAATGATTGGGCTTGGTGCTATCTTTATATTTATACAGTACATGGAAATGCATCTCTTTCTACTTCTCTGGTATTGCACTGTATGCAGAATCTGGCTTCTTGGGGTTGCAGTTAAATTTTTATCTACATATGATACACTAGATAATAGGGGAGTGCCGACAGTCACCCTAGAGCGCATGATTCGGAACAATGTATCCTTGAAGGATATTACCAAAAGAATAAAGATAAGGCATATCAGCAGAGAGGTTCCAATAAAGACAAAAGTAGCCCAAATGCCCTTGAGTACAGAGCAGACAGAGTTTACAAATTCCAAATTACCTCTGTCTACCGATAGCCAGATTAATATGAATAAAATATAGTCTCTAAAATACTTGGATGCAGATGCTAGAAGTCTACAAAATAAGATGGGAGACTTAGAATATATAGCACTAAATGACAGGTTAGATATGATTGGTATCTCAGAGACATGGTGGAAGGAGGACAACCAGTGGGATATTGTGATACCTGGGTACAAACTATATCACAACGATAGAACAGATCAAATTGGTGGAGGGGTTGTGCTCTATGTTAGAGAGGGCATTGAGTCACAAAGGATTAAAGTTTTTCAAGAAACAAAA
Source organism: Ichthyophis bannanicus (assembly GCA_033557465.1). Classification (NCBI taxonomy): domain Eukaryota; kingdom Metazoa; phylum Chordata; class Amphibia; order Gymnophiona; family Ichthyophiidae; genus Ichthyophis; species Ichthyophis bannanicus. The sequence continues at coordinate 1,545,337,940 of CM066031.1, forward strand.
TTTGCTGTAGAATCTCTATGGATTGAAATTCCATGTAAAAAGGGAAGGCGATGGCAGTGGGAGTGTACTATCGACCACCTGGCCAGAATGAACAAATAGATGATGAAATGCTCAAAGAAATCAGGGAAGCTAATGAAAGTTAAATTAAATTAAGTTAAACAAAAGTTACAATACAGTAATAATAATTTGTGATTTCAATTACCCAGGTATTGACTGGGTCAGTGTCACGGCAGGACATGCTAGGGAGATAAAGTTTCTAGATAAAATAAGTGACTGCTTTTTGGAGCAGCTGGTTCATGAACCGACCAAAGGGGAAGCCATTTTGGACCTAGTCCTTAGTGGAACACCAGATCTGGTGCAAGAGATAAGGGTGTTGGGGCCACTTGGCAATAGCGAGCATAGCATGACTGTGTTTCATTTAATTAATAGAGGAGGAATGGTAAGGAAATCCATAGTACTACCTTTTAACTTTCGAAAGGGTGACTATGATAAAATGAGGAAAATAGTTAAAAAAAAAAACTAAAAGGAGCAGTTGCAAAGGTTAAAAACTTATATCAAGCTTGGGTGTTGTTTAAAAATAATATATTGGAAGCCCAGACCAGCTGTATTCTAGGCTTTAAGAAAAGTGGAAGGAAGTCCAAAAAACTGCCAGCATAGTTTAAAGGTGAGGTCAGAGAGGCTATTGCCAAAAAAGCAACTTTCAGGAAATGGAAAAAAGAGCCAAATGACGAAAACTGGAAACAGCACAAGCACTGGCAAGTTAGATGCAAGGCACTGATAAGTCAGGCAAAGAGAGAATTTGAGAATAAGCTTCCTGTGAAAGCTAAAACCCGTAATAAAGACTTTTTCAAGTACATTTGTAGCAAAAAACCTGTGAGAGAGTCAGTTGGACCATTAGATGATAGAGGGGTAAAAGGGGCACTAAGAGGGGACAAGGCCATAGCGGAGAGACTGAATGAATTCTTTGCTTTGGTCTTTACTAAAGAAAGATGTAGGGATATCACCCATGACTGAAGTGGTATTTAAAGGTGATACTGAGTAAGAATTGAAAGAAATAGCGATACACTGTGAAGATGTATTACAACTATTTGATAAACTGATGAGTAGCAAATCAACTGGACCAGATGGTATGCATCCAAGGATGTTGAAAGAACTGAAATATGAGATTGCAGACCTGCTATTAGTAATCTGTGAACTATCTTTAAAATCATCTGTAATACCTGAAGATTAGAGGATGGCCAATGTAACGCCAATTTTTATAAAGGGTTACAGGGGTGATACAGGAAACTATAGACCAGTGAGCCTGACATTAGTACCGGGAAAAATGGTAGAAACCATCATAAAGAACAAAATTAATGAACATGTAGATAGTCAGGGCTTAATGGGAGACAGCCAACATGGCTTTAGACAAGGAAGATCTTATCTTACTAATCTGTTATGATTTTTTGAATGTGTGAATAAACAAGTAGACAAAGGTGTGTCGATTGATATAGTGTATCTGGACTTTCAGAAGGCCTTTGACAAGGTCCCTCAGAGACTTTTGGCAAAACTAAAAAGTCATGGGATAGGAGGCAGTGTACTATTATGGATCAGGAACTGGTTAAAAGAAAGCAGAGGGTAGGGCTAAATGGCCAATTTTCCCAATTGAGAAAGGTGAATAGTGGAGTACCCCAGGGATCTGTGCTGGGTCTGATGCTTTTTGACATATTCATAAATGACCTGGAAAAGGGAATAACGAGCGAGGCTATCCAATTTGCAGATGACACAAAACTATTTAAAGTTGTTAAAATCCATGAGGATTGTGGAAATTGCAAGAGAATCTTGATAAATTGGAAGACTGGGCATCCAAATGGCAGATGAAATTTAATTTGGACAAGTACAAAGTTATGCACCTAGGAAAGAAAATCCCACACTATGTTTACACAAGGTTCCACATTAGGAACCACCAGGCAAGGTTCCACATTAGGAACCACCAGCCAGGAAAAAGATTTAGGTGCCATCATGGATAACATGTTAAAATCCTCCGCCCAGTGTGCAACGGCGGCCAAGAGAGCAAATAGAATGCTAGGTATCATAAGGAAAGGAATGGAAAATAAAACAAAGAATATTATAATGCCTCTGTATCATTCCATGATGCGACTGCACCTTGAATACTGTGTGCAATTCTGGTCGCCGTATCTTAAAAAGGATATAGCGTTATTAGAAAAAGGTACAGAGAAGAGCCACCAAAATGGTAAAGGGGATGGAAGGATACCCCTATGAAGAGAGGCTAAAAAGGTTAGGGCTCTTCAACCTGGAAAAGAGACGGCTGAGGGGAGATATGATAGAGGTCTATAAATTAATGAATGGAGTGGAACAGGTAAACGTAGATCAATTGTTTACGTCATCAGAAAATAGAAAGACTGGGGGACATGCAATGAAGCTACAGGGTAAACTATTTAAGACTAATAAGAGAAAATATTTTTTCACTCAACGTTTAATGAAACTCTGGAATCTGTTTCTGGAGGATGTAGTAAAAGCTGTTAGTGTAGCTGGGTTTAAAAAAGGTTTGGACAAGTTCCTGAAGGAAGGGTCCATAAACCATTATTAAAAGTGACCCAGGATATCACTGCTTGACCCAATACAAGCACTGTGGATCCTATGTCTTTTGGGGAAACTGCTAGGTACTTATGACCTAGGTTCTCCATTGTTGGAAACAGAATACTGGGCTTGATGGACCTTGGTCTGACCCAGTATGGCATATCTTATGTTATGTTCTAATGTTTATTTTTAAGTTATGGTCACTTATTTCATACTTGGTGAGGGTCTGTGTTTTGATTTTGTTAATCAGACCAGGTGTTCTGCTAATATGGAGTTTGTATGTAGGGATCTGTACTGTAGTAATCTGAATTGTTCAGCTTTTCAAATAGGTGTTGGATGTTTCAGGGACCACTGTAGTATTTACAGTGATGCTTTCTTTGGATGGGCTCCTTATGTGAGTTTTGGAAGTTGGTGCTAATATGGTATGGTAGATTTGCTCTATAGATACTAATAGACTTTGTAGTAGGGTTTTGTATTACTTCACAATATGCCTGGTACTGTAGAATGTTTGTTGTTGTTGATGTTAGTGAGATGATCAGAATCAGATTTTTTTTTTTAAGATATTGAGTTCTATGGGTAAATGTCCTGGTTCTGCTCTGCAGCCACTGTTGAGGAAGGGGGTTCTATGGATGCAAAATATATGTTCAAAAAGAAAAAGCAAGAACCATAATGTAGCTTATAACAACAAAATTAAAATGAGTTATAATTTAGTCTTATAAACTGTGCTGTGGTTCTTGTTCTTTCTTTTATTTCCATGGTGTACAAATCTTGCATTTCCTCCATATAATCTAATCAACTTTTTTGTTTGGGTCGGTCCCTGACTGGAGTTTTGAGAAAGTCCCCCCCCCCCACTACGGGAGGGGGGGCAACCATCTCATCCTTCACCTCAGGCAGCAGGTTACCTTGAGTCGCCCTGCCAACATATTTATTAGTAGGCCAAAAATATGCTCGTGCCCAATTATCTCCATGTATTCATCGATTTTCAGGAAGCTAACATTTTACAGGACTCACTCATCAGCAATTATGACAATACATCATCTTACCTCATTGCAGAAAACTAAATGCTTGCAGAAGATATATTCAACAAATCTACATGCAGAACGTTTCATAAAGCATTATTAAAAAACTTGACAAACTCATAAATGAGGTACAATAAAGATGTACCTTGACCAGAAATCAAAAAAATGTGATTGTCAGCATTTTTTCCACACTTGCATAACTCTTGAGGGTCCTAGGTTACCTCACCTTCCACCATTATCGACGCCATGCTGTGAAGATAGGGGGCTCGAGGTTGCCTGCTTTAAGGCAGGAACTCCTCCTAGTTACCATCTTTTCTTATGCACTACGTAATGATATTTTGTATGCTATAACCTAAACAGAAATTTCATTCAATCATGATCTGTCCCCCCCAAAAATAAATTACAGCACTTTACCTACCACCAGCATTCAATGTCTCACAGCTGGGTACAATCAGAGATCATGAGGTCATAATGCTTCTTGATTGGACCCCACTGTGGGTCAAAGAACACAGGAAAAATGGGAAAATAGAAACAAATTAGTGACAGCACTTTTTGCAGCCTAATATTTATCTAACAGTTATGCTAGCAGAAAACTATTTTTGGCTAGGAATGATGGTGATGAGGGCAGGGAGAGGGGTTGTATGTAGGCCACAATAATAATCTTGTAAATCAACATTTGAAAAGAACCTTCCTGTCCTACCAAAATTCCAGGACTGGATTTTGATTTCAATTTATGTGCACTATTATGTGTCCTATATACTGTACATAGAAGTATTTTCAGTTTATGGAAAACAAATTTTAACTTCCTGCAATTTCAAGAAGCCATGTGTCTCTAGGCCATATTTGTAAATTTTCAATAAACACTTAAAGATGAGTTATGATGTTTAAGGATTTGTTGTCATTTTTAAAAGACAAGGAAATAACATCTTCTGTTTTGTTTTGTGCCATTTCCCATCCAATGTTTTTCTTGTTTCTGTTACTTTATCCTATGCTGAATGGTTTTCCCATACACACTAGCACAATTTAGAGCAGTTTAAAATCATTTAGCATGTTCTAAAATGACAGAATCATAAGAAAAATGACACAACAATGAAATACATAGAAAAGGAAATGAAAAACAAAATAAAAGGTTTCTCATACACATGCCAGTAATGTTTTTTTTTATTTATCATTCCCATTTCATCAATCACTGGGCCAAATAAATGTTCGTTGTGACTTACATTTTGTCCCTCTTAAAGTTCTGATAAATATTATAATTTCCTTTCCAGATGATCACACTTCGGTATGGGTCTGATTATGTAAAGCCACTTGTGGGGCTGTACATCCCGGTGGAAACATGTGGGGAGAGCAGGATGGGGCGGTATGGGGTGAGGTTTGGCCGGAGCGTGGGTAGTCCAGGCACCCAGACATACAGGGCTGATTCAGGTCATGGCCCTGTATATCCGTGGAGCACCGGGAGGATGCCCAGCTTATTCCACCCTTCTCACCAGCCCAGCAGCCCCCCCAGGAACAACAGCGCAGTTAAAGATGAGGCCCCACCACCTGATCTCAGCCCTTCCGGACCCCGCTGAGGGTTAGGCAGCGTGAAACCTGGTCAGGGAGGAGAGGGGGGCCTGGCCGTCCTGCCACCTGGACCTCTCCCACGGCCGCTAAAGAGACATGCCAAGCCATCTTGGTGCCCAATCCTGCTGCCGCAGGGGTGTCTAGCTCCAGCAGTGCAGAATCGGGTACAAAGGAGCCCATCTTGCTCTGGGACATCTGGACGGCCCAGATGTGTCCCTACCTGGATCGGGCTCAACGGCGTCATGATTTTTAACAAACACTGAAGATAGTTATTTGTATTTCTTAAAGCAGAATAATTTCTAAAGCCCATGCCAATTAAAAATCAAAACCAGAGAAAATTAGGAATTTAGTTCACATTCAGAATGCTAAAACCAAATAGGTAAAATTTTCTTATTGGGCTTATGTTAAGTGGCATGTTGAGAATACTTTGAAAGCGTACACTGTAAATTTCAAACCCACTCTGACTTTTTTCTCAAAAATGTTATTTGAATTTATATTAAGATACTATTTTAAATATCATGGTGATGATTCATTCTTTACATCTTTAAAGACTGTTTTAACAATACATTCTCAAAATGCAAAGGAAAATCAAAAGATTAGTGTTTCCAATGTTGCTAAAAGATTCTAGAGCCTGTCATAGCTGAAAGTGCTATAAAAACAGTAGCTCTGTTTGAAGACACTTACGGCCTGATTCTGACCCACACGTACATCCCCTTTGTATGTCCAGTCTGAGCAGGACTACAAAGGGGAGTGCGATTCTGATCCCGTGGGGCATGTCTAGTAGGGTTGCCAACTGGCTCCAGATGCGCCCGACAGGGTCAATCCAGTCCTGGGTTTACCCCATTGCATGCAGTGACTTGTAGTTTTCCATTTCTTATGGAGTGCAATGGAGAAATTAGAACTACATATCCCTGCATGCAATGGGGTAAACCCAGGACTGGATTGACCCTGTCGGGCGCATCTGGAGCCAGTTGGCAACCCTAATGTCTAGCCCTGCAGGATTAGAATAACAATCGGGCCTGCATGTACAGGCACTGCCCGGATAGCTCAGTCAGGCTTTTAAATGGAGCCACGGTCCCATGGTGTCATGTTGCTATAGCATCGTGGCTCCATTTAAAAGCCGTGATGCTGACTGCCAGAAACTAAAGTTTATTCCCGCAGCCCGGCCCCTGATCTGGCCTCCTGACTACTGCCCCTTTAATTTATTCAATTTCCCAAGTGCTTCTTTCTGCTTGGTCCTTGCTTGTGGTGCTTCTTTCTTGTAAACCTTCAGCTTTACCTCCAGCTCCACACCTGCAAGCATTGCTCTGCCCTCTCCAGTCTCCAGTCTTCCGTTTATAAAGCTCTCCTGTGTTTGAGCTTGCTGGGCTGACTGTCAGGTGCTCTCGATTAGCTAAGTGTGTCCACTCAGGCTCTGTGAGTGCACGCCTGCTCCCTCTAGCTGTTCTGTGCGGATATTGCATCTTGTGCACATCTTTTCTCTCATGAAAAACAGCTTCTTCTCCTGCATTTTTACTTTCATCAGCCCCTGCTGCATGACACTGGATTATAGTTTGGCAGGGGGAGGGGGGGGAGCCCTGTATACTATTAAGGAAAGGTAACCGTAAAAGTATAGAGCAGTGTTTCCCAAACTGTGGGTCATGACCCCAAATGGGGTCGCAAAATTCTCCTTTACACTCGCAGCCACATGTTGGGTTCGGGGCAGGGGTGAATCAGGCTTAGGAATGCCCCAGCAGACCACCTAACATCAAATCCAGCCTGCCAGTAACAGATAATACTGACAAGTATGCATCAGAGAAAGCGAGACAAGGAGGGTGGTAGGATCTTAGAGACACACACACACTTGTATCAGAAAGGCCTCGTGTTTGTGCCATCTTTGATTAGAGGCGGCAGGGGCAGAGAGGAGGGCTAGATTGGGACAAAAATTTCTGTTACGTGGGTTGGGAGGTTGGAGTATCAATGATCAGCAAGGGGAAGGAAGAAACACAGGAGATACTTGACATGGAGGTAAAGGGAGACTGAGGAAATGCTGGACATGTGATGGGGAGACATTGGGTGACAGAGGGGTGATGTTGGACATGGAGGGGGATCATAGAGTTACAGAGAGGTGATGCTAGATGTGGGGAGGAAGGGAGAAGGAGACAGATAGTGAGCTAGGAGGGAGATAAGGGAGATGCTAGACATGGGCATATACAGAATATGGGCGAGATACAGATGTGAGGGAGAGTGAGAAGGGGAAGACGTTTGGGCTGGGAAGGTTAGAGAAGAGAGATACACTGGGCAGGGAGGGGTAGAGAAAGGGGGGAAGTCACTGGTCAGAACATGTGGAGGAGGGAAGATGCTTGATTTGGGGGAGAGAAGTGGCAGATGGACTTCAGTCTCTGGAAAAGAGGTAAGAGAATATAGGACACAGAATCCAGACCCTGGGACCAAGGCAATTAGAAACATTAAAATTGCCAGACCACAAAAGTAATTTATTTTCAGTTTAGTGACTGGAATATGTCACTTTATAGATTTTATATGTGTCATCTTTATATTTTGCACAGTACAAGGGGAACTGCATCAGTTTATTTCTCTGGTGTTGTGCTGCATGCAAACCTGGCTTCTTGGGGTTTCAATTTAAGTTTTTGTCTACAAGATGGTGCAGGACTGGGGGAAGATGCTAGGCCAGCAAGCAGGGGGAAGGAAGGTTGGGTGGTAGACCACCAGGGAAGGGAAAATAGGGAGTAGGCTAGACATGATGTGGGATGGAATAGGTTATATGGCGGGGAGATTCTTGATGTGGGGGTGGTATAGGACAGAGAGACCGAGGAGATGCTGGACACAAGGAGAGGGGGGAACGAAGGAGACAGAGGTGATGCTGGACAGGGACAAGAGGGAGAAAGGAGATGCTTGACATGTTGTGGGGTGGGGGGGGGGGACTGAGGAGGGAGACAGGATATGTGTGGGAAGATGACTGGTGTGACAGAGGAAATAATGGCCTTTGTGGAGGAACTCAGGAACCAGATGATATACTAAACATGGAAGGTGAATACAGGAGATAACTATCATGGAGGGGGGGGGGGGGGACTATGGAAACAGGAGATGATGGAATGGAATGGAAGACAGATGGGAGATGTTTGAGATTGTGGGGGTTACTGGAGAGGCGAGAGAAGTGATGCTGGACTTGGAGGGTGCAACACTGATCTTTAAAGGTAGGGCCAGGGAGACAGACAGAAAAGCTACTGGTAAGGTGGGTTGGGAATTAGGGAGACAGAAGAGATGCTGGACATGCATTGGAGGGTAGCGCTATACAATGATTAGCACTAATAGTAGTAGCAGAAAGGAGCTAATGAAAATTGGACAGAGAGAGAGAGACCCTGGATAGGGAAAGTGAGAGAAGAATGAGGAAAGATGCTGGACACAGGAGGAGAGTTAGTAAAAGAGGCTTGGGAATGGGATGGCTGGATGAGGGAAAGTGATGGAAAGCTGTGGGTAAATGCAGTAAACAGCAGGAGAATGACACACGAATGGTAAAAGGAGAAGGAATAAAACTGGAAAGAAAGAGTGTTACAGATTAATAAAGGTGATGACGGTGAAGACAGGAGAAAGAAGAAATGGCAAGTAGACAGGCGACACTGGAAAAAAGAGGTAAGAGAAGACAGAGAAAAGCAGAAACCAGAGCCAAGTGACTAGAAAAATAAAATGACCAGAAAACAAGTTAGAAAAAAGAATTTTATTTTCTATTTAGTAATTAGAATATATGAAATTTTGGAATGTACATCTGCCAGGACTGATTGATGATAGATATGGCTGGGGACCAACTCAGGGTAAAACATTGGGAGGGAATCTCAAAGCCTTCTAGCAAGTTGTGCTTTATTCAGCTTCAGACATACACACACTGACCCTGATCACTTATCCCTCACATCTGTACACACATGCACACACTGCTCTCAGACACTTAGTCCTTGCACATAAATGCACATGCCCCCCAGATGTTCAGCCCCCACATTCAGGATCGGAGTTTGGGGGTGACAAACAGAGCAATTGCCCTAGGCCCCATGCCAAAGGGGGCCCCAAGTCTGCCTCAGGCTGAAGGAGGCATAGCCTGCAGGTGGGCTTTGGAACCCCCTCATCAATTTCTGCCTGGTTCTCCTGCATGTCTAACACCAGCCCTGCCCACACTGCAAATGTTCAAAAAGGGGGGGGAGGGAGGGGGGGAGGGGGAGGGGGGAGGGAGGGGGGTGTTTGGACCCATAGGTGGATTATGTACCACCACACAACCCACCCTCTGGGGCTCAGGGTAGGAAACAGGATCGCCCACCAACAGATCCACATTCTACCTCCCTGCAATGGTGGCAGTAGAGGGCACCATCAACTCGTCCTGCTGGGGAACAGATACTCTACAGGGCAGACAATGCAGAGCTGTACACATCCATAAAGCAATTGCAGACAGACAGTAGGCCTGGAAATGCACAGCTGTCCCCCACCACTATCTGACATTCTCCAGCAGCAAGCCTCCAGCCGCTGCACCCTGCAAGGTGTTCCAGCAAGACACATACTAGCTGCAGACAGTCTGCTAGCTAGTCCATAGTGCATGGTCCTGGAGGGGATGCATGTACCCAGAACTGGGATGTCAGCATACACACCAAGCAGATAAGTCAGTGATTGGGCCCCAAAAGAGAACCCATAAATATCACATGAGAGAAATACGATATAGCACTATGGGGGAACCTAGCCATGCCGTGGTCACTGCTCCGTCAGGGTGAGAGTGACCTCCCAGCAGGACATGCTGTGGCCACCCTGTCCGTGCAGGTGGTGGCCGGCCACTACAATATCCGAGCCATTGCCCTATGCTATGTACAGATGAATCCAGGCCAGGCCACCCTATCCTGGCTATTCCCATGGTACCTTGCTCCTCATTATACACATTGGCAGGCCAATACTGGCAACAGTGCTAGCAGTGTGGGCTGTGGAGGGTGTTTGCAGCCACCACACACTGGATAGACAGACACACACTCCCCACACCTATGCCAGCATCGTGCAACTATAGAGGTGTTTGGCAGCCCTGGCCACTGCACCAGTCCTGGGCACAGTGCAGGCATGGCTATGGTACGTGATACTGTTGGGGTCACCCCCAGGGTGGTAAACACTGTCAGACACCAGACCTGTAGCACACTCTACAGACATCAGAAAGGTTGCTATGCTGCAGCTCACTCAGAAAATTGTACTTAACCTCGGAATTGCTATCTGCCAGTAATCATAGCAACCTTTTGATAGCTGTGTACCGTATTCCCAGGTTTAGGGTGGCATTGCTAAGTTATGCAAGTGCTAGTATTGGGAGATGCACGCAGGGCCCAACATCCTGCCTCTTCAGGAGGCATTGGATAATGGAGCCTGTGGGTGTGGGTGTGTCTGCCCCTGTTAACTGCTGCTTTAGGGCAAAGGTTCCTGACTCCAGTCCTGGTGGGCCAGACACTGTTCGGGTTTTCATGCTGTCCCTCATGAATATGCATGAGATACATCTGCATACCATGGGGGCGGCACATAGAAATGCAGCACAGGCATCTTTATTAGAGACAGCATGGAACCTGAATGGTGTTTGGCCCTCCAGGACTGCATTTAGAAATAGAAATATGACGACAGAAAAAGACCACATGGCCTATCTAGTCTGTCCTTCCATAACAACTACAACAGTCCCCTTTTTACCTTTAGAGATCCTCCATGTGGGAGACTCTGCTCTAGGTAATGCGCATGTTCATGGTGTCTTTGCTCTGTAGGGTAAACTGTAAGTGTTTGGGGCATGATTCTGTCTGTATTAGCATGTTTTAGTAGTGGGTAAAATATGGGGACTGGGTTGGCAGGAACCACAGCTGGGACTTGAACCTGTGGCCTTCTGCTTCTGAACACACTGGCTGTGTGCACTGCACCACTGTGTTACCACAGAGACAGTGCATTCCCTGGTGATACCATGACTGTTCGTCAGACATGGCCTGTCTGTTGCAGTGCATGGCACCCACCTACACAGGGCTAGGCCACGGTCTGCTCTGGGCAGCTGCCACTGCCCCCTCCACCACCAGTATCCCTCTGCCACCATGCTGACATGCCCTTCTGCTGGTGGTGCTGGTGGAGCGCAGTCTCAGGCCATCCAGTGTGCGGGTAGGCGGCTGCCTATGGTGCGGATTCTGGGGTAGGGGTGCCTGCATAGCTGTCCATGCTTCCCCCCAGCACCGCATGCCAATGTTCCGTGCCCGTCGGGGTACCTGCTGGGAACTATCCCCTGTGACACTGTGGGAAGCACACTCGTGCCCATTTTGGGCCCTCAGCAGTTACTGTCTGGCTGCTCTACTTTTTCAGCATTCCTATGGGCCAGCTAGGCATCACCCTAGTCTGCACTGTGGGCCAGCTGCACCGCAGCATGTGCCACCTGCAGCCCTCTGTGTTCCCTTTTCCAGCATCTGTCCAGTTGCCCATTCCGACATGCCCACCCTGCTGTTGTGGAACATCTTTATCTTTATCTTTATTAAAACACTTGATATACCGCCCAGGCCGAAGCATCAGGGCGGTGTACAATCATAAAATCAACGACTGCTAAAAGGAAAGGAACGCCATAAAATAATAGGACAGAGGTAGAGACAGTAAGACAAAGAAGTAAAATCAGCTAAATAAAACAGATGGCAGGGAGCCTGGGAGCCTGGGTGCAGGAGGGCAACAATCGGGAAAGGAGGGGGGGGAAGATAAAGGAAAAATGGGAAAAGGGGAAGGGGGGAAGGGGGAGGCACGGCTAGGGAGTGGAAACACCATCAGCAGAGGGGAGGAGATCAAAAGCCTGACAAAAAAGATGTGTCTTAAGGAGGGTCTTGAAACGGGTGTAGGATGATTCAGTGCGGAGTGGGAGGGGAAGGGAGTTCCAGAGGGCAGGGGCTAAGAAAAAGAAGGCAGAGTGACGGGTAGATTCAAGATGGGCCTGAGTAGGTGATGGGAGAAAGAGACGATTACCGTGAGACGAACTTAAGAAACGGGGAGAGGGCTGGAGACGAATGATGTCAGCTAGGTACCGGGGGGAATCAGAGTGAAGAGCTTTGTGAGCAAGAATAAGCACCTTGAACATAAACCGGAATTTCACAGGAAGCCAGTGTAAAGAAAGGAGACATGGTGAGACATGGGCATGAATGGAAGAAGCAGTAATGAGACGGGCAGCGGCATTTTGGATAAGTTGAAGACGACGAAGTTGATAGGAAGGAAGACCAGCAAAGACAACATTACAATAGTCAAGACGAGAAATAACCAGAGACAGAACGAGAGTGACTAGGGAGGAAGAAGGGAGAATGGAACGAACAGCCTTGATATGACGTAAATGAAAAAAGGAGGAACGTACAAAGGAGGAAATGTGATTGTGAAAAGAAAGAGACGAGTCTAGGATAATACCCAAGTAGCGAAGGGTTGGGGCGGAAGGAATGGGGTGAGAGCCCATGACAGGTTGAAGGGAGGGGGGGGGAAGACCAAAAGTAACCCAAAGCGCAGATGATTTTGCAGGGTTGGCATGCATAAAGTTTGTGTCAAACCAGGAAGCGATAGAGGATAGACAGGAGTTCAAGGGGCCCAGATCCGGAGAGGAAGGGGAGGTATGGTGGACCAAGAGAATGTCATCGGCATAGATATAGAAGGAAAGGGTGGATTGTTGGATTAACAGGGCCAGGGGGGCAAGGAAGACATTGAAAAGCAGAGGGGCTAGAATGGAACCCTGGGGAACACCACAGGTAGCGGGGGTGGGGGGAGACGCCGAGGTGCCGGAGTGAACTGAGAAGGTACGACAGGAGAGGAAAGAGTGAAACCACCGAAAAACAGTGCCACAGATGCCAAAGTCAGACAGAAGGGTACGGTGATTGACCACGTCAAACGCAGAAGACAGATCCAGAGAAACCACAAGAGAGATATCACCATGGTCGTGAGAACGGTGAAGTTCAGAAAGCAAGGCAGAAAGAATAGTTTCAGTACTATGACCAGAGCGGAACCCAGATTGGCGGGGGTGGAGGGCATGAGTAGAATCGAGGTGAGAGGTTAGCTGAAGAAAGATGAGTTTTTCAAGGACCTTAGACAAAAAAGAAAGGTTGGAGACAGGGCGCCAATTAGCAGGGGAAGAGGGATCAAGGGAAGGCTTTTTCAGAAGGGGACGGACAATAGCATGCTTCCAACGGGAGGGGAATAGACCGGAAGTGAGACTGGAGAGTTGAAAATAGAGAGAATCGAGGGCACAAGTGCAAGGTTAGGATTGAGCAACCAGGAAGAGGGCAGTGGATCGAGGGGGCAAGTGGTATGACGGGCAGACGAGATAGCCTGAATGAGTTCAGAGGAGGAAATGGGAGAAAAAGAACACCAGCTGTGCGGAAAGGTGCGAGAGGGAGGCGATGTAGACTGAGAAGAGGGAGAGACAAGGGGGGATAGGGGGGGGAGACAAGGGGGGCGGGCAGGAAGAGAAAGAAGAACGAAGGGAAAGATTTTTATTGGTGAAAAATGAGGCGAGAGTGGAGGGACTAGGGGGAGGGTCGGAGGGAGCAGAAGGGGTGGAGGAGATGGAGGAGATGGATTTGAGGACAAGAAAAAGACGTCTAGCGGAATTTGATGATGTAGAAATGAGGTGTGAATAATGAGAGAGTTTAGCGGAGGAGATTGCGGAACGGTAAGAGAGATGAAGAAGCTGATAGTGAGACCGAGAGGCAGGTGTGCGGAGCTTCCTCCAATTCCGCTCCGCACGACGAAGATTGGAACGAAGAAGAAGGAGGCCAGAGTGGAACCAAGGATGGTGAGAGGCTGGGCGAGGGGCCATGGGGCGAAGAGGTGCCACGGCATCAAGGGCAGCAGAAAGAGAAGAAGAACATGTGCACGCCATAGGAAACCTGGCCAATGGAGTCGGAAATCCTGCTCACCGCAATTACACTGTGGGCTCATTCACCTTATATGGGGACGGAGCATAGACCCTTCCAAAATTCATATCTTTTTTTTTGGAGCTTTCTTGGAAGTGATTTTTGATGTTTCCCATTAATATCACTATTGCCCAGCTTGGTTATGTTTTTTTATATTTTGTTGGGGTCATTTTCACTGTTTCTTTGCCCTTTTGTTCCGTGCACATGTATCACACTTATCACTTTTTGTAGGTTTCCCTGTACATTGCTGATGGAAATGGTTTCTTTTCCCTTTAAATCAGCTCTAACGCCATGGTTTCACTGGCGTTAGTTTTGAGCCTCGGATTTCACAGCGTTAGTGTGCGGGGAGCCTCTCCCCTCCCACTCTCCATTCATTGACCCCTTCTCTCCGCCCCTGGGGAGCCTTCCTCCGCCCTCCGGGAGCCTTTCCCCACCTTCAGCGCTCGTTATCGCGCGATAAGATACCTGTGCGCCTGATAAAGCGCCATTATCGCACGATAAGGTCCTTATCGCGCAATAACATCACATTAAGAGCGCACATTAAGGCGGTTTAGTAAACATACCTCTAAGACCACAGTGGGAACCTAGCAGGCTTGCTATAAACTCTGGAGTGGAGCAGCCTGCTGAGGGTAATTAGCTTGGAGGTAAAACTGGTGTTGCTAAGGGAAACCTGTCTTTGCCTTGCTTGTAGCATTGTATGTACAAGTAAAGCTGAAGCTGATGGGATAAACAAGCTTGCTGCAGGCTTTTCCTCAGTCCAGTTATACAGAAGTTCAGGCCTGGAATAGTCTGCTCTGGCCTGGGTCAGAAAGACAGAGTGGAGAAAGTTAACCTGATTTGTCAAACATTTCTGAGTGAGGAATGGGAAGGCACTAATTGGAGAGAATGCCAAACACTTGAAGTTGTGATTAAAATGTACCAGGGAGGTACATTTTAATCATGTGAGCACTAATGTAATTCTTGTAAATAAAAGCCAGAGTTTGATGGTGAAAGGCAGCTCTGTGTGTGAGTTATTGTGGAAGGAACAAAGGGATACAGGGGGAAAGAGGGGACTATCCTGTTAAAAGCCCAAGCACTGACATGGATGCGCTCTATAGCACCCCTAGGCAGTGACACTAACCTGCCACCGCGCGTTTGAGTGTCTCCAATGTCACTGAACATGGACGTACCCCTTTTGGGAAACACAGGCCAGGACATCCAAGAAGCTCTTTCTGCGGCCATGTTTCTAAATTCATGCTGAAATGTAAACGCCCCTGGGGTTTTCTCAGATGTTTTACCCTGAATGTCCCAGATTATAGCTACATGTCCTTTCTAAAATGCTACATCATATTTATAAGTGCTACCAATTAAGTACTGAGACCTCAATTTTTATTTTCATTTTGGAGTGGGAAATAAACAATGGGGGATAAAGTAGGATATCTCTCAATTCTTCATGTACAGCTCTGTCCTAAACAAGGCATGCCTCAGAGCTGGCATAAAACCTGTCCTGGCAACTGTTTGCCACAAACATGGATTCCCATTGTAAAATGAGGAATACACATGGAAACTTTTGACTTGCTCAGACTGTCCAAACCACATCTCCACCATGTCCCCTTAAAATCTCTACATGTTAAGAGTTGCTTTCTGAAATTGTATTTACACGTGCATTTTATTCTACAAGTCTAAATGCTGCTATTTACACGTGGAGACGCTTTTAAAATAACCTATATCAACCAGTTTATGCTTATCCCCATTTTTAAAAATACCTTAAAATAAAGTCTCGAAGGCTTGTAAGGTAAGATTTCCCTTTGTTAGATCCATGTTCAGTCTACCTCATTATGCTATGTCTATCCAAATAGAGGTAGATTCCATATAAGCTGGTTATCTCCAGCAAACACTTTTAAATTAGGCACAGGTGCGATTCCATGCTGATTCTGCATCCATAGGTATAGATGACCCAGTGTTTCTGAGATCAGCTCGTAGACATGTCCGGCGTGGCATGTCCAACATGCTGTTCTGTCAGCCTGTGCACGTTTTTACAGTGAGAACCATGCATGGGTGCAGGCACGGGCCATGCAGTGAAGCGGAGAAACACATCCCCGCTAATATTATGCAACATGGATAAATGCCAACATGGTTTTGGATGTCCCCACACTCACCGTATTTTGGACAGTTGCCCATTTCTGATCGTGCCTGTCTCTGCAATATACCTGTGGACAGCTCTGATTGCCATGCCTCCTCGGTTAAAACATGCATCTCCTAAGCCACTGTTCTCACTGACAGTATTTTGCTGATGCAAACTAGACATAAATACTGATGATAAATACATGCTGCTACAAATTAGACAATTTATACTAGTCTTTTTCATGCCCAGACAAGTGCTACATAACCTCAGTGCACTCCAATATATTAGAAGATAAAGTAAATATTAACATGTTTGTTGCGACATACCTTGCATTGAAAATTACTTGGCAGTATAAAAATACTTAATTTATTCTTACATTGGTCATCTCTAAAAACACTCTTTAAAATGCTAAGTGTTTACCTTTACCAGGTTCACAACAACCTAAACTAACTTTGCAGTTCACCAAAGGATGCTTAATATTGCCGAGCCACAAAAGTATGCTCTTTTAATGATTATGGCTTTCTGACTATGGCTCTTTTAATGACTATGGTTTTCTGTTTCCCACATATTTGGTTACTGGCATTTCTCACAGCAGCTTCCTACATGTGGCTACATCTGTCCCCTACAATGTCTGCTTTCTGTCTTGGTTTATTTCAGTGTGTAAACATTTGCTATCTGTAGGGCAACCCTGCCTGCCATCCCACAGTCTGCTTTGTGGCAATGCTCCCCTGGTCAGGCCTGTGTGTACCATCATACTAGATAGCAAGCTTCCAGATATATCACCACTCTCACAGCTTGCATTGATCCTGGATTGGGTAAGGATGAAGGCCTCATGGCACAATCTGTGTAATGTTGGCGCAACATCAGTCATGTCTCCCAGTGCCTGGTACAGCAATAACATATCCCATTCTTTTACCTCTCCTGCTAACCCCCTTCTCAACATTTGTTTGAGAGTTTGGTTGAATCTCTCCACCAAACCATTTGATTGTGGATGGTAGGCTGAGGTTTTCACGTGATGAATGCCAAAGGCATCCCAGACCTGGGAAAATATTTGGATACAAAATTGGACCCTCGGTCAGTCAACACCTCTCTTGGGAATCCCACTTCGCAAAACAATTTGACTAGCTCTAAAGCTATTGTTTTTGCAGAAACATTCCTCAATGGTATGGCCCAGGGAAACCTTGTTGCCTGATCTACCATAACTAGGATGTACTGGAAACCTCGGGGCATTTTGACTAATGGGCCTACAATATCCATAGCAATGCGACCAATTGGGTCTGTGATAATTGGCATGGGAATCAAAGGCACCACCGGTGGGTGAGTCGCTGTAACACGCTGACACGCTGGACATGCAGCACAAAACTGGGCAGTTTCTTTGAAAATACCTGGCCAGTAAAAACGCATAAGTATTTGATCCAGCGTTCCTTGCATCCCTTTATGACCTCCAACTGGATGATCATATGCTAATCTAAGTACTAGTCCTTTGAAAGTTGTGGGTACCACCAATTGCTTATGTATGGTCCCATTCTTGGGGTCCTGACTCTCTCTATATAATATTTCATTATCTAGTCTGAATCTGGGCAACTCCTCCCTGACCTCCTGAGCATACTTAAAAGCTCGGGTGAGAGCTTGATCAGCTCGCTGTTCTTGTGGAAAGTTAGGAAACTTTGCCACTAACTCAGCTGGCACCCAGGGTAAACTTTGACCAGCCAACATCTCAGCCCTACCCTGTGCTCTGCAAAGTCTGTCACAACGCTTTTGTGCTTTCAACTTTCTTACTTTCCCAGATGGTGGAGTTATTAAATCATCATGAGAGGGTAAGTCTCCTAATAACTCTGCCTGCTCCCCCTCCTCCTTCTGGCTCTCTACCTTAGCCTGTGAGCGGGTGGATAGAAGGCCCCTCTTCTTACCTATTTCCTTCCCTATAGTTTGGCCTTCTGGAAGCTTAACCATCTTTTTAGCTAGGGACTGAGGACTTCCAAACAAAGGCCCGGGAGCTATTTCCACCATTCCTTCTCCCTCCTTCTTTCCTAGTCCTTTCACTAGTCCCTGCTTAAATCTTGGCCAGTCCCTTCCTAGAACCAAATCAAATGGTAGCCTAGGCACCACTGCTAAAAGAACTTCCTCTTGTTCCCCCAGGCACTTAACCACTAGCCTATAGGTGGGATATGATGTTGCAGCACCATGAATGCATCTGATGTGAACTTGGCTTTCAGGGGTTCTAGGCACAAATCCTTCTTGGGCCTCTATCCTCTTCCAAAGCCTCTTTGACAACATACTCTGGTCTGCCCCAGAGTCTAACAGAGCATTTGTGGTAATTCCCTGCACATCAACCATCAAAAGGAATCCTTCTTTGGGCTGTTTTAAATCAACACCCATCAAGCTAGTGTGTATCTGGCATCCCCTTTCCAAATGTCCCCATTTTCCACATTTGAAACATTTCTTTTCACTCCACTTTGTAATCTGGGTTGGCACAGTACAATTATTTTCAGAAACATTTTTAACCATTTTCTTTTCTTGCCTCAGCACCAACCTTCAGAGGGCCACCCATTCTATGGCAAGCCTGCGTGGCTTCCAAGAATCTCTCTGCTAGCATAGTTGCCTCGCCAAGATTTTGGCAATTTTGCTGTATAAGGAAAGTGTGCAAATTTTTAGGCACAGCAGACATAAATTGTTCAAGCATAATAATGTCTAACAACATTTCCACAGTCTTTCCCTCAGGCTCCAACCATTTTACAGCCAATCCTCTGATTCTCTGTCTCAGAGCCCTGGGTGTTTCACCCACTCTTAATGCAGTAGCTCTAAACATTCGCCTATACTCTAAAATAGACAACCCTAGGCGATCTCTAATAGCAGCCTTTACATCTTTATAATTCAAAGCCTGAGCTGCTGGCATTGCTCTATAAGCTGCAAGCGCCTCTCCAGTTAATGAGGCTGCCAGCCTTACTGCCCACTGGGTCTCTGGCCATGCTAATGCTTGTGCCACTCTCTCAAAAGATTCAAGGAAATCATCAACATTATCATCTGGAGTCAGCTTCCCAAAACTAAATGCCCCAATCCCCTGATTGAGTCCCACATTGTCCACATGTGGTATACCAGTTGTTACTGCTGGTCTTGCATCCGGTCCACTTTGTTTATGCAGAGCAACTAAGGCTTCCACCAGATCAAGCACTGGCTTCTGCTGGTCCATTAATGCTTTCATAGCAGTGTCCTGAGCCTGCTGCGCTAGCTCCTGTTGCCTGCTAAACTGAGCTGCCATCCAGCTGGCCATTTCCCTCGGATCCATCTTGAATCCCTGCAAGAAAAACAAAAGAAAAAAAAAAACCACAGAGCAGCACCCTCTACACAGGTGTTTTTCTCCTATTTTGTTTTTCAATTACCCCTGTGCCTTACTCCCATCCACCACTAGACATGCCCAGGTACTTATTACCTTATGCCAGTGATGAATCCAGCTTACACAGGGTCTTTTCCTCCTGGGACAGCCACCTGGATCAGCCACCTCTTTTCTCCAAAGTGTTGTTAAGGGAAAATCCTTTTTCCAGCTTTTAACTTGAACTTTCTTTTTTTCTTCAGATTTCAGTTGTAATCCTTATCTCATGTAAATCCTTTGCGCAAAAGCAATCCGAAAAACTACGCCAACTGTAAACGGGGGCGCTGGGTGAGAATGTCCACCGTCTTGGCAAAGGCAAATATTAGTATGACTTGCAAAGGATTGTGGGAAATGTAGTCCATTCATACCAGAATCAGCCGTTCACAAATAAATGAGTTGTGCTTGCTCGAGTGTAAGCAAAGAAAATATATTTTATTTATGGGGTTATTTCTCCCACACAGATTTACTTGGTAGCACAAAAGGATACTTGCTTTCAGTATTATACTTAGGAAAAACAAATCATGAGCAACAACTGAACTTCTTAAGCAATCAATCAAACAATAAAGACCTTGATGGGAACAGAAAAGTCTTTCTGTGGGCTCCTGCTAATACCTTTTAGCAGTGCTCCAAAAACAAAAACAAAACCCAAAAAGTAATCAAAAACTGTTCTTTTTCAAGGATAACTTCTTGTATTTTCACCCCCCCCCCCAGAAGTGTCCTTTCAGAGCCCACGTGCAATTATGCAAGGCTTAATTGCTAACAATTAACCAGCTGCAAACTTCTTGGCTGGTTTACTTTCTATACGTGGCTCAAATCCTACCCTAAAGCTTTCTTGTAAACTTTTCTGGGTAGATAAAAGAACAAGATATATTTCTTTTTGATGGTTGTTGTATTTGTGAAAGTATTTTACCACAGCAGCCTAGATAGAGAGCAATCCATGTATTCACTCTGATCATTTAAAATATCTCCTTCTTCTTCAACTATCATAGAATCAATATCATAGACTGGCTCAGGGGAATTCCTAAATGGAGCACTCTCAGGACAATACTTGTTTCCCTGCTGTCTTCCAAGTGAAGAGCTAGGGCATAGATCAGTGTTCATACCTGAGCTTCCATTGCTGTTAGGGTTCCTCTCCAGATATTCTGGCCAGTATGTAGTCCAGTTTTTATGTCCAGCCTTCCAATCAAGATCCCTGGACACTGGGTCTCTCTTCACATACCTTCTTGCACTGGTCTTAGGGCCCCTTCCAAATGCAGCCGTCTCCCTCACAGGTGCCGTCCGGGGATTCCTGGCTCTGTAACCCCACTCCTCTGGCTTCCCCCAGTCCAATGGAGTATGCTTGCCTCTGGAATGACTCCCAGCACACGTACTGCTATGGACTCCTTTAGACCTCCAAGATGCTTTTCTCTTCTTTCTTCCACGCTGCTTCCTGCTCTCTCTGTCCTTCAGCTCTGGGTTCCTTATCAACTCCAACTCCAACTCTTTCTGGTTCTGTGTAGCATCTGTTTTACTTTTAACTTGTCTATAGGGACACTCCACCCTAGCACAGCTCAGCTGTGCTGAATCAAGCCCTGCCCTTGGAGATGAGGGATTGGGGATTACCTCATAGTTCTCCTGATTGAACACACGTTTCCCCACTTCAGCTCTTCTAGTGGCTGTTTGAAACCTGGTGCATTCTGGGACTGGTAGTCTTTTATGAAAACATTCTGTTTTATTATTTCTACCAGAAAAGACAGGTTGCTTGCTCAGAGCCAATTCACCTCTATTATAGCTCCTTCCTGAACTATGATAAGCTTCCTTATCACAACGTCTAAACACTTATTCGGCTTCTGGAATGACCTTAATAGCCAATCATTTTAAATGTATAGTTGCTATCATTTATCCCAGCTCTGACATCAGGCTTACTGGTCTATAGCTTCCTGAATCATTCCTGGAACGCTTTTTAAATCTTGGCATTATATTAGCCACCCTGCAGTCTTCAGATACTATGACCATTTCTAATGGTGGGTTACAAAATTACTAGTAATATTGCTTATCTTCAGAGGACATTTCCTTAGCTAAATAATCTGGGTTGTGCATCTAACCTCAGGCCGGGGCTATTCAAAAGAAAACAAAGAGAACAGCAGAACAGATAAAGATATCCCACAGGGCAGAATGAGACTCCCAAACAAGAAAGAAAAACAGTAAGAAACAACCTCCTAAGAAAGATGCAGAGAGAAACCTAGACAAAGGATTTCAGCAAACTGTAGAGAGAACCTGTTACACATCAGACAGTGAGGAAAAACATTTGTCACATTTAAAAGTAAAAGCTACTCAAAATGTCTGAGCACACTACAAACTATACTGAAATGCTGAATTCCAGCAATTATTCAATCAGGAGATTTAAGATGATGATAAACTAAAATTCTTTGAAAAGTTATTGAATCTGCTTCTTCTGACAGTTACACAGAAGTGAAAAATGCTTGGAAGGAAAAGGATCAAGATGCCATGAGCATAATTGCACAAACATGAAGCATTTCACAGACAAGTTACGCTATTAACCAGACTGCAGTAAAAGTCACCTGGCAATGTTTAAAACAGGCAAATCGAGGAATATCCTTGAAGACTGAACCTGAAGCATGAAAGATTTCCTAGAGTTCAAATTTGCTCAACTAAAGAGGTGGAGTGGCATCGCTAACAACTCAGAGATTCATGGAGCATCCTATAAAGTGGCCAGAGGTTTTGATGTGGAAACATGCTTGAGCTAACTTCAGAAAAAGTCTGTCACACTCACCTACAAGAAGAACAATGCTTAAAAAATGATTCTTCAAATACCAAATCAACATGCAGAGGATAATTTTATAACAGGGTACCAGGCGTAGGCACCTCCAATAGATGTTCTTTTATAAAGATGAAAAAGTAACTACATTTCTTTATCAAATACTAGCATATGTGACAGAACACGCCTTAAATACAGTGAGCGGGTATAAATGACCGTGTGTACTTTACGGTATTCTATAATCTATTTGCATACATGAAAACTCTGCCTGTGATCCACCCAGACCGCATCCCAGCTACGCCTAAGTGCACATCTTCATGCCAAAGTGCACTTTTTCGACAGTCACGATTATATCAGAGGTTCTTTACGCACCTATGTGGCCATATATGCATGGGAATGGCTTTACAAAATCATCCCATAGTACACAAAGAGTTTGGAGGAACTTCATAGAAAAGGACATACAGAAAATAAATGTTATGATTAAGACAATATTTAGACATTTTGCAAGGGCTTGCTATTTGGAACTCACAGAAAATGAAAATCTTCATGATGCAAAAGGGGTTCCATTTTTTTCTAGCAATGAAAAGTTTCAAAGAACAGAACTGATGTTTATGTTTATTGTGTCTTGATATACCATCCTTTCTGACATCAGGGCGGTGTGCAATCAAAATAAAAATCCAAAGTAAGGCTCAAGGCCAGAAAGGTTTGAAAGGGAACTACAATTTGTGACAGAAAAGTCAAGCAAGCATTCAGACAAGCCACAGAAGAGAAATCAATATACATATATTTTTGGAATCCCAATTTGGCTGAGTTATTTGTCAGGTTAAATGACTTCTTTTTCGAAAGAATAGCTTGAGAAGCCATTCCTTATCAGACAGTAACGCCAAAGTTATTAACAGAATAGATGGCTATGGTGATTCCTCACATGATGTCTCCATGGGATCAGCACTAGGCTCAGTAGATTGAAAGCGCTTTTTTATGACAAAATCAGTTGAACGCCCACAGCTCTGCCAATGAAGGATGATGCAAGATTGATGCTACGTGGAGGCGTGAATACCTTGAAACATCTGAGCTATGACACTCTCAAATTCATGAGTAAGATTAGGAATATCAAAAAGATACACATTTGAAAACAAATGTTCCAGACGTGAAGATTATCTCAAAAATAAACAATTTAAACCAATATTCAAGGAATCAAAGGAGAACCCTTTGAAGTTAATGCATTTGGATTTATGTGGAATCATGCTAGTAGATTCTATTGGTGAAGTTGGTTTTTATTTGTCATAGTCGATGATTGCAGCTAGGAGTTTAATGTATTTTTTTCCTAAGCACAAAAATATCATTCCAAACATTTTAATTGACTATGTACTCAGAATGCCAAGTAGATCAGAAGCTGAAATGAGTCTATACTGATAATAGACATCAGCTCAGAGACAAGATCAAGAATTTCATGAAGGCATATAGAATTGATAAGGAGATTGTTCCATATTCACTATCATAAAATAGAATTGCGAAGCTGATAAACACTATCAGAAGCAGTAAGTACTACTGCTTATGTTTGAAGTATCCCACTAATTGTCTCTAGACTACTGCTGGAAATATTTTTCAGCAGTATGTTACAATTTCAAAGTATTTTTATATATGCCTAGCATTTGTACAAACCTACGATGGCTATTGTGAAAACCAGCAAGAATACCACTTGTATGATTCCAAAATAAAAAAACAAAATTCTGACACGCAGATATTCAGAGTTTCCATAGTCAAGAAAAGGAGTTGAACTCTAGAAAATGAAGCTGACACTTTTGAGAAGACAGGATCAGATTTCATATTTCTAAAGAAAAATATTAGTTATTATTATATTGATGAAATGCCAAGAAGTGACGATGAAGTGTCAATTGATAATGAGACAGAGTAGAGAAATAGCCTAGTGATTAGAGCAGTGGGTGGAGAACCAGGGAAACCAGGGTTCAAATCTCTCTGGTGGTCCTTCTAACCTTGGTCAAGTCACTTAACCTTCCATTGCCTCTAGTACAAAACTTAAGGTTGTAAGCTCTTTGGGAACACTGAATCACTGTACCTGAATTTAACTCACCTGGCACTACTACTGAAATGGCATGAGCTAAATCCATAAATAAAATAAACAAAACATAACAATCAGCACATGAATTTTTATCATCTGTATGACAGAAACATATGGTAAAAGCTTATCAGTACAACAAGACAACCAAGCAGGACCTACATCGTTCAACGTATAGCTTCCAAGCGCCTGATAGGTTAGCAACTATTCCAAAGGGAAAGTCTCTTTGCAATAGCGTGCATCATAAAGCGAAACAATCACCGTGCACTGAGGATGTGATTCGCATGATGTGAACAGAAGCTATTGCCAAAGAACTTGGGATCTAGCGCAAGAAAGGAGAACATGAAAGATCCTAAATCAAATGGGCATTTGAGCTGAAGTTGAATCCTACAGGTGACTGTGGTAGTGGGACGTGCAGTGGAGGGGGGAAGGTTCTTTAACTTTATATTTATTAGTGTTTCCAAATAGTGCATCCAAGCACAATCATGCGTGAACAGAAATAGCAACATATCAGTCCCTAAGGAGGAAACAATACAAATAGGAAAGTAAAAACATTGCAAAACGAGCCCAAAAAATTACAAGAAACTCAGGGGGCTCTAGGTAACAGCATTATAGTAAATGGGCATCACTCAAAAGGGAGCCTTCTACAGAAAAAAGGAAAAAGAACATTATACTATGGGAAGGCAGAGGCTTATACATCAGCCAGAGGAGTCGTCGCTACAGCTCAACCACCTCTTCCCTAGCTACCAAAAACTCCAGGAGCTGTTTGGGGTCAAAAAAGGAAAATCGTATCTTTATAAGTGATACAACATCAACAGGGGTAACAAAAAAGTAGACCCCAGGGAGAGGATCCTGGGTTTAAACCCCAGGAATTCCCTCCGCCTTAACTGGGTAGAGTGAAACAGATCAGGGTAAATATGAATGAGATCCCATAAACAGCTCACTAAAGTATTTCAAATACAAACGAAGAATTAAATTCCTATCAGATTCCAAAGCAAAGGTGACCAAAAGGGTGGACCTGTCAGTTATCACTTCCGGAGAGATTTCCAAGAGCCCTGTAAGGTCCTCTGCCCACTGTTTATTTATTTATTTACCATGTATTTCTATACCGCCTCTTCCGAAGATCAGGGGCAGTTTTCAATAAAACAGTTTATACGAAACAGTGTCAAGAGTATTACAATACATTAAAAAATGCATTAACTATTTACAGAAGAACTATATGCATGGTTTACATAGCCAATCTTGTGTTTTCATTTTCCTAAATGGGGGTTTCTGAAAGTTTGAAGGCCTTTAATTGATCGAAGTGTGTCTGGGAGAGCGTTCCATAGAATGGGGCTGTGTAGGAGAATGCCCTGTTACTTGTGATATGATTTGTCTTGTGAATGAACATTGGGACTGTAAGAGTGTGCTGTGTGTTTCCTCTTCTGGATCTGGTATCTGTTGGGAGTTGTATTAGGGTAGTGAGGAATGATGGAGCAATATTGTTGATTATCTTAAATGTGGTCATTAAGGTTTTGAATTTTATCCTACTTGGTACTGGTAGTCAGTGGAGTTTATGTAATATGGGAGCAATATGGTCTGTTAATCGGGTTTTAAATATAATTTTGGCAGTGACGTTCTATATTTGGAGTATGTTCCGATTCTTTTTGGTTATCCCCTGTAGCAAGCTATTATAGTAGCCAAAGTGGGGGGTGATAAGGGTTTGTACTATAGATCTGAAGTCATGGGTGTCAATTTGTGGTCACAGATGTTGAATGATCCAGAGTTTGAAAAATATGGTTCTGGTTGTTTGTTTTATGTGTTCGAACATGCTAAGAGATTTTCAAGTATTACTCCCAAGTATTTTACCTCTTATTTCACTGGGAGTGCAGTGTCGTTAATGATGAGTGATTGAGGTGTGTGTGTGTGGGGGGGGGTAACATTTTGATTTCACAAAATGTATAATACTTCAGTTTTCTTGTAGTTAATGCTGAGGTTATTAGTGTTTAACCAATTTTCTGCTTCTTTGATGCAGACCAACAGGTTGTGTTGGGAGGCATTTGTTGTATCTATGGGGAGGTATAACGATATCATCTGCGTATATATGATATCCTATATTGTATTTTCTGAATATGTTGCTGATGGGTTGTAGGTATAGACTGGATAGAAGGGCTGAGAGGGCAGATCCTTGAGGGATTCCCTGTTCCTGGGTGAAGGTGGAGGATGTCTCTTGACCTACTTATACTTCTTGTGTCCAATTGGAGATGTAAGATTTAAACCATTAAATCTGTTAGGCCCCTCCAAGACCAAAAACCTGGAAGTCAGAGCCCAAGGACAGGTACTATGCCTGGATTGGGGGGGGGGAGGTCTTCCTGGGGGATTTTCAATATCTACCAGAAATATTTCCTCACCATCTCCAACAGAGACAAAATAAGAGATTTAGGAAAATGTAAAGGTCTTAAAATTATTCTTGTGGGTTTGATTCTCCAAATATTCTGTTTTCCTTAACAACAGTAATTTGTCCTTTATCTGAGTTGCATGAACATCCCAAAGTAGTCCAAGTTGTTCTTCCAACTGAGAGATCTTCCCACTTTACTCCTGTTGTACTTTGACAACCTCAACAATAGTACTTTTATCTTGAGAAACTTCTGCACTAACAAAACCCACTCCAAAAGAAAAAGAAGAGTTCAAGGCTGTAATGGCATCTCACAGTGAATCCAATGTGATTACAGTTGGTCTTACCAGCCCACAAGCTCCTGGAGGTTAAACCAACCTGGTAGCCAACAGCAGTGATTCCACACCAGAGGATAGTACACGGACTGCTGCTCCTTATCCCTCTTATTTGGTTCCAGGTGGTAACACTGCCAGTGTGCCCGTTTCACTTCCCTTCAGTGGCGTGCTCATCGGCAAGCTGGAAGGAAGCACACTGCTAGCGGGTGAAACATTTCCGGGCCATGGGGGAAGAGTACGCTCTTCAAGGCTCGGCCAGATCCCCAAAGTGCTCAGGGATGAGGAAAGCTTGCCTTGTGGCCCCATCAAAGACACCACTCCAACCTTGGATACCAAAAACCCACATTTTATTTATTTATTTACATTTCTTATATACCGCGCTATTACAATCACATGCCTCCAAGGTTCATTGCACAGCTGCTGATGGAAGCGCCGAGTCCAAGGGAAGGCTGGCTTGCTTGCATTTCTTGTGGCCCATCACAACCAGTTACAGTAATGCAAGCAAACGCTGTGGTGAGATGAGTCATTGTGGGCGTGTGGTGCCGAGAAACCTTCCTGTTGCCCAGAAGGGGTTTTCTTTAAAACACAGGAAAGACAGCAGCTCAGGGAAAACAAAAGCAGTTTTTATTCAGACCCAGATTGTTAAACCTCCACAAAGCAAAAGCAGTTCAGGAAAACCAAAATCAGTTTACTTTTGTCCCAGCTTGTTAAAACTCCACAAGCTGGTTCTCCCAGCCCGTCCTCCAGCTCCAGTTAAGGTTTCTACCTCAAAACTCCTTTACACGACTTGCCCTGGAAGGACTATGGCTCCATGGGCCTCTCTCCCTCCTGCAGCCTGCTGGGTTCTTAACCTCTCCCTGTGAGCCATGCCCTCTCAGCCCTGAACTCTAGGCTGCAGACTCTCTTAAAGGGGATTGTTGATACTCCCTTTGGAGAGGGTCAGGTAACATTTTATAGACCCCATCATAAACCCTCCCCTTCAGCTTAACCATGCCCAGTTGAGCACCTTCCCACCCAGGATTCCCACTTGGGAAAAGAAGTCCACGTTCAGGTGAATCCAACCAGCCCTATGGAGGGCCCAAAACTGGTAAGGTTGGAGACTCAAAAAACACCGCATAATATGGCTGTTTGACTCCTTAAGTTGAACCAGCCACTTGAGGGATTGGTGGTCTATTATCAGCATAAATGTACAGGTGAGCAGGTAGTACTTGAATGTCTCCAGTGCCAACTTGGCAGCCAAGACTTTCTTCTCGATTACTTCATAATGCTGATCCCGATTAGGCAGCTTCCTGCTGATGAATGCTACAGGATGTTCTTCACCCCTGACTTCCTGGGCCAGAACAGCTCTTTGGCCTACCTCTGAGGCATCAGTTTGCACAATAAAAGATAGAGATAAATCCAGGCTAATAAGGACAGGTTCAAAGCTCACAGCTTTCTTGAGGCACTGGAAGGCCGGGTCCATGTCCGGTGACAACTGAATCCTTCAGGAGCTCTCTTTTGGAGGAGAATGGTTAATGGCTCCACGACCTCTGCAAAATTAAGGATGAACCAGCAGTAATAGCCAAACAATCCAAGAAAAGCACAAACCTCTTTCTTTGATTTCGGTGTGGGAACCGGGGCAATGTCATCCACCTTCCATAACTAATATTGTATCTGCTCATTCCTGATTAAATATCCCAAGTATGGAATATTCCTATCTCCCAGAAAATATTTCTTGGGATTGGCCATCAACCCGACCTTCTGGTTAACACAGATTGTACTTGGGTAAGATCGGTGGTTCAGTGTCTGCTGTAGATGATGATGTCGTCAAGGTATGCAGCCGCATACTCCTTGTGCAATCTCAGTAGGCAGTTCACTAGGCATTGAAATATGGCTGGAGCCCTGTGTAATCCAAAGGACAGTACTGCAATCTGGAACAGATCTTGTGTGGCAAAAAAGCAGTCTTCTCTTTGACAGCCAGAGTCAAGAGCACCTGCCATCATCCCTTAGTCAGATCCAAGGTTGACATAAAGCGTGCTCTACTGAGTTGCTTGATTAGTTCATGTACTCTAGGCATGGGATACACTTCCAGTTTAGAAGCTGGATTGACCTTCCGGAAGTCAATTCAGAATCTGATGTTTCCATTGGGTTTAGGAACCAAGACAATGGGTGGTGACCAGTCCCTCATGGACTCTTCTATAACTCCCAGGTTAAGCATCTCTTCCAGCTCTTTGGTGATGGCCTGTTTCCAGTCCTCCAGAATAAGCACAAAGAATTCAAAAATATAGGATAAAAATAGGGTTCCTATTTACAATACTATATATAAAGAATGTGTATAAATGTTCTACCAAGTATGCAACATGAAAAATAAAGATAAAAAACAAATCCCCTTAAAGGGAAAAATGGGAGTGTAAGGGGCTCAATGGGTGGAATTAAAGGGCTAAAATCATTGCCCAAACCATTTCCCTGTTATCATCATTACCACCAAATAACACTCCCAAGATGGATATAAATATTCCCAAAATGTTATACAAATTTCTCAAATTGTATCAAGTTCATATAATTCACAAGTATACTTAAATGAACAGTACAAAAAAGCACAGCTTCATAAATGAGCTCAAGCCCAAATCAACAGCACCGGGAACTGTTAAAAATCATGGGACAGAAAAACTGAACAATAGTTTAAGCTGAATCAGTAGCTAAACTTAAGCATATACATAACTAAACATGACAAACAGGCACAGCTTCATATATAGACTTCAAAGTCAAATCCCTCAAATAAACAGCACTCAGGAACTGTTAGAGATTCAGTGGAAGAGCTAACTAACCCGCGGTTTATACAAAGCCAACATCAAAGGTTTAGCTGACCTCGGCCGCTATTGGTTTTGCATCAGAGCTGATTGCTACAAGTAAACACAATTACAATTAATAATTCTTGAACATTAAAAAACCCTCCAAGAGTCATTCAATAATATAGAATAACTTACCTTCAGATGCCTCTCAATTTCAAAAGAATAACTCCATTACAGTAAGCCACCACCTCCAAGCCGTCTATTCAAAATAGCCAATGACAAACAACCAAGCACACAGCAACCAATAACATACAACCTTGATCCCAACAAGGGGGCTCACACATTCATTCACAAAAATCATCCCAATCACCATTCACAAAAAAAGGAAGGAAAGAAAAAAATGTTACTCCTTAAAAAAAGCCCTGACATCAAAAATCAGATCCCTAGAGGAACCATTGCCACTCATTTGGTCCATTGAGGCCACCAGGACTGAAAGTTTACCACTTATAAATCAAAGTTTATTCTTTTTGCAACAATCTTAAAGAAATATAGAAACATAGAAACATGATGACAGAAAAAGACCACATGGCCTATCCAGTCTGTCCTTCCATATCAACAACTACAAAAGATTCACACCACCCACCACTGATATACAATCTAACACACATCATCGATGGTCCAATAAATCATGACCCTCTGATTGCCAGTGTTTCACAAGAGGGGCAGTTAATACCCCCCCGCCTAAGGGCGGATTAGTGCTCAATGATTCTAGTCTTGAATTTACATTTAGTCTGCCCTATATAGATCTTATCACATGGGCAGGCAATACAGTAAATCATCGCCTCACTGTCATATATTGTGTGAAAACCCAGACGATAGGGGCAAGGTACCCCAGGGTGTTCAAAGATGCTAACCTCCATTGAATGCTTACAAATTACATGATGACGACATTTCATATGGCTCCCCAATTCCTCTATACCAGATGGAAACGCACGTGAATGGAACAACCAATCCCAAAGATTACGACTCCTCCTATATGCGAACCGCAAACCCTGAATAAACACAGGATGAATGCATAACAGATCACAATATTTAGAAATAATATGTTTAATCCTAAACACCTCAGAGGATTATGGAAGGACACATACTTTTCCATGAAAAGGCGGGTTCACAGATGGTGAGAAGCAAGTCTCAATTAACATGTCTTGCTCGAGTATATGCTCTTTTTATTACCTATCTGGATAATCTTTTTGGCGAAAGTGATGTTGCATAACTCCCTCCAGTACACAAAACTCCACATTACTTGAACAAACCTGTTTAACCCGTAAAAACTGCTCCATAGGGATATTATCCCTAAGATGTTGTGGGTGAAAGAATAATACAGCAAACTATTATGGTCCGTTGGTTTCTTATATAAAGATGATTGAAGTAAACCATCTATAGATGAAATCTCAACATCCAAAAAATGTACATTAGTACGAGAATATTCTTGGGTGAATTTCAAATAGTCATGGGTTTGATACAACTAAGACAAAAAACTCAGCAACCTGTCCTGAGTACCATGCCAAATGAACAAAAATGTCATCAATAAAATGCTAAAATGTCACAAAGCAATGTCATTCCAATATTCCAAAGGTCTCACCGCATTTTCCTCAAAGGCCTGCAGAAAAGGCCACAGGGGCCCCCATCACAACCCCATAAATTTGATGATAAAAATGGTTTGCATACTGACAATAATTCCATTCAAGAACCAAATGCAATAACTGAATCAAAAAAGCACAAAAATCTCCCAGCTCCAATTGTTCTAAATAATGGGTAGCTGTCACTATTGCCAATGCTTGCAAAATTTGGGTATACAATGAAACAATGTCCATTGTTACAAGAAACCTCAAAGGCCCCACAATAATTTCCTTCAACTTAGGCAATAGATCCCCTGAATCCTGAATATATGAAAATGTCCCTCTCATTAAGGGGTTCAAAAATAATCTAAATATTTAGAAAGAGGTTCCAAAAGGGAATCGCTAGCAGAAACATTAGGATGTCCCAGAGGTCTCAAAGGATTCTTATGAATTTTCGGCAAAATATAAAAGCAAGGTATACTAGGATAAGAAACTCACAAGAAACAAAAATCTTTCAGAGATCAAACCCTGATATAACAATCTTTAAGACTGTTGCAAAAAGAACAAACTTTGATTTATAAGTGGCAGACTTTCAGTCCCAGTGGCCTCAATGAATTAATTGAGTGGCAATGGTTCCTCTAGGGATTTGGTTTTTGTTGTCAGGGCTTTTTTAAGGAGTAGTGTTTTTTCTTTCCTTTTTTGTGAATGGTGATTTGGATGATTTTTGTGAAAGAATGTGTGTGAGCCCTCCTGTTGGGATCAAGGCTGTATGTCAGTGGTTGAATGTTCGTCATTGGCTACTTTGAATAAGGCTGGATTTTATAGATGGCTTGGGGTGGTGGCTTACTATGATGGTGCTGTTCTTTTGAAATGTGAGTTATACCATATTATTAGATGGCGCATGGAGAGTTTTTTAATGTTCAAGAATTATTAATTGTAATTTTGTTTATTTTTAGCAATCGACTTTTATACGGCGAAACCAATAGCGGCCATGGGCAGCTTAAACTTTGATGTTGACTTTGCATAAACCGCAGTACAGTTTTCTGTTCCAGTGTATCTCTAACAGTTCCTGAGTGCTGTTTATACAAGCTCTATTTGAGTATGAAGTCTATTTATGAAGCTGTGCCTGTTTGTCATGTTTAGTTAAGTATATACTTAAGTTTAGCTACTGATTCAGCTTAAACTATTGTTCAGTTTTTCTGTCCCATGGTTTTTAACAGTTCCTGGGTGCTGTTGATTTGGGCTCGAGCCCATTTACAAAGCTGTGCTTTTTTTGTACTGTTCATTTAAATATAAATTGTGAATTATATGAACTTGATATAATTTGTTTGAGAAATGTGTACATT
The DNA here is from genome assembly GCA_033557465.1 of Ichthyophis bannanicus. Classification (NCBI taxonomy): domain Eukaryota; kingdom Metazoa; phylum Chordata; class Amphibia; order Gymnophiona; family Ichthyophiidae; genus Ichthyophis; species Ichthyophis bannanicus. The sequence continues at coordinate 1,545,370,759 of CM066031.1, forward strand.
TTGAGAATATTTATATCCATCTTGAGAGTGTTAGTTGGTGGCAATGATGGTTTGGGCAATGATTTTAACCCTTTACTTCCAACCATTGAGCCTCTTACACTCCCATTTTTCTCTTTAAGGGGATAAGAACATAACATAAGAACATAAGATATGCCATACTGGATCAGATCAAGGTCCATCAAGCCCAATATTCTGTTTCCAACAGTGGCCAATCTAGGTCATACATACCTAGCAGTATCCCCAAGAGACACAGGTCCCACAATGCTTGTATTGGGTCAAGCATTGATATCCTGGGTCCCTTTTTAATCATGGTTTATGGACCTTTTCTCCAGGAACTTGTCCAAACCTTTTTTAAACCCAGCTACACTACCAGCCTTTACCACATCCTCCGGCAACAAATTCCAGAGTTTGATTACACGTTGAGTGAAAAAATATTTTCTCTTATTGGTCTTAAATAGATCACCTTGTAGCTTCATTACATGTTCTCTAGTCTTTCTATATTCTGATAATGTAAACAATCGATCTACGTTTACCTGTTCCACTCCATTCATTAATTTAAAGACCTCTATCATATCTCCCCTCAGCCGTCTCTTTTCCAGGCTGAAGAGCCCCAACCTTTGTAGCCTTTCTTCATAGGAGTAGCCTTCCATCCCTTTTACCATTTTGGTGGCTCTTTTCTGTACCTTTTCTAATAACACTATATCCTTTTTAAGATACGGCGACCAGAATTGCACACAATATTCAAGGTGCGGTCGTACCATGGAACGATACAGAGGCATTATAATATCCTTTGTTTTATTTTCCATTCCTTTCCTTATGATAACTAGCATTTTATTTGCTTTCTTTTTTATCTTTATTTTTCATGTTGCATACTTGGTAAAACATTTATATGCATTCTTTATATATAATATTGTAAATTGGAACCCTCTTTTTAGTTTATATTTTTAAACTTTTTTTGTGCTTATTCTACCTTTTTGGGTCCTGTGTGTTTTTTGGACTCAGCCGGGCCTCTGGAATCCAGTAGAATTATTGCTGGATAATCACCCCAGGGTCAGTAATGATATCATGACAAATGAGGCGAGTTTGTCTCGGGTGGGTGGAGAATACCTTTAGGTTCAGGTGGATCAGACCTTCTAAATCTCTTCTCTAGGTAGCAGAGAACTGATCTCTAATAGGGACTTGAGCTGAATCCAATGGGGCTGAAAGTTTTGGCCCAAAATCATCTCCCTGCACCACCATAGCCATCAATAGAGTCCATGTTTTCAATAAGTTAATATGTTAAATTTTGGCTAAATTATAGTTAACAGGCCACACTCTCTCTTCCACCTCATAGGGTCCCTGCCATTTACAGAGTAACTTACCCTCAGATGAGGGAAGAAAGCTAAAACTTTCTCTCCCAGTTGGAAGGTGCAGTGCATGGCTGCCCGATTGTAGCCCCTGGCCTGTTCAAATTGGTCTTTTCCCAGAATAAGTTTGGCCACCTCTCCAGCTTTCCTCAGCCGGTCTTGCATTTGTATAATGTACTCCACCAAATTACACCCGGCATGGGGTTCTTCTTCCTAGGATTCCCTCACCATACCTAATATGCCTCTTGGCCATCATCTAAAGAGCAACTCAAAAGGCAAAAACGCATTGAACTCTGAGGTACCTCACGGATGGCAAACATCAAATAGGGTAAGAGAATGTCTCAATTCTTCCCATCCTCCTGCACAAACATTTTTAACATACATTTCAGAGTTCTATTAAATCGCTCAATGAGGCCATCTGTCTGTGGGTGATATATTGATGTTCACAGCATCTTGACCTTCACCAAGGCACACACTTACTTCATCACCGTGGATACAAAGGGTGTTCCTTGATTTGATTATTTATTTATTTAAAAGGATTTATATACCGCTTTATTTATGTATTTATTTATTTAGACAGATTTGTATACCAACTTATCCTTCAATCAAAGTGGTCACATCACAATTGGAGGGTTACACTTAACATGAGGGTACTTAACAACATTTAGACAGCACAATTGGGGTTACATTTAACATTGTACAATGAACTCATATGTCTAGTTGGTGTGAGTGGGTATTGAGTTGTCTAGCTGGTGTGAGTGGGTACTGAGTTGGCTGAGGTAGTTGCATTACCGTTCAGGTTAAGACCGTTGTCTGTCTGTTGATAGGTTTCTGTAAAGAGCAGGGTTTTAAGGGCCTTGCGGAAGTCTATGATGTCATTTAACATGAGGGTACTTAACAACATTTAGAACAGCACAATTGGGGTTACATTTAACATTGTACAATGAACTCATATGTCTAGTTGGTGTGAGTGGGTATCGAGTTGGCGGAGGTAGTTGCATTACCGTTCAGGTTAAGACCGTTGTCTGTCTGTTGATAGGTTTCTGTAAAGAGCAGGGTTTTAAGGGCCTTGCGGAAGTCTATGATATCATTTAACATGAGGGTACTTAACAACATTTAGACAGCACAATTGGGGTTACATTTAACATTGTACAATGAACTCATATGTCTAGTTGGTGTGAGTGGGTATCGAGTTGGCGGAGGTAGTTGCATTACCGTTCAGGTTAAGACCGTTGTCTGTCTGTTGATAGGTTTCTGTAAAGAGCAGGGTTTTAAGGGCCTTGCGGAAGTCTATGATGTCATTTAACATGAGGGTACTTAACAACATTTAGACAGCACAATTGGGGTTACATTTAACATTGTACAATGAACTCATATGTCTAGTTGGTGTGAGTGGGTATCGAGTTGTCTAGTTGTTGTGAGTGGGTATCGAGTTGGCGGAGGTAGTTGCATTACCGTTCAGGTTAAGACCGTTGTCTGTCTGTTGATAGGTTTCTGTAAAGAGCAGGGTTTTAAGGGCCTTGCAGAAGTCTATGATGTCATTTATCCTGAAATCAAAGCGGATTACACATCAAACAAATCAAGTGTCAGGGTGCGTGGGTGTGGGCATGCAATGATAAATGGATAAGTGTGTGTGTGAGTGGTATGAAGTTGATTGTGTGGTGAGCTATATACAGTGTGGGCTGTGTACAGGAAATATTTACATTTTTACATTTGATTTTGTGGTGAGCTATATACAATGTGAGCTGTGTACAATAAATATTTACATTTTTACATTTTGTTGGGCTGAGAGAGAGTTCGTTTAGACAGTTCATGTTAAGTCCTTGTAGTGTTCTGTGAAGAGCGTAGTTTTGAGCATCTTCCGTAGGTCTTTGAGGTCTTTTTGTTAATTTCTGGGGGTTTCGGTGATTAGGGTAGTTGGTGGTCATCATTGAATTGTTCAATGAATAGGGTGGTTTTTAGTAGTTTCCTGAATTCTTTTATATCTGTTGTTGATTTTAGTTTATCTGGGAGGACATTCCAGATAGCAGGGGCAGCAAGAGAGAAGGCTCTCATAGATGTGGATTTGTTGGTTCTTGTAAATAGATTGTGTGTTGGTATATTGTTTTTGGTGCTATTTCTGTCTGGTCTTTTGCTTGTTTTGGTTCCAATGAGTTCATGTAGTATTTCTGCTGACATGTTGTTTTTAATTTTGAAGATAGTTAGTGCTGCTTTATATTTTGCACGTGATGATATCGGTAGCCAGTGTAGGTCATGTAGTATTGGGGTTATATGGTCTTGTCTTGATGCGCTAGCAGTGATGCGGGCGACAGTGTTCTGTATTATTTGTAGTTGACGGGTGGTTTGCTTGGGTAGACTTTGGTATAGTATATTACAGTAATCCAGTACAGGTGTAATGATGGCCTGGCATACTGTGCGGAAGTGTTCTTTGTTGAGGAGAAGTTTTAGTCTCCGGAGCGTTGCGAGTTTGAAATAGGCTGTTTTGGATATCATGTTTATATGTGGTTGCAGGGCCGGCCCGTCCATTGAGCAAGAATGTTTTTTGCACAGGGCCCCGCGTTTCAGGGGGCCCCGCACAAAGAACATTCTGCTTTAAAAGTAAATTTTAAAATTAAAAAAAAGCTGTCTGCTGCCGCTGCCGCTGCCGCAGCAATGGCAGAATCGAATATCCCGCGGGGCCCCCCCCTGCCTGACAGAGCCTGCCCTCCCTGCATCAGCTCCGTCTCCGCAGTTGCACCGGCTTTCAGAGCGCGAAGGGAGACTAGTTTCCCTTTCGTGGCTCTGTTAAGCCCGCAGGGGCTGATGGGACTTTCCCCGTGGGCTTAACAGAGCCGCGAGGGAGAAACTCTCCTTTTGCGCTCTGAAAGCCGGTGCCCTTTAAAGAATCAGCTGGGTTGAGATCTGGCGTTTTCTGGTGGTTAATAATTTTTTTTTTAAGAAAGCACTTGATACAGGGAGGCATTCCCGAAACGTGTGCACGTCGTGCGTGGATTTACAATAGTGGACCTGATTGAGTTAAGTCCTTTGAAATTTTATAATATTATGGTTATTAAAATTGATGGAGCCGTTTGAGAGTCTTGACTAAAATCTTTACTCTACTTTCGGTGACATCCGACAAAAGACTGTGTTTCAAAAAAAAAAAAAAAAAATTGGGGGGGGGGGTAATTTGGTGATTTTGTATTATGTGGATTTATTTATCACTGATTTGGGGATTTAGGTGTTGATGGGTTCTAAATGGGCAGTGTTTGTAGTAGTTCCTAATGTGCCTGGCGGTTGGCACTGGATTATAGTAATGTAGAAATCTTTTAGTCTTTCTTTATCCATACACTCATTAAGAGGCATGTTTACTAAAAGTTAGTGTATGGTAACATTATGCAAATATTTATGCAAATGAGGCCCCTTATGCAAATGAGGCCCCGCACCGAGTCTCCGCACATGGCCCCGCACCCCCCTTGGGCTGCCCCTGTGTGGTTGGAGGGTGAGTTGCTTATCTAGAATCACTCCGAGGTATGTGACTTCATCTTTTATTGTAATGGGTGTATTGGATATGTTGATAGAGGTAGGATGAATGAATGTAGTGTTTCTCGTTATGATTATTGCTTCAGATTTTTTTATGTTGATGTTTAAGTTGCTGTTATTTAGCCAGTTTGTGATTTCTTGAATTCAGGTAGATATGTTGGTATAGTCTGGTGAATCCATTTGAATAGGGGTATATGCCATGATGTCATCGGCATATATGGCATATTGCATCTTGTATTTGTTAAATATATTGCAAATTGGTTGAATATAGATGTTGAAGAGAAAAACTGATGTATTGTTAGGGTCTCATTGGGTATTCCCACCCATGAGAATACTTCCCAGAGGGCATTTGCAATCGCAGTAGTCTTCATATTCCTTAGAGCAATGGTCTCCGGGTTTCAGATAGTGTATGACTAAAATATATTTGTTGCCTCGGGTAGTTCACTCCAAGGGTCCTATCAGGTCCATGGCCACTCTTTCAAATGGGGTTTCAATGATGGGCATAGGCACTAGAGGGGCAGGTCAGCTCTGGCAGGGTTATGAAGTTGAAAGGTGGGGCATGACTGGCAATATAACTGCACCTGTTTATGGACCCTAGGCCAGAAAAATCAGGACAAATCACTCTCTAGTGTTTTCTTCACCTCCAGGTGTCCCCCTAATATATTGCTATGGGCCAATGATAACAACTGCTGACAACTGGCCGGGAAACTATCAGTTGCTCTACCGCTTCCCCCTCTAGGACATCCTCAGTCACTCTGTATAATAAATCTCTCTTTAGCACAAACCAAATTGTTGGTATAGTTAGTGCAAAAGTGAGCACTCCAAAACTGATATTGTCATTCACATGAGTACAAATGACCTGGCTAGAAACAGTGCCTCTACTGTTCAAAGGGACTTCCAGACTCTGGGAGAGAAACTCAAGTCCATTGCTAACATTATTTATTTATTTATTTATTTATTTGCTTTTCTTATATACCGCGCTATTAAGATCAGTGCGGTTTACATTACAACTCAACAATGCAACAATGTTTTTTACATAACACAATGTGCTTACATAGAACAAGGGTACAGTCATAACGGGAGAATAACGGGGGAAACTATTTACAAGATATATACACATAAAATTTACATAGAGTTAAATACAACTGATATTTGGTTATAGCTAGATCGGATGGGGGACAGGATACAGCCATAGGGAGAGGGCGTTCTACCTGTTCATGGTAAGGGGACAGAAAGGTTGCATCACATAAACAACTTTAATACACGGTTCCAAACCTGGTGCAAACAAGAAGGATTTAGATATATAAGCAACAGGGGAAACAGATGGATCAACAGGAGATTATACTGTGTTGATGGACTACATCTCTCCATCGCAGGGAAAAGGATCCTAAGTGAAAAATTCAGGCAGTGTGTGGACAGGCATTTAAACTAGGGAAAGGGGGTGATGGATGGAGAAGGCCAAGTTCAAGACATCACTCCCAGTAAAAGAAAAACAACATTGGAAACAGCCACACTTTTGAACCACACATCAATGGCAAGCGGCAAGGGGCGTGTAGAACAAAATCGATGCACAACGCAGGCAAGCCAATCAACAAATGCTGGAAAGCAATAAGCACAAATGCGCGAAGTCTAGTTAACAAAGTTCCTGATCTGGAAGCCCTAATGGTGGAAATGGACTTGGACATTGTGGCCATTACAGAAATGGTTTAACAAGTTGCATTAATGGGATATAGCCACCGCTGGCTATAATCTATTTAGAAGAGATAGAGAGGGTAGAAAAGGAGGATGAGTATCCCTATATGTCAAAAGCAATATTAAAGCTGCTGAAATGCAGGGGACGTGGGGAAAAGAAGAAGCAGTATGGATAGTATTGGAAAGAGGAGATGGCACTATCATCCATACTGGTATGGTCTACAGATCTCCAACTCAAACCGAAGAAATGGATAGCGAATTGATTGTTGATATTGGAAAAATAGTGAAGGTAGAATCCAATCACAGCAAGCTCAAAGTCCTAGACTTCAAAAACACTGACTTCAGTAAAATGGCCAAGTAATTGAAGGAGAAGTTGGCAGGTTGGGAGGGGATTAGGGAAGTGTAATTACAATGGGCTAAACTAAAGGAGGCAATAAAAGGTGCAACAGATACATACGTAAGTGTGGCGACACTTTTTTTAGGTATATTCGGGAGAGGAGGAAAATCAGAGGTAGAATTGCAGGATTCAAAAGTGCTGGGAACAGATTCGTGGAAAGTGACATTGAAAATGTGAAAATGCTAAACAAATACTTCTGTTTTTACTAAAGACAATTCTGGAGAAGGACCACCTGTGATTGACAAGTAAACAAATGGGAATGAAGTACATACCACACCATTCACAAAAGATGTGTTAGAACAGCATGCAAAACTGAAAGTGGACAAGGCTATGGGACCAGATGGGATACATCCCAGGATACTGAAAAAGCTCAGAGAGGTTCTTGCAGGGCCATTAAAGGATGTTTTTAATAGATCCTTGGAGACAGGAGAAGTTCCAAAGGACTGGAGATGGACTGATGTGGTACCTCTTCACAAAAGTGGTAGTTGGGAAGAAGTGACAAACTACAGGCCAGTAAGTCCTACCTCGGTGGTGGGAAAAATAATGGAGGTGTTTCTGAAAGAGCAAATAGTGGACTTCCTCGAAACCAACAGGTTGCATGATCCGAGGCAAAATGGTTTATCAAAGGACAATCTTGCCAAACAAATCTGATTGAGTTCTTTGACAGGGTGACCAGAGAATTAGATGAAGGGCATGCGATGGATGTGATCTACCTAGATTTCATCAAAGCTTTTGATACTGTACCTCAAAAGAGGCTTATCAATAAACTCAACAGCTTGGGGATGGGTCCCAAGGTGGTGAACTGGATCAGAACTTGATTGACTGACAGGCGACAGAAAGTGACAGTAAACGGAACTCATTCTGATGAAAGGAAGGTGATTAGCGGTGTGCCCTAGGGTTCGGTCCTGGGACCAGTACTGTTCAATATACTTGTGAGTGATATTGCTGAAGGACTGAATGGAAAAGTCTGTCTTTTTGCAGATGACACAAAAATTTGCAACAGAGTGGACTCCCCTGAGGGAGTGGAGAACATGAGGAAAGATTTACAAAAGCTGGAAAAATAGTCTAATGTTTGGCAGTTAAGATTTAATGTGAAGAAGTGCAGTGTTGTGCAGTTGGGAAGCAGGATCCAAGGGAACTGTATGCAATAAGGGGTGAGAGTTTGGTGTGCACGGACCAGGAGAAGGACCTCGGAGTGATTGTTTCTGAGGATCTCAAGGTGGCAAAACAGTGTGACAAGGCAGTGGCAAAAGCCAGAAGGATGCTGGATTGCATAGAGAGGAATTACCAGCAGAAAGGAAGAGGTACTAATGCCATTGTACAAATCACTGGTGAGGCCTCACTTGGAATATTGTATTCAGTTTTGGAGACCATATCTTGCAAAGGATATAAAAATAGCCGGAAGCAGTTTAGAGGAAGGCGACTAGAAATTATTTGGATCCTGCATCAGAAGACTTATGAGAAGAGACTTGAAGACCTAAATATGTACACTCTGGAAGAGAGGAGGGACAGGGGAAATATGATTCAGACCTTTAAATATTTAGAGCATTAATGAACAAACAAACTTCTTCCAAAGACGAGGAAGCTGTAAAACTAGAGGGCATAATATGAAGCCACAAGGGGTAAAATGAAAGACAATGTCAGGAAATACTTTTTCACTGAAAGGGTGGTGGATGCTTGGAATGCCCTCCCGATGGAAGTGGTGGGAGCAAATACAGTGACAGAATTCAAAAAGGCATGGGACAGACACAGTGGATCCCTTTATAGCAACAGGATAAAATCAAAATAAACAACTATCTCTTATATCTGAACAAATAGGTGTGACCTACACGGAACGGTGGTACACCCCTAAACAAAGGCATGGGGAGGGGTGATCTCACGGAGAGACAGGTGCACCTACTCTTGCCACCTTGCTGGGCAGACTAGATGGACTAGGTCTTTATCTGCCATCATATACTATGTTACAAAATATGGAAAGGAATTTACAGGGAACTCTCCATTACCTAATGGAACCCCATTCACCTCCAAAACTTGCTCTCAGGCATGTTTAAGGAGCTCATCCTCTTGCTGGGCCCATATTGCTCTGAAGTTTTGATAGTCTCAATCGATCAACACTGGATATAGGAAGCCATGAGAGTACCACAACCTTGAATGTAACTTGCCATACTCGAGTCTTAAATAAAACCTGTGCTGTATGGTATTGTCTCCAGTTTCCATGCACACAGGCCACTGTTACTGTCTTTGCATAGTCCATCTGAAATCAGGTTATAGTTTCTTGGCAAATTTTATTTATTTATATTCTCTTATATACTGCACTATTCTACATCAGTGCTGTTTACAGTGAACAAACTGAAATTGCATTGAACAGGGCATTATAACTTGGAGATAACTATTTTACAGGGAACATGGGCTATGGAGGGTTAAGTGGCTTGCCCAAGACCACAAGGAGCACCTGTGGGACTAGAAACCCCAGTCCTTCCAGCCCAAGGCTGCTGTCCTCTAGTGGGATTTGAACCCCTGACCTTCTGGCCTGAAGTACCTTGCCCCAACCACTAGGCCACTCCTCCACTCCAAGAGTCCACACACTCCCAGAGTCTATCAAGACCTGGAAGTGGGTCCCCTCGAGCTCCACTAGATTCATGAAGTTCTTTGCCTCGGAGTGGGGAGTGTCCACAAAAGTGCAGGTGTGAGGGGTGGTTAGGCTGACATACATGGGTTCCTCCATACCCTGGGGACATTCCTGTGCAAAGTGTCCCTGGGTCCCACACCTAAAATAAGTGAAAGGGTTATAGCTGGGGCAATGTCTTTGCCTAGGAGGTGACGCTGGGGTCAGAACATGGGAGCCAATATCCATTCCAGCTTCTCCGTCTGTTCTCCTGGGCTAACAGGTGACTTCTTCCCTTTCTCACTGTCCACTTCAATCACCGGTTGGGTTTAATGATATCCCTCGGCTATTTCTAGTGCACTCTCCAGTATAAAGCTTGGGTTGCTGACATACCCATTCTTTTGGTGTGGTCAAGACCTCCAAAAACTGCTCCAATAGCAAAATCTTGGCTACCTCTGGTCAAGTCTTTCACTCCTGTTGCAGCTACTTCCATGCCAGATCCTTCAATCGGCAAAGGAATCTCCAAGGACTCTTATCTGGAGCTTCCCACTTTCTGAATCACTGGCAGTAGGCCTCTGGTGTACAGTCAGTCTGTTCCAATATGGCAGCCTTGACAGCTGTATATGTAGCTCGCCCATCAGGGATGGTATCCTGGAATGCAGCCTGACTGCTACCCGTCAGCAAATTCCCCAAGTAAGTAGTCCACGATGCCTCCGACCACCCAGCCATGTGGTCAGTTCCTTAAAAGTTCACGAGAAAGTGGTCAGGTTAATCTTGTGCTGTACTTTTCAGTAGCACTTGTGCTGGAGGGTGGAGCCAGTGAACTCCTCTGTAACTTCCCTTGCACATGAATAAGATCTTGCTGCTGTTGATATTGTTATTGTGGCCAATGCCCTTCTAGCAGGGCTTGTTGAAACTGCTGCTGACACTGTTACTGGTGCTGTTGATACTGTTACAGTTGATATAGTTGCTGTTGCTGCTGACCATCGTCCAGAATCTGGAGGAGCCACTCCATCCTGACTTGTCAGTGTTCTCTTGCAACACCATCACAGCTTCCACTTCTGCAGCTGAGTTAACGCTATAGTATTTCAGCTGCCTGTCCAGCAATGACTATACCTTCTTCAAGCTCCCTAACTAGGATGAGGCTAGCCCTCTTAGCTGATACAAACAAACAGAATCCTGACCTGCTGTAGAGGCTAGCCCTGGAGGGACAGGGATTTGTTTTCAGTCACATGGTTGGAGGAAATCCCGAAGCTGCCACCATATGTGGTAGTGTGGTGTACGGTGGGAAGGGGTTTTCTTTAAAACACAGGCCAGACAGAAGTTCAGGGAAAACAAAATCAGCTTACTTCTGTCCCAGCTTGTTAAAACTCCACAAGCTGGTGCTCCTGGCCCTTCCTCCAGCCCAGTTAAAGATCCTACCTCAGAACTCTTTTGCACAGCTTGCCTTGGCTCCATGCGCCTCTCTCCCTCCTGCAGTCTGCTGAGTTCTTAACCTCTTCCTGTGAGCCACACCCTCCCAGCCCTGAGCTCTGGGCTTCAGACTCTCTTAAAGGCTACTATTGATAATCCTTTAGAAAGGGATGGGTAACATTCTATAGACCCCATCACAGACCAACACAAAACAAGACCAGTAACAGTGATATGGAATTGACTTGTGAAGAAATATGTTTATCAATAATGAAAATGACAACTCAGATTAGTAGTGGTATTAGCAAATGAATCTGATGTGGAAACAGCATAACTTCATGGAAAGATACAGTACATGATGAAATCTCAACATGAACATCTGTGGATTAAAATAATCAAATCATTCATTGTATATGACATTACACAGACTGAATACTACACCAAAAAGAGTATTATCAAAAAGCATCAAATCAATGCATCTATATGTTTTCACAAGAAGAATTCTCTAGACTTGTTATGTTCATGACATTTTATAGCAACAAAAAGTGACAAATTGCCCTACAATATTTTCAGAAGCAAAATTCAACTAAAAAATTAAGAAAGCCTAGCTGAATTTTAGGCATTGACTTAGAGGAGAATGTAGACAAGCAACTGTAAAGTAGCAGATAGATTTATATTGAAATCCTAGGGAAAAATGAGTTAGATGACTATAAACAAGTATAAATACCTATTCACATAAACCACAAAGAAATAAAGATACACAGGGAATTAAACATCCAGATGTTCGATACTAGAGATTTATTGAAAGTTTGGTGACCTTGTATTGCATTTGTAGTGCGTTATCTGAGCCATTTCAGTACTTGCTAAATTGCTGAACAATGGAAGATGGCCAAACATATTCTTAGATATTTGCAGGCATGCTACAAAGTTTCAGGAGAAGGAATAATTGGCTATTCAGATGCAAGCTGGAACTCTTGCACTCAAGATGGAAGATTTTCTAGAGATTATACAGTATATACAAGCCATAAACTGCAGTTAGCTAGAAAGCTGTTAGTGTGCTAATCTATTTGTGCTATCTATTTGAATATCTCACCCTTTGTGAAACTATCAAAGGAGGTGGGGCTTAATTAAAATTCTAAGATGACTCAGGTTTAACAGGAACTGCACTACCCAGTAAATGAAGCCATAAAGGCAGATTTTAGAAAGGATGTGGGAGAGGGGGATTTAGATGAACAGGTCAGGATGTGGAAAATTCCCATAGTTTTTTACTAGTGAGTATTCCAATTACATAATCTCTTGTAAAACAGGTACACAGTAGGACTGTATGTAGATCCAGAGGAAGCAGTAATTTAAAAAAACTGCATGTGAGGAAAAATGTGTTGCAACTTCTCATATGTGTATGGAAGCAGGCTTTTAAAATTGCTGCTCCCTGCTCTGAGTACATCCAATCCCACAGCACCAATTACGCCCCCCCCCCTTTAGCCCTCTGATGTCTGATTCTTTTATCACCCTCTGGGACATCTGATGTCCCTGATTACCCAAAATACATTCATTCCACTCATTCTCCAGCATAAAGACCCTCCACCAGGTTCCCTCTCAAAGACCCTGCCATTCCCCAGCCCTGATCCCCATCCTCAGCCTTACCAGGATCCCTGGTGCTTAATGGAAGCAGAAGGAATCCTCGGTTACTCCTGCTCTTATGGCTCTGGGTTCCAAAATGGCTGCTGTGACCCCTAGAAGTAATCTTGTGCATTACTGCAAGAGGTCAGGCTGCCAAATAAGGACAGATGTTAAGGGGAGAGAATTAGTAGGGGCAAACCTTGGCCTTCAAGTAGGCACTTATTCATGCTTCAGGGCAGCTGTAGATGCCAATATCTACAGAACCTTTTTATTAACTGACATGGATTCCCCTTGCAAGATGGGGAATCCACATCAATATTATAGGCCCAGCCTAACCATTCACTTTTCCTGCTTTTTCTATTCTTCATGGAATGTAAAAGTGGAAAGCATCTCCATGATTAAATAGCCCCTGTTCTAAAATGGCATGTACATGAGTAGGATAATCTACATGTATAAATGATGTGATTTATACATGGGGATCAATGTTCCCTGTAATTTTCTGTAGGCTGTGTGCGCATAAAATATCAGCTGTGCAGCTTTTGAAGGAAGGTTAAATTTTTGTGCGCCACATAACGACACTCGGAGTTATATACTGTAAAATTTGACTACACATCAGAATACAGTATGTACACCACATTTATTGCACTAGAAAATATTGTAGAACTTATGAAAACCGTAAATACACAAGAACTTTTAAATTTTAAGACGTCTGTGTTGTTTTCTATCAGAATCAGAACCGTAATTTTTGTGCGCTCTGTTATAAAGTATGTGCGCTCGCTCGGTGAGGTGTGTGCGCGCGCACACGCGTACAGCTTAGAGGGAACAGTGGTGGGGATGCTTCTAAAATAATCTTTATAGTCAATTTGAAATGAAAACAATGGAGAGTAAACTCTACATCACAAGCAATTGATCTTAAATACGTATTCATTAGAGATGAAGTAAAATAGGGAACATTTCAAGTGAGCTATATCCAGGGCTTAATTCAATTCACAGACAAAAAGGAAATGGAACTATACATGGGGCTAGTGCTGGGAGTGTTTTGTGGAGGTGGAGACATGGCTAGAAGTGACCCATGGGAGCTGAGACAGGGCTTTTTTTTTTTTTTTTTTTTTTTATTTACCTTTTTTTATTAGCATCTGTAACAGTTACATTTCCATCGGGACAACAACTGCAGGACATCCAGATTTCCCCAATCAACATTTGAGAAACCCATCATTGTACACTTACTACCAGTTATTCAACCCACCTAAACCCCCCCCCCCCCGGCCCAATCCCCCCTTTCCACCCCCCCCCCTGCCCTTATATTCCAACAGTGTAACATTCAACATCAGAATGTGGAGGCTTCAGGGCATACCCCAGAGAACCCCCCAGCATTGTCAATACTTAACTTGAACCAAGCAGTCCCCCCCCCAAGATAAACCCTCCCCCTTACTGCCATCCCTCTGCGCGCAACCACTTCCACACCCCCGCCCACCTCTTCTCCATTTGTTCCCTTCTTCCCCCCTCTCCCCTGTCAGTTTATACATAGCGTAAAGATTCGACACTCTACAGGCAAAGCTCGCTATGGAGGGTAAAATCGGCCTGTTCCAATACCAGGCAATTTCGCACCGAGCCGCTGTTACACAGTACCAAATAATTTTCCAATCCCCCTCCCATCTCCCGTCAGGTCTATGCAGGAGACACATCTCAGGGCCAAGCGTTATTTGCGCACCTACAATTTTGTTTATGTGCTCCCCTATTTTCTTCCAATACTCTCCCACCGCTGGGCATGTCCAGCACATGTGCATCCACGATCCTCTTTCCCCACACTTCTGCCAGCATTCATCCGTTTGCACCACTCCCGCTTTGCACAATCGCTCTGGCGTGAGATACCATCGACTCAGCACCTTGAACCCATTCTCCCGCAATGATGTGGCAATGGAGAAGTTAGCTATGCCCGTTACAACTGTTTCCCACTCTTCCACCCCCCACGAGACCCCTAAATCCCTTTCCCACGCTTCCATATACTTCAACTTACCTTCCCCCTGCGCTGTCAAACATCTGTAGATCCTAGATAGCATCCCCTGCCGCCCCATGGAGCCCGGACAGGCTCCTTCAAACCACTCTCCTCCCCCCCGACCCCCTTGCTCCCAGCCCTTCTTGTGCACTACTGAGCAGAGCTGCGCATACGCAAACCTATCCGCCTCCCCCAATCGATAGAGGTCCCGCACGCCTTCAAAACCACGACATTGTGTTCCTACCACGATCTGGGACACCTGAGTCAAACCCATCTCCGCCCATTTTCGCAGCACCGTGGCCTCTGGCCCTGTACTTTCCGCACAGCATGCTTGAAGTGACATTGTAGCCGACCAGCATTTATCCCCTACTAGCCGCTTCCTATATTGTTGCCACACCTGTAATGTATGCCCCACGATGGGATTCCTCCCCTTCTCTCCTTTCCCCTCCCAGACTATCCGTTCCAGTTCTCCCGGCCTGTATTCATCCAGCTCCATCTGTACCCACTGCTTCTGGGGCTCCCGCAGCCACGCGTAGACTGCACGCAACTGCGCTGCCGCATAGTAAAGGCGGAAGTTTGGCACCCCCATCCCCCCCTCCCCCCTCCCCACCGACACTTGCATCGTTCTCGCCGCAACCCTTGGTCTCCTCCCCCCCCCCATATGAATCGCTCTACCTGCTGCTGTATCTTCCTCAGCACTTTCCGGGGTATCGGAGCTGGCAAGGCTTGAAAAAGAAATAGAAACTGGGTGAGAAGCATCATTTTCACTGTTGCCATTCGCCCAAACCATGAATAATACCCCCTGCTCCAGCCCTGCAGGCGCCCTTCCACCTGTCCCACCAATTTCGCGTAGTTTAAAGCATACAAGTCCTCCAAATTCCTCCCTATTTGGACCCCTAGGTATCGGATCGATGTTTTTGCCCATTTAAAGGGAAAACTCTCTTCCCAGTCCCGTTGCTCCTCCTGCTCCCCCACTATCCTCAAAATCTCGGATTTCCCCCAGTTGATCCGAAAGCCCGCCCTATCGCCATATTCCTGAATCTCCCTCATCACTGCCCTCAAGGAGTCTCTAGGTTTCGTAAGCTTCAACAGTATATCATCCGCGAAGAGGGACGCTTTACATTCCTGTCGTCCTACCTGAACTCCCGCAATGTCTGCATTGTGCCTCAACCGTGCCGCTAAGGGTTCGAGGGAGAGCGCAAATAGTAAAGGGGATAGGGGGCAGCCCTGCCTAGTCCCCCTTCCAAGCGGGAAGAAATCCGAGTATCCCCCATTTACCCGAACACATGCCCTCGGCTTAGCATAGAGAGCCTTTATCCACTGCACGAAACCTGGCCCGAACCCCTGGGACTCCAGTACCGAGTTCAGGAATTTCCAGGACACCTGATCAAAGGCTTTCTCAGCATCCAATGAGACTAGCAAGGCTTCCGCCCCCCGCTTTTGCGCTGACCACATTACATTTAATACTTTCCGAATGTGGTCCGCCACTTGCCGACCCGGCACAAACCCCGCTTGATCTTCATGCACCAATTTTCCTATCAGTCTATTAAGCCTGGTCGTTAACGCTTTTGCCAGGACTTTCGCGTCAATGTTTAACAGCGAGATTGGACGGTAAGACGCACAATCTTGAGGGTCTTTCCCTTCCTTGTGGATCAGAGTGATGCCCGCCCACCCCCTCGTCTCTGGTAGCGCCTCCCCCCTTCGCGGCCCATTGCATACCCTAGTCAGCGGTTTCAGCAAAAGACTCTCAAATCTTTTATAAAACCGTGCCGTTAGACCATCGAGCCCTGGGGCTTTGCCGTTCTTCATCGCCTTAATGGCCTGAGAGACCTCTTCGGGTTGTATTTCCCTATCCAGCCCCTCCTGGTCCTCGCTCGTCAGAACCGGGAGCCTTGCTTCCCGCACATACTCACTAATGTCCTCCTCCGACCTCGCCTCTCGTGCCACGTATAATTTGCTGTAGTAGGCCACAAATTCCTCCCGAATGCGCTGGACCTCTCGCACCCCCACCCCCTTACTCTTAATTTGCAAGATCCTATTCCACTCCCTCCATTTTTTCAATTGTCTCGCGAGGTATTTCCCGGCTTTGTTCCCCCCTTCAAAGAACCGCTGTTTCATCAGCTGCAGTCGGAATTGTATCTTCTCCGCCTCAAGTGCGTTCACTTGAGCCCGCAATTCCAGGACCGCTCCCCGCAGTTGTCCACTACCATCCAGCCCATCCCTTTCCTCCAGCTCCCGCAGTTTCCCCGCGTAGCTGCTCCTCCCCTCTACTCCCGTTCCCGCTTTATACGTGCCCCCCACTTAATGAGTACTCCCCTCACGACAGCCTTAAAGGCATCCCAGACTACTCCATCCTTCACCTCCCCCCCTTCATTTTGTTCAAAATACATCGGTATTAAGTTTTCAAGCTCGCTCGTCACCCTCGCATCCTCCAATAGTCCTTCATTCAATTTCCAAAATTGTCGGCCTTTATCTTCCCCCGCCACGCGCACTCGCACCACCACCGGAGCATGATCGGACCATGTGATGGGCTCTATCTCGCTCCCCAGCAGCCTCCCCCCTAGCTCTTTCCCCACCCATATGGCGTCTAAGCGGGAGTACGTGCCGTGTACGGCAGAGTAGAAGGAGAACTGCCTCCTTCCGGGATTTAATACCCGCCACGCGTCTATCAGATCATTCTCCTGCACGAATCTATGGTATCTCCTCCTATCTGTTCCCCTCCCTACCCTCCGTCCTGTCGTGTCTTTCCCAACCTCCCAGGCCATGTTAAAATCCCCTCCACAGATCAACACCCCCTCCCCCATTGCCGCCACCTGCTCACTCAGTTCTTTCCAGAATTCCGTTTGAGTACTCGTCGGGGCATACACATTCACCACACAAAACCACTCTTCCCCCAGCTTAACCCTCAGCAGGAGGTATCGCCCCCCCTTATCCCTGGTTATCACCTGGACCTCGGCGGGGGCCTCCCCGTTGATGAAGATCCCCACGCCTCCTTTCTTTTTCTCTTTATGATTGGAGGCGAACACACAATGTTTATATCCCCGGGGTTGTACCAGTGCTTCATGCTTTCTCTGTAGATGTGTCTCCTGCAACATTACTATATCTGCTTTATGCCTTGCCAGTTCCTTATACAATTTCTGTCTTTTCATTGGTGAATTTAATCCTTTCACATTCATTGTTAAGATTTTCAATGCCGTTCCTTCCTGCATTCCCCCTCCTCGCACCCCTAAACCCATCCGACCCCCCCCTGACCCCCCTCCCCCTCCCCCCCTCTATCTCCCCCCCCTCCTCCCCCCTGCCCTTTCTCTCCCCCTCCCCCCTTCCTCACTCTCCACTGCGGAGAAGTAACTTCCAGTATGGTGACCTCCTCCCCCTCTCCACCTACCTACCCCAGCGGCCCCTCAACCTCCCCGCTCCCACCTTGCCCCAGCCTTCCACACCCCCCCTTCACCCCCTATCCCCACCTCCCTTCGCCCACCTTATTCCTCCTTCCCCACAACCTGGTCCCCTCCACCCTCTCTCTCCCCTCTTATCCTACTACCTAACCCAGCTCTTTCCCCCCACCCACTGACACATCTCATTCATGAATATCAGTCCATTAGGAGGGTGCATCAGCTCAGCCAGTCTCTGGTTTGGAATGCCGACTCTCGTTGGAGTCCTTGGATGTTCTGGCCAATCTCCGTCCACTCGCCCTCCGTCATTGCATGGTCTCCACTCCTCCGGTCCGAGATCCTTTTCTCGGTGTGTAGTGGGGCCGTCGCTCGTCTCCGGTAATCGCTCTGCTCCCAGCTCCCGCAGCGCCTTCCAGGCCTCCACACTAGATCGCACCATCTTTGAGCGCCCTTTCACCGTGATAAGTAATCCAAATGGAAGAGCCACTTGTATCTCAATTCAGCTTTTCTAAGATACTCTGTGACGTCTCTGATCTCTCTCCTGCGTTGCAGCGTCCCTTGGGACAGGTCTTGATACAACTCCACCTTATGTCCCTCCCAGTGGAAGCTTTTCAATTTGTGGCTTGCTCCCAGCAGGAGCTCCTTGCTCGTAAAGGATCGAAGGCAGACTACTATGTCTCTAGGCCTATTCTCGCGAATGGGCCCCAGTCCTCTGTGCGCCCTTTCTATGCCCGGTCGAGTATCTTCGGTGACCCCCTCTTGTCCAGCTGTTACTAGGAGATCCCTGAAGATCCGCTGGACCACTGCCTCACAGTTTTTATATTGAGGCTCTTCTGGTACTCCCCGCACTCGAAGATTGCATCTACGTGAGCGGTCCTCCAGGTCCTCAGTTTTGGCTTTAAGACTCTCCTGCGCCAGCTGTAGCTCTTCCCAACCGCTCTGGATCTGTGACAGGGTCTCCTCATGATTCTCCAACTTGGTCTCCGCCTCCTCCACTCGCTCTCCCAGCTCAACCAGGTCTTGGCGCATAGTCTGCACCACTTCCTTGATCTCGTTCTTCACCCCACACATCTCCACCTTCAACTCCTCCTTCAGCTCAAGGAGCCATTGTTTGATCTGCTCCGCGGCTGTCAGGCCTTCTTCTCCACTGTCACTCCCCCCCGGACTCTGCGGGCCCTCTACCGCTGGTTTTCCTGTTTTCTCCCCCTCCTTCCCCCCTCCTTTGGAGGTTGCATACGGGGAACGGAACTCCGCCAGTTTTTTTTTCATCAAAGTCTCTTTTTTACTGGATTTCTCCATGTATTTGGGCTGGTGGCCCCCACCCTCCGCTGTCACTGCGACCCACGCTTCAGGCTCACCGCTCGCTCTCCTCTCTGCAGCCGTTACAATGGGCCAGTCTCACACACAGTAGCGCTCTATCTCCTTCCTCAGTCCCAGCTCTTAAGTCTTAGTGTTATGGGGACTTACTGCTGGTTTCTGCTCTGTCACTGATCTCTCTCTTTATTCCAGGTGCTGTGTACTTTCAGTTCTGCTGCCGGTCTCTGAGCCACGTGCTAGGCCTGCTCTGCCTCCTCTCCTCCTGTGCTCCACATGCAGCGTGCCTCCACCGCACTCCGCTTCGCGGTTTTTATTTTCAATGTTAGCTGCGGAGGATATTGCCACGTGCAGGCTCCCGGCGCTCGCTCCTCACTGAGCCGGCTTTGCTCTGCACGCTCTGCACTCGTGCTGCCTGCCCCGCACCTCCGCCGGCTATGGAGCCCACGCTTGCCTGGACTGCCGCTCACGATCTTCTCGCGGCTCACCGCTACTCCTCCTCTCTTATTTTTAGCCTCCGCTGGGGTCGGTGGTGTTCTCCTCTCTCGTGGCCGCTCTCCGGGCAGCCCTTCGATGCCCGTTGGGGCTAATACAGCATATCATTGCTTGTTGGTGGCGGAGCTCTCATGCTACGCCACCATTCAGGTGGATGACGTCACCGGAAGTCGAGACAGGGCTTTAAGTGACTTTATTCTTGTGGTAACATCACCATTGCCATTGTTCTAGACTTATCCTTTGAACTCATAAATCATGACTTCCTTCTTTCCTGCTTGCACGAGGTCGGGCTGCTCCTTTCTCTCCCACCATTCCATCTATGTTTCTATGGGTGCCCTTTCCTTGGCTCCTACCCACTCAATTGTGGGGTCCCCCAAGGGTCTGTCTTAGCTCCTCTTCTTTTCAACATCTTTCTTGCACCACTAGCCCTCCTTGTACAGCAGTTTGGCATCTCAGCCTACTATTATGCAGATGATATCCTGTTGATTCTTCACACTGCCCACTCGTCTCCTAACCTCACCCCTCTTAACAATTGTCTAGACCATATTACCTCTTGGTTGCACTCATATCACCTCAAAATAAATCCTGCTAAGACAACGGTGACCTGGCTGACTCCACCTTTTCTCGCACCCCAACTTAATGGTTCCCAGATTCCCCTCACACCTTCCTTCCGATATCTTAGGGTTATTCTGGATTCTGCCTTATCTTTCCATCAACACATTAGTTCTATAGTCAAACACACCTTCCTTTTCCTTCACTGTATTCAGGCAGTCCATCCTTTTCTGCCCACATCTGCTCTGACCAATCTGCTTGTTTCCCTTGTCCTCTCTTGCCTAGATTATTGCAACCCTGTCCTTGCAGGCCTCCCACATTATGAACTGAAACAGTTACAAGTCATTCAAAACACAGCCACCAAATTACTCTTTGATGCCTCCCACTCCGGTCATGTCACCCCATTGTTAATCAGGCTCCACTGGCTCCCAATTCAATATCATGTCCAATTTAAAATCCTTACCCTGGTTCACAAAATCCTCCACTCCGATCCACCCCAATATCTCTCCACACTCATCGTACTGCACACACCACATCATGCCCTCCAATCTATCCACATGAATTGGCTTCACCTGCTAGCTCCTTCCCAGGCTCACCTAGAATCCACCTGCCACTCTGCATTCTACTTTCTTGGACCCTCCCTATGGAACAACCTCCCCTCAAACCTCCACCTGGAATCCTCATTTGCAAAATTCAAAGCCCAGCTTAAGACGCGTCTTTTCCAAAAAGCCTATGATCTCTATCCCTGAGTGTCCCCTATCCTTTCCCTTCCTCCCTCCAGCCCTTACTGTCTTCCTCCCTCATGTATATATGCCCCTACCTTTGCCCTGCACTCCCCCCTTCTCCACTTATGTGTGTGTACTATCTTTATTTCTGCATACCATTGGCGTTCCTTTTCTCTTTCAGAATTAATATTATTTTTAATTTTTTTATTGTACGCCGCTCTGGTGCCTCCCCGAAGGGCAATATATTAAGTTTTAATAAACATAAACTTACACAATGCTTCATACGGGGATAAAAAGGAAGCTGGTAATGTTTTTGTAAAATATTTGTTAAAGATATCACCAAAATTTGCAATGCATTGTTCATTATCTTGAATTAATCAATATTTCCCCCCTCTCTGACAGACTTCCACCATTTTCATTTTCCTTGCACAACCTTTTGTTTTTGCCATTCACCCTCTTCATGCCCACCTCTCTGGAACAATTTTGCCATTTCCTCTGTCCCTGCTCCCCCAGCCCAATTATATTCTCTATTTTCTCCCATCCCCCAGCACACTTTATTTTATTTCTAATTCCCCCTAACCCTGTGCCCCAGTCCCTGCACAATCATCATCCTTATTTTTTTTTAATTACTTTATTTATATTTTCCAACAAAAAACAAACAGAAGAGATTACAAACTTAAAGTACACAACTCGTGTTTGTGACATAAGATATTTAAAGACAAAACACAGCCCACCCCACCCTGTCCCTCCCACTATCTTACGATCATTAGGGACCAAATAAGAGAAAAGAAAAGCACAGGACTTCTGCAAACCTATAAGGCTTGCAAGGGCTAAAAAAGAGGCAGAACTCCACAACAGAGAAACATAGGCATAAATGTGCCATCACAGGTATCTACCATACTCAGTAGCATGTTTCTAATTAGGAGCAATGGAAAAAGGGCCACTCCCCAACATGGAGCCAAATCAAACTGACAGTCCCTTTATAAGGACGAGATGCCAATTTGCTGATTGAAAAACGACCCCAGATCAGGGGAGAGTTCCCCAAAAGTCCCAGAGGCACCTAATACACTTTTATGTTTTATCCCGATGCAACTGAATGTTAAGTCAATCTTTCATCATGTATCCCAATTTGTTGACATATCCTTGATGAGACCAACGTTTATTCTCATCTACATCATATACCTACGGCCCCCTCCACCCATCGTGAGACCTTGTTTTGACAAAACCGCAAAATAGGCCAGACATTCAGGGAACTCCTTCCCCCCATTGTTCTATGCAATCCCAAGCTTCCCACGAGCAATTCTAGGCGGTTATTTCTCCCTGAAATCTGAGCTAAAGTTCTATCACTATTAACAATGTGTTTTACTTGAAGGAACACTGATAGTATTCCTATCATACAATTCACTTTATTTATTTATTTATTTATTTATTTATTTACAGTTCTTATATACCGCGCTCTTTGGTACCAGCGCGGTTTACAGTTAACAAATTTTTGCATTGGAACAATCCTTTGCTTACATTATAACAGGGTCAGTAACTTGGAGATAACAGGGGAAACTATATACAAATTATATACAAACAGAATTTTATCTGTGGCTAATTTACAGTTCAGGTTACATATTGGGATCATGATTTTGGGTGTGCAGAGAGTTTGGTTCGTGTTCTGACAGGACTATGTTGTTGGAATGTCTGAGGCTGTGTGAGTGATTTGAGAGATGTAGGGAGGGGGTGTAGGGTTAGGGCCTAAAAGGTGAAGACAGAATAGGTAGTGTTTAAGGGTCTTCCTAAATTGAGAGAGGTATTTTATTGATCGGATATGTGGAGGGAGATTGTTCCAGCAGGTTGGTGCGAATAAGGTGAAGGCCCTGTCTCTGGTTGCTTGGTTACATTTAGTGTACTCTTTTGGTACAACGAGGGTATTAGCGGCTGCGGATCTTCTCAGCCTGTTTGTGGGGGTGTTGATAAGAAGTGAGGAGAGGGAGGGTGGGGCTATTTGATTGATTGCTTTAAAGGACAGTAATAGCGCTTTGTAAGTTATCCTGGCTTGTAGGGGTAGCCAGTGAAGATCTGTTAGTATGGGGGTGATGTGGTCTCTTCTGGATGTACAGAAGAGGATACGGGCTGCTGAGTTTATTGCCAATTGAAGTGGGTTGAGGGTGCTCTTGGGTAGACCATGCAGGATGACGTTAGCGTAGTCAAAATGTGGTGTTACAAGGGATTGGAAGATTGTTCTGAAGTCATTCAGGGAGAGTAGAGGTCTTAATGGTTTCAGAGTTCTTATTTTGTTGTAAATGGATTTGACGGTCTGCTTTATGTGATCTTTGAAGGTCAGTTCTTGATCTATGATGACTCCCAGGTAGCGAATCGATGGTTTACACGGAAGTTCCGCATCCCTCACCTTTAATGTTGTGGGGGGTGAGAATTTCTTATTCCTGGTTACGAATAGGACTTCAGTTTTCTTGAAGTTTATTCGTAGGTTCTGGGATAAGAGCCAGTCTGTAATCGCGTTGAAGCAAGAGATTATTGGAGAGAAGTCAGGGGCATCAATTTTTATCGGAGTGAATATGAGAACATCATCTGCATAGATCAGACTGGAGGCGTTGAATGCTCTGATGATTTCACAGATTGGTTGCATATATGTTAAATAGTAAAGCTGATAAGGAAGATCCTTGGGGAACACCCTGTTGTTGATGGAAGGGATCAGATGTTGAGGATCCTATCCGGACCTGTTGCCAGCGGTTAGTTAGGTATGATCTACACCATTCCCAAGCTGATCCTTGAACTCCCTTTTCTTGAAGATGGTGTAGCAGTTGAACATGGTTAACCGAGTCGAAAGCTGCCGAGATATCCAGGAAGATAAGTATGAACCCATTTTCAATTTTGTCAATCCCTCTTGATAAGATGTTGATAAGTAATGTGAGTAGGGTCTCTATGCCGTGGGACTCACGGAACCCATGTTGGCAGGGGTCAAGAGGGGCTGAAATATCAATGTGCTGCTGCAATTGAATTTGTACCACCTTCTCTATGATTTTGGCTAGAAGGGGTATTCTTGAAATTGGACGATATGAGTCAGTTTTTGCTGGGTCGAGTTTATTATTTTTCAGGAGAGGGCGTATTGAAGTTTGCTTGAGAGATGTTGGGAATGATCCAGTTGTGAAGGAAAGTTGCATGATAAGGGCAAGTGTGGGGCTCAGTTCAGCACGCAGCGTTCTGATCCAGTAAGCAGGGCATGGATCGTTTGGGGCTGTGGTGGTATTCAAGGTAGCAATAAAGTCAGTGATAGATTTCACCGTAGGGGCGACAAAATTTTTTAGAGGCTGTGTAATTGAAACAGGGTTGGGTATACAACTTGGTGTTGATTTTGTGTTAATGGATTTAGATTGAAGGTAGTCTGCAAAAGACTGAGGCTGAATTGAAATTGTTTGATTGGAAGATGGTGCCTTAGTTAGGGATTTAGCAATGTTAAAGAGGTCTCGTGGTTTGTTTAATGATCGGAGAAGGGTTTCTGTATGGTGTTCTCTCATCTTTCCAGCTATTTTCTCCCGGTATTTCTTTAGGGCATTTTCGTAATCCATTTGGTTGGATGGAGATCTTGATCTGCGCCATTTTCGCTCTTGTTTTCTTAGTTTCTTATCTTTATGAGTGATAAAGATATTTATATCTTCAAAATAACCCCACCAAGAATCAGAGTGACGACCACCTTATTGTGTATAATTAGAGCTCATTAAGTCAAAGAGGTGAATGAAAATGTAAACATGGGCAGAAGAAATTCCTTTGAAATAAGGCCGACGTGCCAAATTCTAATGACTCCATTACTTTCAAGTTTGTCTCTTGCAGCAATGAAATGTCAACAATTCCTATCCTGCCATAGAGAAGAGAAAGTCCTCCTCTTGGTAGCAGATATTAAAGCCCTTAACATTTAGGTACCCAATCTCAAAGAAGAACATGCTAAATATACCTCCAAAAAATGTTCATAAGTTGCAAAAAAAAACAATTCAGTGTTGTAACCTTACATTTAATATTACAAAACAGCTTCTTAAGTGCTTTTAAAGTATGGCTGCAGTTATAGCCCAAATAAAACGAGCAAAGACCCCATCATATCACCAAACGCAATGAACACCCACCTCCAAAAAGAACAGAAAAGGAAAGAAACAGAAAACATTCCAGGAGGGCTATATAATACCCAAAAAACTTAGTGGGTGAGCCCACTCGGACAAGATAGACACGGAGGGCTCAATGACCCAACGCTCCCATATTCCTGCAATACTCCGAATATCACATCTTGTCTACCTCCCATCTTAAAAGTAAAAACAATGTCTTATAAACAAAACAGCATAAATGTCCCATGAGATAGCACTGTAGCACGCTTATATGTTGCTTCTACATGGATAACACATCTTCCCACGATCTCAGATCAGTTGAACGCCCAAATGTCGAGCATTATAAACTGTAACAAATAGAAGATACAATATGTCCTTCACTGCATCACCGCTGACTCCTTATCCTCCAAAAAAGCACATAGATCTTTAGATCATCAAAAGTCTTGGTCTGGTTATGTAGCTTGACTCTCATGCGGGCAGGATATAGCAGTCCAAAATGGGCCTCAGTTATATCAAGCGTGGACGCAGCGCCAAAAGACTCTTTCTCTGATCCACCGTCACCTTCACAAAGCACAAAAAGGAGTTTATGCCCCTGATATTCCAAAGCTGAGAGTGCTTTGGCTGCTCCCATTATTTGCAACACTTGTTGAAAACGTAGAACTTTCAGGATAATGGGGGTGGACGCTTGTTCATGGCCCCGGGCTGCATAGATAGTCTATCAGCACGCTCAAAATCAATAGGCATAGTGAAATTCAGCTTTAAAACACCTGGAATCATATCCTGTAAAAGGGATATCAAGTCATGTCCCTCTGCTCCCTCAGCCACTCCCTGTACCCTTTTGTTGTTTCGCAGCGAGCGATTATTGCCATCTTCAGCCTCTCTTTGCAATGAGTGAATCAACTTGGTCTACTTCTCGATAGCATCAAGCCTCTCCTCATGTGACACCACCACCTTCTCTACCTTCTCCAAACGGGCCGTATTTAACTCTAGCGATGATCTCAAAGCATTGATATCTTCCTGCATCGCGCTTAGCGATTCTCGATTAGCTTTGACCATTTCTTTGACCGCCCGAATCTCAGCCAAGATCTCCTGGAAGCAATGTTTCAGCTAACCTGCGCTGGGTCTGCCGTTAACATTCCTGCCGGCAGGGGGAGGTGCAGAGCGATCGACGCTCTGCCCCTCCCCCACCGGCAGGAATGCCGGCGGAGGACCCGGCGCAGATTAAAGAGAACATTGCGAGGGTGCTGCTTGAGGATGGGGGTGATGTGTTCTTGCCTAGAGACAGCCAGGAGGGTACGAGCGGTGGTATGGAGGGCCATCCATAGTGGGAGGGTGGTTGTGGGATTCCTTGATAAATAGAGTTAGAGTAGTCAGAGATAGGGAGGATTGCTGATTGGAATGCTGTTCTGAAGTCGGGAGGGTCTAAGATAAGTGTTGAAGCATGCGGATCTTGTAGAAGATTGAGTTCACTGTATTAATCTTTCTTGATATGGCATAAGCATTCAATCTTGGGCTCATTGTCTGCTTCTTCACAGATGACAAGAAATAGGAATACTAGGGATAGTTTTTCAATGGTTCAAATCATACCTAATAATAGGAATAATAGGAGCTGTAGCATATTCTGGAAGGATTCTATTTTGGCCTTACCCTATTTAATATTTTCCCTACTCCTCTGGCAGCTTTTACTCAGTCACTTGGTTTTATAGCATTTTTATATGCTGATGACAATCAAATAAAAGTTTTCATTTGAAGATCTCACTGATTTAACAACCCAACTTATAACCAGTAATTTTGAAAAAAGTGATAGGATTAAAAATAATAAATTGAATCCCCAATATCTGAGGCCATTAATTTCTCAATGGATTCTATTGCTCCTCCATTACATTTTCCTAAACTGCTGGGTACACCACTTTCACTAAAATGTGTAAAGATTCTTGAAATTCTACTGGATTGTTTTTCCTCATATTGTCCAGTTTTACATCTACAGGTATGCTAATCTGTTCATCTCAAATTTTCAGGACATCAATGAGCACTCACTGCAAATTATCTGGGGAGAGTTTTGAACCCTCAGATCTCACTACCAACATCTTGTGCTTTATGGGGATCATTTAGGAAACCCTATTTGTGCTTTTGACGTCCAAAAATGAATATAGAAGACCATAGAAGACCAGACCGCCTACCGAATACACCTCTCAATGCACTGCGAAGCAATCACAACCAAAATGAAACAATATCACACCGAAACCCTAAAGAGATCACTGAACAAACCACGTGATCTCTTCAACTTGGTCAAATCCCTCTCGAAGGAACCATCTCCCGAACAACACAGTGAGATTCACCCACAAAGATTCGCTGACTACTTGCAATCCAAGATCGTGCAAACTGACAAGGTTTCAGCAGACCCGTATCAAGAACCAACCGGCCTAACCCCACTAAATAAATTTTCCACACCATCCACTAAATGTACTGAGGATACCATAGCATCTCTCAATACCTCCACTGCGCAGCCTGACCCTTGCCCAGCTTTTTGGATTAAGGAGCTACGCGGTGTGTTCAGCCCTTTCATCGCGAATCTAATGAACCTCTCCTTCACAACAGGTTCCTTCCCCACAGCACTCCAGCAGACTTCCATTAGGCCACTATTGAAAAATCCCAAACTAGACCCTCAAAGGGTCGATTCTTATAGGCCAATAGCTAGTATTCCCCTTCTAGCTAAGATAATTGAGAAAGAGGTACAACGGCAAATTCAAGATCATATAGATTCTGTAGCTCCCCTGGATCACTGCCAACATGGGTTCAGAGAATATCATGGAGTCGAGACCCTACTTACTAGCCTATTCAACGATATCATCACAGGCATTGACAATATCCGACAAGGTTTTGTGCTCATCTTCTTAGACATCGCCGCGGCGTTCGACTCGGTGAGTCACGAAATTCTCCTCGGACGACTGAAAGAGAAGGGCGTCTGCAACATTGCGCTAAGATGGTGTAAATCTTATCTGGATGGAAGATGGCAATATGTGAAGTCCGGATCAGAAGAGTCAAAACACTTCCATCAAAAGCAAGTTGTGCCTCAGGGTTCCTCGTTGTCTTCCCTACTATTCAATATATACATGCAGCCCATCTGCAACATCATTAGATCATTCAACGTGAACTGTTTGATATATGCAGATGACATACTCTTATACATGCCGTTCTCTACAGCTCAAATGGACCTGACACCACTGGTAGACTGTTTCAATGCGGTCTCAGAGTGGCTCCAATCACAAAACCTCCACATTCAACATAAGAAAACGGAGGTGCTTTTCATCGCCAGAGACCCCAACTTTACTCCTCCATCCCATGTCAGTGTCAAGGAAGCTGACTTACAAACTAAAGAACAATAAGATACCTTGGAGTCACTTTGGACCAACGTCTGGATATGAAACACCACATAAGCAACATAGTCAAAGCTGTATACTTCAAAATCCGCACGCTCAGGCATCTGCGCTCCCTGTTGGACCCAGACGATTTCTGGACCATATACCAAGCGCTAATCCTGCCACACTTCGACTTTGCAAATGCCATCTTACAAGGTCTCCCTCAATCCACACTGAGCCCATTACAGCTGGCCATGAATGCTGCAGCAAGGGTCCTCTACGGAGCCTCCAGAAGTGACCACGTGACTCCCATTCTCAAACAGCTTCACTGGCTCCCCATCCATGGGAGGATTATCTTTAAAACCCTACTCCTCTCATTCAAGGCAATCAAAGGTATTTCATCCTCCTCACTCACAGAACTTATTCACACGGTGCCCCCCAACAGATCCAGAAGAGCAACAGCTGTAAACCTGCTAATAACCCCAAAGGCCTTGACAAAATGCAACATGACAACTGCAAATAGGGCGTTCAGTTTCTATGTCCCCAAATGCTGGAATGCTCTACCTTCCGACATTCGGGCCATTGTTGACCTATCTCAGTTTCAGGAAGGCACTCAAATATCACCTTTTCCTCCAATACTACTCAATCAGCAACGGAACCTAGGTATCCCCTTACGTTCATTATGTTATGGTTACCCAATCATGTTATTGTTACCCAATCTTGTTCCGTGTAAATATCTCATGTATATAGTTTTCACCTGTTATCCAAGTTTGTACGCCTGTTCTATGTAAAACCAAACAGCTTGTGTTATGGTCATTGTGTTACCGAATAGTGCGGTATATAAGAAATTGTAATAAATAAATAATAAATAAATAGAGATGTGTCCAGAGCCATTTTAGAAGCCAGATCTGTGGATATCCCCAGTATGAGGACATCTAAGTCTGAATGGGGGGCATGGTGGAGGCATGTCTAAGTTTAGACCTCCTCCAGATATGAATGGGCATCTGAAAAGTGTTTGTTTTGGCTGAAAACATAGAGAGGGTGTAGAGGTGAAAGCACACCATCATCTCCAGAGCACCTGCAATTTCAAAGACAGCAGCAGTAGGAGTTGAACCCTGGCTTCCCTGTTCCAACCCACTACTCTAATCATCAGGCTATTCCTAGATGTCCAGGTTGTGGAATACTATTCTGGTGATGTCTATGTAGACACCCCCACAGAAGTCCATATCGAGTATGTTTGCATTTGTAAAATCATATCTGCACCTGGACGTGCCTGCTTTTTTTTTCAGATGTCCTGGCTTAGACTTTCCAGATTGCACTTGGACATCCTTTCTAAAAGTCCCCTCTGTTTTCCACAAGCTCTGCTTTCTCTTGCTTGAACTGACTTTCAATCAGCAAATCTCTGCCTTGGTTTAAAACAAATATTTTACACACTTCATAATATCAGTTCAAAATATCATAAATGACAGGACTTTATATAGACTGACATGAGCTCTTTTAGTCTGTGCGTTAGATTATTGCAATGCCCTTGACCGGGGCTTGAAGTCATCTCACATTAAAAAACTACAACTACAACAAAACACAGCACTACAACTCTTATGTGGCACAGGCAAATATGATCATGGACCCCTCTACTGATACAACACTACTGAATTCCAGTATCACAGAGTAGGATTTATATATGAGTGGAGGAGTGGCCTAGTGGTTGGGGCAAGGTACTTCGGGCCGGAAGGTCAGGGGTTCAAATCCCACTAGAGGACAGCAACCTTGGGCCAGAAGGACTGGGGTTTCTAGTCCCACAGGTGCTCCTTGTGGTCTTGGGCAAGCCACTTAACTCTCCATAGCCCATGTTCTCTGTGTGCTGTGCTTTCCTGTCTAATCAATGTGTTTATACCTCAAAAAAAAATTTCCTGTCATGATTTGACAATTTCCAATCTGTAATCAAACCGCTGCTGATCGCTGGAAGTAGCGGTATACAAATGCATACTAAATAAATAAATAAATACATCTATATATGTATTTGGTGAGATCTCATTTGGAGTGTTGTGTGCAATTCTGAAGACCACACCTTCAAAAGGATATAAATAGGATGGAGTCAGTGCAGCGGGTGGGCTACCAAAATGGTCAGTGGTCCATCATAAGGCCTATGGAGGCAGACTTAAATATCTCAATATGTATACTTTGGAAGAAAGGTAGGAGAGGGGAGATATGATAGAGATGTTTAAATACCTCCATGGTATAAATGCACAGGAGCAAGAGCTCTTTCAATTGAAGAAAACCCTGCAAGAGGAATAGGATTAAGGGGAAAAGGATATACTCAAGAATAATTTGTGAAAATATTTCTTTACCGAAAGAGTGGTAGATTCATGGAATAGTCTCCCAGTAGAGGTCGTAGAGACAAGAACTATATCTGAATTCAAGAAAGCATGATACAGACAGAGGATCTATAAAGGATAAAAAGGGACTGTAAAGCTTAGATGATATGGAAGGGCAGAATGGGATAGGCTGTGTGATCTTTATCTGATGTCATTTTTCTATGTTTCTATATTTCTATCTGAGGACAGAGAAGATTGGGAGTTCAGGGTATATATATGTACAGAACAGCTAGAATAAAAGCAGGAAAGAGTCAAATCTCACTTCTTATTTAGGACCCAGTTCCTATGAGTTAAGTATCTTTACGTAGGCCTCTTCTATGTGGGCCTCAGAACCCCTTGGATAGGGTCTACAACAGTGGTTCTCAACCTTTTTTGTACCGTGACCCCTTTTACCGTTGGTCAACTTGTGGTGACCCCCAATGATAAAATCAAATGCGTCTCTCTTCCTTTACCGTTAACGCATTGTCGCTGTAATCATTTGTTGAATTATTAATATATTATAGGCCTTTGCAATATGTTTTTATTTATAAATACTTATTTAAATAATCAAACAACAAGTAACAATATTTGATTTCAAAATTATGATGATTTTGTAGTCAAATCACTAATATGAAATAAAATTATTTTTTCTACCTTTGTTGTCTGACCAATTTATTCTCTGATCATGCTGGTCCCGATCTGAGGCTTCTGCTTTCCTGTCTTCTCTTAGCTCTCTTTCTGTGGTCTATGGTCCATCTGCCAGTTCTTATCTCTTTTGTTTTCTTCACTTCTTTCCATCAGCCTATTTCCAGTCCCAGTAACCCTCCCCAGTATCAGCCCCTTTCCAGTCCTCACTCCCAGTACCTTCCAATGTCAACTTGCATTCCCATGACTGCCACTGGTGTCCATTCCCTTCCAGTCCCCCTCCTTCCCCACTGATCAGTCCCTTCTAGTACAAATACCATGGCTGCCCCTCTCAGATCCACTCCCTTTCAGTTCCATGCTCCCATCCCCTTGTATCAGCCCACTTGTAGCCTTAGCCCCCAGTTTTCTTCCAGGGTCAGCAGCTCTATCCTCCCCTCCCCACAATCAGCCCATTCCCAGTCAAAGCCCCCTAATCAGCTCACTTCTAGTGCTAATCCCCCTCAACCCCATTACCAGTCCTACCCCCCCCCTAATCAGCCCAATACCAGTCCTACCCCCCATCAGCTCATTTCCAGTGCTAGTCCCCCCCTCAACCCCATTACCAGTGCTAGGCTCCCCTAATCAGCCCATTTCCAGTCCTAACCTCACTGATCAGCTCATTTCCAATGCTAGACCCCCATCAGTCCATTACCAGTCCTACCCCCCCTTGATAAGTCCATTCCCAGTCCTAGCCTTCCCTAATCAACCCATTACCATTCGTAGCCCCCCCATCTGCCCATTACCAGTGCTAGCACCCCCATCAGCCCATTATAATCCTAACCCGCACTGTCTCTCTCGCCTCTGTCCAGCATTTATCCCGTCTGTCCAGTATGTCCCCATGTCTCTCCCCTTTGTCCATGCCAGCCTACTCCCTCCATGTCAGCCCCCCTCCCTCCATCCATCCATATCAGCCCCCTCCCTCCCTCCCTCCATGTCAGCCCCCATCCTTCCGTCCATCCATGTCAGCCCCCCCTCCCTCCATCCATCCCTCCATGTCAGCCCCCATCCGTCCATCCCTCCATGTCAGCCCCCCTCCCTCCCTCCCTCCATCCATCCATATCAGCCCCCATCCCTCCCTCCCTCCCTGTCAGCCCCCTCCCTCCCTCCATCCATCCATATCAGCCCCCATCCCTCCCTCCCTCCCTGTCAGTCCCCTCCCTCCCTCCCTCCGTCAGCCCCCATCCTTCCATCCGTCCATGTCAGCCCCCCTCCCTCCATCCATCCCTCCATGTCAGCCCCCATCCTTCCATCCGTCCATGTCAGCCCCCCTCCCTCCCTCCCTCCCTCCATATCAGCCCCCATCCCTCCCTCCCTCCCTCCATCCATCCATATCAGCCCCCATCCCTCCCTCCCTCCCTGTCAGCCCCCTCCCTCCCTCCCTCCATCCATCCATATCAGCCCCCATCCCTCCCTCCCTCCCTGTCAGCCCCTCCCTCCCTCCCTCCATCCATCCATATCAGCCCCCATCCCTCCCTCCCTCCCTCCCTCCGTCAGCCCCCATCCTTCCATCCGTCCATGTCAGCCCCCCTCCCTCCATCCATCCCTCCATGTCAGCCCCCATCCTTCCATCCGTCCATGTCAGCCCCCCTCCCTCCCTCCCTCCCTCCCTCCATCCATATCAGCCCCCATCCCTCCCTCCCTCCCTCCCTCCATCCATCCATATCAGCCCCCATCCCTCCCTCCCTCCCTCCCTGTCAGCCCCCTCCCTCACTCCCTCCCTCCCTCCATCCATCCATATCAGCCCCCATCCCTCCCTCCCTCCCTCCCTCCGTCAGCCCCCATCCTTCCATCCGTCCATGTCAGCCCCCCTCCCTCCATCCCTCCCTCCATGTCAGCCCCATCCTTCCATCCGTCCATGTCAGCCCCCTCCCTCCCTCCCTCCCTCCATCCATCCATATCAGCCCCCATCCCTCCCTCCCTCCCTGTCAGCCCCCCCTCCCTCCCTCCCTCCCTCCATCCATCCATATCAGCCCCCATCCCTCCCTCCCTCCCTCCCTCCGTCAGCCCCCATCCTTCCATCTGTCCATGTCAGCCCCCACTCCCTCCATCCATCCCTCCATGTCAGCCCCCATCCTTCCATCCGTCCATGTCAGCCCCCCTCCCTCCCTCCCTCCCTCCATCCATATCAGCCCCCATCCCTCCCTCCCTCCCTCCCTCCCTCCATCCATCCATCCATATCAGCCCCCATCCCTCCCTCCCTCCCTCCCTATCAGCCCCCATCCCTCCCTCCCTCCCTCCCTGTCAGCCCCCTCCCTGTCAGCCCCCATCCTTCCATCTGTCCATGTCAGCCCCCTCCCTCCATCCATCCCTCCCTCCCTATCAGCCCCCATCCCTCCCTCCCTCCCTCCCTCCCTCCATGTCAGCCCCATCCTTCCATCTGTCCATGTCAGCCCCCCTCCCTCCCTCCCTCCCTCCCTCCCTCCATGTCAGCCCCATCCTTCCATCTGTCCATATCAGCCCCCTCCCTCCATGTCAGCCCCCTCCCTCCATGTCAGCCCCCATCCTTCCATCTGTCCATGTCAGCCCCCTCCCTCCCTCCCTCCCTCCATGTCAGCCCCACCATCCATCTGTCCATGTCAGCACCCCTCCCTCCATGTCAGCACCCCACCCACCAAGGCAGCACCCCACTGTCGAAGTCATCCGTGTTGCAGGTTGTCTGCCTCCCTTCTAATGCAGCCGCGGCTCTCTGCCTCTTAGGGAACCGCGGCTGTACCTGTAAAATCATTGCGGAGCCCTTCCTGTCTCGATGGGCTCCATGCAGCATTGTCCCGCCTCCAAAGGAAGTTGTTTACCACTTCCTTTGGAGGCGGGACAATGCTGCACGGAGCCCGTCGAGACAGGAAGGGCTCCGCAACGATTTTACAAGTACAGCCGCGGTTCCCTAAGAGGCAGGGAGCCGCGGCTGCAGAAGAAGGCGGTGAGTTTGCCGGAGTTTGCTGCTGCCGCCGCCGAGAAGCGGACTCGGCAGCAACTTGTGCACATCTTAATTTTTTTTTTAAAACTTGGTGGAGGCTAAGCGACCCCCGCTAAATCCTGTGGCGACCCCCGTTGGGGTCGCGACCCACAGGTTGAGAACCGCTGGTCTACAAGGATAACAAGTATGAAAATGGCAGAGGACCTGACTGGAATGAATATTACCAAGCATTTACCCAGGATCTTTCTTCTGGTCCGTAGCCCTTTCGATGTGCTAAATATCATAGTTTGCCTCTGGAGCATCAAGACTGCATAGCAGATTGAATTTCATATTCATAGTTCCCATCAATCATGCTGATTTAATCAGAGATACATGAAATACATTGGAGGTACTCAAAAAGGGTGGTAACTGCAGGATAGATGTTTTCCTCTCAAAAACATCCAGAACCATATTCTGAAATCACGCAGCTCTACATGTAAATGGCACTAAAATAGGGATGTCAGAATGTGGGCGGGAGGGGACAGAACAGGGGCATGGCAAGCCACAGAGACGTATACAGCATATTCAGAAAAGGCCCATGTACGTCCTGAGTGTATCCCGCGAACGCCTATATTATACCAGTGGCAAAGTGGAATAAGGCCAGCACTTAGAAGATTTTCTGCTCTGATCATCAATGTATCCCAGAGAGATGAATGGCTGTGACAAGTCTGTATTGAACTGGTGTATCTGCTATCTGGGAGGGCACCTGATGCAGTTGCAAAGAATAGAATATACAGATGAGGGATGTTTGTAAGGCTGAAGTAACAATAGAAACCACCTCCACGGATATTTAACACTAGAAGACCCAAAAGGCATTTTACCTAGAAACCCCAAAGTGCGTCAATTGACGCATTATCACGACAACTACGTATAGCATGAAATGCAGATAAGTTACTTATTTGTGAAATACGTGCAGTATGTGATGTCATAACATGACGTCATCATGTGTTTATTGTTTGTAATGCCAGAGTAAAACTGTAAACAGTGATGTTTACAGCGGTATTCCACGCTTTAAGAAAAGTGGAAGGAAGTCCAAAAAGCTGCCAGCATGGTTTAAAGGTGAGGTCAGAGAGGCTGTTGTTGCCAAAAAAGCATCTTTCAGGAAATGGAAAAAAGAGCCAAATGACGAAACCTGGAAACAGCATAAGCACTGGCAAGTCAAATGCAAGGCATTGATAAAGCAGGCAAAGGGAGAATTTGAGAAGAAGCTTGCTGCGGAAGCAAAAACGCCAAATAAAGATTTTTTTCAAGTACATTCGTAGCAAAAAACCTGTGAGAGAGTCAGTTGGTCCATTAGATGATAGAGGAGTTAAAGGGGCACTAAGAGGCGACAAGGAGAGACTGAATGAATTCTTTGCTTCGGTCTTTACTGAGGAAGATGTAGGGATGTTACCCATGACTGAAATGGTATTTAAAGATGCAGAAGAACTGAAGGAAATATCAATACATCGGGAAGATGTATTACAACTATTGATAAACTGAAGAGTAGCAAATCACCTGGGCCGGATGGTATACATCCAAGGGTGTTGAAAGAACTGAAATATGAGATTGCAGACCTGCTATTAGTAATCTGTGAACTATCATTAAAATCATCTCTAATACCTGAAGATTGGAGGATCGCCAATGTAACACCAATTTTTAAAAAGGGTTCCAGGGGTGATCCGGGAAACTACAGACTGGTGAGCTCACGTCAGTACCGGGAAAAATGGTAGAAACCATCATAAAGAATAAAATTACTCAGCATGTAGATAGTCATGGCCTAATGGGAGACAGCCAACATGGCTTTAGACAAGGAAGATCTTGTCTTACTAATCTGTTATGTTTTTTTGAAAGTGTGAATAAACAGGTGGACAAAGGTGAGTCGGTTGATATAGTGTATCTGGACTTTCAGAAAGTCTTTGACAAGGTTCCTCATCAGAGACTTTTGGCAAAACTAAAGAGTCATGGGATAGTCATGTACTACTGTGGATCAGGAACTGGTTAAAAGATAGAAAGCAGAGGGTTGGGCTAAATGGCCAATTTTCCCAATGGAGAAAGGTGAATAGTGGAGTACCCCAGGGATCTGTGCTGGGTCCGCTGCTTTTTGACATATTCATAAATGACCTGGAAAGTGAAATAACGAGTGAGGTTATCAAATTTGCAGATGACACAAAACTATTTAAAGAGGATTGTGGAAAATTGCAAGAGGATCTTGATAAATTGGAAGACTGGGCATCCAAATGGCAGATGAAATTTAATGTGGACAAGTGCAAAGTTATGCACCTAGGGAAGAACAACCCAAACTATGGTTACACGATGCAAGGTTCCACATTAGGAACCACCACCCAGGAAAAAGATTTAGGCGTCATTGTGGATAACATGTTAAAACCCTCGGCCCAGTGTGCAGCGGCAGCCAAGAGAGCAAATAGAATGCTAGGTATCATAAGGAAAGGAATTGAAAATAAAACAAAAGATATTATAATGCCTCTATATCGTTCCATGGTGAGACCGCACCTTGGATATTGTGTGCAATTCTGGTTGCCGTATCTTAAAAAGGATATAGCGTTATTAGAAAAGGTTCAGAGAAGAGCCACCGAAATGGTGAAGGGGATGGAAGGATACTCCTATGAAGAAAGGCTAAAAAGGTTAGGGCTCTTTAACATGGAAAAGAGACAGCTGAGGGGAGATATGATAGAAGTCTATAAATTAATGAATGGAGTGGAACAGGTAAACGTAGATCAATTGTTTACGTTATCAGAATATAGAAAGACTAGGGGACATGTAATGAAGCTACAGGGTAAACAAGTTAAGACTAATAAAAGAAAATATTTTTTCACTCAACGTGTAATCAAACTCTGGAATTTGTTACCAGAGGATATAGTAAAGGCTGTTAGTGTAGCTGGGTTTAAAAAAGGTTTGGACAAGTTCCTGGAGGAAAGGTCCATAAACCATTATTAAAAAGGGACCCAGGATATCAATGCTTGACCCTGTACAAGCATTGCAGAACCTGTGTCTTTTGGGGAAACTGCGAGGTACGTATGACCTAGATTGGCCACTGTTGGAAACAGGATACTGGGCTTGATAGACCTTGGTCTGACCCAGTATGGCATAACTTATGTTCTTATGTTCAGTGATTGAGATTCGCCACCTAGTGGGAACATGAATTTATACCTAGAAGCCCCAAAGTACGTCAATTGACGCATCCAAGACAATTGAGTGCGTCAATTGACGTACTTTGGGGCTTCTATGTATAAATTAATTTTCCCGCTAGGTGGTGCATCTGTCATTCATTTTCGATGCACATATTTGAACATCTTGACCTTGCTACCAAAGTCATGGAACATGACTGACATGGTTCTAGCAGTGGCGCTGGTATACAACTTTGAAGATGCATTTGCATCAATTGACGCACTTTGGGGCTCGTAGTGTTAAAGCACTGCAATACTCCCTTTTCTGGCTATGCTGGCATTTGCTGTTTGTGCTACAGGGGCTATTCTAGGCTTCCCTTACAATGCCTGTGTTCGAAGAAATGGGAATGTAGATGTAGTGATGGTATGTGAGTTGGTATGGATCAGAAGCGTGTTTGGCTGAGAAGTGTGGTCCTGACACATCCTGCGATTATGTATTACCAGCAGTTGTTTAGAGGTGCAGGGCATGGTTTTGGCATGGATATGTTATTTGTGACCTTAGGCAAGAGAGTGTGTGTGGTATGAGGGCTGCAGGAGACTGTACCTGGATTGTAGGGCAGATTGCAGCATCACCAGGTGCCAGCGTGAATGGGCAGTAACCTCTGTACAGCTGCTCTGCAGCAACATAGCAGGGCATGTCTTTATCAATGGTGGGAGACCCTCAGAGTGGGGGCATGCTGCAATGCACAAAGCACTAATGCATATCCATCTGCACCATTTGAGGTCTCTAACACTGCAGATTTTTCAGGACAGATGATGGTCCTTTTTGGCATGTATTTCTGCTGTTTGCACTGTTGATGAGACAGGAATATGTTTTGACAAGTAGCTGTACAGACCCATTTCAGTTTCTTCAGGCCCATTTTTAGCATTGCAAATAATGTGTTCAGCGATAACCACTGAATGAATAGCTAAGGTGTTCATCAATTGCCATGAATGTTTTGCTGCAGGGTCTGTCAGGACAAACATGTCACTTTCCACTTGCTTTTACAATAGCTTGGTGTACTTCAATAATCTTGTAGTGTTATGGTCATGCAACAGAAATAGAATGTATAGTCTGGATTGTGTGACCTTATCTGTTTTTAGGGTTGCCAACCGGCTGGTTTACAGCCAGCCTGGCCGGTTTTCCAGTAGCCAGGCCGGCTGCCTGCAAAGAACAAAAACCAGCCCTTGAAAAGCCGATTTTTTGCTCTGGCTGCGAGATCGGTAGCTGCCAGAGCAGAAAACTAGCTTTGCGATTGCGATCACGATCACGATCCTGGCTGTGTAATATGGTTAATTTAAAAGGAAAGAGAACCTGTGAGGAGCCCTCCAATCCTAGGAAACTCCTTCTGCAGCACCCGCCCCCTCTGACATCACTTCCTTTTCAGCCCCGGTGAAAGCCAGGAGTCAAAGTCAAAGAGAAAGGTAGAGATGGATTTAATGTTGCTTATTGAAACAACTGTAGACATTGAAAAGGAAATTGCAAGTAAAATAGCTGTTGTTGAGGAATTAATTAAGAATGAAACTACCGAGATGAAACATGAACTGGCTCACACTATTACTAAGGTGAAAAATACTATTCGGGCTGTTAAACTGAAGAAATATTATCAGGATGAGAGGGATTATGAATCTAATAAAATATATCCATGGATGTACCATGGACAGAAGAATAATGGGCAGATGAATGACTTTTGTCGATAACTCTGATGAACTCTGATTGCAGTTTGGTTGGATTTTCTGATGACAGACATACACGAAGTGATTTTTTATTGGAGCGTGGGTGACCCTGGAATATTCAGGATTACTACAGTGAGTGAATGCATCAGCTAGCAAATGTGAGGTATTAAGTTTTGACTGAGGATCCAACTTTAGAATTACAACGATCGAATGAGATTACAATAACTGCAGCATTTGTCAAGATATTTTAATCCGAAAAGAATGTGATTTTTTTGGTTAATAAACATCTGAAAGTGCCATACATTTATTTTTTACCTAAAGTTCATAAAAATATGCAGATACCTCTGGGGAGACCAATTGTATCTACTCATGAGTCAATGTTAAAGCCGCTTCATATTCTTGGATCTCTTCTTGTGTGAACCGACCAAACAGGTATCCTTATATATTCAGGTCACTAGTAATTTTTTGCACATGTTAGTGGATGTTGACAATGTACTGGATGGGGCTTGGCTAGTGACATTTGATGTGGTTGCCCTGTATACAAACATTCCTCAAAACAGTGCACTGCTTTGTATTTAGGAAACTCTTACACTTCGTCCGAGTCCTCAGCGAATGCCTACTTCTTTTCTATTGGAATTAGCTGAATTTGTTCTATATCACCACTATTTTGTTTTTTAGAAAGATTTTTATCATCAAGTCCATGCCATTGTAATGGGAGAGACTTGTGTTCCTTTAATAGCCACTTTATATATGAGTAAATTTGAAGAATCTTTTTTATATACCGCTCATTTTTTTATGATTTCTGGAAACATTTTAGATTACATCTTTTGTATATGGGCCGACACTAGCGAAAGCTTGCATGAGTTTAATGATTGGCTTAATATGCTTACTCCTAATCTTAAGTTTATAATGATGTGTCATCAGAAATAAATATATTTTTTGTATGTGTGGATTCGTAATATTGGAAAGGAATTAATGATGACACTTTATTATAAAGAGTGGAGGAGTAGTCTAATGGTTAGAGCATTTGCTTGGAAACCAAAAGACCAGGGTTACTTGTGGCCTTGGGCAAATCACATAACCCTTTATTGCTTCAGAAGAAAGGCCTGGCAATCTGCTTCTGGTCACACTGCCAAGAAAATCTAGGAGCTACTGCATCACCAAGAGTCAGCATTGACTCAAAGACATACACTGCATTTTGCTTTATTGTAAGGAAGTGGAATGCAACACGTCTGTGATGGTTGTACCCCCTAGTTTTGGGGTGACTTATCTAAGAGGAGAACCAGACCCTGTATTGTCCTTCCAGGAATCCTTTTCTTTTTGCAGCAGGCCTAGTCCTTCTGGCATGGAAATTCCAACTCTGTGGCCTCTGGGTGCCTCCAGGCATGGTCTCATGCTGGACAAGACAAAGGTAGAAGCCCTGTGCCATTACCTTTGGCTAAACATCCCCGACAGGGGGCACTCTCTAGAGATGAAAAACAACTGAGAACCATCTGAGATATTAAACATGCCTCGGATGCTGATGGGCTTTGATGTGGATAAGGAAGTGTTCCCACCTTCAGAAATTTATGCAGAGACCAGCATAATCCACCTGTTCCGGAAGGAGGAGCTGGCAGCATTGATTACCAGAGTCCCATACGCCTTTGCACTTGATGGATGTTTCTGGTATGGAGTAGGAGCCGAAAGTAGGCCTGCTTCCTTCAAGGGCTATGGAAATCCACTACTGTCTTCTCATTCCCAATTGTCATCAAGGATATGATCTGGTAGGGGTGGGACCTCCCCGACTCCCTATCTAAAGGGTTAAGAGTGTATAAGCAGATCTCCACTCTCCCAGAAAAGAAGCGCATTGGGTAGTTTGACATTCCCAGAGTGGATGCACAGTTCACAATGGTTACCAGACAGACATCCATTCCTATGGAAGACTGATCAGCCTTAATGGATTTTCTGGACCGCAAGGTCATTTCGCCGTGGTGGCAGCTATTCTACAACAGGGAGCATTCACCAGCCTGACATCTCAGGCCCTGCTCCAGTGGATTCAATCTCTTCTGCCTGATACTACCCCTCTTTTGGAGTCAGCTGTGGCCTCCCCTTCTGATGCCATATATGGCCTAGTACATTTGACAGCCAAGGATGGTGCCCTGAAGCTGTGTCACAGCGTTGGATATGGCTCCAGCACTGGGCAACGGACACATCCTCCAAAGCCAGGTTAGCTCAACTGGCCTTTAAAGGGAAGCTTCTGTTTGGAACTGGCTTGGAGAAACTGATGAAGGACCTAGGTAAGACAAAATCTTGCCGCCTCACAGAAAACACGTCCAAGGGGCCTGTGAAGACAGCTGATGCCCCTTCTTCATCAGCCTCTGCCCAACCACCAAGGGTGCGCTGGCCAGATTCCCAGGTGACATTTTACTTACCAGTTAAGGTCCTTTCCTTGAATCCTTCTAGACCAGTCCAGGGCTCTCCCCTGAAACTGTATTTGTTCTACTTTTCTACAGCAATACCCTGCAATCTGCTATGATTTTACACTTGACTCTGCAGGTTCATATTCGATGGACAACCTTCAGTTTAAGCCTTCCTGTACATAGTTCTCAACTGTTGATTACACCTTGTTGCCCACAATTGAGGTTGTGAGAGGCTTCCCATGATTTCTCCCATATACTTTGGGACAAATAATGAGGGACCTCTGGTGGATGAGGTGAATAGAGGCATGAGAGTTATGTCATTGAAACCTGGGTTTTTCTTTGGTTCTTTGTCTCCACCAATATGCTGGTAGGGGAACATAACCCACTTGTTTGGACTGGTCTAGCAAGACTCAAGGAAAAGACTCAAGGTAAGTAAAATGTCACTATCATGTTGGAAGATGAGACACCAAGGCCAGAAGGCACTCATCTGGCTACTGGAGATCTTTTCAGAGTAAAGTCAGCATTTATGACGTGGTTGGATCAAAGCCCTTGGGACATCTGACTGCAAATGTAGCTGCACATGAAATGAGAGTCAGAAGCTGTAAAGATGTCTTACATATTGGGACATGGAACAAACAAAGCATGAGCCAAGGGAAGTTAGAGGTGGTCAAAAATGTTATGGAATTTGTACAACTCAATCTGTTGGGTGTCAGTGAACTGCAATAGACTGGCATTGGGCACTTTGCATCTGATGATCACATGATATACTATGCTGGAAATGAGAGACAAAGAAGAAATAGTGTTGCATATATAATTGAGAAGAAACTTGCAAGAACTGTAATGAAATACAATGCAATGCAGTGATCGCTTAATTTCTATTTGTCTACGGGGAATGGACTTCAACACATCTATTATTCAGGTATATGCTCCAACAACAGCTACAGAAGAGGAAGAAGAGGATGAGTTCCATGAACAAATAAAAGCTGAAATTGACATAACATGCAAACATGATATCCTGATAGCCATGGGTGACTGGAACGCAAAAGTTGGCAACAAAGAAGAGGAC
Source organism: Ichthyophis bannanicus (assembly GCA_033557465.1). Taxonomy (NCBI): domain Eukaryota; kingdom Metazoa; phylum Chordata; class Amphibia; order Gymnophiona; family Ichthyophiidae; genus Ichthyophis; species Ichthyophis bannanicus. The sequence goes on from CM066031.1 coordinate 1,545,413,560, forward strand.
AAAGTGGTTGGAAAATATGGACCAGGCAACAGAAATGAAAATGGAGAAAGACTGATAGAACGCTGCAAGACCAACAATCTATTCATCTCAGAAACCTTCTTCCAGCAACACAAGCGGTGACTGTATACATGGACTTCACCCAATGGATTGTATAAAATCAAATTGACTACATCTGTGGAAGTTGACATTGGAAATAACAACAAACAAAACCTGGAGCCGACTGTGGCACAGATCACCAATTACTAAACTTAAGCTAAAGCTGAAAAAGAGTAAGTCACTCATGAATATAGCAAAATATGACCTTAAGAATATAGCACCAGAACTTAAAGACTGCCTGCAAAATTAATTTGCTGCTTTGGATACAAATGAATAAAGTCCACAAGGAGCAGAGAAAAGCATGGCCACATCAGCAGTTGTTGCAAAAGCACAGTTTTATTTAAAGAACTCCTGGGTTCAAAAAGACCCGACTTGGCCAAGTTTTGGCTATAGAGCCTGCATCAGGGGTTAGCTTCAGATATAATAATAGTTTCTTCCACTTATCTTTCCAATTAGGAAGATACACTATGCATAACCCAATTTTGAGAACTTTGCTCAATGTACAAAGTTGCCAAAGGCATTAACCAACCATAGATCAAGGATTTGATTAGATATACTGGAATATATCCATGAAAAATCTTTTATAGAATTATCCTTGATGAGTTCTAAATTTGAATTTAGTACTCTATGACCTTCAGTGAGTTACTTTGCAGAGGGTGGTTAGCTACTTTTGTCACCCTTAACCTTTCCAAAGAAAGAAAGCTTCCATAGTCTATGAGCATATTTCTATAAGTCTACTTGGCTAAGATGAAATTTAAGGTCCCAGCCATGAGCTGAGGATGGCCCCTTAGAGGTTCTCAATCTTATCTAAAAGAGCACTACAATATAAAGGGGTTAATGCCTTGCTACCAGATGTGGAGGAGTAGCCAAGTGGTTAGAGCAACAGCCTCATACCTACAAAACCATGGTTTGATTCCCACTGGTGCTATTTGGACAGATCACTTTACCTTTCACTGCCTTGGACAAAAGGGTCTAGCAATCTACTTCTGCTCATACCTTGCAAAGAAAACCCAGGGGCTGCTGGGTCACCAGAAGTCAGCATTGACTTCACGGCACTTAAAGAAAAGACCTTAATAGGTACACAAAACCATTAAGCCTCTTGCAAAATCAAAATTAAATATACTCTTTAAAACAGAAACCATTAAATGGTTAGTTCAATTTATCATCTCATAATATAATCTCTAAGAAAGAAGCAAGGTGAAAAATTATTTCCATAGCAGAACAGTACAAAAGTTTTGAATTCTCACGTGAAACTTAATTTGTACAAGGACTGAAAATAAATCTCAGCAATTACCTGCAGAAGACTCTGTAACTGCTTGACTGGTGATGCCAGATGGTGGTTCCTGAAGCTGATATGTTGCAGTTGTAGAAGGCGTTGATGGGCTGGTGTTACTACTTGTCATGTAGTGTGAGGGGTATGGCGAGCTGTTATAATACTGTGCGTATTGACCTTGGGCAAAGTTGGGATATGATGGATAGTCCTAGCACATGAAGAACAAAAAAAATGTTCAGTCAAATACATTGTTATGTTACTTTATGCAATATATTCCAAACTATAAGTACAAACACATGTATGCCATTCAACTTTATTTCTTAGACTTTGCACAGCTCTGCACACAAAAAAAATTAACAGATTTATTTATACATGCAAAATTAGATTTAAAGTGATTCAAATGTTTGTTTCTTACATAAATTGGCATACCATTAGATGTAAATGGCTATACAAATATGTTTGCAAATTTGAGAAACTTAGAGGCCCTTTTACTAAATCCTGGTGGGCATTTGTATGTATGTGGCATTTAGCACAGGTTTACTCTTTTTTTGTTTCCTTTTGATTCACCATTCTGTTCTTATTATGTTCTATTGGTTTACTTGTTGTGCTATTCAGCCCTTTCTTTTTGTGTCCTGTGGTGTGTTTTGTGGAGGCTTTCTTGAACACTGGTTTTGTAAACCACCTCGATGGGCTTCTGAATGGTGATATATCAAATCTTTCAATAAATAAATAACTAAATTACGTTAAGTGAAGGGCCTCTGCATTAGCTGTCAGGGGTGTGACTAGTATATTCCCAAACAGCATGTTCCCAAAAACATCTTTCAGGAAATGGAAAATGGAGCCAAATGACGAAAACAGGAAACAACATAAGCACTGGCAAGTTAAATGCAAGGCAATCATAATGCCTTGCATCTAACTATTTAAAGTTGTTAAAGAGGATTGTGGAAAATTGCAAGAGGATCTTGATAAATTGGAAGACTGGGCATCAAAATGGAAGATGAAATTTAATGTGGACAAGTGCAAGGTTATGCACATAGGGAAGAACAACCCAAACTATGGTTACACGATGCAGGGTTCCACATTAGGAACCACCACCCAGGAAAAAGATTTAGGCGTCATTGTGGATACCATGTTAAAACCCTCGGCCCAGTGTGCAGCAGCGGCCAAGAGAGCAAATAGAATGATAGGTATGATAAGGAAAGAAAAGGAATGGAAAATAAAACAAAAGATATTATAATGCCTCTATATCGTTCCATGGTGAGACCGCACCTTGAATATTATGTGCAATTCTGGTTGCTGTATCTTAAAAAGGATATAGCGATTTTAGAAAAGATTCAGAGAAGAGCCACCAAAATGGTAAAGGGGATGGAAGGATACTCCTATGAAGAAAGGCTAAAAAGGTTAGGGCTCTTTAACCTGGAAAAGAGACGGCTGAGGGGAGATATGATAGAAGTCTATAAATTAATGAACGGAGTGGAACGGGTAAACGTAGATCGATTGTTTACCTTATCAGAATATAGAAAGACTAGGGGACATGCAATGAAGCTACAGGGTAAACTATTTAAGACTAATAAAAGAAAATATTTTTTCACTCAACGTGTAATCAAACTCTGGAATTTGTTACCGGAGGATGTAGTAAAGGCTGTTAGTGTAGCTGGGTTTAAAAAAGGTTTGGACAAGTTCCTGGAGGAAAGGTCCATAAACCATTATTAAGAAGGGACCCAGGATATCAATGCTTGAACCAATACAAGCATTGTGGAACCTGTATCCCTTGGGGAAACTGCTAGGTACATATGACCTAGATTGGCCACTGTTGGAAACAGAATACTGGGCTTGATGGACCTTGGTCTGACCCAGTATGGCATATCTTATGTTCTTATGTAATGCAGGTAAAGAAATAATTTGAAAAAAAAGCTTGCCGTGGAAGCAAAAACACATAATAAATTATTTTTCAAGTACATTCATAGCAAAAAACCAGCGAGTCATTTGGACTATTACATGATAGAGGAATTAAAGGGGCGCTAAGGGAGGAAAGGACCATAGTGGAGAGATTGAATGAATCTTTGCTTTGGACTTTACAGAAGAGTTTGTAGGGAAGATACCCATGCCTGAAATGGTATTTAAAGGTGATATCTCAGAAGAACTGAAAGAAATATTGAAAAACCAGGAAGATGTATTACAAGTATTTGATAAGCTGAAGAGCAGTAAATCACCTGGACTGGATGGTATACATCCAAAGGTGTTGAAAGAACTGAATATGGCATTGCAGACCTACTATTAGCAATCTGTGAACTATCTTTAAAATCATCTGTAGTATCTGAAGATTGGAGACTGGTCAATATAACGCCAATTTTTAAAGTGTGTTCCAGGGGAATCCAGGAAACTACAGACAGGTGAGCCTGACATCGGTACCAGGCAAAATGGCAAAAAAAAAAAAAACATTATAAAGAATAAAATTACTGAACATGAAGATAGTTATGATTTAATGGGAAAAGGCCAACGTGGATTTAGCCAAGCAAAGTCTTGTCTTACTAATCTGTTATATTTTTTTGAAGGTTTGAATAAACAGGTAGACAAAGAGAGCCGATAGATAAAGTGTACGTGGATTTTCAGAAAGCGTTTGACAAGGTCCCTCATGAGAGACTCTTGGCAAAATTAAAAAGTCATAGCATTGGAGGCAGTGTAGTATTGTGGATCATGAACTAGTTAAAAGATAGAAAGCAGAGAGTAGGGCTAACTGGCCAATTTTCTGAATGAAGAAAGGTGAATAGTAGAGTACCCCAGTGATCTGTGCTGGGTTCGCTGCTTTTTAACATCTTCATAAATGACCTGGAAATGGGAATAACAAGTGAGGTGAACAAATTTGCAGATGACACAAAATTATTCAAAGTTGTTAAAATCCAAGAGGATTGTAAAAAATTGCAAGAGGATCTTAATAAATTGGAAGACTGGACATTCAAATAGCAGATGAAATTTAAAGTTGACAAGTGCAAAGTTAGGCACCTAGGACAGAACAACCCCAACTATGGTTACACGATGCAAGGTTCCACATTAGGAACCACCACCCAGGAAAAAGATTTAGGTGTCATCGTGAATAATATGTTGAAACCCTCTGCCTAGTGTGTAGCGGTGGACAAGAAAGCAAATAGAATGCTAGGAAAGGAATGGAGAATAAAACAAAGGATATTATAATGTCTCTGTATTGTTCCATGTTGTGACCACACTTTGAATACTGTGTGTACTTCTGGTTGCCATATCTTAAAAAGAATATAGCAGAATTTGAAAAGGTTCAGAGAAGAGCCATCAAAATGGTAAAGGGGATGGAAGGATACTCCTATGAAGAGAGGCTTAAAAGGTTAGGGCTCTTCAACCTGGAAAAGAGACGGCTGAGGGGAGATATGATAAGAGGTCTAAAAATTAATGAAAGCAAAGGAAAGAGTAAATGTAGATCGATTGTTTACGCCACCAAAAAGTAGAAAGACCAAGGGACATGCAATGAAGCTACAATGTAACCCATTTAAGACTAAGAAGAGAAAATATTTTTTCACTCGACGCATAATCAAATTCTGGAATTCGTTACCGGAGGATGTAGTAAAAGCTGTTAGTGTAGCTGTGTTGGACAAATTCCTGGAGGAAAGGTCCATAAACCATTAGTAAAGAGGACCCAGGACAAGCACTGTGGAACCTGTGTGCCTTTTGGGAACCTGCCAGGTACTTGTGACCTGGATTGGCCACTGTTGGAAATAGGATACTGAGCTTGATGGACCTTGGTCTGACCCAGTATGGCATTTCTTATGTTCTTAGTTAACACATGACTAAGTATGTTAACATGCAGTTTAATTAATGTGGATGCACCTAATGATATCCATAGAGATATTATTAGCTGCACCCATGCTAATTGCTACAGTAATAGTGATTGCGTGATCACGTGCTTTCCATGTCCACACTCTGCCCCTAACCGGCCCGCTCTCCAATTAGCACATGAGTGCCAGTTAAGTGCGTTTTAGCCATCAGTAGCTGGCATGCCCATAGGTTAATGTTCAGCATGGCCATTTACCGCACACTATAATACACGTTAACTGGTTAGCAAATGCAAATGCAATGTGTGCCTTCGAGTCAGTGCTTAGTAAAAGGGCTCCTTAACATGCATCCCATTTTCTTATGAAACAAATATGGTAAAAACAAAACACTTTCAACATAAAAATGACAAATCCGTAAATCAAAGTGACATGCCTGTCTTTTCATACAGAATAGTGCTCACTTACAAATGGTTCACTGAAAGAGATGACTAAACAGAGTATTCTCAGTACATTTACATATCTGTAGCATTATTTTAGCAGATTTACCTGCTGTGAGCTATTAAATCCAGTAGAATTTGTGAGTGAATTACTCCCTGTATATATTCCCGATGTTGTCGTAAAGGTGCTACCTGAAATGAAATAAAATAAACCCTTCAGAATTACAAAAAAATACTTCTAGAAAGACCTGCCAAAGTAGCTATCAAAAGTTTAATTGGTTAAAAGTCTTTACCAATTCTTTCTTTTTTTCTCCCTCCCGCTTTAGTCCTTTAATATCGGAAAGGATTTATCACATTATATTTGTATCGTTTTGTGGCAAAAGCATCATAAAAATGATTTAAAAAATTTCTTTGCCAAAGCAAATCATCATGGGACATACCTCCTGGAAAAATTTCATTCAATATCACAAATTTGTAAGTCCCCTCACCGGCCAGCACTTCTACACATTGGCTTGTATAATAAAGAGCTTTCATTATGCAAAGCTGTAAGAGCGAAAACGGTTTCAATAACCATATTTTTATTTTATCTGATTCAGTATTTATGTTTATGTTTATTGAGTTTGATATACCGCCCTTCAGGGGAACCAGAGCAGTTTACAAAGTACAAATAATCCAACAAGCAACAGGCTACAGAAGAGGAAAAGGAAGTTACAATCTTAAACAGGAAAGCCAGAGGAGGAAAGGGTATAACACGAGACTTAGAGTAGAAAACTTACAGGAAGGTCAAAGGCGAGGGAAAAGAGGTGGGTCTTCAGGTTACGCTTAAAAGTAGGATGGTGGGGCTCGAGACGAAGGGAGGGGGGGAGGGAATTCCAAAGGGCAGGGCCTGCAAAGAAAAAAGCTGAGGAGCGTGTGGACTAGAGGTGTGCAAGGGAAGGAGGGGGGAGGGTGAGACGGTTGAGGTGAAATGAACGAGGTGCGTGCCTGGGAGTGTGAAAAGTGATGAGGTCAAAAGATCAAGAGCTACCGCCACCGATATGTCACCGCGATCGTGAGCTACATGTAAAGCATTAGTGAAAGCAAGTAGAACAGTTTCAACGCTGTGACCCTGACGGAACCCAGATTGACGGGGATGAAGGAAATTAATAGTGTCCAGGTGGTGTGAAAGTTGAGCAAATACAATTTTCTCGAGAAGTTTGGAGATAAAGGGGAGATTGGATACTGGGCAATAGTGAGAGGGGGTCATAGGGTCAAGGAAGGGTTTTTTTAAGAATGGGGCAGATCAGGGCATGTTTCCCGTATATTTTGTTGCTACTTCTCTTTCCCCTTTTAGAGGGCTAATGTATAATTCTTGGAGAGGCTGGAGTTGAGCATAGAAAGGAGAGGGGGGAGAAGTGCCAATGATGGATTAAGTAACCAAGAAGAGGAAATGGGGTCGAGGGAACAGAATGTTTTGTTGGAGGAGGAAATAAGCTGGTGGAGCTCAGCAGTGGTTGTTGGGGAGAAAGAGGACCACGTGTGTGAATGGTTAGAGGAGGGAGGAGGAGATGCGATGGGAGGGGGAGGGAGGATAGGTGGAGGACAAGAGGGAAGGGAGGGATATTTAATATCTTAACATGAATGCAGAAATCAATAAACAGGATAACAATTATATTAAGAACAAGCAATGAACCTCAACCCAAAAAAATATCAAACTGGAAAGGAAGCCTGCCAGATACTTGTGACCTGGATTGGCCACTGTTTGACAGATGTTTGGACTAGCCCAGTATGGTAATTTCTTATGTTCCTTTTTTTAAAATTAACACATTTCTGGAACAGAACGAGACCATAGTTATGAACATCAATATCACAGCTCAGCATTGGTCTCTTACCCTAGTCATCCTTTTATCAAAATACTTGTCAGAAGAAAAAACATTTTACCATCCCGTTAATTTATCATCGATCATCTGCCATAGATGCATATTTTTGTTTGTCCTCCTCCCCCTCCATCTGCTCCATCCTTCCTCTCTTCAACCCCTCACATTCGCTATCATTCATCCACTTCCCTCTCCCTCCCCTACTTACCAAGTTATTTCCTATCCCCAAACAATTTCCAATCCACTAAGTATCCCTTTCCAAGAAATTTTTGTGTAAATTTGAGTGAAGATTTCTAGAAGGTTCTCTATGCATTAGCATAGCCCTCTCCGATCTTCTCCAACTATTAAAATTCTGCCATCTTGGCACACTTCTTTGACAATAGCAGAGCTAGATTTGCAAAAACATTCATTTTCCTTCCTGCCTGCCCTTTAGTTCCCCCATATTCCCAAATAGAATATATTTATATTCATGGGCACCTCTATTCCCGAGTATCTGGAGATGGCTTCTCGCACACCCTTCTAGAAACCCTCTAATTTTCTGCAAGTAGAAATAAATGGTTCAGTGTGCCCTTTTTCTGCCCTCATTTACTCCACTCATCTGAGAGACGCCAATCCCATCTGATACCTCTTAACTGCATCCACAAAAGAATGATGAAGCAACTTATACTGTAATTCCCTCAAACCTATATCCACCAAGGCCATAAAGGCCCCCATAAACAGCCACCTAATTTCCTTAGGGGGTCACTTGCTACCCCAAGTCTTGCTGCCTATATTGAGCAAGATCTGTTAATATTTTTCCTGCTTGTTGGCCCATGCACCAGCGATACCATCCTGATACGGAATTCTGACCCATCTCCTCTTCTTCCAACTTATCTAGGAACTATTTTTCCTGTACCATTCTTTTCCCACTCCACATCTGGATTGTTACATAGCCTGCAAGTAGTCACTGAACTGAGTGAATGGGATTGATATTCCCCTGCAGCTGCTCAAATGTATGAACAGATTTCATTCACTATCTGAAAGATCTAACACATTCACTATTCCCTTGCATTGCCATTAGGGATTTGCAGGCAAAAATATTTTGTTTTGTTTAGTTTCCTGTGTCATTTGCAGGGTTTTTTTAAATTTTGTTTTGTTTTAATAAATTTTCATTATGTTTTATTTTGATTTTATACACTTTCATTTCACGACAATTTTGTTAATTAAAGAGGAAGCTACTGTCCAAACGAAAAACATAACTGAAGGTTACTAAAGGTTTCAAGCAAATAAAAAAGCTCAACTGGCTTTTTTTCTCACAGTCAAAGGTTGGCCTTGAATGAGTGACCTTTACAGTGCATTGCAAAATTATTCATCTCCTCTGTTTATCCTGTTTTGTTGCATTACAACCTGAAATTAAAATGGAGTTTTGGGGGTTAGCACCATGTGATATACACAACATGCCTACCACTTTGAAGGAGCAAAATATCCTTTATTGTGACACAAACAATAATTAAGACAAAAAAAATTGAAAATAGGAGTGTGCATATATATTCACCCCTCAAAGTCAGTATGTTGAAGAGCCACATTTTGCTGCAAGTCTCTTGGGGTATGTCTCTATTAGCTTAGCACATCTTGCCACTGGGATTTTCGCCCATTCCTCAAGGCAAAACTGTTCCAACTCCTTCAAGTTAGATGGGTTGCGTTGGTATACAGCAATTTTCAAGTAATGCCGCAGATGCTCAATTAGAATGAGGTCTGGGCTTTGACTAGGCCATTCCAAGACATTTAAATGTTTCCCTTTGAACCAGCTTTAGCAGTATGTTTAGGGTCATTGTCCTGCTGGAAGATGAACCTTTGTCCCGGTCTCAAATCTCTGACAGACTGAAACAGGTTTTCCTCAAGAATTGCCCTGTATTTAGTGCCATTCATTGTTCCTTCAATCCTGACCAGTTTTTCTGTCCCTGCTGATGAAAAATATTCTCACAGCATGATGCTGCCGCCACTATGTTCCATTGTGGGAATGGTGTTCTTGGGGTGATGGGACGTGTTGGGTTTGCGCCATACATGGCATTTCCCATGATGGTCAAAAAGTTAAATTTTCGTCTCATCTGACCAGAGAACCTTCTTCCATGTGTTTGGAGGATCCGCCACATGCTGCTGTTCAAACTCCAAATGTGTTTTCTTATTTCTTTCTTTAAGCAATGGATTTTTTCTGGCCACTCTTCCATAAAGCCCCACTGTGGAGTGTACGGTTTAAAGTGGTCCTGTGGACAGAAACTCCCAACTCTGCTGTGGGTCTTTGCAGCTCCTTCAGTGTTGTCCTTGGTGTCTTTGTAGCATTTCTGATTAATGCCCTCCCCGGTCTGTGAGTTTGGTGGGCGGCCTTCTCTGTCAGGTTTGTAATAGTGCCATATTCTTTTTATTTTGTTATAATGGATTTAATGGTGCTCTGTGGGATATTCAAAATATGGGATACTGACCTGTTTGGAGTGTTGCTTGCTTAGTGATGTTGCAGTGTCAGGGGCCTTTCAGAAAAGGTATATTTATACAGGCATCATGTGACACTGACTGCACACAGGTGGAACCTAATCAACTAATTATGTGACTTCTGAGGTTAATTGGTTGGACCAGATCTTATTTAGGGGTTTAATAGCAAAGGGGATGAATACATATGCACTCACAACTTTTCAGTTTTTACTTTATTTTTTTATATATATACAAGATATTTTATTGTCATTTCACTTCAGCAACTTGGACTATATTGTTAGGTTCATTACCTAACATCCAAATGAACCTCCATTTTCATTCTAGGTTGTAAATAATGCGACAAAACAGGACAAAATCTAAGGGGATGAATACTTTTGCAAGGCACTGTATGTTAGAAGGCTATTGCATCTCCATGGGGGTCGACTCTAGCCAGCTGCTCTTAATTCTTGTATTGTTGGTGATCTTTGTTCCTGTTTCTTGACTGGCTCAAAGTTTGTCTGGTTTAGAGCTATATGGAAAGTGCTAACTGGATTTTTTTTTACGTTGTGAATCTATTGACTCCTGCTGTAGAGATTTACTCCAAAGATATTCCTTTTGCCATGTTCTTATGTCAGAAATGCTGTGAAACTATGTCTAAATACGTTGTCAGAGACATTTATCAAAACTAGATTCACAAGGCCAAAAAATCCAGTTAGCATTTTCCACAGAGCTCTAGACCAGACAAACATTGGGCCAATCAGGAACAGAAATGAATATCACTAGCATTATAAGATTTAAGAGCAGGCTGTCTGCCCCCATCCTCCATGGACATGTGATGGCTCTTCTGTAAGATGCCTGTCTTCTAACCCAGAGGTCACTGGCTTAAGGCCAGCCTGTGATAAAACTGAATTTCAGATTTTTAGTGTCATATTTACATTAAAAGTGATATGAAGCAACACAGGAAATTTTGTTGATATTTCCCATGTCATTTCAAATGAATGCACTTCCCTAGTTGCCATTTCCTGACACCCCATTCTCAAACTCTAGGAGTAAGTCATGGGGGTTCCCTACAAGGGGTAGATACCCTGACTCTTCAGGATTTAATGTCATTCTCTTGCAAATCTGTGCTCACAGCTTCTGGACCTGGGTTAGCATCAGGTATTTCCACAAATAACACAAAATCTGGCACTTCTTCAATGAATTAAGAATAGAGGTGATCCAGGGCCCCAGTTCATTTCTGCTAATCTCACTCCCAAAACGAACCTCATCTGGCATGCCAAATTATACAAGTACAGTTTGGAAAGCTCTAGTATCCCCTGCGCCTCAACATCAACTTCACCCAGATTATCCTAGCCATTTTCTTTTTCCACAAGAACCTAGACATTGCTGCCAGTAAGGTCTTAACATCTTTTTTTTTAATGGAAACTCATTTTTATTAAATCAACAGCACATAAACAAGAAATTTGTACATATTATTCAATCCTTATTCAATTTCTTTCCTCATCCTTTTCTATTTGCCTCCATGTTTACAATCACCATTATATTTATACTTATACTTATAACTGTATTTATACATATTAACTATTATAAACCTTTAACCAAATATCCCCATCTCCCCTCAATCCCTTTATGCATAATCAGTCTTTTCTAATTTATAACCTCGAGTACCAATAAAAATCATCAGTACATTTCACAATCTCTTGTATTTCACCTATACATTCGTATTTATTCATCTCAAGACATCTGCAAGAGGCCTCAAAACTACCCCTATTTCACCCGTTTCCATCCTTCTCCTCCATTCTCTGTCTGGTACTCATCCAACATATTGTGCTGTATCCTCAACCTTTCTCTTTCCCAACTATTTGTCTCCCCCTTCCCCTTAACCCCTAACCCCCCTCTTCTCACCCTCTCTATCCCCTCTCCCCCCCCATGACTAGGCGCCATTCCCATTAATATCCTCTCCTTGAGGTCTGCCCTTACCCTCCTATTCGACAGCTGTTCTATCTTTCTTCTTCTCCTCATATTACTTTGTTATAATAACTAACCCATTATTCCACCAAGACTTCCTCTTCACCTCCCTCCGATTGTTGGTCATACACAGGGTCCCAGGTTGCTTTGAACAATGCTGTCTTATTAGCCCCCATTAACTGGGCAGATTTCTTTTCCATCCTCATCAAATCTATCATTGCCTGCTCCCAGACCATGACCTCTGGAGATCTCTCCGATAGCCACTGCTGCTGTATACATTGCTTGGCCAAGACAAATCCCTTCTCACATAATTTCCTATGATGGCTCTTAAGAAGCCTCCCTACTACCGGGGCTCCAAATAAGCACCACTCTGGGGAAATAGTCACATGGTGCAACATCCACCTACTCAACTTAGCACAAATCCCTCGCCAGAAAATTTGAATATGAGGGCACCACCAGAATCTATGTGCAAGCATCCCTTTGCTCTTCTCACAAAGTCTACACACATCTGTCTGAGACAAACCTGCCCGCTTTGCCCAGACATCGTGAACATATGCCCGCCACAGGAATTCATACTGTATTTCTTGAAGTCGTATTGACTCCGACAATTTAGTCACAGCTATGAATGCATTCTGCAATATCTCCACCGTAATCCCCGATATACCATCCTGTCTCCACTTTGCTGCTAACCTCGCCAAGGATCACAAATCCAGTGAGGGAGAAAGCTCCTCCCACAGTCTGGGTTTGGTAATCTTCTCCTCTAGGGAGCCCAATAGTTCCACTATGCCTCCTGATTGGAGGAGCGCAGGAAACTCCCTCTGCAGGTTTCTCACATAGTGTCTTGACTGTAAATAATAATAAAATTCCTGTGAACCTAACTGATATCTCCTCTGTAGCATTTGAAAAGAGTCTAGCTCCGCGGTACCTTCCATCTTTAAATGCCCCACAAATGTGAGCCCCTGCATCGCCCATCTCCTTGATACACTCTGCTGCATACCTGGGGGGAAGTCTCTGTTTCCCATTAAAGGAAGGCAATCCGTCCCTTTCCAAGTCAGCTGTCTATGTTGACAAATTACCTTCCACGCCTGGCATAGGGAACGCAAATAGATCGATGCCTTCCAAGCCAGTGGCAACCTACTATTGGATTGATGTAATAAAAATTCCCTGTGCAATTCCCCTGACATATCATCCACCAACTCTACTGGTAGAGTCTCTGCAAGCCCATTAATAGATCTCTCAACGGCCTCGCCAGACAAGCCAAATTATAGGCTTGTAGTGAAGGTAGGCCTGCCCCGCCAGCTTCCCTCGATTCCATTAGCACAGAGAGCGCAATACGTGGTCTCCGGCCCCTCCACAAGAATTTGCCAATGTGGCTCTGCAAAGTTTCCAGATCTCGCCTTGCAATCCAAATGGCAAATGCCTTAAAAGATAGACCCATCAGGGGAGCTCCATCATTTTAAAGAGAGCTATCCGACCCTTGAGGGAAATAGGAAGATCCCGCCACTTCGCCAATCTTGCAATTGTTCTCTCCATCTGCGGTTTAATATTAATATTATAAAGTTGCATCATCGACCCTGGAATCTGAATCCCCAGGTATCAAAGTTCATCTTCAGCCCATACCAATGGAAAAGTCCCCCGTCACTGCGGTTTAACCCAGCCCCCTACATCTAATGCATTAGATTTAGCTTTATTGATTTCTCATAGTCAAGAAAGTTTTACAAAAGTCATGTTACTGAAATAAAAATAGTCATTTTTTATCAATTTTTATATGCTGAACATGAATATGACAGTGAAATTGCAAAGTTGGCTGTAGTTTTTTGTAATCTACAAGAATTAATGTTTACATCACAAAATGCATATCAATAGTAAATATAATAGGCCTTCGGTTAATACCTGTAAAAAACCAAGTCATATACTTCTTAGATTTTTTTGCCTGTCTCTTGTACAGCTGTTCGGGAGCTTCTCTGGGCAGTGTCCAGCAGTAGTCAGCCAGCATTGTAGTGGACCATTTTCCCTGGTATCTTTGCTCCATCGTTGTGATATCCTGGTGAAAACATTCGCCCTGTTCATCACTAACCATACCACAGTTGTCAGGAAAGAAATCGAGATGGGAATCAAGGAAATGGATCTTTAGAGACATATTGCAGCCAAGTTTCTGATACTGCATCAGCATGTCTTCTACTAGTTCCTTGCAGTTTTCTGCCCTAACATTTCTGAGAAAGTTTGTTGACTCTAGGCGAAAAGCATTCCATGCTTGTTTCACATCACCCTGCAGCAAGCTGTTGAACCGGTCATCTTTGAAGAGCTCTCAAATCTGAGGACCCACAAAAACTCCCTCTTTAATCTTTGCTTCGCTGAGTTGAGGGAATTTTTCATGCAGGTATCGGAAAGCTGGCGAAGTGCGGTCCATGGCTTTCACGAAGTTTTTCATCAAACCTAGTTTGATGTGAAGGGATGGTAGTAGGATTTTGTGAGCCTCAACCAGAGCTGGGTGCTGGATATTCTTCTCTCCAACTGTTACATTTTGTCTGCGATTCCATTCCTTCGACAAGTAGTGCCAATCTATTGCTCGGCTATCCCACTCACATAAGAAACACATGTATTTTATATATCCCTGCTGCAGTCCCATTAAAAGGGCAACTACCTTCAAGTCACCACAGAGGTGCCAACTGTACTTGTTATAGTTAATGGGTAGATGCTTTAAGTTATCGCATGTCTCTTTCATGTGGACGGCATGCGCTACTGGAATAGATGAAAGACGGTTTCCATTGTTCAAAAGCACAGCCTTCAGACTCAGTTTCGAAGAGTTTCTAAATAGTCTCCAGTCTTGTGGGTCATGAGAGATTTTTAAGGCATTCATGAAGCTTTCAAAATCAGAACAGAATACCAGATTACTTTCCTTTCCGACTGCGCATAGCACACTGCTGACGTCAGATGGCTTCAACAGCCGTCTGGCAGTAGTATTTCATTGCATCAGAAAATGATGCAATCAACTCTGGATGATGTGTGCATGCTGGTAATATTCAATGTGATGCAATATTACATCATTCAAGGCTTATTTGGGATGTTGTTGATGTCCTACTGGATAAATTTACACGGTGAAACGTCAAAAATGAACTACATGCAATATTTTAAAAACGAGAGCCAATAAATTTTTTTTAATGTCATATTCGTGTTCAGCTCACCAAGATACTACAGATTAGGGCCTTTTAAAGTCAGCAACGATTTCAATGTTGACCAGTGTTTTCAATCCAGAGAACGTGCCGAACTGCTCAATTTGCTGCAGCGCTGCCTCTACAGACTGAGAAGGATTCTGGAGAAAGAGAAGCATATCATCCGTAATTCACTTAATTTTATGCCCCCTTTTTTCCACTCTATCCCCCTCATTTCCTCCATATTGATTAACAATAACAGTAAAGGCTCAAGTTGAAGAACAAACAGGAGAGGGGATAAAGGGCAGCTCTGCCTAGTCCCTCTTCCCAACAAGAACGGGTGCGAACATCTTCCCCCAACCAGGATATGCGCTAACGGGTCTGCATACAATGCCTTAATCCAGTCCAGGAAAATACCCCCAAATCCAAAATGACGCATTACTTCCAACATATAGGCCCACGATACCCTATCAAATGCCTTTTCGGCATCCAGACTCACTAACATTAAGGGGTTGCCCTTCAATAAACATGTTTCCATACCTAGCAAAACTTTACTAATATTCAAAAAGGCTTCTCGTCCTTTCACAAATCCTGACTGATGTAACCCAATTAATCTAGGAAGAATATTTTGTAAACGATTAGCAAGCACTGAAACCAAGTGCTTTATGTTATAATTAATTAAAGATATAGGTCTTTTCGAAGTTGGATCTTCCAAATCTTTCCCTGGCTTGGGGATAACTGATATAGTTGCTGTCCTCATGTCTCTGGGAAATTGCCCTAGTTCTGCCGCCTCCTCATACAGGGCCGCCAGGGTGGGTATCACTTTTGCTTCCAAAATTTTGTAGAATTCTACCCCAAACCCATCAGGCCCTGGTGCTTTATGAGGGGCTCCCGCCTTGATGGCTTTCTGAATTTCCCGCCCTTGAATGGGCTTATTGAGTTCTATGAGCTCTACGTCAGTCAGAGTCGGAAGCGATACTGCATCTAAAAACCCTTTCTCATTCTTCCTATCTTCTTTATCTGGGGTACATTACTTCTCGTAGAATTTCTTAAAGACCTCTGCTATCTCAGTGGTTCACTGTACCTCACTCCTTTCATATCTTTGATTATTGTCACTACTCTGGTACTACCCGGATCTTTAACCAGTCTTGCCAGAAGCCTTCCTGACTTGTCCCCATATCTGAAGAATTGATGTCTATAATATTGCATAGAATGTACTGTTTTATCGTGGAGCAGCGCATTGAGTTGGGCCTGGATTTGTGTGTACATCGTTGTCTTTAAATGAGCTCCCCCCAATCTGTGCGATGGCACTCTTTTTAAATCTTGAAGCTCCTATGTCAACTGCAGAATTTTACTATCTACCCGCTTCCTTTCTTTTGCTACATATGCAATAACGTGCCCTCTGATTACTGCTTTCCCAGCTTCCCAAAATAGGGCTGCTGTGCTCGTTTGAGACTCATTAAATCACACATATTCTTCCCAGCATTGTACTAAATATTTCTGAAACTCCTCATTTTTTCCACTGATGTCTCAGAAATCACCATCTACGCTCTGGAAGGCCCTTCCGCTTCCAAGTCATTCTTACCATTGCATGATCTGATACTATAATTGGGTCAATTTCAAAGCATTTAACTCTTCCAAAACTATTTTTTGAGACTAAAATATAGTCTATTCTAGATCAGGTTTGGTGTGCTCTTGACAGGCGTGTGTAGTCCTTTTCTCCCTCATGTACCACTCTCCAAGCATCTACTACTTCTCCCAATTCACACAGATATCTTATACCCTTGTGTTTCCAGTCCCCCCTCCCCATCGACCCCGTCCTATCCATTACTGGGTCGTGAGGACAATTACAATCTCCCGCTAATACTACGGGCAACTTAGGCGCCCACAATATCTGTCTTAGAATACCCTTAAAGAACTCATGATCATAACAATTTGGCACATAAACATTGGCTAATAACAGTTCATCTCCCCCTAGTTTTACATGCAGAAAAATATAGCGCCCTTGGGGATCAACTTCCTCCGAGATAATCTCCAGTGGAACACCTTTTTTTATTAGAATCACTACCCCCCTTTTTCGCGTTCCCGAAGAGGCCCCACACGCTTGCCCTACCCAATCTCGCTTCAATTTTGCATGTTCAATCTGACTAGGATGCATCTCTTGCAGAAATGCAACCTGAGCCCCCCTCCGCTTCAATGCTTGTAAAATCTTGGTGTGTTTAATGGGGGTGCTTACTCCTCCCACATTCCATGTGATCATACAAATATCATTAGCCACAATGTTGTTTTAATCTGACCCTCCTCCCAATTTCCAGTGTTTCCTTATATTTCGCCTGGAGCCGCCCAGCCTCGACCCCAGAGCTCCCATTGTGCAGACTTCTCCTACTTCGCAAGTTCTCCCTCCATTCACACACACCTACCCCATTATGCCAAAAGCATGCTCTAGTCACTTCCTCCCTCCCCCGCCCCTCCCCATTCATTTCCCACCTTCCCCCACTCAATCACTCCTCCCCCCCAGCATACATCATTCCCGTCTCTCCCCTCCCCCACTCCACCCCCTCCTCCACCCCTCCTTCTCCCCCTTCCCCACAATCCCCAATAAAAATTTCATCTTTCACCCCTCAGCCTATCTCTGCTGAGGTCTGGTCCAATTTGGTGCTGCAGGGCTGCCTCGATTCACCCATACTGTTTCTTGACGTCTCCTTACAGATCGAGGCTTTTCTCACCATGATCCCCCACTTCACCAATCTCTTGTTAGTATCCACAATTCAATAGTCCATTATACCAAAATGACTTCTGGAATTTGGGTGGTATTATAAGGTTTTATGATGCTGAGTCTTAAATACTGCAGATTGAAGACGGGCCCTCCTCAATACAAATTCACTTCTATCTCCAGTCCAATCTCTCTCCAAACCCCTATCACCTCCTTAGCTCTCACCTCCTGCTCTTAGAGCTTCTCAAGTTGCTTGTTTTCCAGGTTTCTCTTTGTCCAAGTCAGCTATAAACCTTTTAGCTACCGCTCGTGTGTCAAATACATGATTCTGTCCTTGATTGAAAATCCTCAATACCGCTGGATATGCTAGCATAAATCGCGTTTTCCTCTGAAGTAACGTGGCACACAGAGGGGCAAACTCTTTTCTCTTCGCTGCCACTGCTGCAGAGTAATCCTGAAATAGCAGAATTCACTGGTTCTCCAATGTCAATTCGCCTTTCTTTTGATAGGCCTGGGCAACATCCAATAGGGAGTTCATGCTCTATGCGCCCAGATGCTGGAATGCCCTCCCTACAGCCATTCGAGCAATCACCGACCTGGCACAATTCAGGAAAGCACTGAAGCACCACCTATTCATAAGACATTACGCAGACGACAGCTCGCAAATAGCCACCCCAATCACCAAGACCTCTCTAACACCACACCCAGCACGCCATAGAGCAGCTAGTCTCTTAGGTGCAGCTCATGTAAATATCAGTATGTACAATATTTATTAGTGTAAATAATTTTGTAGAAAGTTACCCCAGTTAGGTCCAAGTTCTATATCCTGTTTCATTGGAAATACAATGTAGCCCATCTGCATTGTATAAGGTTCTGTTAAATGTAAACCACACTGATGGGAATAGCGCGGTATAGAAGAGACATTAAATAAATAAATAAATAAAAATAAAAAATTAAGTATACGCGCAATCACCACTCTTAGCCACTGTCTGATCTCCATTCGAATTCCTAGGCGATGTGCATGCTCCACTTATATTAAACCCACAAAAGATTCCAGGCCCAGCTCTTTTGGAAGCCATGTTTCAATCAAGGATGGTAACAGCCGGTCTGTCATAGACTCTGGGACTCCCACCAGCCGCAAATTGTTTCTACATGATCTATTTTGCAAATCGTCTACTTTCATCAGTAGTGCTTCAATTTGTACTTGATGCGCTGCAGACTCCCTTGAGCGGCATCCCTCCTCATCTTCAATGGCGGCCACACAATGTTCCAACTCGTCCACCTACCTCCACCAACGAATCTCCAACCTCCTCCAGTTTTTTCAATATTAGATCAAGTTTAGGATCCAGCAATTTTACTACCTCCTTCGCCACCTCTTCCGTCGAGGAATCTGAACTCTCCACATCAGGCAAGGTGGGCTGGGATGCCGCTGAAGTTATGGTTCCAGCCTTGTTCCCTTTGTTGCGATCTTTCTTAGCTGGCAGGGGCATTCTACAGCGTTTGGTTTCCACAGTTGTAAACTCCATCATTACTACTCCGTATCATCCACTTTCCCACTCGTTATGGAGAGATATTGGTCAGTTTTTAAGATTATTTTGTGAGGCAGCCCTTGAGCGAGCAGAGGGACGTCCTCACTTGCTCATGCGTCACGTGGACCCACATCTTTTTTTTTTAATGGCTAACAGGATAGCATTTGTAACATATAAAATCTTAGGCAATATAATCATCTTCATCAGGATTCCCTGACTCATCAAGGATAGCGGCAAGTCCCTCCACACCTCTAACTGTTGTTCTGTTTGTCTTAATGCTGATGTTGCATAGCTTCTTCAGTCATCTGGGAAGCAAAACCCCCAAATAGTTGATACTTTTCCTTGCCCATTTGAATGGGAAAACCTCTGGCCACCTCTCCCAGAGACTCTCCCCCAGGGCTAATGCTTCTGATTTACCAATGCTAACTTTAAGCCCTACTACAGCCTCATGCTCTTGGAAGGCCCAAATTATTTCCAATGTTTCTTGTGTGACATTCCACACAAACAGCTGTATGTCATCGATGATCATGCCCATCTTGACAACCTGGTTCCAGAAATTAATACCCTGAAATCTCCCCAACCTCTTCAAATAGATTGCCAGTGACTTTACTGTGAGTATAGACAACAATGGGGATGGTGGTACCCCTGAAGGTGCCACCACTCAGATCAAATTGATGTGTGATCCCCCCATTAATAAGAATTTGTGCAACATGATTTTTATACAGTGCCTTTATACTTTGCAAAAACTCTCCCCTAAATCCCATCTGCTCCCATACCTAAAATATGAACTCCCAAATGACCTTGTTGAATGTTTTTTCTTCATCCAGACTGAAAATCATTCAATCTGGCACCTCCACACCACTCTTAGATGAGATCACAATAACCTTAACACATTTATTAGACCACTATGTCACTGCACAAATCCTGTCTGACAGTGGTGTAAGTTCTCATGGGGATCCACAAGCCTTCCTTCACAAACACAAGTCCCCACACCACAAAGATCTGACTTTCTTTCAAAGCAGTTGGCCATGCTGACTCCCATTCCTGCTTTTAAGTAAAACTTTTCTTGCCCGGCAGTCTTCACCTTCTCTTGCTGACTGGAAGTCTTGTGATAACAGCTGAGTGATTTTTGCAGCTATTGTTATGAGACTTCAACCCAGCAGAAGGAGGTGAAGACTGCCAGGCAAGAAAAGCTTAACTTAAAAGCAGGAATGGGAGGCAACATGACAAACATGATTTACTTTAAAGTTTATTGCACTCTGCCTCGCACATCACCTGCCCCCCACCCCCACCCCATGGTGACTGCTTGAGTGGAAATTTTGTCACTGCTGTCTGGTCCTTCTCCACCAATGTTGGCAAAAATGGTTGCAGACACCTCTGTGCCACGTTAAGAAGTGAGATGGGCCTGTAAGAACCCACCTCAAAGTCAGTACTGTCTCAGCACTATCTAGATAATGGCAGAGCTTGAGTAGAGCCAGCACTTACCTGGATAACAGCAATATTCAGCCGCTATCCAGATAAGTTATCTGGATACATTTAGAATGTCTGAAAGGCTGTGCTAAATTTATCCAGTTGCTATTCGGATAGTGAGCTGAATCTCACTGCTATCCAGGAAGTCGACATCGGGCGTCAAAGATCAGGCGCCTGGCACTGAAGTTTAAAGGCAAGCACTGCGGGGCTGTTTGTGCCCATTGCCACTGCTGAATGTCCGACATTAAAAAATTATTACTCCAAAATCAACACACTAACTCAGAAAAATGGGAGGGTTTCAAATTCAAAAAACACATTCAATGCTCGGAAATGGTCTCAGACTATTCGGCTGCCATACTCTGGATATTGAATTTTCAAAATATCCAACGGCGCCTGTTGGCATCATTTATTTATTTATTTATCTGCATTTATATCCCGCTTTTCACCGGGTCAAAGCGGTTGGGGGATACATTTAACACGAGGGGATATGACACACATACACTAATACTTACAGGGAACATGGGCAATGAAGGGTTAAGTGGCTTGCCCAAGACCACAAGGAGCACCTGTGGGACTAGAAACCTCAGTCCTTCCGGCCCAAGGTTGCTGTCCTCTAGTGGGATTTGAACCACCTACCTTCCGGCCTGTGGTACCTTGCCCCAACCACTTGACTCTTTTCCGGCTTGACTTTTCAAATGATCTCAACGCCCTCTCCCTACGGTGCTTCACATAAAACTGTATATCACTGTTGTAAAGTATATTAATTGCACACTTAGCTTTTCATGCAAAATGGATTTTCTCTAAGGCTTAGACAAAATCCATTTTGCATGAAAATCCATTTTGCATGAAAAGCTAAGTGTGCAATTAATATACATTACAACAGTGATATACAGTTTTATGTGAAGCACCGTAGGGAGAGGGTATTGAGATCATTTGAAAAGTCAAGCCAGAAAAGAGTCATTGATGCCAACAGGCGCCGTTGGATATTTTGAAAATTCAATATCCAGAGTATGGCAGCCGAATAGTCTGAGACCATTTCCGAGCATTGAAAGTGTTTTTTGAATTTGAAACCCTCCCATTTTTCTGAGTTAGTGTGTTGATTTTGGAGTAATAATTTTTTAATGTCTGATAATTAGATTACTCTATAAATTGGACCCGTATTTTTTGTATGAGTACTGCTGAATGTCCAGCAGAGGGGCAGCAGCAGTGGCAATGGATGCCGGAGGGGGGCGCAAGGGAAAAGATTCACCTAGGCATCTCATCTCCTTGCGCTTCCCTGCACTTTCCCATTCCAACCAGTAAAAGCACACATGGAGAAAGAGGCAGCGGAATGTTTGAAACAAGAATTGCTTAAAGAACAGACAAGGAAAAACATTTGTTTAAAGTCCAAAGACATCAGGAAACAAAGTTAATCCGGCATCCAGAAATAAATAGAAAAGGTACACAAAGACCATATGGGCTATCCTGTCTGCCCATCCATAACAACTTAAGTTCTACAATTCCTTCTTCTACCTTAGGAAGCCTCTGAATTTGGCCCATACTCTCTTTAATTCAGATGCAGTTCTTGTCTTCAACACCTCCACTGGGAGGCTGTTCCATGTATCCACCACCCTTTCCATAAAGAAATATTTCCTCAGATAACCCCCCTTTCACCTTCATCTTATGACCCTTCATAAGAAAACATTGGCCCTGATAGAAATATAGAGAATAAAAAAGATGTGGTCATCCGAGACATTCCCATTCTAACTGATAAAAAGAAATTGGATATTGTGATAAAAAGAAAAAACACTAGCATGGCTTTGCTAATAGAAGTATTAGTACCAAGCAATCATTTTATACCACATCGAGACAGAGAGAAGATGCACAGATGCAATTAAGGATCAAGAAAATGTAACAAATATACAGAAAATCACAATTGTGTTCAACCATCTCAATTAAAAAGAACTTGCAAATGCTCCTATTCATATTAAGGGACATGTCTACTGAACAGCGTGCCAGTAGCACACAATTGGGCTTAGAAATCAACATGAAGGTCCGCATTAACTTTAGCGGTCATGTGTATTGAACCTCCTGCAGTTAGCTTGTGCCCAGAAACTCCCAGGCTAATCATGATTCAGGAGTGATATGCGGAAATATTTCTTTACGGAAAGAGTAGTGGATCCGTGGAATAGTCTCCCAGTGGACGTGGTAGAGATGAGGACAGTAACTGAATTCAAAAAAGCATGGGACCAACATAGAGGATCTCTAAAGGCAAAAAGGGGACTGTTGGACAAACACAGAGGATCTCTAAAGGTAAAAAGGGGACTGTTGGACAAACACAGAGGATCTCTAAAGGTGTTGTAGTTGTTATGGAAGGACAGACTAGATAGGCCATGTGGTCTTTTTCTGTTGTCATATTTCTATGTTTCTATGTTTCTATGATGCACCATCAACACACCCACACCCTGCTCCTAACCTGCCCAGACGCCATCCAGTTGTGCATTACCCAGTCATTTATTTATTTGCATGTGTTTTATACCACTTTTTCAATAAATCAAAGAGGTTTACAAAAGAACCAAAAATGGTTTACATGTAACAAAGTTAAACAAGAACTAATATATGTTACAATTTACATGAAAGTTGGTTAACATGAACTAAGAGGGATTACATTAAACATAAGCAGTATCAAACATTTGTATAGATTGTAATAAGGGATTAGACCAGTAAAGGAGACTAGGATTTAACGTTAGAGATGGTAAGTGGAAGCTCATTGAATACCTTTGTGAATATGAACTAGGGAGGTTCATATAAGTAGCAGATGTGTCAGAAAGTGGAAGTGTTATATTGGGCTTGTGTTTGGGCAGTCCAGGACCTTCCCAAAGTGCTCCATGAATAAATGTCTTTTGAGCTGTTTCCGAAATATTGAGAGGTCTGATATGCTTCTTAAAGTATCCAGAAGATAGTTCCAAAGCATCAGTGTACAGAACAAGAATGTCCTCTGGCATGTAAATTGCTTACTCTTTCTGAATTCATTGGGTATCATTAGGGTACTCTGTGTGCTGCTCCTTCTTGTTCTGTTATTAGGTATCATGTGTATGGGTGACTCTAGGTGACAATAAACTGTGTAGTGTCTTGAAGGTGATTGTTAATATTTTGAATCTGACTCTACTTGCTACTGGTAGCCAGTGTAGCTTAAATAAGATTGGTGTGATTTGATCAGAACTTGGTGCCTTCTGAATGATTCTAACAGCAGTGTGAAGGATCATCTTTTGGCTTATGGCTGGCTTTGAAAGATCTTGTAGAATGCTGTTGCAAAAGTCAAAGTGAGGGAATATCATTGTTAGGAATACTGTTTTAAAGTCCTGGGATGCCAATATCAGTTTGAGGTGTTGCATAGTCATTATCTTGTCATAGATTGCTCTAGTTATATTTGAAATGTGTCAGGATAGGTTCAGATTTTGGTCCAGGGTTATTCCAAGATATCTGACATCTTGTTTGACTTCCAACATTGCATCTTTTACTTTTATAGAATTTGATGGGGTAAAAGATTTTTCTTTTGTGATGAATAATACTTCAGTCTTGCTGTAGTTTATTGATAGATTGTGGGATTCCAGCCAAATTTGTAACCTGTTGATGCAAATGATGATTTGCTTGAGGTTGGGATTTGCAATATTATATGGCATGTAAAGCATCACATCGGCGTAGATCTAGTAATTTACTTTTTGCTCCTTGATGATACTGCAGATCGGCTGTAGATATATATTAAATAGCAACACTGAGAAGGCTGAACCTTGCGGAATTCCTTGGAGCTGTTTAAATGGGCTTGATGTGTTTTGTCCTACTTTTATATTTTGCATACACCCTTCCCAAGATGGAATCAGTGACAGCTAGTGGGAGAGGGCAGGCAGCAGCTGAGGGAGGTGGTGTCAGCGTGGGGGGGGGGGGCAGAAATCCTTAGGCTGGCTCTGGGTGTAAGACAAGTTGTATTGCAGACCCCCTCTAAGTTTCCTGCTAAGGGCCACACCTAAGGGCCTTTCAGTGAGTCCTTAGGCGCAGGCCTGCTCAGTGTGGGTGCACCAGAGAGGCACAGGAATTTAAAGTTGTTCTTTGTAAACCGCTCCGATACTAAACAGTGCGGTACATAAAAGCTAATAAATAAATAAATAAAAGGATGAGCAGGCACAGAGCAAGCATAATGCAGCAGTGGGGTGGAGTTTACCACCGGGTCACAATCACTGTTCCTTGTGCTTTCTGTGTGCCACTGGGGGAGAGTTTGTCACCAGAGAGGTGATCTGAAGGTCTCGATGATGTTCTAGTGTGGCTAATGTGAGGGAATGCCTGGGGAGGCACATGAATTTAGTGCAAAATTTTTAGCATGAGAAACTGCACTAAGTTTTAGCATGGCATGCATACCATACACTAAATCCCATCCTCCTAAATCTTATGAACTCCTGAAGGAAGCTCCTTTTTGGAACAACTGAGACAAGTACTGAGACAAGTACTCGCAATAAATTTGAGAAAGTGATAGTATGCCCAACATATTCCAGCTCACGAGTGAGGTTCATGTCTATCATGGTATGCACAAAAGAAACCCATTTGAAGGTATTCCTGTGGGAAAGGTAAAAGATTAGTGAAATGCAGAGACAGCAGGAATGTGAAGTGACAGATGGGAGAGAGGCACAGAAATAAAGAGGTAAGTGATATGAAAGAGCAATGTTAGATGGAGGGGGAGCAGGAGAAAGTCAGATAAGGACAAGATGAAAATAGAGGAGAAAAACACAAAGTAAATTCTATACAGTGCAATTTTAGTAATGGTATTGAACCTATAGGAAAGTGAGTCTTTATGTGTTGCAATAGCTTTCCAAGGATGTACAGAAAAGATGGCCACATACACTTTGCAGACAGTGGACATCAGAAACTTCTGAGGTTTCAAATATTTTGGAACTGTGGTGGTTATTTTAGCAGCATTTACATGTGTCGATTGGCCTGCACTTGAAAATGCCACTCCAGAAAGGGCTATGTACACATGCTGATGCAGCTGATGCATATCACATTGGTAATATAGCAGTGGTGACAGGGAGTGGTTTGGGTGGGCCTAACACATCAATGGGGATCCCCTGTCTTACAAGGGGAATCCACATTGATGTTAAAAAATCTATACGCCAGCCAGCGGCGTAAATTCTGCTCAAGTAGCCCGGGGGGGGGGGGGGAGGGGGCAGAAATAGGGCCCACACAGCAGCATGAATCTTTCTGCTGAATCTTTTCATTTAAACGGTATCAAAAATAAATGAACAAACAAACAAATACCAAACCCGGTAATCAAAAACCTATAAAAAACCTTTACCGAGATGAACTAAACCTATAGTGAAGCAAAACAAATTTTTTTGTCGGAGCAGCTACCACAGAGAGGGAAAGGAACCACCCCAATCCGCTGCAGCCAGTCCTTTTTAATTAATGTAGAAAACAACGTATGAAAAGTGTTTAAAATTTACACTTATCTGATTTAAACGGTGAAATCAAAACACCATATCCTTTGTAGAAAAAGCAGGCGATAAAGACTAGTATAACAGCCACAGGAACGACGTGTCACGTTTCGGGGTCAAACAGTAGAACCCCTGCATCAGGTCCCAGCCTTGTCTAGCCAAAAGAGCCGTCCAGAGTAACTTCAGCAAGCGGCTTTTATCATGAGAAGGTGTAAAATGCCCGGATAAGGGCCTGCCCATCAGAACAAAAGCTGAATCAGAACGAAGGGAAGGAGGAGCACTGCTCAGCGCCTCCCCCCCAGCTGTTTAGAGTATGCTGTCAAACACCCCCATCAAAGGTAATACAAGGGAAATCAGAGGATCGTATGCCAGTCTAACTGTTGATTCAATCCTGAGGGAGTCACAGTTGCTAAACGATGAATCCACCGTTGCTCCAATAGCTGTAAAGTTTGAAGACGATTTCCCCCTCGTGGATTAGGGGGGACATAGTCCAAAATGCGCCAATGAAGATCAAAGAAGCTGTGAGATGTTGTCATACAGTGATCAACCAGTGGTGCTGACAGGTTGCGTGTGCGTAAACGAGATGCATGTTCACCAAGACGCACTTTGAAAGATCTCGAAGTGCGTCCTATATAGTATAAATGACAGGGACACACTATCAAGTATACAACAAATGATGACAAGCAGTCTGTTTGCCACCGAGTGATGTAAAGTTTATCAGTATGTTGGTCAGTCCATGACAAACCAGCTAATGTATTAGCGCAATAAGGACAAGCCCCACATGCAGAATGACCAGCTAAAGCATGAAAACGTGCTGGACGATCTTCAACAGGAACAGTGTGCACAATGAAGTCCCGCAAATTTGTAGCCCGAGTATAGGCTATGCGTAAATTACGCCGAAAACAGGGGTGAACAGCCAATACTGGCCAAAAGCGATGTAAAATATCAACAACATTCCTTGAGCCACAAATGTAGGGAAGAATTCCAGTAACCTGTGTTAATTGATCTTGTGAAGAAGAAGAGGTTGCAAACAACCATTCGCGGTGGATGTTTCTGGCCCGTTTCTTAGCACGATTAATTAAATTAATGGGATAGCCTCTCGAGAGTAAACGTGAACTCAAATCTGTCGCAGCCCGTTTGTAATCTGTATTGCCAGAGCAAATCCGCCGAAGACGGAGGAATTGCCCAAATGGTAAACCCCTTTTAAGCGCTGGTGGGTGATAACTATCAAATCTTAAAAGGGTATTTCTCTGAACCTCTTTGCGAAACAACGAGGTGCGAAAACCAGCAACAGTGAGCTCAATTTGAACATCCAAAAATTGAATAGATGTTGAATGAATCTGGGCAGTAAATTGAATATTTTGTTTAAATGAATTCACAAGATCAATTAACACAGGTTACTGGAATTCTTCCCTACATTTGTGGCTCAAGGAATGTTGTTGATATTTTACATCGCTTTTGGCCAGTATTGGCTGTTCACCCCTGTTTTCGGCGTAATTTACGCATAGCCTATACTCGGGCTACAAATTTGCGGGACTTCATTGTGCACACTGTTCCTGTTGAAGATCGTCCAGCACGTTTTCATGCTTTAGCTGGTCATTCTGCATGTGGGGCTTGTCCTTATTGCGCTAATACATTAGCTGGTTTGTCATGGACTGACCAACATACTGATAAACTTTACATCACTCGGTGGCAAACAGACTGCTTGTCATCATTTGTTGTATACTTGATAGTGTGTCCCTGTCATTTATACTATATAGGACGCACTTCGAGATCTTTCAAAGTGCGTCTTGGTGAACATGCATCTCGTTTACGCACACGCAACCTGTCAGCACCACTGGTTGATCACTGTATGACAACATCTCACAGCTTCTTTGATCTTCATTGGCGCATTTTGGACTATGTCCCCCCTAATCCACGAGGGGGAAATCGTCTTCAAACTTTACAGCTATTGGAGCAACGGTGGATTCATCGTTTAGCAACTGTGACTCCCTCAGGATTGAATCAACAGTTAGACTGGCATACGATCCTCTGATTTCCCTTGTATTACCTTTGATGGGGGTGTTTGACAGCATACTCTAAACAGCTGGGGGGGAGGCGCTGAGCAGTGCTCCTCCTTCCCTTCGTTCTGATTCAGCTTTTGTTCTGATGGGCAGGCCCTTATCCGGGCATTTTACACCTTCTCATGATAAAAGCCGCTTGCTGAAGTTACTCTGGACGGCTCTTTTGGCTTGACAAGGCTGGGACCTGATGCAGGGGTTCTACTGTTTGACCCCGAAACGTGACACGTCGTTCCTGTGGCTGTTATACTAGTCTTTATCGCCTGCTTTTTCTACAAAGGATATGGTGTTTTGATTTCACCGTTTAAATCAGATAAGTGTAAATTTTAAACACTTTTCATACGTTGTTTTCTACATTAATTAAAAAGGACTGGCTGCAGCGGATTGGGGTGGTTCCTTTCCCCTCTCTGTGGTAGCTGCTCCGACAAAAAAATTTGTTTTGCTTCACTATAGGTTTAGTTCATCTCGGTAAAGGTTTTTTATATGAATCTTTTCATTTGACATTTATAATCCACTTACTACAACAATTTCTCAAGGCAGATAGGAGATTAAATTAAAGTGCAAGAGACAATAAGCTCAGCACAAATACAATACATACAAATTACATAGCAAGAAAAATGAAAATATAAATTAAATAACTATATTAAAAATGGCATGCACATCAACTGGCATGCACGTCAAGAAGGCAAAGATTCAACAGGAGGAGGAAATAGCCAATGCAATAAAATGGGGGGATAAGACATTTTTCAGATATATTAGTGAGAAGAGGAAGGGCAAAAGTGGTATTGTCAGACTCAAGGGTTCAGGGGGGGGGGATATGTAGAAGCTGATAAGGATAAAGCGGAATTGCTTAACAAATATTTTTGTTCTATGTTCACAGATGAAGAACCAGGAGCAGGACCTCAGAAAACACCCACAAATAGGAACAGAAGCGAGGGACATCTTGAACAATTTTCAGAAGACTGTGTTCATGAGAAACTAGCTCAACTTAAAGTAGACAAAGCGATGGCACCGGATGGGATACACCCTAGAATACTGAGGGAACTTGGGGACGTTCTAGCAACTCCACTGACTGACCTTTTCAATGCCTCGTTGGAGTCGGGAGTGGTGCCAAAGGACTGGAGAGAGGCTCATGTGGTGCCTTTACACAAAAGTGGAAGTAAGGATGTGGTTGAAAACTACAGGCCAGTTAGTTTAACTTCGGTGGTGAGTAAATTATTGGAAACGCTGCTGAAAGAGAAAATAGTGAGGTTTCTGGAGTCCAGCGGATTACAGGATCCGAGGCAGCATGGATTCACCAGAGGCAGGTCTTGTCAGACAAATCTGATTGATTTCTTTGACTGGGTGACCAGGGAGTTGGACCGAGGGAGAGCTCTAGATGTGGTGTATTTAGATTTCAGTAAAGCCTTTGACACTCTTCCTCACAGGCGACTTATAAACAAACTGAGCACCCTAGGGATGGACCCTAAAGTTACTGCTTGGGTTAGAAATTGGTTGGGTGGGAGGCGACAAAGAGTACAAGTAAATGGAGCTCACTCTGAGGAGAATGATGTTACCAGTGGTGTGCCCCAGGGATCTGTCCTTGGTCCATTTCTTTTTAACATCTTTGTTAGTGATATAGCAGAAGGGCTGTCGGGTAAGGTTTGCCTCTTTGCAGATGATACCAAAATCTGCAATAGAGTAGACACCCAGGAAGGTGTAGATAACATGAGGAGGGATCTAGATAAGCTTGAAGAATGGTCTAGAATTTGGCAGCTGGGATTTAATGTTAAAAAATGTAAGGTCATGCATTTGGGCTGCAGCAATCCAAGGGAGCAATACAGTATAGGAGATGAAGTACTTTTGTCCACTAAAGAAGAGCGGGACCTAGGCGTGGTTGTGTCTGATGATCTTAAAGTAGCTAAACAGGTAGAAAAGGCGACGGCAAAAGCTAGAAGGATGCTTGGGTGCATACGGAGAGGAATGGCTAGTAGAAAAAAAAGAGGTGATAATGCCTCTCTATAAGTCTTTGGTGCGACCTCATTTGGAGTATAGTGTGCAATTCTGGAGACCGCACCTTCAAAAGGATGTGAACAGGATGGAGTCGGTGCAGAGGGTGGCTACTAAAATGATTAGTGGGCTTCATTATAAAGCATATGAGGACAGACTTAAGGATCTTAATATGTACACCTTAGAGGAAAGGCGGGATAGAGGTGATATGATTGAGATGTTTAAATACCTCTGTGGCATAAATGTTCAGGGAGAGAGTCTCTTTCAATTGAAAGCAAGTTCTGCTACGAGGGGATATGGGATGAGGGTGAAGGGAGATATATTCAGGAGTGATATGCGGGAATATTTCTTTATGGAAAGAGTAGTGGATCCATGGAATAGTCTTCCAATGGAGGTGGTAGAGATGAGGACAGTAACTGAATTCAAAAAAGCATGGGACCAACACAGAGGATCTCTAAAGGTAAAAAGTGGACTGTTGTAGTTGTTGATATGGAAGGACAGACTAGATAGGCCATGTGGTCTTTTTCTGTCATCATGTTTCTATGTTTCTATATACTTATATTAGTGGTCAAATAATTAAAAAAAAAAATGAAAAAAATAAACCAGAAATACCTATCTCAATAATTTTTAGAAGCAAGCTCATGACTGACCAAATCCAAAGTGTTATGAAGGTCAAGTTGCATCATGATGGTCCCCATCCCTATCCACAATGGATCTGAATTCAGTTAACAAAACCACTATAACTGAAAATGCTTTCAATGTTGCTTTAACATCTTCTTTCATCACCAATAGTTTCTGATCATAAGGTACAACTTGAAACAGCTGTTGATTCAATTGATTTTTATGGTATAATGTCTTCGTGTATTCAACGTGGATTCTTGAGCATCTTTTAGCATTCCTATTTGAGGCTGGAATCTTCTCTTTAACTCTTGTAGCTTTAGGAAAACCAATCTTGTTCTTCCTCTAATAGTTTCTGATTCTATTTCCTTTATGCATCATTGTAGTACTTCTTGTCTTGTTGCACATTGGAAATCTCTATTAAGTTCGGTGATTACCTCTCTTTCTCTTCTGGCTTTAGCTTCTCTGCATTTCTGGGCAGTTTTCAGTGTTTCTTCAGTCATCCATTTTGACTGGTTTTGCTTATTCATCTTTTGTAGACACTTCTCACTTTTTTGAGCACAACTTTCTTAATGTTGTCCCATAACTCTTCTGGTGCTCTGTTTGTATCCAAAGTGGTGAATCAATTTTGCAGGCAGTCTTTAAATGCTGGTGCTGTATTTTCAAGATCATATTTTGCTGCATTCATGAGTGGCTTGCTCTTTTTCAGCTTTAGCTTGAGTTTGCATACTAGTGGTAGTGGAGTGGAGGCATAGCCTAATGGTTAGCACACTGGCCTGGGAAACAAGAGACCAGCATTTGATTCTCACTAGCACTCCTTGGGCAAATCACTGAATCCTCCATTGACTCCAGATTATCAATATCCCTGTTTAACATGCATTGCCAAGTTTAAGTTAAAATGTATAAAAAAAACCTGTTAAATAAATAGCAGCTGTTGATCTGTACCAAAGTCAGCTCCAGGTTTTATATTTGTTGATGTTCTTGAGCTTTTTCATCATTGACATCCACAGATGGTAGTCAATTTGATTTTTGTACAATCCATTGGGTGAAGTACATGTGTAAAATTGCTAACTGTTTTGCTGGAAGGAGGAATTAGAATTCTGCAAGACCAGCAATCTATTGATCTCAATGTCTTTCTCACAGTTTCATTTCTATTGCCAAGTCCATATATTCCATCCACTTTGCTTTCTTCTTTGTTGAAAACTTTTTTTCATTCCATTCACCCATGACTATCAGGCAGTGTCATTCCCAGCCCTCTTGGCACCTGGGGAGGGGGAGCCCTGCCTTGATTCACGAGACTTTGGCCAGGAGAGAAAAGTGGCCGAGTCTGGAGTGGAGGCAGTGCAGCAAGCCAGATTTATGGTAAGTTTGTCACACTGCTTCCGTGGGCCCGGTGGGGATGCACCCCTCTCCCGGCTGGCATCCAGGGTGGGCCACATCCAACACCCTACCCTTGGTACACTACTGCTATCAGGATATTTTGTTGGCATATTCTATCAGTTTCAGCTTGTACTTGTTCGCAGAACTGATCTTCTTCATCTTCTGCAGCTGTTGGTGGGACATATACCTGAAAAATAGTTGTGTTGATGGGCATTCCTCGTAGATGAATAGAAATTAAGCATTCACTGATTGCATGGTATTTCATTACAGTTCTTGCAAGTTTCGTCATAATTATACTTGCAACATCATTTCTTCTTTGTCATTCATTTCATCTTATCATCAGATTAAAAGTGCCCTATGCTAGTCCATTTCAGTTCACTAGTACCCAGCAGATCAAGCTGTATATATTCCATTTCATTCTTGACCACCTTCAACCTCCCTTGGCTCATGCTTCTTATGTTCCATGTCCCAATATGTAAGACATCTTTGCTTCTGACTCTCATTTCATGTGCAGTTGCATCATCTGTCAGATGTCAGATGTCTTGAGGACTTTCTTCCAACCACATCCTACATGCTGGTTTTACTCTGAAAAGTCTTCAGCTCATCTTCAGTAGTCCACTGAGTCTCATCCCCAGTAGTCCACTGGATCTCATTTTCCAGCACTATATCACAATTTGTTTTGTTGCGACTATTCATTGGGTTTTCATGGCAAGATACGAAAGTAGATTGCTAGGCCTGTCTTCCAAGCAGATAATGCTAGTAGTATTGCTGTTGTTATAAAAACGTGTGTACAATAACTTGACTGCAGTTATGCATGCTATCTGAGTAGCACAGGGTTTTTGGAATGCTTCCCCATGCTACCTTTTAGCGCAGTGCCAAAACTGTTTACTAACCTTGTGCTACTCTTTAGTAAACATGCCCCTATGAGTATAAAAAAGATCTGCCTTTTCCTCATCAGCTGCATATTAAAGCACATACATAGCAGCTCCTGCAGTGCTAGAGACTCAATAAACATAAGTAGCATATATTCCTGATTCTAAAAACATTGGGGGGATATTCAATGTGATTCATGTGATTAGCAGACCTACTAATCACGTTAATAATGGACACCAGGATATTCAGTGATATTAACATGGTAAGTATCGCTGAATATCCTTGGGTGCTGCTGTTACTTAATGCCCCGATGTTAGCCATCTAACATCTCCAATATCATGATCAGAAGTGGATAAAGATCACATTCACCAGGTTGCCTATCCTTTTATTAAATTTGATTCCAAAATGACACAATTATCTTAATGGCAGAACTTAATATTCAGAGTTGGAGTCCCCACAGATGTCCCCGCATGATGTACACATTTCAGGCCACCACTGCCAGCTCTGCCTCAGATGCTGTGGGATAAAAGAAGATTTCTCCAAGATCTCCACCAACACTTCTCAAATGTAAAAAGCCCGCCAAACAAACCACTACTTAAAATGTCTGCTCAGTTGCATATTGGCTAAAAGTCCACGTACGTCACTGTATCGGAACCAGTTATCACAAACAAGGGAAACCCCATGTCAGTGGGGATTTCCTCATCTGATTGGATGAAATTAAAATAGACTGTGCCAATCTATTTCCAAGTTCAGACCCCTAGATTGACTGTATCTAATTTAAAGATCCACCACTGTTCACAACATTGCAATTTTTCTACCCAATTGCCTCTCCGAGGATCAAAAGGTACATGATCAATGATCCACCAAAGTAGGTCCGAAAAAGTGTGGTGATTAGATAGACAATGATCCACAATTGGGGCTAAACATGTCTCCGTTTGGAGGCAGGAAGAGTGTTCACTCAAACTAATCTTGACCGGTCGAGTAGGGTGTCCTACATATAGCAGGTCATAGGGACAACGAAGGACACAGACCACATATCTGGTCAGACAAGTAAGTATCTGTATCTGTGACCACTTTCTGGATCTTGCCAAGTGGCCCCTTCCTCTGTAAGTCCACAAAAAATGCAAGTACCACACGGAAAATGGTCCTCTTCACCACCAGAATCCATCTTCAGACAGTCCTTGCTCAAAGCTGCCCTGACAAATCTATTTTATTTAGACAGATTTGTATGCCACCTTATCCTTCAATCAAGGTGGTCACGTCATGTCACATCACAATTAGAGGGTTTTAACATTTAACATTAGGGTACTTTTAAACATTTAGTCAGTACAATTACTTAACAACATTTTGACAGTACAATTGGAGGGTAACATTTAACGTTTAATATGAGGGTATTTAATAACGTATTATATTAATTTTGTGTGTGTAGATAGGATGAGTGCGTGCCTAGTTGGCGGAGGTGGTTGTATTTCTGTTTGTGTAGGGGATGTTGTCTGAATTCTCATATGTTTCTATAAATAACAGTGTTTTGAGGTCTTTGCGGAAGTCTGTGAGGTCATCTAATGCCCTCAGGCTCTTTGGTAGGGAGTTCCATAGTGTGGACGCCAGTAGTGATGGAGCTCTTTTTTGAAGTTGTTTGTTTGGTTTTGTGATAGCCTGCAGGTGTGCCGATCATGTTGTTTGAGCCCCTGGTGAGTGAACACTCTTCCCGCCTCCAGACAAAACCAACACTCTCAACTGCTGCCCATGCCAATCCCCCTAGACAGGTGGTTATGGGCTTCCTGCGCTGGTGGACCCGTGCAGAGACTCTGGTGAGCAGCTGACCACTCTAACAGCCCCCCACCAGCTGGTCATCACCACCAATGACTCACAGATGGGGTGGGGAGTGCACTGCCTTTACTTTTGCACCCAAGGGGCCTGGACAGTGAGGAAGCACATCTTCCACATCAGCATGCTGGAATTCAGAGCACTCCACTATGCCCTCGGAGCCTTACAGGACCATATCCAAGGCAAGATAATTGCTCCAGACGGACAACCAGGTGGCCATGTTTTACATCAATAATCAAGGGGGGACGGGCTCTTGCTGCCTCTGCAGGGAGACCCTCAAACTCTGGACTTTGCTCTCTCCAAGCATTGTCTCCTGTGAGCCTACCATCTGGGCACACTGAATGACCTGGCAGACAGGCTCGCCAGACTGGCAGACAGGCGCCAACTGAACCTGCACAAATGGATCCTCAACCTCTTCATAGCTGCATCCCTCTTCCTGAGGTGGGGGCAACCACTGATCGACCTGTTCACCACAGAAAACAACACGAAGTGCACCCTCTTCTGCTCCATGCACCCCTCCAACCACAGTATTGCCACGGATGCCTTTGACATGTCATGGGGGGAGTGGTCACTAGTGTATGCTTTCCCCCTTTCAACTCATTTCGATGACCATCCAATGCATCATCTCGGATGGAGCATAGGCCATGCTCATCGTGCACCACTGGCTGCACCAGGTGTGTTTTCCCTACTCTCCTGGTGCTGGAACTCCCAGTGCTATGGACCCTGGCGCTCACAGCATATAAGCTGAAAGGGTAACGCTGTCCTTCTTTAACCTGCCCTTGGAAGTGCAGCAGGTGGTACTCGCAGCAAGACGTCTTGTAATGGGAAGGTTTTACAGGCTGAAATGGTGATGCTTCAATACCTGGTGCTTGCAATGGCAATTGGTTCCCTTTTCCTGTCTATTGGCACAAGTCCTTCAATACCTCATCTCACTCTTTCACGTTGGCCTGAAGTCCTCCAAGTACACCTCTCGGCAATTGCATCCTTCCATGACAGCAATGGCGACAGCTTCATCGCAAAGCAACCACTCGTCACATGATTCATGAAAGGTCTGGCTAATCTTTGCCCACCGATTCGGGCCCCCGTGCCCCACTGGGACTTCAACATCATCCTCAACCAGCTTACACAGGCACCCTTCAAACCCCTGCATTCAGCAGAATTGAAATACGCCACTTAGAAGACACTATTCTTAATAGCAATCACATTGGCCAGACGAAGAGGATCTTGATAAATTGGAAGACTGGGCATCAAAATGGCAGATGAAATTTAATGTGGACAAGTGCAGAGTTATGCACCTAGGGAAGAACAACCCAAACTATGGTTACACAATGCAAGGTTCCACATTAGGAACCACCAACCAAGAAAAAGATTTAGGCGTCATTGTGGATAACATGTTAAAACCCTCGGCCCAGTGTGCAGCGGCAGCCAAGAGAGCAAATAGAATGCTAGGTATCATAAGGAAAGGAATGGAAAATAAAACAAAAGATATTATAATGCCTCTATACCATTCCATGGTGAGACCGCACCTTGAATATTGTGTGCAATTCTGGTCTCCGTATCTTAAAAAGGATATAGTGTTATTAGAAAAGGTTCAGAGAAGAGCCACCAAAATGGTAAAGGGGATGGAAGGATACTCCTATGAAGAAAGGCTAAAAAGATTAGGGCTCTTTAACCTGGAAAAGAGACGGCTGAGGGGAGATATGATAGAAGTTGATAAATTAATGAATGGAGTGGAATGGGTAAATGTAGATCAATTGTTTACATTATCAGAATATAGAAAGACTAGGGGACATTTATTTATTTATTTAACACTTATTTATATACCGCATCTTCCAGCGATCAGTTGCGGTGTACAATTAACAACAATTAACAATGCAGAGCTTGTTTTACATAGAACAATTATAACTTTTTACATAGAACATCTTAACTTGATCAACAAAGTGTATATATAAACTGTGCGGATTAATTCAATAAATCAACTAACACAGATTGAGTAACAATTTAAACAGAAGTACTGTCTCTAAAACAGTTGTAACTATATACAAGTGGGGTATCAATGCATAGGAATGGAATGATTATTCATTTGAGTTTGTACGTATTGATTGTAGTAGGGAGTATAATCTTGATTTTAGGCAGGTTCATGTTTAGCCTTTATCTAAGTTGAGTGGAGGGTTTTCTATAGTATTATAGTGTTTAGTGAATAGATAGGTTTTCAATTTTTTTCTGAATTCTGTTATCTCTGTTAGTGATCGTAAGTCCTCTGGTTAAGAGTTCCAGACTGTTGGGGCTATGTGGGAAAAGGCTCTATTATTTGTTAATTTGTGAGTTCTTATATATTCTTTTGGCATCTTAAGTTTATTTGATTGACCTTTTCTATGTGTGGGCTTAGGTGGTTCTTTGCTTATTAGATTACAGAGCGTCTTCGGGGCCATGTCATTTAGGGCTTTGAATGTAGTTATTATTGTTTTGTATGTTATCCTGCTTTTTATTGGTAACCAGTGAAGGGATGCTAGTAT
The DNA here is from genome assembly GCA_033557465.1 of Ichthyophis bannanicus. Taxonomy (NCBI): domain Eukaryota; kingdom Metazoa; phylum Chordata; class Amphibia; order Gymnophiona; family Ichthyophiidae; genus Ichthyophis; species Ichthyophis bannanicus. The sequence goes on from CM066031.1 coordinate 1,545,451,024, forward strand.
CGGTGTAATGTGTTGGAGTGAATTTATCTTTAATATAATTCTAGCTGTAGCATTTTGCGCAAGTTGGATCCTTTTGATGTTTTGTTTTGAAATGCCTATAAGTATTAAGTTGGCGAAATCGAAGTGTGGAGTTATGGTAGCCTGTGTTATATTGATAAAATCTTGTATAAATACAAGGGGGCGTAATTGTTTGAGGATTTTAAGTTTGAAGTAGATTTTCTTTAAGGTATTTCTGATGTGCGTTTCCATAGTAAGGTGTGTGTCTAAAATGACACCTAGATATCTTATTTCATTTTTTATTTTAATTTCTTGGTTTTGTAGTGTTATGTGGGTTGGCGGAGTGAATGTTTGGTTTTTTGTTACGATTAAGACCTCAGTTTTCGCATGGTTTCGCATGGGACATGCAATGAAGCTACAGGGTAAACTATTTAAGACTAATAAAAGAAAATATTTTTTCACTCAAAGTGTAATCAAACTCTGGAATTTGTTACCGGAGGATGTAGTAAAGGCTGTTAGTGTAGCTGGGTTTAAAAAAGGTTTGGACAAGTTCCTGGAGGAAAGGTCCATAAACCATTATTAAGAAGGGACCCAGAATATCAATGCTTGACCCAATACAAGCATTGCGGAACCTGTGTCTTTTGGGGAAACTGCTAGGTACGTACGACCTAGATTGGCTACTGTTGGAAACAGGATACTGGGCTTGATGGACCTTGGTCTGACCCAGTATAGCATATCTTATGTTCTTATGTTCTTATGAATGAGTGAGCTCCAGGTCCTGGTGGGGCACCCCCATACATGCTGCTTTCCCAAGGCCGGGCTTCCCTCCGGACACATCCCAAGTTCGTGCTCAAGGTAGCGCCCACCTTCCACATCAACCAGACCATCGAGCTGCCCTGCTTCCATCTGGAGTCCCATGCTTCCTCAGAAAAGCAGAGAAAACACACCCTCGACTATGGCAGGGCTCTGCAAATCTATCTATGCTGGACGGCACCCCTGAGGCAGCGGACACCACTGTTCGTCAGCTTAACCCTGAGCATCTCCTCAACCAAGAGGACAACTGCACCTACCACCCAAAGAAACCAGGCCACCCAGTCACTAAACTCTCTCTCTCTGTGGATCTCCATTTGCTTTGCCTTCTGCCTGGAGCAGGCAGGGGCACGAGCTTCATCAAGGGTTAACGCACACCAGCTCAGAGCGCTTGCCACCACCATTGCCAACCTATGTTCCGTGCTGGCGACAGACATCTGCAAAGCCTCCACCTGGACTTCCCTACACACTTTTCAGAGACACTACTGCCTCAACCTGGTGGTAGGGGCAGATTCCCTCCTTCAGACAAGCGGTCCTAGCCCCAGCAGAGAATCAGGATACGGCCGCATGATGGCCTATTTTACGTTCTGAACACTGAACTGTTGTGGACCGTTCTGCGCTCTTGCTATATGTTAAAATGTTATACTATTGATGCTATGCCACTGCACCATTGCACTATACTTGTTATTGCATGTTTGCACTGTCAGATTCCACGGTTTGCAGTCACCTTTTGCACTGTTGCTAGTTTGCATTGTATTTACACTGTTATTGCATCGCTCTGTTTTGCACTGTATTTGTACTATTATCAGGTGGTCATGCAATAAAAGTTTCTTGCTGTGACCCTGGCACCTGTCCTCCTTAGACTGAACATGTTCAGCACTCCCGGACCCCACCCCTTCTACCACAGTGCATCACAGCTGGGGAGGCACCAGGTGTGGCTAACTCCTGCTTGTCCTAGAAGAAAGCGAGGTTACTTATTTGTAACAGAGGTTCTGCGTGGACAGCAGGATAAGCCAGCCACACCATCCCACCCACCCCCCCTAGTAGGGAGTTGGCCTTCGGTGCCCGCTCCCTAACAGCAAGGGCTCAGCTAGTGAAATACTGGCCAGCTAGGGGTAGGCATGGGGGCAGGGCCAGTTGCTTATGCTCAGAAGGGCAACAGCCCTTCTGAGCTATGGAGAGCACTTCCATCTTGGTGCCGACGGATGACGACACCAGGTGTGGCTGACTTATCCTGCTGTCCATGGATAACCACCAATAGAGGTAAGTAACCTCACTTTCCAAGGCATATAGAGAATACATCCACTTCTGTTCCCGCTGGAGGAGAATTTTCCCGTGGTCCCCACCATGCAATGACAAGGGAATGTGTTCTATCACTACATAGTGCAAGTCAGTAAATTCGTGCTGAAATTGTATACAATGTTCAACCAGTGGAGACACTTTCTTTTGCTTTGAAAGGTTATACTTAAGCTCTGACAGGAGTACTTTCAATTGCCTAGTTGTTTTACCTACATAGATTTTAATGCAGTGACAGCATACTAGGCTGGTGGTCACTCATGTTGTAGATGCTGTCAGTTCTGTTCAATGATGGAAGAATCAGATAAAGTTGTTCTCCCAATAAGGATGCTATTTTTGAAGTTTACTATTTGTTGTATATCACAATTCGTAGTATACGAGGTATCTAATACGCTCTCCCTGCAATAACATCTATGTAGGTAAAACAACTAGGCAATTGAAAGTACGCCTGTCAGAGCATAAGTATAGCCTTTCAAAACAAAGGAAGGTCTCCACTGGTTGAACATTGTATAGAATTTCAGCACAAATTTACTGACTTGCGCTGGGTAGCGATAGACAACATTCCCTTGTCATTGCATGGTGGGGACCACGGGAAAATTCTCCTCCAGCGGGAACAGAAGTGGATATATTCTCTACATGCTTTGGAACCTGAGGGACTTAATAACAAATTGAATGGAGCATTTTTTGAATGTTGGTTTAGCATGGGACCGTTAAAATATGTGTATCTGGATATGTTCCCTTGATATGAGATGAACTGTCAAGCTTGAATCTGCATGAGGCCCTTTGAATGATGAAAATGGGGGCATTGTGCAGCTCTATCTTTTCCTTGATTGGCTAGTTGTAATTTAAAAGTAGAGGAGGCAGCATAGTACGCTGCTACTGGAGTGAACGCTGAATTGTCTTCTTGAAGTTCTACCCCTGATGAAGCCATCTTTCCAGTGAAATAAAGATCTTTATGGGTGGTTGTTCTGCCTGAAGAGCTGGCTATTGCAAGATAGGTTATTGAGCACTGAGTGTGCGGTTGATATAATATTTCCTCCAGTTAATTTATTTTCTTCTTTACTTCAGGAACAGCGATAGGGCTGTAATACTGCTAAACAATATCAGTGTCTAATATTGTTGTGCTATTGGCTATTCCTTTGGAAAGTTTGTATTGAAAAAAGTTAATTTTTATAATGTTGAATATTTTTGCACTATTGACTATTCTTTTGGAAAATTGTACTGAAGAAAAGCTTTTAAAGAACTTTTTTAAAAAATGGATAAAAAATAATGATTGGTGATAATAAAAAGTTGGGAGGGTTTTTTTAGTCGGTGATGGTGAGACACAACACATTCCCCATCAGGCAGGTTGCTGCCATACACAGTAGAGGGAAAACAATGAGAATTGCTGAGGCCTTTTTCTCCCTTTACAAAAATTCTTTGCATAAGTTTTTTGGGTTAGACTCCATTGTTGTGGTGTCACTCTTCAGGAAGAAATAGGGAGGAGTGACCTAGTGGTTGGGACAAGTTATCGCAGGCCAGTGGGCCAGGGGTCTGAATCCTGCTAGAGGACAGCAAGCTTGGGCTAGAAGGACTGGGGTTCCTAGACTTACAGGTGCTCCTTGTGGCTTTGGGCAAGCCACTTAAGCCTCCATTATCTCAGGTGCAAAAATATAGATTGTGAGCCCTTTGGGAATAAGGGAAATATATATACGGTACCTGAATGTACACTGCTTTGACTTGTAGAAAAGCAGTATATAAGCCTAAATAAAAACATGAATGATCTATTAGAGATAGTGAGTATAGCATCTGAAAGGGTTTGTAAGGTTGAATGGGTTATTTCTTTCAAGAAAATTGACTAGGGGTTGTTGGGATTGATTTGATTAGCACTTGTTTGTTTGCTTTTGTTTATTTACCCATTACGAAAACAGCAAAGCCATTTGCTGTACCGACAATATGGAGGGAGCCGAGAAACTGTCATGCTGACTGCTATTTTTGTCGTTAATATCATAAGTTTCTTTGCGAAGAACAAGCACAACACAAATCTTATGTCTGCAATGTGACCAGTCTCACATGATGAAACACTTCCTGTTCCAGTTTCTCCAGAGAATGGGCTGTCTTCTGTACCAGACAAAATGGAGTTAGATGAAAAAGCAAATGGTGGCCATCCTAAAGAGTCAGAAGATGCAGACTATGTGCCAAATGAAAGCGATGGCAACTCAGAGAAATTTAGCTAAGAAGAGTTTAGTGACGTTATACAAGACTTGGCACTCTTAAAAGATGAAGTGGAACTCCTTGCTTCAAGGCTGAAGGAAAAGAACTTACTTCAAAAGAATGTTCTCATTTGCCACTATCGCACACACAATTGTAATTTAGTGATGCCATTTAAAGTAGACGTTCCAATGTGTTGTTGCAACAATATCGATGGACGTTTTGGAGCCCGCTCACAAGTACACAGACCATCAGAATGGCACTTATTCATTGATTCTTCAACAAAAAGCCTCAAGACCGTTCTTATTCATGAAGGCAAAGTAAAGACATCTATTTTAGTTGCACACTCTGTCCTCCTCAAGGAGACATAGGATAACCTGCAGATATTGCTCCAATCTATATATTATGACAATTACCAGTGGAAGATTTGTGGGAATCTTAAGGTTATTGGCATGCTGATGGGCATGCAAGGTGGATTTACCAAATATTGCTGTTTTCTCTGCCTCTGGGACAGTCGTGCTGTCAAAGATCATTATGCTCTTCATGACTAGCCTTTAAGAACTGCCTCTAATCCAGGAAGCAGCAGTGTTAGTCATGTTCCATTAGTCGATCTAGTAAATATTTTGCTTCCTCCTTTGCATATAAAACTGGGTTTAATGAAAAATTTAGTGAAATAATGGCGCAAACAAATTAAAAGGGATTTCAGTATCTTGTTTCTAAATTTCCAAAGATCACTGCTGCAAAACTGAAAGAAGGCATTTTTGTAGGGCCACAAATGAGACAGGTGATGGAGGATGAAGAATTTGAAAAATGCCTAGATGCTTTGGAACTTGAAGCGTGGCAAGCCTTTAACACTAGAAGCCCCAAAAGGAATTTTACCTAGAAATCCCAAAGTATGTCAATTGACGCATTATCACGATGACTGCGTTTAGCATGAAATGCAGATGTGAATTGATGTGCAGTTACTTATTTGTTAAATATGTGCCGTATGTGATGTCATTACATGATGTCATGGTGTGTTTATTGTTTGAAATGTTGGAATAAAACTGTAAACAGTGATTGAGATGTGCCACCTAGTAGGAACATGAATTTATACCTAGAAGCCCCAAAGTACGTCAATTGACACATCCAAGATAATTGAGTGCGTCAATTGACGTACTTTGGAGCTTCTAGGTATAAATTCATTTTCCCGCTGGTGCATCTGTCATTAATGGTGGTGCATCTGTCATTAATTTTCGATGCACATATTTGAACATCTTGACCTTGCTAACAAAGTCATGGAACATGACTGACATGGTTCTAGCAGTGGCACTAGTATACAACTTCGAAGATGCATTTGCATCAATTGACGCACTTTGGGGCTTCTAGTGTTAAGTGGATTTGTGAAAACTTTCTGGGTAATCACATGGTGAGAGGTTTCACCAAGACATTCAGGCCATGGAAAAATGTTACCAAGGATTCTGGGATGAGAGCATGATGGCAGATTAGTGCTGGATGTTGTATCATTACAATCCTGACGAACTTCACAGCAGAAAGTCTTCTGTAAAATACTTTTAGTGCGTTTCTTACATGCAAACATGCCAAATAGCGTAGTTACTCACCTGTAACAGGTGTTCTCCAGGAGCAGCAGGAATCAGTCCTCACATATGGGTGACGTCGGCGCCGACGGAGCCCTCGCGGAGCAATTTTCCCCAGCTTTCACAGAAAGCCTTTGGGAATTGCAGCGCGCATGCGCGGTCGCCTTCCCGCCCAAGGGTGCCATCTTAGCCAGTCTGATGACATAGCTAAAAGACAGCATAAAAATTTGCAAAAAAACTTAAGCAGATGATTGCAACTCCACGGGGAGGAGGGAGGGTTGTGAGGACTGATTCCTGCTGCTCCTGGAGAACACCTGTTACAGGTGAGTAACTACGCTTTCTCCAGGACCAAGCAGGAAGTCAGTCCTCACATATGGGACTCCCAAGCTTAAGGCTACCGGAGACCCCAAGCACAAAAATGAGCTCCCTCTAGCTCGGCAGTACAGAAGGAAGGAATCTTCGCTGAATTATTACCCACCGGTAGCCCCCATCCGGGATGGAGGGTAGGAGTTGCTCAAACCTCGAAGAGATTTCGGAGGACTGCCTGTCCGAAAGCACTGTCCCTGCGGGACTCCCTCTCGAGACAGTAATGGACCGCAAAAGTCTGGCTCAAAGACCAAATATCGGCCCGGCAGATGTCTGCCAGCGGAACAGAGCGGAGGTAAGCCACTGACGTAGCCTTCGCCCGAACACAATGAGCCGTGACTCGACTTTCAAAGGAGAGTCCGGCTGCCCCATAAGCCCAAGCGATACAGTCAGCAACCCAGATGGACAGGGTACGCTTGGAGACCGGGAGCCCCAATTTATTGGGGTCAAAAGACACAAAAAGCTGAGCAACTTTACGGTGCTCCCGCGTACGGTCAAGGTAGAAGTTCAATGCCCTTCTACAGTCCAGGGTATGCAGGACTCGTTCAGCTCGGCTGGAGTGAGGCCTGGGAAAGAAGGTTGGAAGTACCACCTCCTGATTGATGTGAAAAGGGGAGACAACTTTTGGAAGAAATTTTGGGTGAGTCCGTAGGACTACCCTATTTTTGTAGAACCGAGTGAATGGAGGATCAGACACGAGGGCCTGCAATTCACTTACGCGTCTAGCGGAAGTGAGGGCTATCAGGAATAAGGTTTTCCACGAAAGAAAACGCAGAGAACAGGTAGCCATCGGTTCAAAAGGCGGACAGGTGATCCGCTGTAAAACCACATTCAGATCCCAGTCAGGTGCTGGCGGGCGCAGAGGTGGTTTTAGTAGAAGGAGACCTCGGAGAAACCGTGCTACAAGAGGGTTGCTGGAAAGAGGTCTGCCGTCCACCGGCACATGGTGCGCTGAAAGAGCACTGAGGTGGACTTTGACGGAGTTGGACTTAAGTCCCAGATTAGAGAGGTAGAGCAGGTACTGCAAGATCACCGACACCGGGCAGGAGAAGGGATCCTGAGACTGCTGTACACACCAAACGGAAAAGCGACGCCATTTTAGGGCATAGCATTTGCGGGTAGAAGGTCGCCGAGAAGCTAGGACGACCTCCTCCACCTCTGCCGGCAGGAGAAGGGGAGCAAGGACTACCCTTTCAGCCACCAGGCCATTAGGTTGAGCGATCGGAGGTTGGGGTGGAGCAGAGACCCCTGATCCTGTGTTAGGAGATCCGGTTGAGACCCCAGAGGGAACGGATCCTCTACCGCTAATTGCAACAGGAGTGGAAACCAAGGCTGTCTGGGCCAGCGAGGAGCCACCAGGATCATGGACGCTTTGTCCCGGAGAACCTTGAACAGAGTTCGGGAGATTAGCGGGATGGGAGGAAAAGCATAGAGAAGGTTTTCCGACCATGAGAGCAGAAATGCATCTGCCGCTACCCGAAGGGGATGTGGCTGACGCGAGCAGAAGCGAGGAAGTTGCCGGTTGAGAGGACTGGCAAAGAGATCCATCGTGGGGAGGCCCCACTTCAGAAAGAGTTTCTGGACTACCAAGGGATCCAGACGCCACTCGTGCGGCTGGAGTATCCTGCTGAGTTTGTCGGCCAGGCAATTCTCCTGGCCTGGGAGATAAACTGCTTTGAGAAGAATGCCGTGACTGACGGCCCACGAGCAGAGCTTCTGAGCTTCTCGGCAGAGAAGGAAGGAGCCCGTGCCGCCCTGCTTGTTCACGTAGAACATGGCAACTTGATTGTCCGTCTGGACAAGGACGGACTGGTGAGAAGTCAGATGGGAGAAAGCCTTGAGCGCCAGACGAATAGCTCTGAGCTCCAGGAAGTTGATCTGTTGAGCAGATTCCCACGCGGTCCAGAGACCTTGAGTACACGCCCCCTGGCAATGAGCTCCCCAGCCCAGGAGGGAAGCATCGGTCGTCAGCACTTGAGTCGGCTGAGGCGACTGAAAAGGCATTCCGAGCACCAGGTTCGGCCGATGAAGCCACCACTGTAGGGAAGAGGCCAGCGGTCTGGAGAGGCGCACTAAGTCGGCTAGCCCGCCGGTGGCTTGTTGCCACTGCTTGCGAAGGCACCATTGAGCCGGCCGCATATTCAGGCGAGCATTGGGGGTCACGTGGACGGTGGAAGCCATATGGCCGAGTAGTCTCAGGAAGCGCCTGGCGGAGACCAGGGACTGGCTGCGAAAACGGCCGGCTAGGTCCATGAGCCGTTGAGCCCTGTCGAGAGGCAGGAAAGCTCGAACCTGAGGAGTGTGCAGTCTTGCACCGATGAACTCGAGATCCTGTGAGGGGAGCAAAGTGGACTTTGCGAAGTTTATGACAAAGCCCAAGTACTGCAGAAGAGTCACCGTGCGGTGTGTGGCATTGGTGACTGCCGGGGGGGACGACGCTCTGATGAGCCAGTCGTCGAGGTACGGAAAGACATAGAGGCCGTGAAGCCTGAGATAGGCCGCCACCACCGCGAGACATTTTGTGAAGACTCGCGGTGCGGAGGACAGGCCAAAGGGCAGTACTCTGTACTGGTAGTGATTTCCGGCCACCACAAACCTTAGGTATTGGCGGTGGCTTGGGTGGATGAGGATGTGCGTGTAGGCATCCTTTAGATCCAAGGAGCATAGCCAATCTCCCTGCTGGAGGTAGGGCAGAAGGATTCCAAGGGTAAGCATCTTGAACTTTTCCCGCACAAGGAACTTGTTGAGGTTGCGCAAGTCCAGGATGGGTCTTAGGCCTCCTGTCCTTTTTGGTATTAGGAAATACCTGGAATAAAAGCCTTGACCTCTCAGGTGGTGGGGCACCGGTTCCACAGCCTGGTCCTGAAGAAGACTTGCTAACTCCTGAAGGAGTAAGTCCCTGTGCAGAGGGAGTCGCGGAGGTTCCCCCGGAAAATAAGAGGGAGGGACCTGATGGAAGTGGAGAAGATATCCTTCTCGCACGACTTGAAGCACCCAGGCATCTGAAGTGATGTTGGACCACCTGTGGGCGAAGTGAACCAGCCGGCCTCCGGTGCTGGGAGGAACCAGCTGAGAGGGAGAGGCTATGCTGAGGAAGTCAAAAACCCCCACCCTGCTGAGCAGGGGCTGGTGGTGCAGGCTTGGGGGCTTGCTGCCTACGGGACCCGTTACCCCGTCCCTTGGCCTGCTGACCCTGTTGGGGAGCTGGAGGGGCCTGATATTGGGGGTAGTGTTTGTAGGCAGCCGCCTTTCTCGGGTAAAAGGACTTTTTTTCCCGAGCCCTTCTTTTTCTGGGAAGGGGCGGAGGTCTTCCTAGAAAGCCTGGTCCTGGTGAGGGTCTCCGTCTCGATTTGTGCAGCCTTTTCAGCCATGGGCTTGCCAAAGAGGTTCTCACCTCTGCAGGGGACATCGACCAACTTGTCCTGCACCCAAGGCTCAAGGTCAGACGACTGAAGCCAAGCCTGTCGGCGGGCACCGATGCCGGCTGCGGCCACACGAGCCGATGCTTCAAAGCCATCATAGGCTGCTCGGGACATGAATTTGGAGCATTCCCGAATACCAGATGTTAAGGCTAGGAACCTCCGCAAAGGTTCCTCGGACAGTCCAGCAGAGAATCCGGCTAGCTCTTTAGCCAGGTCTCGGAGATACATGCCCATGTATAGCTGGTAGGTCTGGACACGACAAGCAAGCATAGAGCCCTGGAAACACTTCTTACCAAGGCCATCCAGGTTACGGGCCTCCCTGCCAGGAGGCACCGAGGAGTGCATCTTTTGGCTCTTAAGCCTATGCATGGCCGATTCCACTACCATGGAATGGTGTGGCAGCTGTGCTTTTTGGAAGCCAGGACTCTTGCGGACTCGATAGATGGAATCGACCCGCTTGCTTAATACCGGCGACGAGGCCGGACTCTCCCACATGCGGAAGAGTAGTCGTTCCAGCATGGGAGGCACCGGTACAGTAAAGTGCTCCCGGGCGGGAGAGTCGTACTGAAGGGCGTCGAGCTCTTCGGCTCGAGGCTCCTCCTCGGGATCCGCCGGGAAGGCCAAAGCCTTGGCCATATCCCTGACGAAGTCCGAGAACCGGGCATCCTCCGGAGGGGACTGTTTCCGAGGTTCGGACTCAGGTGAGTCCAAGGGGACACACCGAGTCCGAAAGGAATCAGGTGACTCCTCCTCTTCAGACTCCCAGACCGACTCCGAGGAGGAATCAGTGGGGTTGGCTCGGGCAGGCGGAGGCGTCGGCCGCCCCGACGCCAAGGGAGTCGGCGGCGACGACCTCGGTCCCGAACGGGAGGCCGAGGGTGACCTCGACCGAGGATCGACTCGAGTTCGCATGGACTCGAGGATCGGCTCGGTCTCCGGGGTCGACTTAGACGTCGACGTCCCGGCGGTCGGGGCAGCGGCGCCAGCGAGGCTAGCGATCAGTGCCCGCTGCTGGTCCATGAAGGCAGATAGTCTGCTCTCCAAGGCCGTCAACCTGAGTCCGACCTCAGGTGACCCAGCAGTCCCCGACTCGGGCCCCGACGGGACGTCGGACCTCTCGGAGGCGAGTCCAGAAGGACCACAGGACTTACCCGAGCAGGCAACTCCGACTCCAGGCGAGGTCACTTCGGGAGGTGCTCCTTCTCCAAAGACCCGGGACGGCTGTCGGGGCTATGCGACCTGGCCCTCGCGGAGCCAGGAGCGTCCACCGACGCCGCCCTCGCGGGTTTTGTCTTCCGTCGATGGTCTCCGGAGGGAGAACCCCTGTCGGAGGAGCTTCGGCGATGTTCAGAGCTGGAGCCTCTGGATGCCGAGGCCTCCGACGAGGTCCGGGTACGGCTGGGGTCAGCGAAGATTCTATCCCGCTGATGCCGCCGGTTCCTCAACGCTTTGGAGGACATTTTGCCACAGGCTCCACAGATCATTTCTTCATGATCCGGGCCCAGGCAGCGGAGGCAATTATCGTGTGTGTCAGTGAGTGACATATTTCTGTCACACTGACCACACCGCTTGAAACCACTGGCAGCCATCGGGGGAAAAAGGGCCCCTGCAAGGTCAAAGGACCGGGCTGCCAGTGAAAAACCGAAAACGAAACTGACCAAAAATCAGAAAAACCGAAAAATAAGGGAAGGACTCGCAACGGCGTCGCGAGTCCGGGCAGGAAAACGACCGGCGTCGAACCGAATTGAAAAACGAGTAAAACTCACGAAAATCAACTTTTTTAGCGGGGGACACGACGGGTACGTCTGTAGGGCTCCGCGGAAAAAAGAAGACTGGCTAAGATGGCACCCTTGGGCGGGAAGGCGACCGCGCATGCGCGCTGCAATTCCCAAAGGCTTTCTGTGAAAGCTGGGGAAAATTGCTCCGCGAGGGCTCCATCGGCGCCGACGTCACCCATATGTGAGGACTGACTTCCTGCTTCTTCCTGGAGAAATAGTTATTAGTATGTGTGACATCTGACTTTTTCAATGTTTATGATATGTAACATTTTACAGAAACGTCTATTGATGATATTTCTAAAGCCCTACATGCTAGAGAAAAACTAATCACAGATTTAGTATAAGCATGAAAAACTGCTTTAGCAAAACCTGATTTCACTTTTGATGAAGAAAAAATATATTTTGGTGTAAGATTTGCAGTTTTGCACTGACTATTCTTAAATTTCAAATATTTTGTTGGTTCAGATTCAAGGAAATCTCAAGCTTTAAGGTATCATCTCAGTTTAATTTTGTTTTGTGGCCTGAAGGCTTCACTATTACTGACTTCTGTACTTTTCCAGCAATGGCACAGTCTAATCCAGCCTGCGCATCATGATTTGAATTCCCAGCTTCCAGGATTTTTTTCTCATTTCAGATCTTTAGTCCTTATCATTAAATTGGTCATAGCACTGATCAAGTAAGTCTGCTTGTCATTGTTATGCAAATGATACCCTGTGGATATGCAAATACTTATGCAAATGAGGTCCTGCGATATGTCTCCGCACATTGCGCCACATCACCCTTGGACCACTCCTGATGAAACAGTTGTCAAGCCTTTGTTAAAGAAATTCAGCTTGATATGGATTCAGTACAATCCCTTTGACCAGTGCCAAATCTCCTTTTTGGGGGTAAATTTACTGAAAGGTTTATCACCAGCTATTGGATTACTTGGGATTGGGGGAGTATTTTTCTTGTACCAGGCTGGATTTAGGAAAGGCCATAATACAGAAACTGTTGGTTTCTGTATTTAATGATAAATGGATAGCAGCAGACAGGGATGAGGATTCACTTTTGATGTTTCTGGACCTGTCTCTAGTGTCTGATACTATGATTTATGTTTTGCTGCTGGTTAAACTGATGAAAGTAGGAACACAAGACAATCCGTGGAATTGGCTAAGATCATGTTTAGCCAATAGAAAGCAAATGGTTTAATGGGAAAGAGACACTGTTTGGCATCAAATGATCTATGAGTAGTTTGTGCTTTAATACCATTTTGATTCAACTGGTATGACATTTTCTATTGTGAGTTATCTAAAACTAGTTTTTGGCAGTTACAGTTAATCCAGATCCTGCTGCATGACTGACTACGAGAACCAAAATTAATAGAGCACATTACCCCAAATCCTTCCATCATTACACTGGCTGTTGATCTTTTGTCTTATTTCTAAAGGTCCAAACCATAATGGTTATGAGTTTCTGCTACCTCACAACTGTTAATCCCTTATATTCCAGCTCTCTACACTCATCACAAGCTTTATCAACCGTACCTGATGGAGTCGGACTGCAAGATACTTTGCTTTCTATGCTCCTAAGCTTTAGAATTTGCTACCATTGCTCCTCTGCCAGGAATAAAATGTCCTAAACATTTGAAAGGAACAGAGACCAGGTTCAAGGATCAATTAGGAGCTGCAGGTAATATAACAGAAATTCTTAAATAAAGTTGGGGCCAATTTTGTCTCGTGGAATGTTACATTATTTTATAAATCCATGCACAAATTAAAATCATCAAGCATTATCATTATGGTAAACTTAAGACAATAATGAGCAATTATTGCTGTCAGCTCTTGCAGCTCAGCTGACTGACTGTAAGCAGGCCAATAAACAAAGAATCCTATCCCCCCCTCCTGCTTTCAGAATTTCAAGGCTAATAAACAATCTCTCCATTCACTTAGTTGAACTCGGGCCTTACTAATTAACCTGGTGGATAATAGTAACTCCTTCTTTCTTTACCAGTTTATTGACAATGTTTAATTTTATACACCCAAGTGAGCATACTGCATCTAGGAGGGGGCCCTACTACCTCAATAAGCCATGTTTCCATAACAAAAGTAATTCTCATTAGGCACTTCTCTATAACCACAGTTTTACATTATTACCTATAGATCCAGCATTGAAGTAATAGGAGCCAAAGACCATCTTTCTCCCTCCATTATCCCAGTGAGGTATCTATTTAGGATAATTGGAGTTCTATGCCTACCCTTTTCCTTGTATTTCTTACTATATTTACCCTTACTTTATGATCTCAATATGATTCCCCATTGAAGTAGTAGGGTAGGCACCACCTACACCAGACTGAACAACTCCATTCTGCATCCATACCCACAAACAACTGGGATCAGTAAAACTGAGGTCATATCCACACTCTCAAATCAAAACCATTTGCCCAACCAACAATCAGAATAAAAAATCACCAAATCAGAAAGAAAAATTACCTCTGAATGCCTGTGGAGCACGTGAAACAGCACACAAAAAAACCAAGCTCCTTCGTCACTCTGGCACAAGCATTCCACCAAATGAAATGGATCCTTAATGAAGGGTAGATTCATCATACCTGTGCTCAATAAAGAACCATAGTAGTGTCCTAAACATACTAGGCATGTGCATTCATTTTTGTATGAATGATAAAATTGACAAAAATTGTAACTAACTAAGCACACATGCTCGGCATATTTCCACGAACTGCCATTTGCAAACTTCATTTCTGTCAGGTGTACACACATGCCCAGGCACACTATAGTCAATCTGGTCGAGAAGGGGTCACTAGCAGCCAGAACAAGTTGTGAGAGCCAATCATGCTTCAGATGCTGCACAGACAGACAGAGGAACCTATCCCTGCCTGACCTCTGCAAATCTCATGGTTGATGAGATCATAGCAGGGCCAGAACACACAGCCAGCACAAATGCAAGATAACCATTTTGGTTCTGACTTTCAGAGAGTGAGGAAGGAATGTTTTGTCAGGTTTAGGATTCCAAAGGATAAATAACAGTTTGGTCGTGGCTGTGGTAGGACTGAAAAGAAGAGAAGAAAACAAAGCATAGCAGTTTGGTAAGTGGCTACTGGCAATAGCTGTGTCTAGGACAAAGGAGGGTTTTAAAGAAAAAAAACACAGACATCTTCAAGCCTGACTTTCATCCATTACGAAGGGTCATGTGGCTGTGGATTTTTGCCATGTTAAATCAAAGCACAACAAAGAAAGATTCAAGTTGGTTTTATATCAGAAAGTGGTTTTGCCTTTCTTATTGCTGTGGAATCTGACACACATCTATGAATTTGACAAGTTTAGGCAAAGCAGGAAGTGCTTTTGCACTTTGATTTAACACAGAGCCATTAGTAGAAAGAAAGGTTATTGTATCAAATTCTATGTATTCCATTGCAGAACCAGAAGATACAGAACAATTTTTTTTACTACAATCTTCTTCATCTATTGTCTGTGACAGCAGCTTTGAAGGTGGAAGGGTACCTTACTATCTATTCCATCATAGAATAATAAAACTAACAGATATATAAATATGTAAATAAAACCTAGAAGATAAGCAGTTCCTGGTTCCAAAAGCTGGGAATCCCATTCGAGCAGTAGCTGGACAATCTCCCTCTTCCCCCAGTCCTTTCAAGAGTATCTGCAGGCAGGCAGTATAACTGGGTAGTGCAGACACAATCATAGTATTTGAGGCAATCTATTTGGGGTGATGGTACTCCAGAGTGGCACATGTTTGTAAGGCAGAATCAAACAGGAAGTCTCTGGTTCCAAAAGCTGGAAATCAGTCTCATTGGAGCATTAGCTCCCTCTACGTAACGCCGCTTTGACCCGGTGAAAAGCGGGATATAAATACAGCTAAATAAATAAATAAAATAAATAAATAAAATTAGCTGGGCAAACACATCCCCTCCCTTGCTTCTTTGAAAGATGTCAGTGGGCATGCAGCCTAAATGCGCAGTACCGGGTCTAGCCAAGCCAGGTTTGGGATCTCAAACATAGTATCTGAGACAGCACACTTGGAGATGGTACTCCAGGGCAGCACAGGTCTACAGGGCACTACAAAACAGGCAGTCCCTGGTTCTAAGAGTTAGGAATCCAGTCCCAACAGTGCATTAGATAGGCAAACATACCCCTCCTTCCCCTAGTCTTTTGAAGTGTCAGTTGGCACACAATCAAGCTGGAATAATCTTTGAGAAGGATACATATGGGGAATTAAATGGTTGCAGAAGGAAGGAAGAAAGGATGAGAGGGGGAGAGAAGTACTGGAATAAGTGTGCAGAAAGAGACAGGGCATTCCTAGGGTATAGTTATGGGCTACTCTAGTCCGCTGCCCAAGCTGAAGAGAGATGTTGTTACGAGGAAAGTAGAAAAGCTGCAATTTTCAATGCAACTGTGAAAGAGCAGGTGTCCAGTGTCATCTCCAGAAAGGGGAAAAGGAAAGCTGGCATAGTGCAGGGTGGGATGGGGGGGGGGGATTTAAGAAGCAGCAGGTTAAGGTAAATCAACCTCACAGCAGGAGCACTGCATTCCCTGATGACAAGTGTGTGGAAATGATCTTGGTAGATACAGAATTGGAGGGATCTATATGGGAGAATTTATATCTGAATTATAAGATATTGAAAGTGTACTGGCTGAAGAGACAGTTGAAGAGGTTGTTTTTAATGAGCCAGTAGGGAGGAGGTAGAAAGTGATCCTGGCAGTGCCAAGGCTAAGAGCACCACACAGATAGAGGGGACAATAGTGGGAAGGCTGTTGCTGTCCTTTCATCCTCTCCTCTGCCCCCAGCTATGGGTCCAGCAGCATGACCAAGAACAGCAGCAACTCTCCCCCCTCCCCCAAGAAAATACAATAAAATATCAACATACATGGAAGTATTTTGATGAACTTGATGACCCGCAATATGCAGAATGCAATTACTGTAGGCAGTACATTAGCATAGGGAAGCTGATGGGTCAAGAGCAGTGGTGTGCTGCATCATTCAGAAACACTATATAATAAAAAATCCCCCAAGGAGCCAAAAAATTCAAAAGAAAAAATCAAAACCCCAAGTTAGGCACAAAGAAAAAAAGAAGAATTTTTTTTTCATAATCAATACCATGTGAGAAAAAATGAAAAAAATCAACCAATTTGGAATTGTCCCCAAAAACATATACGCAAAAAGGACCTCAGCTACCCCCCGCCAATATCAGCAAGAAGGGAGAGCCGGTCGATGGACAAAAATGCCACTACAATTGAACTGGACTCACAAAGACATCAGTGGTCAAAAAAAACTCTATGCAGAGAACCAAATTGGTCATGAAAACACAGCAGGAAACAGCATGACAGTGACAGCAGCTACAATGGCCATAGCAAAAAACACAGCGTGGCAGCAAAAAAGACTTATCTGAAAATCAGCAGGCTGCTAAAAAATGCAGAAGCAGCAGTCCAAATGCAGAATATAAACGCAGCGATCAGAATCAACAGCTGGAGCCCCGACACCAGGTGTTTCACCCGATGGCTTCTTCAGGGAGCTCAGAAAAGTCACATCGCTGTTGATAAGGCAGAAGTAAAAACTCTAACCAACTCCCGGACATTCCACCAGAACAGCTGGCTCGACAATATAAACAGCTCCAACAACCCCACAGCTCACCTGCGGAAGTAACCACAATAACCTATCTTACTGCTCAGGGTACAGAATGGAGGACATTTGAGACAATCACTAAAGAAAAGATAGAATACACCATCTCCTGCCTAAACACCACTACCTCCCCATTAGATCCTTACCCTGTGGAGTGGATAAAGAAAACCAAACTGGACTGAAGCACTGCCCTAGCCCACATAGTGAACGAATCCCTCAAGCAAGGACACATACCAGACAGCCTCAAAACCTCCATCATTCGCCCTACTCTTGAGAAACATAACCTCGACCCCCTTGACCCTGCATCCTTCAGACCAATAGCAAGTCTCCCATCCACTGCCAAAATCATTGAAAAAATTGTCCAACAACAGCTCCAAGACCATCTGGACATAATCAACTCACTGGACCCACAACAACATGGATTCCACCCATCTCATGAGATCGAGACCCTCATTGTATCCCTACTGAACAACCTGATCAAAGGAATACAGCCAAACAGTACAGATATGCTATGGTCTTCCTGGATATATCCGCAGCTTTTGACACCATCTTCCACAGCATCCTCCTACACAGACTACAAGAGATTGGCATTAAGGACATCGTATTACAGTGGTTCCACTCCTACCTGACCAACAGACAACAACTAATCTGCACCAGTATTGCAACCTCCCCCCTCTTCTGACAGCATCAAGGAGTACCCCAAGGATCTACGCTTTCCGCCATGCTCTTCAACATCTACCTTCAGCCCCTCTGCATGATAATACGCTCTCACAACATCAACTATCATATCTATGTGGATAACATTATGCTTTATGGACCTATTACAACCACAAACCCAACAAAACAATCATCTATCCAACTGCTTCACTGATGTCACCAACTGGCTCCAAAAGAACAACCTATCAATCAACCTTAGAAAATCCGAAGCCCTCTTTGTGACCAAGGACCAAACCTTCCTTCTGCCACCTGTCACCCACTAATGTACCCAGAGGCTAAAAGGGCTTGGGCCATTTGATGAGGCAGTATTTTTATGGCTAGAGCTCCTATGAAGGCTTTAGCAAGGCCTTCTGGATCCTGTAGTTTGCACCGTTAGCCAAAGAAGTGTAGTTGAAGCAGAGGGTAAGGTTTAAACTCAGGCTTTATTCCCCGTCCGGGGTAGATTCATAACAATGGAACTTAAAGCAGGTCAGACCCTTCGTCTGATAACACAATTAAAGAAAAATACTTTCAACACAACTTAGCTTTCTTCAGCATTAAACCAGGAAACAAAAAAGTAACAGAAAAAAGTTCCTTTTACTCACGGAACTCTTGCACCTGTTTCTTCTCATAAACAGTTCTGGCTGCCTTTAACATAGAGATGCTATACAATCAGATAATGTGTACGTGCAGTCCATCTCATTTTCCTCTAAGGATTCTCCAAGAGGTTCAATCTGCATCTCCTCTTCATCTGAGTAAACTTCTGGCTCCCAACTGCCGTTAAAGTTATAAGGTTCTTGTCGGGGAGTTAAAACACTCTCCTCCCCCACTATACCAGTGGCCCGTGGGTAACTACCGTATTTCCTGTAGTTGGGTTCCTGAGAACTACAGAGCTCTTGGTACGTGCATAGAAAGTCAGGGTATTGCAAACCTCTCTTATTAGGGTAAATACGCCTACCTTTAGGCACTGCTGTTTCCTGCTCTCTCGGATAAGCACAGCTCTGCTTTGAAGCCCCTTTTCCACGGTGTTTCTCTTACTCATTCAAATGTGCTTCGGGGTAAAAGTTTTCCCTCTCTGCATTTCTGGTGTTAGGTAATTTATATCTTAAAGCCTTGGCTGTTGGACTGCCTTCTCTGCTTGCCTCACAGCAACGCTCCTGGGAATATTGAGAGGCTGTGCACGGCTGTTCCCAACAGCTTCTCTGAGAATCACCAACCTCATGCATTCTGGATAATCCCCTTGGCTCCGTCCTCACAGCTCCACGGACACTGCTCTCAAGCTCAGCAGTTCCTAACGCTTCTCCCGTAGTTCCAACTACAGCCCTTGTAGTTCCTACTACTTCTCTCTCAGTTCCACTTTCTCCTTCAGTTCTCTCTCTACCTCCCGGTAAGTGATTTTTAAGTACGTTCCAATTGGTGTTAGCCTGGGCTCCGCCCCCATGCACGTGCTCTTCATTTTCTAATGAATTCTGTGCTCCCTTTCTGTTCGGGCGTTCCCTAACACCACGTGGCTTTGTTTTCATCTGTTGCTCATAGCAACCTTCCCCCATGTGTGAACCTGAGCTGTCAGTTTCCCTTACATTTTGCTCACAATCCCCTACTTCCATGGGTTCTGATGGCGCTACCTTATGACACACCGCACCTCACCTTGGGAACCACCCAAATACAAGTTCAACCCCATATAAGATACTTGGGAATCGTCATTGACCAAGCATTTACATTTATTATTATTATTATTATTATTATTATTATTACTAAGCATTTATAAAGTGCTGCAACATACGAAGCGCTGTACAAACATAAAAAGAGACAGTCCCTGCCCGTTAGAGCTCACAATCTAGTCAAGACAAAATATGAAATAAATTAGATAATACAAATAACAATTAACAAGACAAGAATAAATGTTTATGGAGAGAGCAAGAAAGGACGAGTTAGGAACAAAAAGTAATAGTGAAGAAATGGGATTTCAATTTGGATTTGAAGATGGCCAGGAAGGAGGCTTGGCGGACACAGACAGGTAGAGAATTCCAGGAAAAGGGTGCAGCCAGTTGAAAGGAGCGAAGTCTAGAATTAGCAGTACAAGTAAAAGGCATAGATAAACGAAGACAATTAGATGAACGGAGTAGGCGAGAGGGGGTGTAGGTAGAGATGAGGGATGAAAGGTAATAAGGGGCAGAAGAATGTATACATTTATAGGTTAGAAGGAGGAGTTTGAACTGGATACAGAAACGGATGGGGAATCAGTGAAGTGACATGAGAAGAGGAGTAATGTGTGAAAAACGAGACTGACGGAAAATCAGACGAGCTGCAGAATGTTGAATAGACTGGAGAGAAAAGAGGTGGTTAGCAGGAAGGCCAGCAAGGAGAAGGTTACAGTAATCAAGGCAGGAGGTGATCAAAGAGTGGACAATCAGTTTAGTAGTGTTATCAGAGAGAAAAGGGTGAATCTTGGAGATATTGTAAAGAAAGAAATGGCATGTTTTAGCAATGTTTTGGATATGTAAAGAGAAGGAGAGAGATGAGTCAAAGATAACACCAAGGTTCCGTGCCGAAGAGACAGGAAGGATAACAGAGTTATCCACAGAGATTGAGAAAGGGGAAGGAGGAGGGGAGGCATTAGGGGGAAAGACAAGGAGTTCAGTTTTGGCCATGTTCAGCTTCAAGCGGCGGTAGGACATCCAGGAAGCAATGTCAGAGAGGCAGGCCGAGATCTTAGCTTGAATTTCAGGAGAGATAACAGGCATAGAGAGGTAGATTTGAGAGTCGTAAGCATAGAGATGATAGTGAAAACCATGGGAAGAGATAAGGGCACCAAGGGATTGGGTATAGAGAGAGAAGAGGAGCGGACCTAAGACAGAACCTTGAAGTACACCCACAGGTAAAAGGGTAGAAGAGGAGGAGGAGCCACCGAAGTACACACTGAAAGAGCGGTGGGAGAGATAGGAGGAGAACCAAGAAAGTACAGAGCCTTTGAAACCGAGTGAAGACAGGGTGATAAGAAGAAGATTGTGGTCAACGGTGTCAAAGGCAGCAGAGAGATCCAGAAGAATGAGGACAGAATAAAAGCCTTTGGACTTAGACAGAAACAAATCATTGGCGACTTTGGTAAGAGCAGTTTCGGTAGAATGTAGGGGACGGAAACCGGATTGTAAAGGATCTAGGAGGGCATGAGAGGAGAGGAAGTCGAGACAGCGGTGGTAGACAGCATGCTCAAGTAATTTAGAAATGAAGGGAAAGAGAGAGATGGGACGATAGTTAGAAGGACAGGAGGGATCGAGTGAGGGTTTCTTGAGGAGGGGTGTGACAATAACATGCTTGAAGTCAGAAGGGAAGGTAGCGGTGGAGAGCGATAGGTTGAGAATATGAGTGATGGAGGGGATGACAGTGGAAGAAATGGAGTTAAGGAGGTGGGTGGGCATAGGATCAGAAGGGCAGGTAGTCAGCTTAGAGGAAGAAAGGAGGAGTGTTGTTTCCTCATCAGCGACCAGAGGGAAGGAAGAAAGGGAAGCAACAGATTGAAAAAAACAGCTAGAACAATATACCTCAAAGCAAAGATGGCACAACGACTACGACCAACCATTGACCCACAAGATTTCAGAAAGTCATGCGGGAGGAGTGGCCTAGTGGTTAGGACAAGATACTTCAGGCCGGAGGGCCGGGGGTTCAAGTCCCACCTGGGGACAGCAATCTCAGGCCGGAGGGACTGGGATTTCTAGTCCTATAGGTACTCCTTGTGGTCTTGGGCAAGCCACTTAACCCTCCATTGCCCATGTTCCCTGTAAGTATTATCGTATGTGTGTCATATTCCCTCGTGTTAAATGTATCTCCCAATTGACCGCTTTGACCCAGTGAAAAGCGGGATATAAATACAGCTAAATGAATAAATAAATCATGCAGGCCATGACGCTCCCCCACCTGGACTACTGCAGTGCAATCTATCATGGACTCCCGGCCACCCACAAAAACTCTCTACAAACTGCTCTCAACACCACCGTAAGGATCATCCAAAGGATCAAGAAACATGATCACATCACCCCAGCCTTGAGAGAGCTTCACATTCTGCCTCTGGAAGCAAGGATTAAATACAAATCTCTGTTACTTATTCACAGAGCCCTCCATCATGTACAGACCTCCCAGCTCTGGACTCTACTCCCTCAGACTACCCACAACAGACCAACCCACCAGGCCACCAATAACACCCTCACTATTCCTCATGAACAAACAAAGTTCAATCAGCAAGCCTGCAACAGGGCATTTGAACTGTATGCGCCCTCCATCTGGAACTCCCTCCCCAATCAGATCCAAAACAACAGAGATCTCCCCACATTCAGGAAACAGCTAAAAGCCCTCCTGTTTCGAGAGTACCTTGGACCTGGGATGGACACCTCTCACTAACTGCCTGCTCCCTGACAATCTCCCAATTCAAGATGAACCTGACCTGCCCTACCAACTGAGAGACTCGCGTTTAAAGTCTAGTACTGTTATACCCTGTCTAGATTGTTAATGTTGCCCCCCCCCCCGGTGCTGGACCCCCCCTCTGTCAAGCTGATTACTGTACCCCCCACCCCTTTATGTTAAACCGCTTTGACCCAGTGAAAAGCGGGATATAAATACAGCTAAATAAATAAATAAAATAAATAATGCTGCTGGTCAATGCAGAGAAATCCACAAAAGAAAAAGAAAGAAGCACCAGAGCAACACAGCCGGCTTGGAAATCCAAAAAACGCCAAGGTGGCTGTGCGTGCAGTATTGCTCCACTGCTTCTTTCTTTCTCTTTTGTGATTTCTTTGCATTGACCAGCAGCATTACTTTTTACTTCTGCCTTATGAACAGCGATGTGACTTTTCTGAGCTCCCTGAAGAAGCCGTCGGGCAAAACACCTGGTGATGGGGCTCCAGCTGTTGATTCTGATCGCTGTGTTTATATTCTGCATTTGGACTGCTGCTTCTGCTTCTGCATTTTTTAGCAGCCTGCTGATTTTCAGATGTCTTTTTTGCTGCCACGCTGTGTTTTTTGCTATGTTTCTAAGGCCATGGTAGCTGTTGTCACTGTCATGCTGTGTTTTCTGCTGTGTTTTTACAACCAATTTGGTTCTCTGCATAGAGGTTTTTTTGACCACTGATGTCTTTGTGAGTCCGGTTCAATTGTAGTGACATTTTTGCATAGGAGTGGAGGAGTAGCCTAATGGTTAGAGCAACTGCCTAGCACCCAGAAAATCAAGGATTCAATTCCCACTGGCACTCCTTGTGACCTTGGGCAAGTCACTTTACTCTCCATTGCCTCGGAAGAAAAGGCTGGCAATCTACTTCTGGTGATACATTGCCACGAAAACCCAGAGGTAGCTGGGTCACTATGAGTCAACACTGACTTGATGGCACAAAAAAAATAGTAAATGATGGCAGATAAAGACCAGTATGGTCCATCAAGTCTACCCAATAAGATAGCAAGAGTAGGTGCACCTGCCACTCCATGCAGGCCACCCCTCCCCCTGTATGTTGAGAAATTAGTTAAGTTTATTTTGATTTTATCCTGTTGCTGGAAAGGGATCCACTGTGTCTGTACCATGCCATTTGGAATTCTGTCACTGTATTTGCCCCCAACACTTCCATCACGAGGGCATTCCAAGCATCCACCACCCTTTCAGTGAAAAAGTATTTCCTGACATTGCCTTTCAATTTACCCCCTTGTAACTTCATGTTATGCCCTCTAGTTTTACAGCTTCCCCATCTTTGGAAGAGGTTTGTTTGCTCATTATTTCTCTTTAAGTATTTAAAGGTCCCTGTCCCTCCTCTCCTCCAGAGTGTACATATTTAGGTCTTCAAGTCTCTTCTCATAAGGCTTCTGACGCAGGCTCCAAATCATTTTGGTCGCCTTCCTCTGAGCAGTTTCGAGTCTTTTTATATCCTTTGCAAGATATGGTCTCCAAAACTGAACACAGTATTCCAAGTGAAGCCTCACCAGTTACTTATACAGTGGCATTAGTACCTCTTCCTTTCTGCTGGTAATTCCTCTTTGTATGCAACCCAACATCTTCCTGGCTTTTGCCACTGCCTTGTTGCACTGTTTTGCCACCTTGAGATCCGCAGAAATAATCACACCAAGGTCCTTCTCCTAGTCCGTGCACACCAACCTCTTGCCCTCTATCGTGTACATTTCCCCTGGATTTCTGCTTCCCAAGTGCATGACACTGCACTTCTTCGCATTAAATCTTAACTGCCAAGCATTAGGCCATTCTTCCAGCTTTTGCAGATTTTTCCTCATGTTATCCACTCCCTCAGGGGAGTCCAATCTCTTGCAAGACTTTTCCATGCAGTCCTTCAGCAATATCACTCACAAATACATTGAACAGTGCCGGGCCCAGGACCGAACATTGGGGCACTCCGCTAATCACCCTCCTTTCATCCGCTCCATTTACCATCACCTTCTGTCATCTGTCAGTCAACCAATTTCTGATCCAGTTCACCACCTTGGGACCCATCCCCAAACTACTGAGCTTATTGATAAGCCTCCTATGAGGAACAGTATCAAAGGCTTTCCAAGTAGATGACATCCATCGTATGCCCCTGATCTAGTTCTCTGGTCACCCAGTCAAAGAACTCAATCAGATTTGTTTGGCAAGATCGTCCTTTGGTAAAACCATGTTGCCTCAGATCATGCAACCTGTTGGTTTTGAGAAAGTCCACTATTCGCTCTTTCAGAAGTGCCTCCATTACTTTTCCCGCCGCCGAGGTAAGGCCCACAGGCCTGTAGTTTGTCACTTCTTCCCTGTCACCACTTTTGTGAAGAGGTACCACATCCGCCCTTCTCCAGTCCTGAGGAACTATTCCTGTTTCCAAGGATTTGTTGAAAACATCTTTTAATGGCCTTGCAAGAACCTCTCTGAGCTCTCTCATATCCTGGGATGTATCCCTTCCGGTCCCATGGCCTTGTCCACTTTCAGTTTTGCAAGTTGTTCTAACACATCATCTTCTGTGAATGGTGTGGTATCTACTTCATTCCCATTTTTATGTTTGGGAGTCACAGATGGTCCTTCTCCAGGATTTTCTTAAGTAAAAACAGAGCAGAAGTATTTGTTTAGCAATTTTGCTTTTTCAATATCACTTTCCACAAATCCGTTCACAGCACTTCTGAGTCCTGCAATTCCATCTCTGATTTTCCTCCTCTCCCGATTATACCTGAAGAAAGTTTTGTTGCCACACTTCACATCTTTAGCCATCTTTTCCTCTGCCTTTGATTTTGCTTTCCTTATTTCTCTTTTTGTCTCTTTTAGTTTGATCCTGTATTCCTTACTGTGTTCCTCTGTTTGCAAACTTTTTAATTTTGTGAAAGCTGTGTTTTTTGCCTTTATTTGAGCTGCCACTTCTTTGGAGAACCAAATAGGTTTCCTTCTCCTCTTGTTTTTATGTACTTTCCTTACATATTTATCTGTTGCCCCTTTTAATGTCACCTTTAGTTTAGCCCATTGCAATTCCACTTCCCTTATCCCCTCCCACCCTGCCAACTTCTCCTTCAGGTACTTGGCCATTTTACTGAAGTCACTGTTTTTGAAGTTTAGGACTTTGAGCTTGCTGTGATTGGACTGCACCTTGGTTTTTATCTCAAACCACACCGTGTGATGATCGCTGCTGCTCACAGGGGCACCCACCCAGACATTCGACACACTATCACTTTTGGTGAGCACTAAATCCAGCATTGAGCTTTCCCTGGTTGGTTCATCGACTGGCTCTCCTTTCTTGCTGATATTGGCGGGGGGTGGCTGAGGTCTTTTTTTCTCTGTATTTGCATATGTTGTGTATATTTTTTTTGGTGACAATTCCAAATTGGTTGATTTTTTCATTTTTTCTCACATGGTATTGATTATGAAAATTTTTTTTCTTTTTTTCTTTGTGCTTAACTTGGGGTTTTGATTTTTTCTTTTGCATCATTCAGAAAAACAGCACCCTTTCTGAATGATGTACCCTCGGTACAAAGGAGGGAATGGTATAGGAAAAATGAAATTTCTTTTCCAAGCAGATATCCTGTCCTCTTCTACCATTCAGCCTCTCCACTTTGGCATGAAGTTCCTAAGAATCTGTGTCTGGGAAGAACCGAACCCTGTGCAGTGGGTGGGACACTACCAGCTTGCTACTATTGATGAATCTCTCTTCAAAGTTCTTTTCATTACTGTTGTGGTCTGGAGGGACCACAAGAAGTGCTTAGAAAACCTCAGTCTAGTAGCTGCATACAAGGGCCAGGCCCAGTTGTTGGTGGAAAGGTCATGACCACCTTTAGGTTTCAGCCTTCCCTTCCCAGGAGAACACCCTGTTTGATCCCTGCAGGGTGGAAGGAAGGGAGAACGAGCTAGAAGGGGAGGGGGAGTTTCCTAGGGCTAAAAAGGCTGAGTTCACTTCCTCTGAGGTGGTTGGGGGAGAGCCACCAGTGAGTGGGCTACAGCTGATAGACAAAGAACAAATGGAGGTGGAACAGATTCCACTGGTTCCCTCTCTTGAAGCTAATGAGCCCATGGACTGTTCCTTAGGTATCAAGTGGGTTGTTATCTCATTACCTTGGGGGAAATCCTAAAGACTGTTTAAGAATATGCCTTTCCCTTTAACTCACCTCCTGGGGAGAGGGGCCAGAAACTGTGGAGGTATTTGTTTAGATTGGGGGACTGTGCTTTTAGGGCCTTTACATGGTGCATCTTCTGATTCTTCTCTACATCCCTCAGCATGTCATTTAAGCAGCCCATGAATGCTTCTTCCACCCTAGGGGGCCTACCTTCATAATTAAAGTTCCTATGCTGGGACTCTTAACTGGTGAGCACAAAACTTAGCTAAATTTGCTTCATTACTGTGGCCTGGGCTCATGCTGCCTCTTCTGTTGCTCTGCTGGTTCTCCTCTGCTGTTTTAGGGCCTTCCAGGCAATCTGGGTGCTGTGTTGGCCCTCCTGGCATAATTTAGGATCTCCCAGGCAATTTAGCCGCTGTGTTTTGCTAGTTCTTCTGATATAATTAAAGTCCTTTGAGGTATTCTGGCTGCTGTGTTGTGCTATATTGTGCTTTGAGGTAATCTGGGTATTGTGATGTTCTGGTCATCCTGGCATAATTTAGGGCCTTGCAGCCTTAAAATCTTTGATGCACACATGCCAAAATCATATAGCTGACTCACTACTGACTACTACTGAGCCTTTGTATATCCCTACAAGACATACACAGTGCTGCACAGACACATGAAAAAGACGGTCCCTGCTCATCAGAGCTTACAATCTGGTCAAAATGGACAACGCAGTAGTTGTAGACATGGTGGCAAGAGGAATGGTAAGGAAACACAAAGGAGATTAAGTGAGTCAAGATCTGAAAGCAGCAGTTGAAGAGGTGAGATTTCAGTCTTGATTTGAAAAGGGTCAGAGAAGATGCCTGACATATAGGGGCATATTTCGCATCAATGACCTTTCGTCTCTTAACTCTTAGCGCCACTTATTTGTACAAAATATTTTTTCAAAAACTTCAAACAGAAACCACACAGAACATAAAAGCTAAGCACTGAAGTTTTTGAAAACATATTTTGTACAAATAAGTGGCGCTAAGAGTTAAGAGACGAAAGGTCATTAATGCAAAATGGCATACAACCAATAGACAAGATAAAAGTCTGAAGAGTGACGCCTGTAAGAGTCTGAGACCTCGCCTATAGATAATTTAAAAGCCACATTTTGTAGAGAAAAGATTCTAAGTATGACTGATTTTTCGTGGTGATTGAAGCAGTATAACATTACGATCTTAGAGATAAAAATAGAGTGTGGATCATCAAAAATAGTCAGATCACTACAAGCCTGACAAGAGAAGGCCACCCACCAAAACTCACAGACCGGGCAAGGAGGGCATTAATCAGAGATGCTACAAAGATACCAAGGATAACACTGAAGGAGCTGCAAAGATCCACAGCAGAGATGGGAGTATCTGTGAATAGGACCACTTTAAGTCATCCACAGAGTGAGGCTTTATGGAAGAATGGCTAGAAAAAAAGCCATTGCTTAAAGAAAGAAATAAGAAAACACATTTGGAATTTGCACAACAGCATGTGGTGGACCCCCTAAACACATGGAAGAAGATTCTCTGGTCAGATGAGATGAAAATTGAACTTTTTGGCCATTATGTGGCATAAACCCAACACTTCCCATCACCCCAAGAACACCATTCCCATAGTGAAACATGGTGGTGGCAGCATCATGATGTGGGGATGATTTTCATCAGCAGGGACAGGAAAACTGGTCAGGATTGAAGGAATGATGGATGGCACTAAATACAGGGCAATTCTTGAGGAAAACCTGTTTCAGTCTGCCAGATATTTGAGACCGGGACGAAGGTTCACCTTCCAGTAGGAGAATAACCCTAAATGTACGGCTAAAGCTGGTTTAAAGGGAAACATTTAAATGTCCTGGAATGGCCAAGTCAAAGCCCAGACCTCAATCCAATTGAGAATCTGTGGCATGACGTGAAGATTGCTGTACACCAACGCAACCCATCTAAATTGAAGAAGTCAGGGCAGTTTTGCCTTGAGGAATGGGCGGAAACCCCAGTGGCTAGATGTGCTAAGCTAATAGAGACATACCCCAAGAGATCTGCAACTGTAATTGCAGCAAAAGGTGGCTCTACAACATATTGACTTTGGGGGGTGAATACATATGCACACTACTGATTTCAGGGGGGGGGTTGTCTTAATTATTGTTTGTGTCACAATAAACAATATTTTGCACGTTCAAAGTCGTAGGCATATTGTGCTAACCCCCAAAACTTGATTTATTTCCAGGTTGTAATGCGACAAAACAGTACAAACACCAAGGGGATGAATACTTTCACAAGGCAAGGTATATATATATATATATTTTATCCCTCCCATCCATTTCTTTATAGACTCCAAGAAAGGACAGTGAAACCTCATTGATCGGAATCTGAGTAATAGCAATGTAAGCCGATTTATGGATATGGGTGATTTTTTTTCCTGCTTTATTTACGTTTTTCTTTCTTTTATTGCAAGTTTCCTCAACTCTTTTTTTCATTTTTATGGGCTAGCTTGGAAAGTATACCAGTATACTTATTGCTGCAATCCTTGTTTGTATTTATCTTTTTATTTTCTTTAATTGCTATACTTTCAATATTACTGGGGGGGGGGGGGGTTGCTTGTTATACAACTGAAATACAAATTTAATTTAAAAAATATATACAGGTGTGTTTAGATTTTGGAGTATTTGGGGCCTTTCCAAGCCAAGTTCAAAGCAAACTTATTTTACTGTAGTTAAAGCATTTGTATGCTGTTCTTTCTATATACTTGTTGTTCAATTGTAAACCGCTATGATTACCTGATATAGCGATATAGAAAACACTCAAATAAATAAATAAAACCCAAAATAAGTTAGATCAATTAAATACAGAGGGTAAATATAAACCATTTTGACTGAAATGATAAAGCGGTATAACAAACCTGTCAAATAAAAATAAATAAATCCTCATATATTAAGTTGCATTAAGTCACATTAACACACATTAATGCAAGTTAAGTGCATAATCAATAGAACCCATTTATCATAAAGCAGCTTCTACTATTTAACATGCATTAAATCACATTAATGCATATTAACACAGAAAAATATATAAGGGCCTAAGTCTGTAGCTAAGAAAATGGAATGTTATTTTCCCAAGAACCTCAGTGGGAAAAAAGTGAGATTTGAAGTCTGGAATCCCTGGCTCTTGGCCTGTTGTCCCTAACCATTAGACCAATTCTTCAGTGTGGGAGAAAGAGAAACAGAGAGCAGAGCTGGTATAGTCTAGAGTTTACCTCATTGCACATATGGACTTTTAACTTCAATGGGGCCGCGGCTCCGATATCGCAAGGAAGCCGCTACCACCGATTAGTAAACATACTCCTTAGATTTCTTAAGAAATGTAATTAGGAAATCAGAACTATAGGTAAATCCTAGGCTACATCAATTATGTCAGGCAAGTCTAGAGTCATCTAGCAATCTAAGATCTGAGTAGGAAGGCAAGAAAGAAGAAGTGAAGACCCAACACTCTATCCAATGCAAAATAAAAGATAGGGGCAATGAAAGCAGCAGCTCCTGACCATTCAAGCATTGTCTCAGAACTGAAAGGGTCATTTTGGGAAAACAGAGTCAGTAGGTGCTCAGGTTAGTGTAACACATTTACAATTAAGATCCTGCAAAATGATTTTGAAAACCTTGTTAATCAGAATAGAAGCAATATGAGGATATTTGATTTAACTAAGGGGCAGATAAATGTTGATGCTGTGAGTCTTTATAGAAGACTTAATATTGCATTTATTATTCAGTATGCCAGATGCTTTGAAATACCTTCACATCTGCTAATTAACACAAAATTTCCAAGACTTACGGTGGTGAGAATGATGAGGCTGCAGGGCAGGGTCCCGGCGGCCGGTGGTAACCGGGTGTGAGGCCCGGCGTGGGGACCCTGCTCGCGGTAGCGCGTGTGGGCGCGTGTTTGAGGGAGGGGGGGGCATTGTTTAAAATCATTGGCTCGCCGGTGAGGGACAGCTCGGCGAGCCAATGAGGGGAGCCGGTTCGGTAGGAGTTGTGGGAGACTGGCATGGTGTCGCTCCTGTTCGTGTTGGGTGGCTGAAGGAGCAGGTCCTTAGCTGGGAGTTTCCAGCGTCATCGTTGGCCCAGTCGGGGATTCGCGGTTGGAGCAGAGTCGCGGTGCACGGAGCGGCACCGCAGGGAGAGGCTTTGGACCCTGTCAGGTTGCAGAGAAGGCTGGTGACGGGCGGTGCCATTCATCTGAGGCGTGTTTCATTTAATTGTATGCCCTCGGGCCCTTGGTTTGTGAATAATTTTAGTTGGGAGGCCGGCAGTTTTTTCCATAATAATAATAACACAGGTACACTAAAAAAATTTTTTTTTAAACTGCCTCTAATGTTTCGATTGATTTTTACGTTTTTTGGTGCGCTGAATCCAAATCTGGTAACCAATTTGCTCCATCACGTACAGATTTTTTGCTACATTGGGTTAGCAGTTTGAGGTGAACGTTTCAGATTGAGTGCGATCGAGATAAAAGTTTCTTGGATGAATTCTTTATACTAATTGTTTAGTAGTTATTCAAATAAGAATAAAGAAAATTGTAACAAGGCAGCACATAAGAATAGAGTAATGTCAACAAAACACACTGTGATGGTAGCAAAATTGTCTGCACTTAAAACAGCCACATACATGTGCACAAACATTGAGCATATAAGAGCGAGGTTAGACACAAAGCAAAGCAAAGAAATGTGCAAAAAATGTTGTACAGGTATGTATGTAAGAATAGAAAACGCAAACCGCACCATTGCAATACATGAAGACAAACACCCGATGGTGTGAAAATAAAATTCTAATAAATGAGATCCGACACTGTGGTAATAACTAGCAAATTTTTATTTCAAAGTTTAGTAAAAACACGATATTTGTCAACACAGTTTAGATTTTAAAGTCATTCTTGGGTCAATCAATCTCCTGGTGGGCCCGTTTCTTCTTCCCCCGAATGCTTCTCTTGGTGCGCTGCTTGGCGTATTTTTCATCTGGGGTTTCCCGCAGCAGCAACCAGCAGAAATCAGCCATCATAGTGGTGTTCCATCTTCCTTGGTACCTTCTCTCTGCGTCCTTGATGTCCTGGTGAAACCTTTCACCTTGTTCTTCACTGTACGCCCCCAGCGCGAGTACTGGATTTAGCCCCCCCGCCTTCCAATTGTCCTGTTAATGTATAAAATGAATACAAAACACTCTAAAATATTATGAGGGAGTGTTTCTAGTTAGTTAACCATTACAACCTCTATTTTGGGCCAAGAAAATAAACTGCAGTCGGCTAAAAAGAAATTATGTGAACATTCCTTATATGGGTAAGAAATCAAATTTTGCAAGAAAACGTGACGTGATGGAACATTTTGGCTATTTTTCCTGGATTCAGCACCCCAAAATCTATAGGAATCAGTTGCAAAACTGGAGGCAGTTTTTTGGTAGTGTACCTGTGTAATTTATTTCTGGAAGGATGCCGCTTCGGCGGGGGCGAAGGGGCAAAGTTAGTGGGGTTGGACAGGGGGGGACGGGTTGCAGGGGGTAGGGGAGGGGGCAGGTATCATTTCCTACTGCGGAGCCTGAAAGGAGCAGTGGTGGGGCTGCAGAGAGCGGCGCGGTGATAAAGGCAGCTCCAGGCATTAGGGGCAGGGGTATTGTGCGTGGTAGGGGGGCCAGAGGTGGAAGGGGGTCGGTGGGGGTCCCAGTCAGTAGGAGGGCAGCTGGCCTATCTAATCGGGGGCGCAGGGGGGACAGGATTGGTGGGGTGCAGCAGTGTGGTGGGAGGAGAGGTAGTCCGTCGCGGGAGCCGGATAATTCTAGGGCTGGGGGGGTTAGTGAGGGGATTTCTGGCGATGTGGAAGGCGGGGGTGCATCACAGGAGAGTGCTAGGGCCGGATTGGAAGGGGCTGGTGTGCAAGGTTGGGGGGGTCAGAGGTTAAGAGGGTTGGGGGGGTTGGGGTTGAGGGGTGGACCCCGCGGTGGCATGGGGCTCATACCGTCGGTTATGGTCCTCCTGTACAGATGGGTTGACCTAGAGGTATGGTAGGGGTTGCGGGGCCCGGTGCTGCGGCATCATCTTTGGATCATTGGCAGGGTGGGGGGCAGGGCTCTTCGGGGGCCACTTGGTTGGCGGCTTGGCAACCGGCCAGTTCCCCTCTTGTTCCCCCCCCCCCTTCTTCTTTTCCTGCTTTTTCTTCACAGGCTACAGCAATGTCGCAGGATGCTGGTGAAAGTGCGGCGGTGCATCGGGTTGTCATCAGTGGAGGGGCTGGAGCAGCACCTGAGGGAAGGCAGTGGCTGCAGGCCAGCATGGCGGATGGCGGTGGGACACAGCAGGTGCATCGGAGGAGTCGGTCGGTGGAGGTCCCATAGGGAGAGGCCCAGGCCGGCGATGAGCCAGTGGCAGGTGAGTTTCCTGTGGGTGGGGGAGAAGGGTCTGAGCAGCTGGGCGTGACGGTGGGGGGTGGTCGGAAGGCAAGGAAGAAGAGAAAGCATTCTAGGAGGTGTTGGCACAGGTCAGAGTCGTCTTCCTCTTCCGTATCTACCTCGTCGTCTTCGTCATTGGGAACCTCGCGTTCGGTACCTGGGGTGGGTCAGGCGCATGCTGCTCCTTCTCATGGGTTGGTCAAGCCTACGTTGGTATCATTCGCGGAGCTGTGGGAGGGGGTGTCCAGGAGTTTACGCTGGAAGATTTTGAAGAGGCGATATATTGACATTTTCAGACTGCTGGAAGGTAGGAAGCACTTGGGCGAGAGTAGAAAGAAGAGAAAGGAGGATGAGAGGGAGGGACGGCTAAAGAAGGTGTCGTGTAATGTCGTAAATTGGGTCAGAGCCTGTCTGTGGTTGGCGAGTGTATGGGGCCATCAGTCTCCGAAGGATTATGGAATGTTGTTGGCGTATGCGGACTCCATTTTGGAAGCGGCGCAGATGCATGAAGGCTTCGCCTGGTTGAACTATGATGAGAAGTTTAGGGACAAGATGGAGGAGAGTAGGTGGTTGACCTGGGGCACCCAGGATATTAATTTATGGCTGACCCAAATGTCGGTCCGTGTGGGGGCTAGTGGGGGTACTGGGGCGAGAGCTTTGGTCGGTAGTGGTTTGGGATCGGGTCGGCCCTTTCGTGCGGCGGAGGGTAATCCCCCGCAGAAAGTTCGGGTCGGGGGATTGGGGGACATCTGTTGGCGTTTCAACAGGTCCGTGTGCCCTTTTCCGGACTGTAAATTCCATCATGCCTGCTCGTCCTGTGGGGGCGGACATTCAGCCAGTAAATGTGTTAAAAAAGGTGGTGCAGGCTCCCTCCCATCCGCTGCCAAGTAATTTGGATGTATGGAGTATGGCCCCTACTCCGATTCGGAGGGAGATTTTGGAGGAATGGTTGCGGGGGTACCCACGGGGGCAGGATAGGGTTGTGTTGGAGCGTGGGTTCCAGATCAGTTTCCGAATACCAGTGCATGGGACTTTGTCGTGTATACCTGCGCGCAACTCGCCTTCAGTAAGGCGTTTGGGGCTGGTAATCCGTGACAAGTTGGCGGTTGAGCTATGTTTGGGTAGAATTGCGGGTCCTTTTGCTGAGCAACCTTTGGAGAACCTTGTGGTTTCACCGCTCGGGGTAGTTCCGAAGAAGGAGCCGGGGAAGTTTCGACTGATCCATAACTTGTCATTTCCAATTCGTGATTCGGTCAATGATCATATCCCGAGAGAGTTGTGTGCGGTTCATTACACTTCCTTTGATGAGGCAGGTAAGTTGGTTAGACAGTGTGGCCCAGGAGCCTTAATGGCGAAGGTAGATGTGGAGGCGGCGTTTAGGTTGCTGCCTGTTCATCCCGCGGATTTTTATCTGTTGGGTTTCTGCTTCGACAATATGTTCTATGTTGATAAGTGCATGCCTATGGGGTGTTCTGTCTCTTGTTCTTATTTTGAGACGTTTAGTTCCTTTTTGCATTGGAAATTGGTCCAGAGGGTCGGCTGCGGTAATGCCGTGCATTATCTGGACGATTTTTTCTTTGTGGGGGCGGTGCATTCGGCAGAGTGTCAACGGTTGTTATGTGGTTTTGTGGATATGGCTAGTGATTGCGGGCTTCCATTGGCTGTTGGAAAAACGGAAGGCCCGGCTACGTGTATTACCTTTTTGGGGGTGGAATTGGATTCTGTGGAAATGGTGGCTTGTCTTCCGTGGGACAAAGTGGTGCAGTTGCGCGTCTTAGTAGCTAATGGGTTGGCGTCCACTAAGTTATTGTTGAGGAAATTGCAGGTTTTGATTGGCTCTTTGAATTTCGCATGCCGGGTCATACCAATGGGCCGTGTTTTTCTGCGATCTTTAGCTGCGGCTACAGTGGGGGTTAGAAAGCCGCATCATCGGATCAGAATGTCCAAGGTCATGAAGGCTGACCTGCGTGTCTGGGATGAGTTTTTGGCGGGTTTTGGTGGGACATCGGTTCTGATGGAAGCGGAGATCTCTAGTGCAGATTTGCAGTTGTATACGGATGTGGCGGGTAGTGCTGGACTGGGTATTTATTTTGGAGGGGAATGTTGTGCGGCCAGTTGGCCTCAGGCGTGGCACTCAGCACGTCTAACTAGTAACATCACGTTTTTGGAACTGTTTCCGTTATTGGTTGTCTTGCATTTGTGGCCGGACAAGCTGCGGAACCGTAGAGTAGTTTGGTGGTGCGACAACGAGGCTGTGGTTGCTGTAATTAATTGATATATGCCACGGTACGCACAGGTGGCTGGGTTGATGAGGGACATCATTTTGATTTGTTTGCGTTTGAATGTGTGTGTGAAGGCTCGGCATATTCCGGGTTGCATTAATAGAATTGCTGATGCTCTTTCTCGTTCCAAGTGGGAGTTGTTCTGGACCTTGGCACCAGAAACAGAAGTCGAAGGGTTGGTGGTTCCGGAGAACTTATGGCAGATTGGTCAGCAGAATTGATACTGTTGTTGAGGAATTCAGTGGCGCCTTCGACGTGGTCAGCGTATCAGAGGGGATTCGACGTCGTGGTGGAATATTTGCAGTCGCGGGGTTGGCAGCCGGGGATGTATGCGGATTCATTATTGGGGCATTATATAGTGCAAACAAAGCGAGAGGGAGCTTCCAGGGCGGTGGTACGGAGTCAGTTGGCTGGCTTCACCTTTTTCGCTAGAGCAGCGGGTTGGGATCACTCAGGCCTTGGGTTCTTGTCTCGGAAATTGTTGCATGGCTGGGAGCGAGCTTGCCCGGCTCCTCGGGATTCGAGGTTGCCAGTTACGCATGAATTGTTGATGCGGCTTTGCGCGGCCTTGCCGAGCGTGGATCTGTCACGTTACGAGGCGGTCTTGTTCAAGACAGTTTTTTGTGTGGCTTTCTTTGGAGCCTTTCGGATAGGGGAGTTGGTAGTGAGCTCCAGTCGGGATAATGCTGCCGGTGGCCTGTTGTGCGGCCATGTGCAAGTTCGGGAGGGGCAGCTCTTGGTTAGGTTGGCGAGGTCTAAGACAGACCAGTTGGGAAAGGGGTTGTGGGTGGTTTTAAACGAGGTTGTGTCGTTGCCCACGTGCCCGGTATCAGCCGTGAGGGGCTACATGTTGGAGCGCCAGTCAGCGGGCCGGCTGTTTTTCCAGCATGGGGATTCTCGTGGGGTAACACGCTTCCAGGTAGCGGCCGTGCTGCGGCTGGTGTTGCAGCATCTGGGCCTGGATTCGCAGTGCATTGCACCGCATTCATTTCATATTGGAGCGGCCACCAGTGCGGCAGCGGCTGGGCTATCTGAGGCTGAGATTCAGAGCATTGGCAGATGGAGATCGCGGGCCTTTAAGGGTTATGTGCGGTTATAGGGGAGTTCGGTTCGGATGCCTGACTTTTCTTTTCTTTTCCAGATCCCGTGCGGCGCCAGATTGAATGCTGGATGATTGGGCATTCATTCGTGCACTGGGCGGGACTGCAGGCTGCCGAACGACCCTTGGGGAGTAATTTGGGCCTTGACCCGGATGTGGTGTCCGTCGAATGGCTGGGTGAGCGTGGTCTTCAATGGCCACAGCTATTACCTTTGCTTCGGCATCATCACCGGGTGAGGAGAGAGCCATCAACGATTCTACTGCACTTAGGGGGTAATGATTTGACCGGCTGGACCTGCAAGCAGTTAATCCGAGCAGCTAAGAGGGACCTGGCTGAAGTTATTCAGATGTATCCGGAGGTTATTTTGTTGTGGTCTGATATCATTCCGAGGCCTTCCTGCCAGCAGCAGCGGCGCTGGTCGCGTGGGCTAGCAAAAATCAATTGTCAGATTGGGCGGTGGGTTTGTGACCATGGGAGATATCAGGTCTTGCACTCTTGGGTTGATGTCACTTGTGCAGGCTTATACCGGCTGGATGGGGTGCACTTATCCCCGGTGGGAATTGATTTGCTGCTCAATGACTGGCAGGAGGCCTTAGAGTGGGTCATGCAGTGGGAGGCTAAATGGTCACAGCTTGGGATTTGGGGGGCGGCGTAGGGGTGCGAGCTACTCCTATGCCGGGTGGCGGGATCCTGGAGGTTTCCGGGGTCCGGAGCCTTTAACTGGAATTGGGGCGGGGGCGGGTGCCCCCAACCCGGATGACCCTTTGCCGGTCTTTGCTAGTGATATGGCGAGGCCGGGGAAAAGGGGGGCTGGCATTTGCCGCTGGCTCGGCCGCGGTGGGAGTGGAACGAGATCATCTTGCTAGTGGTATGGCGGGTGATGGCTCGTTCTGCTCATTGGGTTATTATTAAGGAATTTGTGTTACAAGAATTGTTTGGAATTTTCCTAATTGTTAATAAAGCTGCGACCATATAAGCCCAATGAAAATGTGTGGTGTGTTTGTATTGGGTGGTTGGGGGATATAGGAGGTTGGGGGGGATGTATAGGTTAAAGGAATGGGGGGAGGGGGTGTACGAGCGGGTTAGCGCCGGGTCCGAATTGCCTCGGTTATGATGAGGCTGCAGGGCAGGGTCCCGGCGGCCGGTGGTAACCGGGCGTGAGGCCTGGCGCGGGGACCCTGCTTGCGGCGGCCCGTGTGGGCGCGTATTCGAGGGAGGGGGGGGCATTGTTTAAAATCATTGGCTCACCGGTGAGGGACAGCTCGGCGAGCCAATGAGG
Organism: Ichthyophis bannanicus; assembly: GCA_033557465.1. Classification (NCBI taxonomy): domain Eukaryota; kingdom Metazoa; phylum Chordata; class Amphibia; order Gymnophiona; family Ichthyophiidae; genus Ichthyophis; species Ichthyophis bannanicus. The sequence continues at coordinate 1,545,488,434 of CM066031.1, forward strand.
GGAGTCGGTTCGGTAGGAGTTATGGGAGACTGGCGTGGTGTCGCTCCTGTTCGTGTTGGGTGGCTGAAGGAGCAGGTCCTTTGCTGCCCACCCTCCTGCCCTGTAGTTCGGTGCGGAGGGGGGTTATTTGTTTCAGGGTTGTCGCAGTGGGGGGGGGGGCGGGATCCCGGAGGTTTCCGGGGTCCGGAGCCTTTAACTGGAATTGGGGCGGGGCGGGTGCCCCCAACCCGGATGACCCCTTGCCAGTCTTTGCTACTGATATGGCAAGGCCAGGGAAAAGGGGGGCTGGCATTTGCCGCTGGCTCGGCCGTGGTGGGAGTGGAACGAGGTCATCTTGCTAGTGGTATGGCGGCTGATGGCTCGTTCCGCTCGTTGGGTTATTATTAAGGAATTTGTGTTACAAGAATTGTTTGGAATTTTCCTAATTGTTAATAAAGCTGTGACCATATAAGCCCAATGAAAATGTGTGGTGTGTTTGTATTGGGTGGTTGGAGATATAGGAGGTGGGGGGGGGATGTATAGGTTAAAGGAATGGGGGGAGGGGGTGTACGAGCGGGTTAGCACCGGGTCCAAATTGCCTCGGTTATAGTGTGTTATCCATAAGTACTGTACTTGCAATTCTCTCAATGGCTGAACTCAAACCTCCTATTAATTATAATGGTCAGAAAATTCTGGTTGTGCCGGACTCCATGGTACGATCGCACCTTGAATATTGTGTGCAATTCTGGTCGCCATATCTTAAAAAGGATATAGTGTTATTAGAAAAGGTACAGAGAAGAGCCACCAAAATGGTAAAGGGGATGGAAGGCTACTCCTATGAAGAGAGGCTACAAAGGTTAGGGCTCTTCAACCTGGAAAAGAGACGGCTGAGGGGAGATATGATAGAGGTCTATAAATTAATGAATGGAGTGGATCGAGTAAACGTAGATCAATTGTTTACGCTATCAGAATATAGAAAGACTAGGGGACATGCAATGAAGCTACAGGGTAAACTATTTAAGACAAATAAGAGAAAATATTTTTTCACTCAACGTGTAATCAAACTCTGGAATTTGTTACCGGAGGATGTAGTAAGAGCTGTTAGTATAGCTGGGTTTAAAAAAGGTTTGGACAAGTTCCTGGAGGAAAGGTCCATAAACCATTATTAAAAAGGGACCCAGGATATCAATGCTTGACCCAATACAAGCATTGTGGAGCCTGTGTCTTTTGGGGATACTGCTAGGTACGTATGACCTAGATTGGCCACTGTTGGAAACAGGATACTGGGCTTGATGGACCTTGGTCTGACCCAGTATGGCATATCTTATGTTCTTATGTTCTTATGATGAACACTTACACTGAAAAGAGAAAGTGCTTTCTCAATATGCTGCAAAGTATGGTCCTCTGTATCCAATGACTGTGAAAGGCAAGGAACCTGAACATTTTCTGCAGCAGGTGAGCTGCTAGCTTATACTGAATTAGAACGAAAAGCACAGCATAGGTCTTCAACTGAATCACTGTAGCCAAGGATTGGTTTAAGGCAGTGGTTCTCAACCTAGTCCTCCGGTTCTCTCTAGGCCAGTTGGGTTTTCAGGATATCTACAATGAGGGTCATTTTAGAAGCCCTATTCATAGTTTGGACGACCAAAATCAGACAGAGACATCCAAAGCACAGAGACTGTCTCCAGAGCCATTTTAGGAGCTGGCTCTGGGGACGTCCGAATCTGAATGGGGCATGGAGGAAACGTAGCCAGAGAGTTTCTGGGAACCTGGAGGCACGGTTAGAGTCATCCCAGGGACCAGGACATCCCTGCCTGATCACAGGAATATCCGGCATCAGGTCTAACTTTAGTCCCACTCTGAGACATGAATAGCCACGAACAAGCATCTGAAAAGTGCTTATTTTAGCTGAAAAACATCCAGGCGGTGTAGAGAAGAAAGCACTCTCTCATCCCCAGAATTCAACACAATTTCAACTATAGCAGCAACAAGACTTGAAGCCTGGCTGTCCTGTTCTTAACCCGCTACTCTATTAGGCCATCATAGACACTTGGTTTCTGAAATGCAGTCCTGGGGATGTTTAAGTAGACACCCCTGCAGACAGTCCTATCAGGCATATCCAGATTTGTGAAATCATGTTTGCACCCGGACGTGCCTCCATTTTTTTTTTTTCAGAGATTCTGGCTTAGACGTCCCAGATTGCACTTGGACAGATTTTCTAAAATTCTCCTCAATGAGTATGCATGATGTACATTTGCATGTACCATCTCCATTGTATGCAGATCTATCACATGCATATCCATTGTGATATCCTGAAAACCTGATTGGTTAGTGGGTACCTGAGGATGGGGATGAGAACCACTATTTTATGGTTTCAGTATTGATGCATTACTATTGGTATCAATTAACAGCAATACCAGAGTATATTTATTTAGCAAGGTTTTTATATCGCTTTATCATTTAGTCAAAACAGTTTATTTATTTATTTAACACACTTTATATACCACCTTAGGGCCAAGGTGGTTTACAAGGAGCAATTAATAATCTCAAATGAGAAACAGTTACATAGAGCAAAAGGGGATAGAACCAAACAGCTTACATTGTAACTTAAACTTGGTAATGTACATTGACAACTTGGATTCTTTTGCAGCAATGCAGGGTTAAGTGACTTGCCCAAGGACACAAAGAGTGCTTGTGGGACTCAAACCCTACACGCTTGGGTTTTAAGTCAGTGATCTAACCATTAGGCTACTCCTCCACTCTAACATGGTTGGGGGGAGGGTGAGATATATATGAAAATGGATTGAATGGGACAACCCTAGTTTTACTCTTAGTATTGTGAGGCATTTGCTGACTTGCTACCATGTTTTCTGCTTTACTGTATATATTGCAGTGAGATTGGCATTGAGTAATGCCGGTGGTATGCACGTGAAGCTAGTCCTAAGCTGCGGGTGACTTAAACGTCAATAGATACACAGATACTGTGAAAATGCTCCAAGTGGCAAGTAGTTCAAATACATATACAATGGTAAAGAAGTGTGTTGTTATGTAGTAACATTAATATGTTTGTACATTTATGAGCTTGGCAAGGAGCATAGCCATATTAAATATTTTTGATTTCATACCCAGGGCAACTTTATTTAATATGAAATTTTTGAGGTGAATCTGTCAAGGTTTATTACAGTAGGTTCCTCTCTGGATTAGATGAGTTGTCATCTGGGACCTACAGTTCCCCTTTGTTTGCTTGTATGGGATTTTTGGTTCCCTGCCTGTTTTTAGTTGTATTGTTCTGTTCTTGGGAGGATGCATTACCTTGGTCATTTTTCAAGCTAACTTTTTTTCTTTTATACCTGTGTGTAATAGGCTTGATTAAACTCTGTTTTGATGCTGCTATAATTTATGGGTGCCATGGTGAATAAACCAGATGACATTAAAATTCTCTCTTTAAATGTCAATGGCATTAACCATCTGATTAAATGAAAAATCTTATATTGCATTAAAAAGGGATGTAGTTGTGCTGCAAGACACTCACTTACCACTCCCAGAAAACAATAAAGGGAGAGAGGGAGAGAGTCAAAGGCTTGTATATGTTGAGCAGCGGCTGGAGGACTTTTGCTAAAGTGAACAGTTAGCAGGGGTTTAGGCGCATGGTAATCACATACTCTAGCCCATATTAACCATTAGGACGGGAACAGGGCAGTTACTGCACGCTTATTTGCATGCCAACTGTGATGCCTGTATCAGGGTGGTGAAGGGGAGGGTTGGGGCAAAGATTGGGCATGGTGAGCACATTGCAGTGAGCATGGGGGCAATCACTGCACACTGTCACTGTTGCAATTAGCGCAGGTGCAATTATCCACACCGCAGTAGGTGGAGTTTAGTGTGCTTGCGGTAATAGCACTTCACGTTAGGGTATGGTGCCGTGATTTAACTGCTGGGAACATGCTATCCATGTCCCCCTGATGGTGAACGCAGAGGCTTGCACTTAACGTATGTACATTTTCACACTATTCGGGTGTTAGGTTAAAAAACGTAGCACACTTTAGAAAAAGTGCCCTATGGGGGGCGGAGCCTGATGTCCAGCGGGATGGTCGCATAACGCTGAGGCTCCCGAGAGGCCTACTCAGAATCCTGAATTAACACCGTACATACTTGGAACTTCTACTCTGCTCTTGCCGGGGCACATTGGTGAGATGGCGGGGACCAAACCTACGCGCCTGGAATTTGGATCTCCAGCGGCTTCTCACGGCAAATGTTCCAAAACTGAACCTCCGTCCCCGCAGAAGGGGCTGGCCTTGCGCGAGGGCCCCGAAATGCAGCAGGAAATCCTCGCAGAGATTAGAGGGGTCAAAGACCTCGTGCAGTCAAACGGTGAAGCACTCCGAGCGCTGCGGGAAGATTTGGGTGTGCTGCAAAGCAAGCTAGAAGGGCTTTCTTCGTGTCAGGACAAAATGGAGAGCATATTGGACTCCCATGCGGCCCGGTTGTCCAAACTCGACAAAGTTGAACGCCAGGTGCGGGCCTTGCAGAAAGAAGTGGAAGATGGCAATAATAGAGCGCGCCGCAACAATATACGACTCGTGGGCATACCGGAGGGAGCGGAATCGGGAGACATGAAAGAGTTTTTATGCAAAATCCTCCCTTCCCTGCTCCAAATCACCTTTGCCAAAGATTTGGAGATCGATCGCGCTCATCGTGTACCCACAAGCATAACGCTCAACAGGAAGACCCCGCGGCCTATCATTTTTCGACTTTTGAGATATCAACACGTCGAGCAAATTCTAAATGCCTCTCGGGCAAAGGGCCATATGGAGTTTGAGAGCCACAAGATCTCCTTCTATCCCGACTTGGCTAAACCCACGGTCGACCGCCGAAAGCGCTTTCTGGAATTCCGGCCAAGGCTTCAACAACTACAAGCACGCTATGGCCTGATGTAACCGGCCAAGCTCCGAGTTACGCTTCACAATCAGACAAGAACATTTGAGGACCCTGATCTACTGGCGGAGTTTTTGGATTCCAAAGAAGCCGACTTGATGCGCTGACTTCCAGAATATTCCTGCAAGTGTTCTCATATCCGCTGTACCTGCCATATTGGATCTGCCGCAGCCCAGCAATGAGTCTGGCGAGGGCAGTTTGTTGCCTTACTCTTGATGATATCTGTGACCCGTCTCCATCTACCCACAGTAGCCTCGATGAGTATCAGAGACAGTGTTAATTATGGACTCTGGTGTTTCTTTTCTTTTTTTTTCATGTCTTTCATTCCTCTCTAGGGCCTCCTCCCGCAGACATATGGTCGCCATATTCTTTGGGGGTTTTGCTTCTTCTCTAAGATACTTTGGTACATACTTTTCAATATGGGGTGTATTAGCCAGAATACTCGGTGATTATGTCATTGTTGCACAGATTCTGATTATGTTGTTTGTTTTCAAGCGCCCTTACCTAAAATGTCTATTACTGATTGATGGCACCATGTAAGATTTTCTCATTGAACGTAAAAGGAATCAATAATCCGATAAAACGGAAGAAAATCCTAAGCTACCTAAGTCAGGAAGCTGCGGATCTGATTTTTCTCCAAGACACGCATTTAAATTCGAAGGAAACTCTTAAACTCAATATTAAACCTTACATGGTGGCCGCCTATTCCCCAGCCGTTTCTAAGAAATGTGGGGTTGCCATACTGGTTAGGAAATCTTTGCATGCTACTATTATTGCGACTAGCTCAGATACAGAAGGTAGATGGTCCAGAGTTCACCTCAAGATAGGTAGCCTTGAAGTTACATGTATATGCCTTTACGCTCCTAATGTGGATGACCCTGCCTTTTTTGCTACCATTGCTCAGGTTGCGCAGGCCTCTGCTAATACTTCATTGATAATTGGGGGGAATTTCAATCTAGTCCTTGATCCCCTGATTGACAAACAGCCGCCTAGGACAAGTGGTCCCCCCAAGAGTCACACCACGCTTACCTCCCTGATCAAAGATCTTGCTTTAGTTGATCTATGGAGGTTATTACACCCCAATGAGCTTGACTTCACCTTCTTCTCTTCCCCTCATAAATCCCAGTCTCGCATAGACTTCTTTCTAATATCAAAACTGTTAGTTCCTCAGGTGGACACTGCAAGGATTCACTCCCAACATATTTCAGATCATGCTGCCATTTCCTTTCAATTACACACTACTGCACCCCAGGGGAAGTCGGGGGCCTGGTTCTTTGATAGAGCCCTGTTAACTCAACCAGAGTTCCAGTTAGAAATTCGAGCAGCCATACAGGATTACTTCCATTTTAACTCACCCCAGGATACTGCGAATTGGGCTTGGTGGGAGGGCTTCAAAGCGGCCATTCGAGCAACGATCACTAGCTATCAAATCCGCCTGCGGAAACAACGCAAACAGCAGCTACTCATACTCGACCAACAAATAAAAGCAGGCGAACGAGTTCTCACTTCACGTACTGATCCATGTGTATTAATTCGCTTACAGCGTCTTCGTTTTCAATATAATTCACTCCTCTCAACTGCAGCTTCTAAGAGTATAGAGCTTCAGCGAGGGACATATTATCGTGAAAGTAACCGAGCCGGTCGCCTCCTAGCCAACGCCTTGAAAGGTCAAAAAGAAGCCAAACGCGTAGCGGCCCTTCGAGCTCCACAGGGAGGGGGCATAGTGACCACAGACTCCGACATTGTAGAGCTCTTTCGGGATTTCTATACCCGCCTATATCAATCTGAATGTGAGTTCTCGTCAGAGACATTCGAGCGATTGCTTTCTGGCATTCAGCGGCCGACCCTCTCTGACGATGATAGGGATGCGATGGATGAACCCTTTTCTACTTCAGAGATCCAATCTGCCCTAAAACGAACAGCCTCGGGCCGTGCCGCAGGGCCCGATGGTCTCCCGACCGAATTCTACAGAACGTTCAGTGCAGATTTAGTTCCTTATTTAAAACTCTATTTTACTGCCCTTGCGGTAGATACATCCTCTTTGGGATCCTTTTCTGCAGCTAATGTGGTAGTATTTGAGAAAGAAGGCAGAGACCCGCTATTAACCGCCAACTACCGTCCAATCTCCCTACTTAATGCCGATTATAAGATCTTCGCAACGATCTTGGCCACCCGGCTATCTGACAGGATGGCTACCCTAATTCACCCCGACCAATGCGGTTTTATACCCGGCAGATCAACTGCCGACAATGCTCGGACCTTGTGCCATGTGCTATCCAGTGCTGCCAATCTAGATCATCCATGGGTGGGTCTTTCCCTGGATGCCGAAAAAGCCTTTGACCGCCTAGAATGGCCCTTCTTATTTGCAGTTCTCCGATGGTATGGCTTTGGGGAGGGCTTCCTTCGATATCTCCAAGTCATGTATACTCAACCTGTTGCCAGTATTTGTGTAAATGCCATCAAGTCTCAGCCATTTGATCTCCAAAGAGGCACGCGTCAAGGTTGCCCCCTATCACCAATGCTCTTTGATCTAGCTCTTGAACCTCTAGCCCTCCTTATTAGACAGTCCGCACGTATTCGAGGTGTCCCCTTCAGTCATAGGGAGATTAAACTCTCTGCATATGCAGATGACCTTATGCTTTTCGTATCCCTCGATTCGGTTCCAGCTGTCTTGGATCTGATTGACGGATACTCACAATTATCGGGCTATAAAATTAACTGGACCAAATCTGTAGCATTCCCACTGAACCGCTGGGTACATGAGGCAGACATGCAGGCCTTTCCCTTCCTTTGGCAATCTCGCATGGTGAAGTATCTCGGGGTCCATTATTGTTCTCCTTTAGAAGACACTATCAGTTTTAATGCCAAAGAGGTAGTCTCCAAAGTCCGTGAGCTCACGAATCGTTGGTCTCCCTTATCTCTTACATGGTGGGGCCGCTTAGAAACTGTGAAAATGATGATAGTCCCCAAAGTGAACTACATTTTAGAAATGCTGCCATGCTTACTCCCGCTACATACTTATAAAGATCTTGAGGGCCTTCTCGTCCGTTATCTCTGGCAGGGCAAGCCACCAAGGATAGCTAAACAAAAACTACAGTCTGCAAAGGAAAGAGGGGGTACCAGATTTCCTGATTTTCTTAGATATCATCAAGCCTTCCTACTTAAGCAAGGTGCCCGATGGCTAGATGCCTCAACAGACAGCAGACCAGTTTGGCTAGACATAGAAGAGGAGCTTAGCAGTCCAATTCCGTTGACCCATCTCCCCGGTATGTCCTATCAAGTAGACACCCGCCATCCACCAATGATTGTTGATACTCTTGCAGCCTTTAACACTCTCATTCTATCACTGGGCCCGAACGTATGTCCTCAGGACGGACTCCCGCTATGGAATAACCCCAGAATTCAAGTCCTAAATAGAACGATAGCATGGAAACCTTGGTGCTCAAGGGGGATCTGGACACCCCAACAGCTCTTCTCTGCAGCTCGTTGGAAAACCTTTTCTGATTTACAAAAGGAATTTGCGTTACCAGAGAAACACTACTTTCAATTGATGCAGCTTCAACACTGCCTCAAAGTGCTCGAATCATGCCGCCCTCTGCCCCTACTGAGGATGGGCTATTAGAGATAGTTCACTCTATTAGTAGTACACATGGGGTAGCCTCTAACTTTTATAAAATATTATGTCAGGGTACAGACATGGCCACTTTTAGAGCCCAACAAGCCTGGGAGTGCGAATTGCAAACCACTTTAACCCCTGTGCAATGGAGCGTTTTCTGGAGCAAAGTAGTGCGGGTTTCCCGGTCTGCCTCTGTTACCCAAACTCTCTTCTTTTTTGCACACAGATGCTTTTATACCCCAGAAAAAATAGCCAAATGGAACACAACTGCTGGGGACCAGTGCTGGTCTTGCCATACTGCTGTGGGAACCTTCGCTCATGTTATTTATGAATGTCCTCAACTACAGGTTTATTGGGGGCGGGTCTGGGGTCGTATTCAATTTATCTTACACCTTCACGAGCCTCTCTCTTGGAAGATCATGGGACTCCGCTCTGTGGCGGAGGTCCCCTCTCTTCCTAAGAAGGGTCGCTTTCTCCTTGATTTCATGTTGGGTATAGCCATATGCTTAATTACGAGGAATTGGAAGGATAGCTCTCGACTTACTGTCAATGAATGGTGGAACCTCGTCTGCTTATATAGTAAATATGAGCAGTTACCTCGGAGAGCTATTCCCCATGCCCAAACTCACTCTCGCTTGTCTAAATGGCAGATGCTTAATGATTATGTACAATCTGCTCACTGTTCCAACATGCCTGTATAATGTGCACCCATCATGTTTCAGATCACCGTTAGGTTTTGTAACACAATAATGTAAGTACACGCCCGTTTCGGGAATGATTAGTTTTCTAGAGAAGAAGCAGGGGGGAGGGGGGTGGCAGGGGTTTACTTTGGTGTATGTATTACACTTTATGTATCTGTCTTTTAGCTGTATGTCTTCCTTTTCCTTTGTTGTTATAAAATGAAAATAAAGAATTAAAAAAAAAAAAAAGAAAAAGTGCCCTATAAATGCCTTATCTATGAAATTTCTTCAGGGTCACTCAGAATTCGTACTGACTGCCCCAGCATTATAATCACAGTGTTGAGATAGAGTGAGGGTGTTGTATATTACTATATGGATAGCAGTGATATTCGCCCACTATTTGTAATGGTAAGCAGTTTAACTGAGGACAGCAAACTAGCTGTCCTAAACTAAAGTGGCAAGTACAAAGACAGCAGCTAAATATTGCTGCTAATGCTATCGATATAGCAGCAGTAGCCAGTGGTCTTCACAAATATGCAAGCCGCTGATTGTATGAATAGTAGCACTGAATAAACCTGCTTATATTAAATGTCATGGATGGCATATATTAAAAAAATACTGGCTGACAGTTCACAGTACATGGAGTAGTGAATGTGTTTATTCTTCAGCAGTTAAATGAACAAGAGGGTAGCAACATTTTACACAAAAATCCCCTCACATACAAATAGGGCCTGATATTTAAAATGCACTTTTGCGTTCAGACTGTCTCAGGTGCAAACAGATTGTAAGCTCTTCAGAGATAGTGACATATCTACTGTACCTGACTATGACAGATCTGGAGTTACTACTGAAAAGATGAAAGTTAAAATACCCTAAAAGTCCTTTTCAATTGCTATCTCAAACTGATTCTTGGAAACATCTACATTCCTCTATGAAGGACTATACTTTTTTCACTTCCACATCAATCATATCATAGATTGGATTATTTCTTAGTATCCAAGATGCAATAGCTAAATACTCATGGTTACTGAACATATAGATAGTCATGGTTTAATAGGACAAAGTCAATGTGGATTTAGCCAAGGAAAGCTTTGCCTCACTATCTGCTCTATTATTTTGAAGGTGTGAGTACACAGGCAGATAAAAGTGAGCCAGATGATGTGGAGGGGCATTTTAGAAAAGGCATCTAAACCAGAACGTCTGATAAAAAAAACAGGCATGTTCAAGTGCAGACACAATTTCACAAACATGGACGTGCCCAATATAGAAATATGTCAACAGAAAAAGACCATATGAGTTTATCCCTTTCACCCTCCACCCATCCACCCATCCTATGCCCCCTGGTTGCAGAATTTACTTTCATAGAAACCTAGAAATACATCAGCAGAGGCATCTATATAGATGCTCCAGAATAGCATTTCAGAACATGGATGTCTGGGAATAGCCTAATAGAGGGCTCTCATTGTGATTGTGCTGAGTACTGGGAATGATGGAGTGCTATCTTCTCTACAGCTGCTGGATCTTGTTCAGCCAAAACAGGCACTTTCCTGATGCATATTCGTGCCTGGAGCAGATCTAAACTTAGACACAACTCCACACATCCAGGATGTTCCTGAGATCAGGCAGTGGCATCCAGGTTCCTGGGAATGTCCCAGCCATGCATCCACTATACCTCCATTCAGATTTGGGCATTCTCATGTTGGAGATTCAGTTTCTAAAATGGCTCTGAAGATGTTTCCATGCTATAGACAACTCTATCCCCATTTTCAGATGTCCAAAACACGAATAGGGCTTCCAAAATAACCCTTGTGGAAGCCAATTTCGATTGGGGCATGTTCAGACCGTCTGGGCATCCAAAATCTGGACAGGCTGGATTTCGCCCTGATTCTGCACCCGTGGGAGCTAGACATTCCCACAGGAGCAGAATCAGGGCAAAAAGCTTGGATGGGCCGAATGGGCCCCAATTCTGGCCCACTGCATGTATAGCTCCCTTCCCGTCTAACCCTCCCAATGCTCCTGCATGGATCCTGGTGCCATGGCATCCTGTCGCCATGGTGTCCTGTCGCCATGGCACTGGGATGCCATGCAGGAGCCCTGATCCCCCGTAGAAGTTAAAAGACACTGTTCCCCGCTGCCCGACCCCCAAAGGGGCCTGCCAGGGCTGGGATCGGGCTGCAGGGATCCTCCTGGTGCTGCTCACCTCTTCAGGGGAGTTCTCCAGTGCTGATCCCCTTCTTCGGGGAGACTTATTCCACCTCCATAGTGGAATAAGTTCCCCGGCCAACTCTGCCTTCCTGGACATACAGGGCCGCAATCTCCGTTCCTCCCCCTCCCACCGCCATCCAGAGCTCTCTGCACATCTCCTCTGTACATACAGGGAGCTCACGGGGCAGAATAGGCCCCAAGCGATTACCGGGGGAATGTACCTCTGAACCGGACGTACATCCCCGTTAAACGCTGTGCAGAATGACCCACATAGTGTATCTGAATTTTCAGAATTCCTTTGACAAGTTCCCTCGTGAGAGATTCTCAAGGAAATTATAAAGTCATGGGATAGGAGGCAGTATACTATTGTCGGTTAAAAGAAAGAAAGCTGGTTCTAGTGAAGTCAGCAGGTGAGATAGTCGCTTGTTGAGCGAGCCCTGAGGCAACCCTCTTGAAAAGAGCAATAACAGGAGGCAAAACCCTGACTTACAGGCTCCAAACTGAATAAGAACACTTGTGGGGATCCTGGGTTGATGCTGGTAAAGAAGAGATTGGTGGGATATGGACAGAGTGCACCGGGGCCTACTGCCGGTAAGGGACAACAGACCCCAAGATGTGATAGTGTGCATGAGGACCTTGAATATGAAGGAGAGACTTTTGATAGCATCCCGTAAGCTTGGACCCTTTAAATGGGAAGGGAAGACAGTGAAGTTATTCCAGGACCTGTCTGCGGGCACACTTCAATGCGAGAGATAACCGTGCTGCTGCGAAGGGAGGGCTGGCAGTATAAATGGCTAAATTCATTTGGATTACTAGTGATAGCCAACATATATGCACCCAGTGAGAGACAAGTATCCTTCTGGATGGGGGTTCGGGAGTTGCTTAACATGAATGTCCAAAGGAAGCTGGTAATGGTGGGGGGAGGGGGATTTCAACCTAGCCCTCCAGCCAGGATGGGATCGGCAGACCCGGGGTGGGGATGGAAATAAAAAAGCAAGAGAGGTAGTGTGCCGAATCATGAGGAAATACCACTTGGGAGATATTTGGAGGCAACACTACATGGGGTGTAGGAATTACACCTTTTACTCAAAGCTGCATTATACTTATAGCAAGATTGATTATATACTCATATTTCAACTCTGGGATTTAAGGGTTCAAGAAGTAGAAATTGGCAATATAACCTGGTTAGACCATGCCTCAACATAGGTAGAGATAGGGGATAGTAAGGGAGAGGGAGGAGTATGATTTTGGAGGCTCAATGAAGACTTACTGAAAAAAGGAGGAAATAGTGAAGGACATAAAAGCCTGTTTGCAGGAGTACTGGCAGGTCAATGACAATGGGTAGGTATTGGATGTGAGCTTCTGGGAGGGAATGAAGGCAGTGGTCCAGGGGCGGCTAATAATGTGGGCAGCTAAACTTAAAAAACAGCAGCTTGAAATGAGAACTTATTACAAAGGGATATCAAATGGGCAACAGAGCAGTATAGAGAGAGGGGCACAGCACAGGGTCTCAAGCAACTGAATCAACTCCGAATGGAACTACACAAATTGCAATTAGATGCAATCGCATTCCAGCTGAATAGGGTCACACAATGTTACTATGAATGGGGGGATAGGGCAGGGCGGCTCCTAGCTAATAAGCTGCGCAAGAGAGAGGCCTTAGCATCCATAACAGCTATTAAGTGGGAAAGGGGAGATATCCTGCGGACAGAGAAACAGATTGGGTACCGGGTCTGCCAATTTTATTGGGAGTTATATAAGTGTCAAGAGGGAGGGACTCCAACACAGGGGGAAGAGTATCTAGAAGGGATGGAGCTCCCAAGTTTGGTAGAAGCAGCGAGGGAGGTCTTACAGGAAGAGATAGGGCGGGAAGAAATTGATCGGGTTCTTAAGGACCTTCCTAATGGGAAACATCTGGGGTGGTTGGGCTCTCTGCAACTTTCTATAAAACCTTTAGGGAGGACCTCGTAGAGGTGCTTGGGAGGGTTTTCACTGAAATAAAGGAAGAGCGAGGTACCTCTCAATGGATATGCTTACTGCAGGGATTTCAATCCTACTGAAGGAGGGAAAAAATCCTCTGCCTCATGGGTCATACCGCCCTATTTCATTGCTTAACGTTGATGTTAAAATTTTTGCTAAGGTGCTGGCCACCAGGCTGGCAAGGTGGATGCCCACACTGGTAGGAATAGATCAAATGGGTTTTGTTATGGGAAGGAAGGCCTCAGACAATATTAAGAGGGTTCTGGAGGCAATCTGGGTGTTGCACCACCAACAGGAGAAAATGATGTGTTATCAGTCGACGCTGAAAAAGCATTTAACCGAGTAGACTGAGCCTTTCTGTTCTTAGTCATGCAAAAGATGGGCATTGGCCTGAAATATGTGGGATGGGTAAAGGCCCTATATGGAGATCCCAGGGCACAGGTAACAATTAATGGGAGAATACTGAACCATTCCTGCTAGAAAGGGGCACTAGACAGGGATGCTCTGTCACCTCTACATTTTGTATTGGCAGTTGAACTCCTGGCACAAGCTGTAAGGGCAGATGAGATGGTGAGGGATATAACAGTGGAGGGATGCCAGCATAAGATATCTTTATTTGCGGATGATATCCTGTTGGTGGTGACTCATTCTGAGGAGACTATGCTGAGGGCTATGGAGCAGGTACAGAAATATGTTGTTGTATTAGGATTTAAAATGAACCTAGATAAGACAGAGGCCTTACATTTCAACTTCCCAAAAATAATCCTGGAGAGGATGAAACAACTATATCCTTTTACGTGGGCTAGAATGGCCATAAAATACCTAGGGGTCCACATTACAGCACAGACACAGAGCTTATATGCGGCAAATTACCCTACCTTATGGAAAGTAGAGGGAAAGGATCTGCAGGACTGAACAACTACAGAAATATCATGGTTGAGCCACATAACATCAGTAAAAATGAATATTCTCCCAAGAGTGCTTTATTACTTTCAGGTCCTACCACTAGCTATTCCGATTAAACACATGAGAGAGCTTCAGAAGAAAGTCAATCAGTTCATATGAAAAAAGAAACCTCCCCGGATAGCAAGGTCAGTTATGTATAGAAGGAGGGAGGATGGAGGCTTGGGAGTCCTCGACGTCCAACCATACTACTGGGCCACACAAACCCTCCATGTGATGGACTGGTGAGAGCGGGGTAAAGTGAAGAATTCTGTAGCTCTGGAAGGGGCGATAGGAGGGGGGACACCCCTAGAATGCCTCCCATGGATGGGGAAGGGTGAAAGAGGACCATGTATTTGTGCATTTTAGGAGGTTTCAAAATCCTCAATCCCCTAGGACTCAACATAGATTTTAAATACTGGATCACGGTGGCTTCATGAAGAGCTACTCATATATGTTTTTTGCTCAAGTCCAAAAATTCCACAAAAGAGCCCTGAATGGCCGGCAGACTCAACATCATCAAACAAAGAGGGTCTTTGGGCAAGAGAATGGATTTGCGCATCCGAATAAGCAAAAACTGCTTGGTTGGTATTTAAATTTTCCAGATGAAATTAATTACTGCTTCTTGGAGCAGCTGGTTTATGAACTGACAAGAGGGGAAACTATTTTGGACCTAGTCCGTAGTGGCATGCAGCATCTGGTGCAAGGGTGTTGGGGCCACCTGGCAAGAATAGTCATAGCATGATCGCATTTGATTTAATAAATGAAACACAGATGGCAAGGAAATCCACAGTATTACCATTTAACTTTCAAAAGGGAGACTATGATAAAATGAGGAAAATAGTTAAGGAAAGACTAAAAGGAGAAGCTGCAAAGATTAAAGATTTATATAAAGTGTGGGCATTGTTTAAAAGTACTATCTTGGAAGCCCAGACCAGATATATTCCATGCTTTCAGAACGGTAGAAGGAAGGTCAAAAAACTGCAAGAATGGTGAATCTTTAAAACATTCTTGCAGTTTTTTGACCTTCCTTCCACCGTTCTGAAAGCATGGAATATATCTGGTCTGGGCTTCCAAGATAGTACTTTTAAACAATGCCCACACTTTATATAAATCTTTAATCTTTGCAGCTTCTCCTTTTAGTCTTTCCTTAACTATTTTCCTCATTTTATCATAGTCTCCCTTTTGAAAGTTAAATGGTAATACTGTGGATTTCCTTGCCATCTGTGTTTCATTTATTAAATCAAATGCGATCATGCTATGACTATTCTTGCCAGGTGGCCCCAACACCCTTGCACCAGATGCTGCATGCCACTACGGACTAGGTCCAAAATAGTTTCCCCTCTTGTCAGTTCATAAACCAGCTGCTCCAAGAAGCAGTCATTAATTTCATCTGGAAAATTTATTTCCCTAGCATGTGGACAAGTGCAAAATTATGCACCTAGGGAAGAACAACCCAAACTATGGTTACACGATGCAAGGTTCCACATTAGGAACCACCACCCAGGAAAAGGATTTAGGCGTTATTGTGGATACCATGTTAAATCCCTCGGCCCAGTGTGCAGCAGCGGCCAAGAGAGCAAATAGAATGCTAGGTATCATAAGGAAAGGAATAGAAAATAAAACAAAAGATATTATAATGCCTCTATGTTGTTCCATGGTGAGACCGCACCTTGAATATTGTGTGCAATTCTGGTCGCCATATCTTAAAAAGGATATAGCGATTTTAGAAAAGGTTCAGAGAAGAGCCACCAAAATGGTAAAGGGGATGGAAGGATACTCCTATGAAGAAAGGCTAAAAAGGTTAGGGCTCTTTAACCTGGAAAAGAGATGGCTGAGGGGAGATATGATAGAAGTCTATAAATTAATGAACGGAGTGGAACGGGTAAACGTAGATCGATTGTTTACGTTATCAGAATATAGAAAGACTAGGGGACATGCAATGAAGCTACAGGGTAAACTATTTAAGACTAATAAAAGAAAATATTTTTTCATTCAACGTGTAATCAAACTCTGGAATTTGTTACCGGAGGATGTAGTAAAGGCTGTTAGTGTAGCTGGGTTTAAAAAAGGTTTGGACAAGTTCCTGGAGGAAAGGTCCATAAACCATTATTAAGAAGGGACCCAGGATATCAATGCTTGATCCAGTACAAGCATTGTGGACGCTGTTCCCTCTAAGCTGTGCGCATGTGCGCGCGCACACACCTCGCCGAACGAGCACACATACTTTACAACAGAGCGCACAAAATTTACTGTTCTGATTCTGATAGAAAACAACACAGACGTCTTAAAATTTAAAAGTTGTGATTGTAATTACTAGAAATTTTCCACTTACATAGAAACATAGAAACATGATGACAGAAAAAGACCACATGGCCTATCTAGTCTGTCCTTCATTTAGTAATCGTCTATTTTCATTTAATTTGATTAAAATCAATGTGGTGTACATATTGTATTCTGACATGTAGTCATATTTTAAAGTATATAACTCTGAGTGTCGTTATGTGGGGCACAAAAAATTTAATTTTCCTTCAAAACCTGCACAGCTGATATTTTATGCGCACACAGCTTACAGAAAATTAGAGGGAACATTGATTGTGGAACCTGTGTCTTCTGGGGAAACTGTTAGGTACATATGACCTAGATTGGCCACTGTTGGAAACAGGATACTGGGCTTGATGGACCTTGGTCTGACCCAGTATGGCATATCTTATGTTCTTATGTTCTTATGCTGTGATACTGACCCAGTCGATAACCGGGTAATTGAAATTGCCCATTATTAATTTCCTGTAACCTTTGTTAGCTTCCCTGGTTTCTTTCATCATTTCATCATCCATCTGTTCACTCTGGTCATGTTGTCAGTAGTACACCCCCACTGTCATTGCCTTCTCCTTTTTACGTGGAATTTCTATCCATAGAGATTCTACAGCATATTTTGTTTCCTGCAAAACTTTAATCCTATGTGACGCAATACCTTCTCTAACATAGAGCTCAATCCCTCCATCAATTTGATCTAGTCTATTGTGATATACTTTGTACCCGAAGGATGTGATCTACCTAGATTTCAGCAAAGCCTTTGATACTGTTCCTCATAGGAAGCTTATCAATAAACTCAACAGCTTCAGGATGGGTCCCAAGGTGGTGAACTGGATCAGAAATTGATTGACAGATGACTGAAGTTGACAATAAATGGAACTCACTCAGATGAAAGGGAGGTGATTAGCAGTGTGCCTTAGGGTTTAGTCCTTGGACTGGTACTGTTCAATGTATTTGTGAGTGATATTGCTGAAGGACTGAATGGATAAGTCTGTCTTTTTGCAGATGACACAAAAATTTGCAACAGAGAGGACTCCCCTGAGGGAACGGATAACATGAGAAAAGATTTACAAAATCTGGAAGACCTTGGCAGTGTGATGTAGAGACCCCTACGGAGCCCATGGAAATAGAGAGAAAGGAAGATTCCACCTTTAAAACGGACAGGCAGCTAGAACACATGGCTCACTGTTTACAAAGAAAAGGTAAACAGAGAAAGACAGGAGCTGAGCTGACATGCCCAAGCTCTGACAGCAGCAAGCCTGGAGCTTGATCAATCACACCTGTTCAGGTTGAGAGCAGAGCCAAGCCCAGGGGAACAGAATTATAAAATCTCGTCATTAGCTCCCAGGAAAGGGGAAGGAGAAGCAGGAGAGGAAGGAAGCTGGAGAAGAGGCTGGAATGGTAATTGCAGTTCAGACGGCCGTTGGAGCCGTGGCAGCAGAGAAAGTTGGAGGTGTGGCAGAGAAGGAAAAGAAGCTACACAAGGAAAGAAAGGAGGAGAAAGAGGAGTCCTGGACAGCAAAGACAGGAGAGAGGAGAGAGCTCCTGTAAGACGTGCTTGGAGAGGCTCAGAAACTCCAGAGAGTTGGATACCGGGTAAAGAAACTTCCTACAGGTCTGGGAGAAAAGCCAGCAGACTAGAAGGAGGGAAGGCACGCCCTGTGACCAGGAACTGGCTGGAACGGAGAAAGCAGGGAACCCTTCAGTCAGAAGGAAGCCTTCAGATTGTGCACAGGTGGGAGCACAGCACAAAAGCATTTCCTTATTGCTGCCAAAAATTAGAGGAGAGCCAAAGGAGAAACTCCCGAGCAACAGGTATTTTAAACCCTTGCTGTTTAGAGTTGTGTAAAGAGAAAATACCTGAGTTTACAGAGGGAAGTTATCTTAAATCCCATAGTAACAGTTTGCAGACAAACACTGTTAGTCCTGAGACAGAAGATATGCAAATAGACTCTAATGTTGATGAAGTAGCAGATATGCAGATGGATTGCACACTTTGTTTGGCTGACAACAGTGAGTCACTGTGTTAAACCTTGAAGTAAGAGTGCTGAGAAACAGCAAAGGAAAAGGAGCTATTTTGCTTTGCTACGAGAAGCTGTTTTGTTTTCCATTTTGTACTTGTAAAGAGCACTGCATGTTTGGAACCAGAGAGTGAATAAGCAATTACCTTTTAAACTAGATATTAGGGGAAAGCTGACAGTCGCCCAAGAGCGGATGGTTCGGAAGAATGTATCTTTGAAGGATACTACCAAAAGCAGAGAGGTTCCACAAAAGAATAAAGTAGCCCAAATGCCCTCAAGTATGGAGCAGACAGAGCTTAAAGATCCCAAATTACTCATGTCTAACAATAGCCAAATTAATATGAATAAAATACATTCTCTAAAATGCCTGTATGCAAATGCTAGAAATCTAAAAAATAAGATGGGAGAGTTAGAATATATAGCACTAAATGAGAGGTTAGATATGATTGGAATATCAGAGACATGGTGGAAGGAGGACAAGCAGTGGGACACTGTGATACCTGGGTACAAACTATATCGTAATGATAGAGCTGATCAAATTGGTGGAGGGGTTGCTCTCTATGTTAGAGAGGGCATTGAGTCAGAAAGGATTAAAATTTTGCAGGAAACAAAATCTGCTGAGAATCTATATGGATTGAAATTCCATGTAAAAGGGGGAAGGCAATGGCACTGGGAGTGTACTATCGAGCGCCTGGCCAGAATGACCAAATGGATGATGAAATGCTCAAAGAAATCAAGGAAGCTAACAAAAGATACAGCACAGTAATAATAATGGGTGATTTCAACTACCCCGGTATCGACTGGGTCAGTGTCACGTCACGACATGCTAGGGAGATAAAGTTCCTAGATGAAATAAATGACTGCTTCTTGGAGCAGCTGGTTCATGAACCAACCAGAGGGGAAGCCATATTAGACCTAATCCTTAGTGGAACACCAGATCTAGTGCAAGAGATAAGGTTGTTGGGGCCACTTGGCAATAGTGATCATAGCATGATTGCCTTTGATTTAATTAGTGGAGGAGGGATAGTAAGGAAATCCACAGTACTACCTTTTAACTTTCGAAAGGGAGGACTATGATAAAATGTGGAACACATTTAAGAAAAAACTAAAAGGAGCAGTTGCAAAGGTTAAAGACGTACATCAGGCTTGGCTGTTGTTGAAAAATACTATCTTGGAAGCCCAGACCAGCTGTAGTCCATGCTTTAAGAAAAGTGGAAGGAAGTCCAAAAAACTGCCAGCATGGTTTAAAGGTGAGGTCAGAGAGGCTGTTGTTGCCAAAAAAAGCATCTTTCAGGAAATGGAAAAAAGAGCCAAACGATGAAACCTGGAAACAGCACAAGCACTGGCAAGTCAAATGCAAGGCATTGATAAGGCAGGCAAAGGGAGAATTTGAGAAGAAGCTTGCTGCGGAAGCAAAAACGTGTAGTAAAGACCTTTTCAAGTACATTCATAGCAAAAAACCGGGGAGAGAGTCAGTTGGTCCATAGATGATAAAGGGGTTAAAGGAGCACTAAGAGGAGACAAGGCGATAGCGGAGAGACTGAATGAATTCTTTGCTTCAGTCTTTACTGAGGAAGATGTAGGGATGTTACCCATGACTGTAGTGGTATTTAAAGGTGCGGAAGAATAGAAGGAAATATCGATACATCGGGAAGATGTATTACAACTATTAGATAAGCTGAAGAGTAGCAAATCACCTGGGCCGGATGGTATACATCCAAGGGTGTTGAAAGAACTGAAATACGAGATTGCAGACCTGCTATTAGTAATCTGTGAACTATCATTAAAATCATCTCTAATACCTGAAGATTGGAGGATCGCCAATGTAACACCAATTTTTAAAAAGGGTTCCAGGGGTGATCCGGGAAACTACAGACCGGTGAGCCTGACATCAGTACCGGGAAAAATGGTAGAAACCATCATAAAGTATAAAAATAACTCAGCATGTAGATAGTCATGACCTAATGGGAGACAGCCAACATGGCTTTAGACAAGGAAGATCTTGTCTTACTAATCTGTTATGTTTTTTTGAAGGAGTGAATAATCAGGTGGACAAAGGTGAGACGGTTGATATTGTGTATCTGGACTTTCAGAAAGCCTTTGACAAGGTCCCTCATGAGAGACTTTTGGCAAAACTAAAGAGTCATGGGATAGGAGGCAGTGTACTATTGTGGATCAGGAACTGGTTAAAATATAGAAAGCAGAGGGTAGGGCTAAATGGAAAATTTTCCCAATGGAGAAAGGTGAATAGTGGTGTACCCCAGGGATCTGTGCTGGGTCCGCTGCTTTTTGACATATTTATAAATGACCTGGAAAGTGGAATAACGAGTGAGGTTATCAAATTTGCAGATGACACAAAACTATTTAAAGTTGTTAAAACCCAAGAGGATTGTGGAAAATTGCAAGAGGATCTTGATAAATTGGAAGACTGGGCATCAAAATGGCAGATGAAATTTAATGTGGACAAGTGCAAGGTTATGCACCTAAGGAAGAACAACCCAAACTATGGTTACACGATGCAAGGTTCCACATTAGGAACCACCACCCAGGAAAAAGATATAGGCGTCATTGTGGATACCATGTTAAAACCCTTGGCCTAGTGTGCAGCGGTGGCCAAGAGCGCAAATAGAATGCTAGGTATGATAAGGAAAGGAATGGAAAATAAAACAAAAGATATTATAATGCCTCTATATCGTTCCATGGTGAGACCTCACCTTGAATATTGTGTGCAATTCTGGTCGCTGTATCTTAAAAAGGATATAGCGATTTTAGAAAAGGTTCAGAGAAGAGCCACCAAAATGGTAAAGGGAATGAAAGGATACTCCTATGAAGAAAGGCTAAAAAGGTTAGGGCTCTTTAACCTGGAAAAGAGATGGCTGAGGGGAGATATGATAGAAGTCTATAAATTAATGAACGGAGTGGAACGGGTAAAAGTAGATCGATTGTTTACCTTATCAGAATATAGAAAGACTACGGGACATGCAATGAAGCTACAGGGTAAACTATTTAAGACTAATAAAAGAAAATATTTTTTCACTCAACGTGTAATCAAACTCTGGAATTTGTTACCGGAGGATGTAGTAAAGGCTGCTAGTGTAGCTGGGTTTAAAAAAGGTTTGGACAATTTCCTGGAGGAAAGGTCTATAAACCATTATTAAGAAGGGACCCAGGATATCAATGCTTGAACCAATACAAGCATTGTGGAACCTGTGTCCCTTGGGGAAACTGCTAGGTACATATGACCTAGATTGGCCACTGTTGGAAACAGAATACTGGGCTTGATGGACCTTGGTCTGACCCAGTATGTTCTTATGTACCTTAGTTATTGTACATAATCCTCATGCTAAACTCCTGGAGACGGTCCTATTTTTGTTCTGCACCAAAGTTCTATTTGTGAGGGGAATAAATCCTTGACATTTTGCCTTAAACACTCGGACTACAATTGCTTCTTCATCAGAGAGCTAAAAAGGGGACTACAATTCCCAAGAGGCCTTGCAAGAGCCACATCTGTAGCCTCACTTTCTGAATAGAGGATTATCATGGCAGACCAACCCTCTGCGCCCTAGGCGGAGGGCTGGCCACGTGGTGGCAGCAGTTAAGATCAAAGTGAAGAAATGCAGTGTCATGCACTTGGGAAGCAGAAATCCAAGGGAAATGTATGCAATAGGGGGTGAGAGGTTGGTGTGCACGGACCATGAGAAGGACCTCGGAGTGATTGTTTCTGAGGATCTCAAGGTGGCAAAACAGTGTGACAAGGCAATGGCAAAAGCCAGAAGGATGCTGGATTGCATACAGAGAGGAATTACCAGTAGAAAGGAAGAGGTACTAATGCCACTGTACAAGTCACTGATGAGGCCTCACTTGGAATATTGTGTTCAGTTTTGGAGACAATGTCTTGCAAAGGACATAAAAAGGCTGGAAACAGTTCAGAGGAAGGCGACTCAAATGATTTGGAGCCTGCATCAGAAGACTTATGAGAAGAGACTTGAAGACCTAAATATGTAAACTCTGGAGGAGAGGAGGGACAGGGGAGATATGATTCAGATCTTTAAATACTTAGAGTATTAACAAACAAACAAACCTCTCCAAAGACGGGGAAGCTGTAAAACTAGAGGACATAACATGAAGCTGCAAGGGGGCAAACTTAAAGGCAGTCATGAAATACTTTTTCACTGAAAGGATGGTGGTAGCTTGGAAAGCACAGTTACTTACCTGTAACAGGTGATCTCTGAGAACAGCAGGAATAAGTCTTCACATATGGGTATCGTCGGTACCGACGGAGCCTGCCCGGGAACGCTCCCCAGCGTCCAAAAGGAAAGCTTTTGGGAGCATCCCACAGCGCCTGCGCACTGCCTTCCCGCCTTTCCTAACTGCCTCTCTCCAGTTCGAGTTTTAAAGCTGAGACAAAGAGAGAGAGAGAGAGGAAAGGAAAGATAGATAGAGAGATACAACTCCTAGGGGAGGTGGGTGGGTTGTGAAGACTTATTCCTGCTGTTCCCAGAGATCACCTGTTACAGGTAAGTAACTGTGCTATCTCCAGGAACAAGCAGGAATGAGTCTTCACATATGGGGACTCCCCAGCTAGAGATGCCTGGGAGATCACCCAGATTGTGAGTCCCTGGGAAGGGCTCCACCTGCAACTATGAATCTCAGGCATTCAGTCAGGGATGGAGGGTAGGAGTTGATTAGGTATGGAACAGGTGTTTGAGAACAGCCTGACCAAACAAGGCATCCCAGCGGGAGTCCTTGTCCAAGCAGTAATGGGCTATGAAAGTATGAACCGATGCCCAGGTGACTGCTCGACAGATTTGGTCGATGGACACAGAGTTAAGATGAGCCATCGAGGCTGCCATGGCCCTCACACTGTGAGCTGTGACATGGCCCTCCAGAGGAAGATTCTTGCTCTGGTAGGCGAAGGAAATACACTGAGCAATCCAATTAGACAGAGTTCAATTGGAGACTGGAAGTCCTAAATGAGAACGATCAAAAGCAACAAAAAGTTGAGAGGACTTTCTATGTTGCTGTGTCCTTTGTAAGTAGAAAGCAAGTGCTCTTTTACAATCCAGGGTATGAAGATTCCTCTCTGCACTTGATGCATGAGGTCCTGGAAAAAAGACAGGTAAATACACCTCCTGGTTCAGATGAAAAGGTGAGACCACTTTAGGCATAAAGTGTGGATTAGTTCTGAGGACTACCTTGTCATGATGGAACCTTGTATAAGGAGGATTAGCCACTAAAGCTTGCAACTCACTGATACGGCGAGCTGAGGTGACTGCAATGAGAAAAATAACTTTTCAGGAAAGGAATTTCAAGGAGGTAGTGGCTAAGGGTTCAAAGGGTGGCTTCATAAGCTGGCCAAGAACCAGATTCAAGTCCCATGCCACTGGAGGTGGTCTAATGGGAAGTTTAGTCAAAAGAAGGCCTCTCATGAATCTTGCTATAAGAGGATGAGAGGAAATAGGTTGTCCATTGAGAGGCTTAAGGGATGCTGCAATAGCACTCAAATTGACTCTGATTGAATTTGTTTTAAGGCCTGCATGGGATAAATGCAGTAAATAGTCTAGCAAAGAATTCAAAGGTATTGCAAGAGGGTTGAGACCCTTCTCTGCACACCAAATGGAAAACCATTTCCATTTAAAAGCATAGGAACGTGTGGTGGAAGGCTTTCTGGAAGCATGAAGGATATCCTTCACTTGCTGAGAAAGGTGTAAATCCTGAAGGTCTAGGCCTTCAGCAACCAGGCTCTGAGATGAAGAGACTGAGGATTTGGGTGCCACAAGGTTCCCTCCTCCTGGGAGAGGAGATCTGGAGCAGACCCCAGGTCCAGGGAGGGAGCTTGAGAGAGATGCAGAAGTAGAGGGTACCACACTTGGCGTGGCCAATGTGGTGCTATGAGGATCAAAGACCCCTTGTCTCTCTGAAGCTTGAACAGAGTTTTGGGAATGAGGGGAATAGGTGGAAAGGCATAGAGGAAGTCTTACCCCCAATGAAGGAGGAAGGCATCTCTGGCCTGAACTCCCTGACATGGAATCCTGGAACAAAACCGGGGAAGTTTGGCATTCCACGGACTTGCAAACACGTCTATGTCTGGGGTACCCCAAATCCGAAAAATCCTGGCTATCTGGTCCCCATGGAGGGACCATTCGTGTGGAAGCAGAACTCGACTGAGTCTGTCTGCCCAAGAGTTTTGAACCCCTGGAAGATACACTGCTATGAGATGGATTTGATGCTCTCTGGCGAAGGCCCACAATCTGAGAGCTTCGTTGCAAAGCGACAGAGAGCCAGTCCCTCCCTGCTTGTTCACATAGAACATGGCTACCTGGTTGTCCGTCTGGATGAGGACTGTCTTGTAGCTGAGCAGGGTGTGGAAGACTCTGAGAGCCAGAAAGATTGCTCTGAGCTCTAAAAGGTTGATATGTAGAGATGTCTCCTGTGGAGACCAGATGCCTTGGGTCGAGAGATCTTGTAGATGAGCTCCCCAACCCTTTGGAGAGGCATCTGTTGTAAGGGTTGCTTGGGGTAACACCTGTTGAAAGGGGGACCCCAGCAACAGATTTTGAGTGGACTTCCACCAGTGGAGGGACCAAAAGAGGCGACTGGAGGTTGCTATTTTGTCTGACAGGCAACCTGATGCCTGAGTCCATTGGGTGGATAGGGTCCACTGAGCTTCCCTCATGTGAAGGCGAGCGTAAGGAACCACATGCACCGTGGATGCCATGTGGCCTAAGAGTTGTAACATCTCTCAAGCAGTTAAATGGGATTTTAACTAAATCTGGGAGGCTAACTGCACCAAGCGTAGGCAACGGGCCTGGGGAAGATAGGCCCTTGCAGTTGTGGTATCCAGTAAGGCCCCTATGAACTCTAGAGACTGAGTAGGGGTGAGATGGGATTTTGGAATGTTGATTACCAGTCCCAGATACTGAAGAACACGCCTTGTGCAGGTCAGGGAAGTCTGGGCCTCTGACTGGGATGGAGCTCGGATGAGCCAGTCATTCAGATATGGGAATACGAATATTCCTAGAGTGCGCAGTAATGCAGCTACTACTGCCATGCATTTTGTGAACACTCTTGGAGCAGAGGCCAGACCGAAAGGAAGTACTTTGTATTGGTAGTGCTTTCCTTGGTAAAGGAACTGAAGGAACCTTCTGTGTGTTGGATGGATGAGAACATGGGTGTACGCATCCTTGAGATCTAGAGAACAAAGCCAGTCCTGACTCTGGAGGTATGAAGGAGAGTTCCGAGAGAGATCATCTTGAATTTCTCCTTGCATAGAAACTTGTTCAATTCTCTGAGATCTAGTATGGGTCTGTAGCCCCCCGTTTTCTTTGGAATGAGAAAATAGGGGGAGTAGAACCCTGAGCCCTGTTGAAGAAGGGGTACTTCTTCTATTGTCCCTTAGGCAAGAAGGGTAGCAATCTCTTGACCTAGAAGGTTGAGGAGAGATGTTGGAGAATTGAACTGTTTCACCATGGTGTGAGGATGAAGGTTTAAGAAATGAAGCTTGTACCTATCTCATATGATGGAGAGGGTCCATTGCTCTGCTGTGATTTGTTCCCATCTGGGAGCAAAGTGAGCTAACCTTCCTGGGATGGTGAGAGGCTCTGGATGTTCTAGAGCCAGAAAGGCTAAGTTCTCTAGTGGAAAGTCAAAGACCCTGAGGAGGCTGAGGCTGTTGGGCCGTAGCAGTCCTCGCAGCCTGAGACTTGGCCTGTTTTGGTTGTTGTTATCTCTTTGTAGCAAAACGACCTTGGGAAGAGGCCTGACCATAACCTGAAGAAAATTTCCCTTTTTTTGGGAAAGATCCTTTTTTGAATAACCTCTTTTTAAAAGGAGCAGTAATAGACTTTGAAAGTCTATCTAAAGCAGAATTTTCAGCATCCATCTGGTTGGCCTTTGCTTGCCAATCTTTGCCAAAGAGGTTTTCTCCTGTACAGGGAAGGTTACCTAGACCATCCTGTACCCAGGATTCCAAATCAGAGGCTTGTAACCAAGCAACTCTGCGTGCACCTATGGCAATAGCCGAGGCTCTACTGGCACCCTCAAAAGAGTCAAAGGCTGCACGGTTGGAAAACTTGGATACATCCTGTGCCTGTTTAAGCCAGGTGATATATTCTTCTCTCTTATCTTCTGACATAAAAGGAGATAAGGTTTGCAGATGATCTGTAACTTCTTTTAGAAACATCCCCATATAGAGACTATAGGAGTTGATTCTGGCTACAAGCATACTGGCCTGGAAGATTTTCCTGCCAAAGGCATCTAGGGTTCTGCATTCTCTTCCTGGAGGAGCAGAGGAGTGCCTTTTTGTGCTCTTGATCTTTTTCATAGCAGACTCTACCACAATGGAGTGGTGAGGAAGCTGAGTCTTATGAAACCCAGGACAAGGAGGAACACGATACATGGTGTCCAACCTTCGGGAATGAGGGGAGGTGGAAAGAGGAGTCTCCCATATGCCCAACATGTGATCATAAAGAATCTCATGTACTGGTAAGGTGGCAGCCTCTTTAGGAGCCTTAGGATATTGTAGGATATCTAATTTTTTGGCTCTAGGTTCAGTTTCAGAGGCTACTGAAATGGACAGGCCTTTGGCCACCTCCCTAATGAAGTCCTGAAAAGACAAGTCTTCAGGAGGAGACATTCTCCTTTTTGGAGAAGAGGGTTCCTGAGGAAGGATCCCCGATGCTTCAATTGAGGCCTCTGATGTATCAGAGTCTTCAGAGGAATCGAAGTATTGACTGTCTCGATGCTCTCGCAGAGCCCGATATGCGTACCGGGAGATATCGACATCGGGAGTAATCGGTACCGAGTCAGTACTGATAGGCATCACTGGATAGCGTACCGCTGCCATCGATGCTGATGTCGATGCAAGCGGTACAGGTATCGGAACCGATTTCGGATCCGGTACCAGAATCGGTACCGGTACCGACAACGGGGTTTGTTGCGGTACCGGAGGCGTCGCAGCTTGTATGAATGCTGTGATGGCACGCTGCATGGTCAGAATATTCTGATCCATCGACGCCACCAATGTCTGGATGTCGGTACCGGTGTTAACCGCCGGTACCCCAGAACATTGTAACAGGTGATCGGTCGAGGCCGAGCCATCGATGTCAACCTGTGACCCCATAGGTAGAGCTTTGGAAGCCAGAGCCTCCCGCCGGGGTAATTTTGCCGGTGTGGATTCCTCAAGAGTAAGCCCGGGGGCATCTCGATACTTAGAGGGAGATGAACTCTTTGAGGACCGGCCAGATTTAAGTTTGGTTACCTGAGATCCATGGGATGAAGAAGAAGCCCTGGAAGACGTCGATGCCACAGAAGCTGCATCGGAGGGAAACAGGGTACTGAGCTTGGCTGCCCGATTTTGTAACCCTCTCTTAGACATCATAGAACAGGACTCACAATCCGCAATGGAGTGGTCAGGACCTAAACATTTTAGACACCAGTCATGGGTGTCTGTGACAGAAATAGTGCTGCTGCACTTAGTGCACTTTTTAAACCCAGAGGCGGGTTTTTCCATGAGGAAAAATATATCTGTAGGCCTAAGGCCCCAGAAGAAAAAATGCACTGTAGGTTTTTTTTTTTTTTTTAAGAAAGAAAAAAGACCGGTGGTACCGGTCCGGAATCGAGAAGGCAGACACGCGACTAAAGAAAAATAAAAGAAAATAAGAAATTCTTCAGCGGTGACAGGAAACACGACCTGCTGGCTCTGCGGAAAAGAAGAACTGGAGAGAGGCAGTTAGGAAAGGCGGGAAGGCAGCGCGCAGGCGCTGTGGGATGCTCCCAAAAGCTTTCCTTTTGGACGCTGGGGAGCGTTCCCGCGCAGGCTCCGTCGGTACCGACGATACCCATATGTGAAGACTCATTCCTGCTTGTTCCTGGAGATTGCCCTCCCAATATAAGTGGTGGAGGAAAATACAGTGAAAAAATTCAAAATGGCATGGGAGAGACACAGTGGATCCCTTTATAGCAACAGGATAAACATAACTATCTCTTATACCTCAGCAAAATAGGGGTGACCTACATGGAGCAGTGGATACACCCCTAAATAAAGGCATGGGGAGAGGTGACCTTCACAGTGTGGCAGGTGCACCTACTCTTTCCGCCTTGCTGGGCAGACTAGATGGGCCATACTGGTCCTTATCGCCGTCATATACTATTTTACTATGTTACTATGTACCCAAGAATCACAGTATCCTATTGGTTGTCCTCCTTCCACCAGGCTCAGAGATACCAATTATATCACACATCTCATTTAGAGATATATATTCTAACTCTCCCATCTTATTTTTTAGACTCCTAGCATTTGCATGCAGGCATTTGAGAGATTGTATTTTATTTATGATGATAGGGATAATTTGGAATCTTTCAGCTCTGTACTCAAGGGCATCTGGGTTACTTTTATCTTTATTAGAACCTCTCTATTAAGATGTCCTAACTTCCCTCTTTTGCTGCAGTAGTTTTCTTCAAGGATACATTTTTCTGAGCCATGCACTCTTCTTGGGTGACTGTAGGCTTTCTCCTATTATCTAATTTAAAAGCTGTTCTATCTCATTTTTAAATGTTAATGCCAGCAGCCTGGCTCCTTCCCAATTAAAGTGGAGCCCATCCCTTCAGAAGAGCCCCTCCCTTCCCCAGAATGTTGCCCAGTTCCTAACAAATCCAAAGCCCTCTTCTTTGCACCATTGTCTCATCCACGCACTGAGACTTCGGCGCTCCACCTGCCTTTTGGGTCCTGCACTTCACACGAAAATAATTTCAGAGCATGTTACCCTGGAAGTTCTGGATTTCAACTTCCCACCTAAAAACATAAATTTGGCCTCCAGAACCTCTC
This sequence comes from Ichthyophis bannanicus, assembly GCA_033557465.1. Lineage (NCBI taxonomy): Eukaryota > Metazoa > Chordata > Amphibia > Gymnophiona > Ichthyophiidae > Ichthyophis > Ichthyophis bannanicus. The sequence continues at coordinate 1,545,517,933 of CM066031.1, forward strand.
TCGCACACTTTCCTATGTCATTGGTTCCAACAGTACCAAGACAGCAGACTCCTCCCAGCACTATATAAAACCTTGTCTACTTGGCACATGAGGTCTGCTACCTTTGCACCATGCAGGCATGTTACCAGGTAATCCTCATGTCTACCAGTCACCCAGCTATCTACATGCCTAATGATTGAATCACCCACTATAACGATTGTCCTAACCTTTCCCTCAAGCTCCTCGGAGTGAGAGGGTATTACATCTCCTGAAGGACAAGCCCTAGCTACTAAATCACTTCCTGCCTCACCAAGGTGATGCTCTCCTTTCACATGACCTCTCTCCTCCATGGCAACTGAGAGGCTGCCAGACTGTAGGTGGTGCTTCAAAACTACCTCCCTGTAGGTCTCCTCTATATACCTCTTTGACTTCCTTATGTCCTCCAAGTATGCTACTCTAACCTACAGAGATAACACTCATTCCCTGAGGACAAAGAGCTCCTTGCACCTAGTGCACACATAAAACCCCTCATCAACTGGGAGAAAATTGTACAATGTAAAAGACTGGATACCTCCATCTCACTGCTGGGACTACTGTCTGCACCTTAGTTTGAAGGTTTTGTTTAGCTATTTAAGCTGTTTGAAGTTACTAGGGATACTTGTACTAATACAACTATACCAAATAAGCTTAAGGCACCAAATACGTTAAAGGGACTTTGTTCACCTCAAGATTAGGTTCAGCTGGTGAGGACAGCCAGCTGAACCTGAAAGTGAATTTTAATACCCCTCCCTCATTAATAAAGCTAAGATTATGCCTGGGGTGGGTGGAAGTCAGGTGGTGGGAAGGAACTAACCCTTAGTAAAGGCTGGCTTGCTATACAGGTCCCAGACCTGTGCTTCTAAGGTAATTTGTGAACAATTTCCTGGGTGATTCACACAGTCCTTGCTTTGATAGAGGGAACCTTTAAAATTGCCCCTTTGATCTGTCATTTGTCTTTAACACCTATTTAAAACAATTTCACAGGTCTCTTGCCCCCTATCCAGAAGGCCTCTTTGTAAAGGTCTCTAGTAACAATTTATTCCTTTCTGCTCAAATAATATTAACCCTATTCATCATTTTATGCTAAGCTATACACTGATTTGATTTAAATTAAGGTTCTCTGATGATACTAGGCCCTGACTGAGTTTTAAACTTAAACTAGAAGCTCTCTACTGAGTTTTAAATTTAAAATAAAAGCTCTCTGCTAAGTTCTAACATTTAAATTAAAAGTTGTTTGCTGATACTAAGCCCTGACTGAGTATTAAATTTAAACTAAACACTCTCTGCTGGGTATTAAACTTAAACTGAAAGCAACCTGTTGAGTTTAAATAAAAGTTCTTTGCTGATATCAGGCCCTGACTGAATTAACAAATACACTGGATTCTAATTTACACAGATTAATCAGCTTTAACCTTTAATTCCTTTTTCCCCAAGATTTAGAAAATTTCCCAGAAGTAATTACTTGCAAGTGCAGATCTCTCTCAGAAGTAACAGACCCTTTTGGTAGTCCTTCAAGACATGTCGATACTCATGGATTAATGGGAGAAAGTCATATGGATTTAGCCAAGGATCTTGGCTTACTAATCTGTTATATTTTTTGAAGGTATAAATAAACAGGTAGACAAAGCTGAGCTGGGTTGATATGGTGTATCTGGATTTTCAGAAAGCGTTTGACAAGGTCCCTCATGAAAGACTCTTAGCGAAATTAAAAAGTCATAGGACAGGAGGCAATGTACTATTGTGAAGCAGGAACTGGTTAAAAGATAGAAAGCAGAGGTTAAGGCTTACTGGCCAATTTTCTGAATGGAGAAAGGTGAATAGTGGAGTACCCTATGGATCAATGCTGGGTCCGCTGCTTTTTAATATCTTCATAAATGACTTAAAAATGGGAATAAGTAAGATGATCAAATTTGCAGATGACACAAAGTTATTCAAAATTGCTAAAACACAAGAGGATTGTGAAAAATTGCAAGAGGACCTGATAAATAGGAAGACTGGACATTCAAATGGCAGATGAAATTTAATGTGGACAAGTGCAGTTATGTACTTAGGAAAGAACAACCCAAACTATGGTTACACTATGCAAGGTTGCACATTAGGAACCGCCACCCAGGAATAAGATTTAGGCATCACTGTGCATAATACATCAAAACTCTCCACTTAGTGTACACCGGCGGGCAAGAAAGCAAATAAAATTCTAGGAATCATAAGAAAAGGAATGGAGAATAAAACCAAGGATATTATAATGTCTCTGTATCATTCCACTCTGCGACCGCACCTTGAATAATGTATTCAATTCTGGTCGCCGTATCTTAAAAAGGATATAGCAGAATCAAAAAAGGAACAGAGAACAGCCACCAAAACAGTAAAGGGGATGGAAAGATACCCCTATGAGGAAAGGCCTAAAAGGTTAGGGCTCTTCAACATGGAAAAGAGATGGCTGAGGGAAGATATAATAGAGGTCTATAAATTAATGAATGGAGTGGAATGGGTAAACATAGATCGATTTCACAGGTCTGCGACTAAAAAGCTGTTTGATTATTTTCATCTAATTTCCATGTATTTTGGTGTGCTGAAAACAAATAAAATATTGAAAAAACTCCTAGACATCATGATTTGCCACAACATGCAAAATTGTCTTCAAATTTATCAAATTTTTTCAAATTACTATTAATTAATTCAAATTACTATTAATTCACATAAGTGCATTTAAGATATAAAATGCCAAAAAAAACTTAAAGGGGTTGTCCGAGTTATGTAAAAAAAAAAATATAGCACTGTAAATCTGATGGTCAGCAATATATACATAAGCTAAGCAAGTTTTAAATCCGTGCTTCTAATGGTAGAAGGGGTTAATCTTTCCTGAAGAATCCAGTGGGAGGGAGACACAGGGCAGATAGCAGCAGCCCCGGTCAGTGCAGGAGGGCGTGGCCAGCACTGTGACGTCTCGTGTACAGACACAGAGCTGCTCTCTCCTGCATGCCACACTTGTGCACGAATCATCATCAGGTTCTTGGTTCTAGGCTGTTCACACTTTTTCATCGCAATTTGTGTTAGCTCGTCATTCTTCAACTGTTATGTTATGGCTTTGCGAAAGTGTATTAATTCACCAGACAGTTTCTGTTTCATCTGTGGTGAATATACAGTGTTGAAGCAACAGCAGAATATTACAGACTTTGTGAAAATAGTATACTTTGCATACTTTGGACTAAAAATTGGAGATCAAGATAAAGTCTGGGCGCCTCATAAAGTGTGCAAACGGTGTGTTGAGGACCTCTGAAACTGGTTGAAGGGTAAAAAAAAATCTTTCCATTATGGGATTCCTATGGTATGGCGAGAGCAAAAGAACCATAGTGACGACTGTTACTTTTGTTCATGCGATGTGAAAGGGTTTAATTTCAAATGGAAGCATTCCATTTCATACCCCAATCTTCACTCGGCAATTTGTCCCATCCCCCATGGCACAGATATACCAGTACCCAAGCCCCCTGCTACCATGGAAGAGATACCTAGCTCCGATGAAGGTGAAGTCATACCTGAACCAAATGACAAATCAAGTTCTGACTTTGAAGATGATACAAGACCAAAATTGTTTTCTCAGGAGGAGATGAATGATTTGGAAAGAGACTTGAATCTTCCCAAAGATGCCACTGAGTTACTCGGATCAAGGCTGAAAAGCAGGAATTTATTGTTGCCAGGAGTGTCATCTTCATGGTTCAGACATCGTGACAAGGGGTTCGTTCCTTACTTCGCCTAGGAAGACAAATTGGTTTATTGCATCAGTGTCGAAGGTCTGATGGGTCAATTTAAAATCCAATATGATTCAGAGCAATGGCGTCTTTTTATAGATTATTCAAAAAGAAGTCTCAAAGCAGTTTTACTCCACAACGGTTTTTACGCTTCCATACCTGTAGGTCATTCCGTACACTTGAAGGAAACCTACGAGAACTTGGAATTGGTTCTTCGTAAACTTAAATATGAAGACCATGGTTGGCAAGTGTGTCGGGACTTGAAGGTCTTGTGCATGCTGCTCAGGCAACAAGCTGGGTATATCCTTGTTTTCTGTGTCTATGGGACAGTCGAGACTGACAAAATCACTGGATCAAGAAGAGTTGGCAGCTGAGGATGCTAACAGTCGGTGAAAAAAATGTCCTCCGAGAAACTTTGGTACCTTCCCATAAAGTTCTTCTACCACCTCTCCACATAAAATTGGGATTGATGAAGCAATTCGTAAAATCACTTCCAAGAGATGGAGAATGCTTCAAATACTTGATCACCAAGTTTCCAGGCCTGTCGGAGGCAAAATTGAAGGAAGGTGTGTTCATCGGACCAGACATTAGAAGGCTTATAGTTGATCAAGAGTTTGTCAATACCATGATGGATCCTCAAAAAGAAGGTTGGATTGCATTTAAAGAAGTCGTACAGAACTTTTTAGGCAATAACAAAGATCCTCACTACAAAAAGATCGTCGGACGAATGCTGAAAGCATTTCAAGCTTTAGGTTGCCTGATGAGTTTGAAAGTGCATTTCCTCCAGTCCCACCTTGACTACTTTCCTGAAAATTTGGGAGCTGTGAGTGAGGAACAAGGTGAACAATTCCACCAAGACATTAAAGAGATGGAAAGGAGATACCAGGGAAAATGGAGCATTACAATGATGGCAGACTACTGTTGGATGCTTCAGAGAGACATTCCAGATGCTACTCACAAGCGTAAATGCACCAAGAGGAGCTTCACAAGGAAGAAGAATCGAGTTTAGTGTGTGTAGGTGAGCTCATTTCAGATCAAAAAAGGATTTTCATGAAAATATTGTAATAAAACTTTAATTTTATAAGTCTATTTCCATTTATTTTGAGGTATTGCCTTATTTAACATAGTTACCTAAATTGTCAGGAAACATGATGTCCTATGACAAAATGGAGGTCATTTTCGGATTCAGCGCACCAAACAACATAAAGATTACGTGGAATAACCAAAACAGCTCTCAAAAACAATTTTTTTGCAGACCTGTGTTGTTTACGTCATCAAGAAGTAGAAAGACTAGGGAACACTCAATGAAGCTACAATGTAACCAATTTAAGACTAATAAAAGAAAATAGTTTTTCACTAAATGCATAATCAAACTTTGGAATTTGTTACTGGAGGATGTAGTAAAAACTATTAGTGTAGCTGAGTTTAAAAAAAGGTTTGGACAAGTTCCTGGAGGAAAGGTCTATAAGCCATTATTAGAGAAGACCTGGGAAATCCACTGCTTGCTCCAGGATGAGCATTGTGGAACCTGTGTGCCTCTTTGGGAACCTGTCAGGTACTTGTGACCTGGATTGTCCACTGTTGAAAACAGGATACTGGGCTTGATGGACCTTGGTCTGACCCAGTATGGCATATTTTATGTTCTTATGTTCTTATGCTCAACAGAGAAATGAGAATGACTGAAGTAAATAGAGTGGTAGGAATCATAAGGAAAGGAATAGAGAATAACACTGAGGATATTATAATGTCTCTGTAACGCTCCATGGTGCAATTGCACCTTGAATATTATGTGCAATTCTGGTCACCATATTTTAAAAAAAGGATGTAACAGAAATAGAAAAGATAGAGAGAAGAGCGACCATAATGATAAAGATGATGGAAGGATATCCTTACGAGGAAAGGCTTAAAAGTTTAGGGCTCTTCAACTTAGAAAAAAGATGGCTGAGAGGAGATATGATAGAGGTCTATAAAATAATGAGTGGAGTGGAATGGAATGGGTAAATGTAGTTGGGTTGTTTACCCCTCCTAAAAATAGACATCTTCAGAATAGTAGTCCAGAACCAAGATGTCTAGGAATAGCCTAATGGTTAGATTAATGGGCTAGAATCAGAAATGCCAAGGTTCAAACCTCACTGCTGCTATTACTGCGATTGTGCTGAATACTGGGAATGAGGGAGTGCTATCTTCTATACACCCTCTGGATATTTTTCAGCCAAAATGAGGACTTTACCAATGCTTATTTGTGCATGGAGCAGGTCTAAAGTTAGACATGACGTCGGACATCCAGGACATTTCTGAGATCATCAGGTTCCTGGGAATGCTCCAGCCACACATCCACCATGCCCTCATTCAGACATGGACATCCCTACACTAGGGAAGTCCAGAGACCTGGCTTCTAAAATGGCTCTGGAGACATCTGTGTGCTTTGGAGGTCTCTATGACCAGTTTCAGATGTTCAAGCATAAATAGGGCTTCCAAAATAACCTCCATAGTTTTATATATTTTAGTGAAATAGTTGCTTTATATTATCATTTTTTTTTATTATCAGGATTCTTTATGCCACTTTATCATTTCAGTCAAGGCAGTTTACATTGTAACTTAAACTTGGTAATATACATTAAACAGGGACATTGATAACTTAGATTCTTCTAAGGCACCAGAGAGGTAAGTAACTTGCCCAAGGCCACAGGGAGTGCTTGAGGGAATCAAACTCTGGTCTTCTGGTTCCCAAGCCAATGCTCTAAGCCAGCGATGGCGAACCTATGGCACGCGTGCCAGCTGTGGCACGCGAAGGCCTTGCAGCTGGCACGCGGGAAGGTCCGCAATCGAAAAAAAAAACAACAACCCTGTCTGCTGCCGTTGTCGGGGCCGCCGCAGCAGAATCGAGCGTGCCGCGGGGCCCCCCTGTACCCACCCGGCAGAGCCTGTCCTCCCCGTAGCAGCTCTCTCTTTGGAGCTGCAGTCAGACCGCGCCGGCTTGCAGAGCGCGAAGGGAAGAGTTTCCCTTTCGCGACTCTGTTAAGCCCGCGGGGGCTGATGGGAACGTCCCATCAGCCCCCGCGGGCTTAACAGAGCCGCGAGGGAACTCTTCCCTCGCGCACGGCAAGCGGGCGCGTCTGACTGCAGCTCCACAGAGAGAGCTGCTACGGGGAGGACAGGCTCTGCCGGGTGGGTACAGGGGGGCCCCGCGGCACGCTCGATTCTGCCGCGGCGGCCCCGACAACGGCAGCAGACAGGGTTGTTTTTTTTTAAAATTTTCCCTGGGCTGGGCTGGGCTGGGGGGGGTGTGGGGGTTAGGAGTGGTGATGGGCTGGGCTGGGTGGGGGTTAGGAGTGGTGATGGGCTGGGCTGGGCTGGGGGGGGGTTAGGAGTAGTGATGCGCTGGGCTGGGCTGGGCTGGGCTGGGGGGTGTTAGGAGTAGTGATGGGCTGGGGTGGGGGGTTAGGAGTGGTGATGGGCACTGGGCTGGGGGGGTTAGGAGTGGTGATGGACACTGGGCTGGCTGGGGGGGGTTAGGAGTGGTGATGGGCACTGGGCTGGCTGGGGGGGTTAGGAGTGGTGATGGGCGCTGGGCTGGGGGGTTAGGAGTGGTGATGGGCGCTGGGGGGGGTTAGGAGTGGTGATAGGCGCTGGGGGGGCTTAAACTAAAAATTGAGTGATGGGGGATTAGGACTGGGAGTGGGCTGATGGGGAGGTTAGGACTGGAAATGGGCTGGTGGGATTAGGACTGGGAGTGGGCTATGGGGGGCTAGGACTGGTAATGGGTGGGGGGGTTGCTAGGACTGGAAATGGGCTGAGTGGAAGGGGGCTTGAACTGCAAATAGCTGTTGGGGATGGGGCTTGGAATGGAAATGGGCTGAGGGGAAGTGGGGGGCTTGAACTGCAAATAGCTGATGGGGACGGGGCTTGGAATGGAAATGGGCTGAGGGGAAGTGGGGGGCTTGAAGAAGGGAATGGATGCTGGGTGAGACTGGAACTAGAAGGGAGCTGATGTTGGGGGAGGATTAGAATGGGATGGGGCTGGGAGAGTAAAATGGAGAGGGGAAAAATATTTTGTGTAGGAGGGATGAAAAATCTACAATTGGCCAGGTATTGGGAGAGTAATTGGGGATTGAGGATGGAGGGGTAAAATTTGTGTGGATGAAATAGGAATGAGGAAAGAGCAAAAGGAGAAAGATTAGTATGTTAAAGCAGATGTAGAGAGAGAGAGAATGGAAAAAAAACTAGAAGAGAGAAGAAAGGACAAATGGACAGCAGACGATGGAGAGTTAGCAGAAAACATGAAGAAACCAGAAGAAAATGGCTGGACCAATTGCAACTGAAAAAAATGCACAAAAGGTAGAACGATATCTCTTTATTTTGAATTTATTAACTGGAATATGTCAGCTCTGGGAAATGTGCATCATTAACATCTGCGCTTTGTTTGGTACAAGAGGAAATTCCTATTTGACGTTGCCACTTGTTCTCTTTCCCCAGTATTCACTGAAATGTATTGGTTTAATATTTGCAGTGTTGCCTTTTGATAGGTAGGGTATGGTGCTTTGTGAGTCCTGGTAATGCTGTCAGGATACGGCGGGTTTGCTATGGGTTCTAAATGGGCAGCGTTTGTAGTAGTTCCTAATGTGCCTGGCGGTTGGCACTGGATTATAGTAATGTAGAAATCTTTTAGTCTTTCTTTATCCATACACTCATTAAGAGACATGTTTACTAAAAGTTAGTGTATGGTAACATTATGCAAATATTTATGCAAATAAGACCACTTATGCAAATGACGTGCTGGCACTTTGAGGAAATTCTTTGGTTTTGTGCGGCAGTTTGGGCACTCGGGCTCAAAAAGGTTAGCCATCACTGCTCTAAGCATTAGGCTACTCCTCCACTCCACTCCACTTTTCATTCATCTATTGGTTTAACATATGGATAATTTTTTCTTTTCTTTTTTTATAGTCTTGCTTTTTGAGTAGCCCCAAGTTATCAATATTCTTTGCTGGGCTTTTACATTTTCAATATCCAATAAGACTGCTGTTCCCAACTTATATATCATAAACAGAAGAGATAAACCCCATACCCACTATATGTCCTGAAATATATAAAGATTTTTTTATTGGATTATTTGCCTTGAAAGGAATATCCTTTTTCATAGCAAATCCTCTGTTTTATTCTTTAAAAAGGGGAATACCCCCTCACACCACACTAAGGGATAATACCACAATCACCCTCAGAATTACTTAGCTGCACATGAGTGTTTCAAGTGTCCCGAGTAATGAGTGATCTCCAACAATATCTAGTAGGTCTCAAACCTCATTCTTTAGCCAGTGTTCAGTGTGGTCACAACACCACAAACTATGAGCAAACTCTCTAGCTCCTCTCTTCTTCAACGAATGCCTTATGTACACAATGTCGCATTTCAGGCCTCTGAATCTCCCGGCCCTTCTTCATGCATATGCTACAAGAAAGGATATTCCTTTCAAGGCAAATAATCCAACACAAAAATCTTTATATATTTCAGGACATATAGTGGGCATGGGGCTTTTAAATTTGGCATCAGAGAACACACCGTTGTTTTAGAAATGAAATTTGATGTGATACTGTGTTGCAATACCATATGAAGCGATCATTTGATTTCATCTTTTATTTGGCATTCTTATTTGCTATGATATTAGGGGGTCTTTGACTAAAGGGCGCTAGCTGTCAGCGTGGGTCTGACACACACTAAAGGCGCACATTGAACCCACATTGACAGCTAGTGTAGGGCCATGACAGCTAGCACCACTGAATTTTGGCAGTAACTGTCCATGGCATGTTAGGGTTGCAAGTGGAAGGCTTAGAGGCAGAGAGTTGGCTGGATGAGTGCTACCTGCACGGCGGGCTAGTAGTCTCCTGGCACTCCCTGCCACCCAAGCTCTTCCAGTGCAGAGGCAGGGCTGCATACACCACGGTAACTGCTGGGAAGATGCTTCCATGGATTTGCACATTATGTCTTCCTTCTGTCTCTCTCCCTTTCTTTTCTCCCTTTTTGCTCTCCATCTTCTCTTTCCTGTAAGTTAATGGTGTTCCCTTCTCTCTTTTTCTCTTCTGGCAGCCTGTTTTATTGTACACCACCCTGACGCTTATGCACAGGCAGTATATCAAGCCTCGCAAATAAAGATAAAGATTTGGGTCAACACCACAGCACCCTTTAGTAAAAGGGCCCTTCATTGTAACTATGACAATGTTTCCTATCAGGGAAAGTACTGTTTAACTGTTAGTAGGGGGGGGGGAGGCTGGGGGGGGGGAGGTTTGGACGGCTTCTGTGAATCAGGCAATACGTATGTGTAGTTTATGTATAATGCCAATTTTAAAAGCAGCACTTTTAAAGAATTTGTCTTTTTCTACTTATGTCCTGTGTTTATCACTGTTTAGTGGATCGTGTTATATGCGATATCAGTCGGCATCAATCCCAATTGTTGGGATGGCAGTTTAAGCCATCACTTCAAGCATTCTAATATATGCTATGCATGGGAATTTATTACAATGTTCTGAACCGCAGTTTAAGATCTTGTTTTAAGGATTTTGATATATGCATTACTGCTGCATTGGTGACATTTATACCATTTAAAAAAACATATAAGAATGAGTAAATTTAATACATCACATAGTGCGTACCATAAAAAGTAAAATGTGTGCATGTATAGTTGTTTAAGATAAGAAGATGGTAAAATTATTATCATACAAAAGAATATAAAAATTAAGCGAGTGGGTGGAATAAAAAGCAGATCCACTTATCTACAGGAACCTGCTCAAAGAACATAGGATTCCTGTTAAAAAAAATGCTTGTAAAAATTGTATGCATATATCCAATATATTAAAACTACTAGAAACTTTTATTGACATTAATTTAAAAAATGTGACAGGATAATATGAGACTACAATGTGTCGAATAGTGTTCTAGCAGAGCTAATATGTAACAGTTGATTGTTCTCTTTTTAAGAACATAAGATGTGCCATACTGAGTCAGACCAAGGTCCATAAAGCCCAGTATTCTGTTTCCAACAGTGGCCAATCAAGGTCACAAGTACCTAGAAGTTTCCCCAGAAGACACAGGTTCCACAATGCTTGAGCTGGGACAAGGAGTAGACGAGTAGCCTAATGGTTACAGCACTGGCTTGGGACCCAAGCAATCAGGGTTTAATTCCCAATAGCATTCCTGATGGCCTTGGGCAAACCACTTAACCCTCCATTGCCTCAAAAATTCCAAGTTATCAATGTCCCTGTTTTATAAACATTACCAAGTTTAAGTTACAATATAAACTGCTTTGATTGAAATGATGAAGCGGTATAGAAAACCTGTTAAATAAATAAATTTCCCGGGTCCCCTTTAATAATGTTTTATGGACCTTTCCTTCAGGAATTTCTCCAAACTTTTTTTAAACCCAGCTACACTAATTGCTTTTAACACTTCCTCCAGTAACGAATTCCAGAGTTTGATTACGTGTTGAGTGAAAAAATATTTCTCTTATTTTATGGGTTACACTGTAGCTTCATTTCATGTCCCCTAGTCTTTATACATTTTGATGGTGTAAACAATCGATCTACGTTTACTTGTTCCACTCCATTCATTCATAGACCTCTATCATAGCACTCTCTTTTCCAGGTTTAAGAGCCCTAACCTTTTAAGCCTTTCCTCATAGGGGTATCTTTCCATCCCCTTTATCATTTTGGTGGCTGTCCTCTGCACCTTTTCTAATTCCACTATACCCTTTTTAAAATACAGCAAACAGAATTGCACACAATATTCGAGGTGTGGTTGCACCACAAAACGATACAGAGGCATCATAATATCCTTTGCTTTATTCTCCATTCTATTCCTTATGATTCCTAACACTCTTTTGCTTTCTTGGCACACTGGGTATTATTGGATGTGATTAATCCTTCTTTTTATTATTTTTTCTTTAATGGTTTTTGTGTTCTTTCCTATATGATTTTTATTGTTATGTCTTTTTATTATGTGCTTTAATTATTTATATATATTATTTATATGTGTTCCATGGTTATTTTAATGGATATTGTTTGTACTTTTATATGAATCTCTTGGATATTTTGACTGTACACATTTTATATATTGTTTTAATGAATCATGTTATATGCCTTTATAAAATTAACTGTTTTTATGTATCATTTTGTTGCATGTTTATGATGGATAGTGTTTATGGAGTAAACTCTGACTCAGGCAAATTGTGCCGAAACATGGCCATGTCAGCTTGTGTAAATTAAGTATATTATTATTATTTTTATTTATTATTTCTGATTTTCCTTTGCTGGGTTCCACATGCAAAATGAGAGCCTGCATCCTGTCTGCCAGGAGAAAAGGTTTTGCCTGAATTGTGTCTAGAACAGGGGTGGGCAATTTACAGCCCGCGGGCTGCATGTGGCCTACCACAGAGTTTTCTGTGGACCACAGAATAGGGTTGCCAACCGGCCAGTTTACAGCCGGCCTGGCCGTTTTTTCTATGGCCAGGCCGGCTGCCAGCACAGATATAAAACCGGCCCCTGAAAAGCCAGTTTTTTGCTCTGGCTGCGAGATCAGAAGCGGCCAGAGCAAAAAACGTCTTTTCTGCCTCAGTCCGCAGCGAGATCGCAAACGCGATTCCCGATCGATCGATCCCTGGGCCATGCAGCCATTGCTTCTGCTTTTCACAGAGCAGCGGCTGCAATAAAGTTAATTTGAAAAGGAAAAGAAACCTGTGAGAAGCCCGCCCCCTCTGACATCACTTCCTCGGGTGCTGACCGGAGGGCTCCTCACAGGTTGTCTTTTCCTTTTCAAATTAAGTTTATTGCAGCTGCTGCTCTGTAAAAAGCAGAAGCAGTGGCTGCACGGGGGTGAACTTCGAAGCAGCACTAAGGGGAGAGGGTGTGAAGCAGCAGTAAGGAGGTGGGGATAAAGCAGCATTAAGGGGAGAGGGGATGAAGCAGCTCTAAGGGGGGAAGCAGCACTAAGGGGAGAGGGTGTGAAACAGGGGGGATGAAGTAGCACTAAGGGGGGATGAAGCAGCACTAAGGGGAGGAGGGATGAAGCTGCACAAAGGGGGGGGGGGTGAAGCAGCACAAGGGAAGCAGCACTAAGGGGGTGAAGCAGCACTAAGGAGTGAAGCAGCACTAAGGGGGGGTGAAGCAGCACAAGGGAAGCAGCACTAAGGGGGGGAAGCAGCACTAAAGGGTGAAGCAGCACTAAAGGGGGGAAGCAGCACTAAGGGGGGGTGAAGCAGCACTAAGGGGGGAAGCAGCACTAAGGGGGGGTAGCAGCACTAAAGGGTGAAGCAGCACTAACGGGGGGGGGGAGTAAAACAGCAGCAGTGGCTGCAAGGGGAAAGAGGTGGCAGAAGGAACTGACAGGTTGAAGGTGAGGGCTGGAAGAGAGCTGAAAGAGGGGGGAATGTAATGTTAACTAATGAATACGATCAGTTTTAGAAGGTGCGGCCCTCCACTAACCACAGCCCTCTCAAAGTGGCCCCCGAGCCAAAACAGTTTCCCACCCCTGGTCTAGAATATTGCCTATAAAAGAAATAGCATTTGTAGGCACAAAGCAGATCTCAGAAAATTGCACAGATTTTGGAGAAAATAGCCCTCAGGAAAGAAAGTATAAGGCCTGGTTTACAGAAGAAGCTGCTAGAATCCAGTTGTTGAGATATGGGAGGACTAGGTGACCTTGCTTGCGGAGATGGATGGCTAGCACTTCTGGCAGATCGCTTCTATCTGTGCCCTTCTCTTCTATTGCTAACTCCAGACTTTGCTTCTTTCACCTTGCTGCACCTTATGCCTGGAACAAACTACCTGAATCTGTACGTCAGGCACCTTCTCTGATCCTTTTCAAATCCAGGCTGAAAACTCACCTCTTCCCTGCCGCTTTTGGATCTTGACTCACCTGATCTCCTTTGTGTTTCCTTACCATTCCCCCTAGATGCATCCCCTGTCTACACCTACTGTGTGTTGACTAGATTGTAAGCTCCGATGAGCAGGGACTGTCTCTTACATGTCTGTGCAATACTGCGTACATCTGTAGTGCTATACAAATGCTCATTAGTAGTAGTAGTAGCACTACAAGGCATTCTGTGAAGACTTGAGCTGTTAGTGAAAAGACTGCAAATTAAATAAACATAAATTCACTGGGAGTTGACAACAGGCTAAACTGAAACTGGTTGGTCTGAAAAATGCCTCAGATACTTTCTGTAGTGAGGATGGATTGGTATATGTGTATATACATCCTTGAGTTCTGTGACATACAGCCAGGCCTCTTCTTTAAGGATGGTAAAATGGAGGGAAGAGTATCCATTTTAAAATTATTTTTGTGGAAAAAAAACAGTTAAAGTCTCTGAGATGTTGAAGCCTTTAGCCTCTCATTTTCTCTGGGATGAGAAATACATGGAGTAGAAACCCAGATTTTTTTTGTTTGTTTCAATTGGCACAACCAGTTCTGTCTCCAAAATATATGATACCAAAACCCAGTATAAATAGAATCCAAAAATCAAGACCAGGCCTGAAAACACCGTCAAACAAAGCAAAACATTTTTTGTCGGAACTGCCAGCCCAGTAGAGAGGAGAAAACCCTCACACCGCTGTGGCTTTTCCTTTTAATTATTCAATATGTTAAAATCAGTAATCACTTAACTGAAGACTGTGACCATTTCTATCCAGTCAGCAATGCAAAAAATCACGACGTGGCACGTTTCGGGGTAATGTCCATAGTACCCCTGCATCAGGTCAAAAACATTGCTTGGCAGCCCAAATGCTGTGGACTATCGCTTTGAATAAAACGGTTTTATATCAAGGCCTCAGCAACGCCAGCCCAGCTGATTCCATTCAGCTCATGGGAGGAGTGACACGAAGAGCCAATCAGAGCTGTAAGGGGAGGAGTCACTGACCAGAGACCGCCCCCTTGGATCTGAAAATGGCAAAAAATCATGTAATCATATGCCAGTCCAATAGTTGGTTTAAACCATTCGGATGCACCGAGTTTAAACGATAGATCCATTGCTGTTCTCGATATTGTAGAGCCTGCAGACGATTGCCCCCCCGAGGGTTCAAAGGTATAAAATCCAAAACACGCCAGGCAAGCATGTCAAAAGTGTGAGATTTGGACAAACAATGTTCTACCAGCGGCGCTGACAGTGATGCAGTGCGTAGCCTGGAGGCTTGTTCCCCCAATCGAATCTTGAACGGCCGGGAGGTGCATCCAATATAATACAAGGTACATAGGCAAATTATGAGATATACCACAAACGATGTATTGCAGCTAGTGCTCCAACGGGTTCGGTAGGTGACCTGGGTGTGAATGTCAAGCCACGATAGACCCGAGATGGTATTTGAACAATAATTGCAGTTGCCACATGGAGAATGTCCCGCTATGTCATGAAAGGCAATAGGGCGATCAATAGCTGCAGTGGTGTGCACCACCATATCACGTAGATTCGATTGTCTGGAGTACGCTATTTGTAACCTCTTTCGAAATCAAGAGTGTAGACCCCAAATGGGCCAATATTGATGCAAAATTCCCACCACCTTAGACGAGCCCTTCATATAAGGAAATACTGCTGTAATGTTATCCGATGAAGGTGTAAGGGAGGAGCCTCGTAGAAGCCATTCCCTGTGAATGTGGCTAGCTCTTTTATAAGCCGCCCGCACCACCGATGGTGGATAACCTCTTGCCATTAACTGAGAGCTTAAATCACAGGCATGCGCCTTAAAGTCAGCCAGATGGGTACAATTTCTGCGAAGACGTAGAAATTGGCCAAACGGCAAACCTCGCTTCAATGCAGGCGGATGAAAGCTGTCAAAACGTAAGAGGGTGTTTCGTTGAACCGATTTTCAGTATAAGGAGGTCTCAAAGCCCTGTTCTGTTAGCTCCACTGTAATATCCAAAAATTGAATCCGTCAGGTCTCAATTTGGGCCGTGAACTGTATGTTAGATTTGAATGAATTTTAATACCCGAAGAAATTCTTCCAAAGCTTCCCCCGTGCCAGTCCAGATAAAAAATTTGTCGTCAAAAAAACGCCGCCAGAAGGGAATATACATATATAAAGGATGAGGATAAATAAATTGCTCTTCAAACCATCCCATATAAAGTGTGGCGATAGAAGGCGCCACCGTGGCACCCATGGCAATCCCGTAGATTTGGAGATAATGTTGTTGCTGATAAACAAAAAAATTGTGATTCAACACTAAATCCAATAAATCCAGGATAAATTGTCGGGGAATACGTTCCGGTAAAGGCAAAGAACACGATGCTAGTCCTGCTAATACTTCATGTTGGTCTATGTTGGTATAAAGTGATTGCACGCCCAGTGTCACTAAATAAGTATAAGTGGAAATTTCCGTACAAGAGTCCAGATGTTTCAAAAAGTCTCCAGTGTCCTTGATGTACGAAAGCACCTTACCAGCAATTGGCTGCAAAAATAAATCACAAAACTGTGAAAGAGGCTCGAGCACCGAGTCCCTGCAAGACACAATTGGGCACCCAGGGGGGTGGAGCAAAGATTTATGGACTTTTGGTACTAAATAAAAAGTCGGTGTCTTAGGAAATTGATTGATGAGAAAATCTGATTCCTATTTCATAAGCCAATTGTGCAGAAATGCCTGAGAGACAAGATCCCTTACCCTACACAAAAGATCAGGTATAGGGTCTGGAATAGGGATATGATGTTTCCGGTTGCCAAGACGTAATAGCATCTCAGACTCATATTGCTCTTGGGACAGCACCACCGTAGCTCCGCCTTTGTCCGCCCGCCGGATGACCAATGTGGAAGTAGATAATTGCTTAATAGCCATAAAATAATCATGAGACAGATTGCTGTATGGAAAAGTACAGGTAGATTCAACCTGGGTGAGACTATCCAAAACCAGATCTTGATATGTAGAGATAGCCGCCTCTGTTGGACCCGGTGGTAACCAACAGGAAGGGTTTTTTACCCAAGCTGTTTGTGACTCTCCCATACTCGCAGAAAAGTAATGAATTACCCGTAATTTACGAAAAAAGCGGTGAAGTGCCACCCTCATCTCGAAGCCATCATATCTAGGTGAAGGGACATAGGACAATCCTAGTTCCAAAACAAACAACTGATCTTTAGTAAGGGCTTGTCCAGAAAGATTTATAACAGACGACTCCTGGTCTTGGATCTGGTGTCCGGGCCCTCGAGAAAATCCTGGTGACTAGAGCCTCTGGGTTGATGACCCTGGGACAAATTGCCCCAAGAGGTAATGGAAGTGAATTGCTGCCTAGGACGACTTGGGCCCGACTTTGCTGCTTCCGACCCCGTTGAATCAGTATCCGAGGTATTGTCCGAACTATCAACAAAGGAAACCTTTTTGGTACGAAAACCTGTGGTGGCCGGGCATCCTTTATATATGTATATTCCCTTCTGGCGGCGTTTTTTAGATGACATTTTTTTTATCTGGACTGGCACGGGGGAAGCTTTGGAAGAATTTCTTCGGGTATTAAATTCATTCAAATCTAACATACAGTTCACGGCCCAAATTGAGACCCGACGGATTCGATTTTTGGATATTACAGTGGAGCTAACAGAACAGGGCTTTGAGACCTCCTTATACCGAAAATTGGTTCAAGGAAACACCCTCTTACGTTTTGACAGCTTTCATCCGCCTGCATTGAAGTGAGGTTTGCCGTTTGGCCAATTTCTACGTCTTCGCAGAAATTGTACCCATCTGGCTGACTTTAAGGTGCATGCCTGTGATTTAAGCTCTCAGTTAATGGCAAGAGGTTATCCACCATCGGTGGTGCGGGCGGCTTATAAAAGAGCTAGCCACATTCACAGGGAATGGCTTCTACGGGGCTCCTCCCCTACACCTTCATCGGATAACATTACAGCAGTATTTCCTTATATGAAGGGCTCGTCTAAGGTGGTGGGAATTTTGCATCAATATTGGCCCATTTGGGATCTACACTCTTGCTTTCGAAAGAGGTTACAAATAGCGTACTCCAGACAATCGAATCTACGTGATGTGGTGGTGCACACCACTGCGGCTATTGATCGCCCTATTGCCTTTCATGACACAGCGGGACATTCTCCGTGTGGCAACTGCAATTATTGTTCAAATACCATCTCGGGTCTATCGTGGCTTGACATTCACACCCAGATCACCTACCGAACCCGTTGGAGCACTAGTTGCAATACATCGTTTGTGGTATATCTCATAATTTGCCCATGTACCTTATATTATGTTGGACGCACCTCCCGGCCGTTCAAGGTTCGATTGGGGGAACATGCCTCCAGGCTACGCACTGCATCACTGTCAACGCCGCTGGTAGAACATTGTTTGTCCAAATCTCACACTTTTGACATGCTTGCCTGGCGTGTTTTGGATTTTATACCTTTGAACCCTCGGGGGGCGGGGGGCAATCGTCTGCAGGCTCTACAATATCGAGAACAGCGATGGATCTATCGTTTAAACTCGGTGCATCAAATTGGACTGGCATATGATTACATGATTTTTTGCCATTTTCAGATTCAAGGGGGCGGTCTCTGGTCAGTGAATCCTCCCCTTACAGCTCTGATTGGCTCTTCGTGTCACTTCTCCCATGAGCTGAATGGAATCAGCTGGGCTGGTGTTGCTGAGGCCTTGATATAAAACCGTTTTTTTCAAAGCGATATTCCACAGCATTTGGGCTGCCGAGCAATGTTTTTGACCTGATGCAGGGGTACTACGGACATTACCCCGAAACGTGCCACGTCGTGATTTTTTGCATTGCTGACTGGATAGAAATGGTCACAGCCTTCAGTTAAGTGATTACTGATTTTAACATATTAAATAATTAAAAGGAAAAGTTACAGCGGTGTGAGGGTTTTCTCCTCTCTACTGGGCTGGCAGTTCCGACAAAAAATGTTTTGCTTTGTTTGACGGTGTTTTCAGGCCTGGTCTTGATTTTTGGACAACCAGTTCTGTGACATTGGACTGAAGAAAAAGAAACCTCTTCTTTCCAGAGTTTGGTATAGGAATTGGGAAGATGAGTCCAGCGTAAGGGCTGATTTGGAGGTTGAGTGATGAATCTGAGTTGGTAACTCAACTTGAGTATGCACAGGACCCAGGAATCTGTAGTGATCTTTTCCAAGAATAAAAGGAAGAAGTGGACTCCACCCCACATAGTAAGGCCAGGTTGTATATTTTACAGCTTCAGATAAAAAAGGTGATGATAGCCAAGAAGGCTGCTGCTTCAACTGAGCTTTGTGGCACCCTTTTCCATTGATGAAGCTTGATCAAAACAGGGCTCTTGGTCTGCTGAGGTTGTTTTTATAAGAATAAAACACTCTCACATGATGGCAATGATCTTTGTACAGACTTGAAATGGCATAGCTTGAGGCTGACCCAGATGAAAGTATGGCAGAAAAATGTCAAAAATGGAGCAGTCCACTGTCCCCTTACTTGTAGCACACAATAACGAATCTCTTGCTGTGTGTCAGATGTAGATCAGATGGAATGTGCATTAATAGCTGAGATCTGATCCTTTAGTTAAACTATTAAACTAGTCAAGAAACTGCATCAGTAAAATAATTCTTAAGAGATCAAAACTCTATTCTACTTCCTGATTCTCTTTCTTTTCTTTTTCTAACTGATATACATTGTGTTTATACAGGCAGAAGTTGTGTGTTGCGGGTGGGGGGGATATTATAACTGCAATAGGGGCCCACCCTTGAGATAGCTTTATCCATAGCGCTCCACCATAGCCCATAAGAATGAATATATGGGATCTGAATCAGCATCTGCTGCCATAAGGAGATCCTCATGTGCAGGGATTGGTGAATCCTCGGGATCTGTATCTGCTGAAAGGCCCCTATGCATAAAATCAGCAGGGTTGACTGCTGATTGAAAAACAATAATTAGATTGGACTGCAGGAAAATAGAACACAGGTCTCTGTCATGCCCCCAAGGATGGCCAGTTCACACAACACAGATTGTCTCCTGTGCAGTGGTCCCTGCACAGTTTCCCTTCTGCATAATCAATGGTTCAATTCTGCAGCACAGAGCCCTGGATCTTCATTCAGCACTTACCATTAAACATTCTCCCATACACAAATGTACTGCCATCAGCCCTAGACAAATGTCAAAAAAGTTGTAAAAAACCACAGCAAGTCCAATGTCCAGTTTCTAATCTGCAAAAGCCACCAAAACGTGACTTGCATGAATTTTGACTGCAATGTTTTTGTCGGTCTCAAGGGCAAAACAGCTAGGATGCAACAACAGATCATGCGAACACATGTGAACCTGTAAATATGTAAATAATAACCAGCGGGGCCACAAAGCTCCGCTAAGATTACTCAAAATTGTTTTGTTGGATGTTACCTGTAAATAGGTTTTCCTACTGTTCCATGTAAAAGATGTTCAAACTGTTAATTGTAAACCGCCCCTGATCTCTGGAAGGGGCGGTATAGAAGAACCAAATAAATAAATAAAACAATTCAGTACTTTTAGATCAAAATTATAATGATTATCTTTTTCTTTCCATAAGAGAATGACTTTCTCATACTGAACTGCTACTAATTCTGCTTCTGTAACAGAATGGAGAGGGAAATGTCTGTGAACTCCCTCATGCACCCATGACCAGATGAAATCAATTACTAATAAAAACTTTGTTACTAGCATTCAAACTAGGGTAGATTGATTATTCTAACTGCAAACACTTGTACTACATAGCCATTCAACAGTTTCATTCGTCAGACTCTTAGGTGCATTGATGGGTGATTGCACACAAGTGGGTGGGAGAAACCCTAAACTTTAATGGTCAATTATACACTAAAACCAATCTTAGCTGAACCATTTAGAAAAGAAACATTTGTGAACCACATGATCAAATGTCAGGAATCACCACGAAGCTGTCTCTTCTCTACTCACTTATTTATCAAAAGTCACATGATCAAATGTCACCAAAGAAGATTCAGCATGGGAGCCTGGCTGACCTTGCAAAGTTCTCTCTCTTGGAATAGATTTCCATAGTAACAGGAAACCCATGCAGGTGGAAAGATTGGAGGGCTGCAGAGCCTGTCAGGATCAACACTGAATTTTCTCTTTCAAACGGTTGCTACTGCTACAGGGCTGGCACTGGAGGACAAACAATGCGGAGTCATCATGATTCTAGGGGGACCAAGGAAAGGATCGATTTGACTTGCGTTAATCTGTAGGGCAGCTCTTCCTGGCTCCTTCCATTGCTTATCAGTGCCTAAAATTTAAATCTGACCCTGCCTATAGTGCATTCCACCCCTTTATACGCTAATCAACCACATGAGGCGTAATCTACCCAGAACTCAGCACTCACAAATCTCCAATGCAACTTACATAAATTCAGCATCTATAATAGGGTTGCCAACTGACCAATTTTAGGCCGGCCCAGACGGTTTTACAAGCTGGAGACTGGTGGCTGGCAGGACAGTAAAACTGGCCAATAAAGGGATGGCCATCGATTGCTCCCACTCAGAAGCAGTTCTATAATTAGCCATTCTGTACCTGCCGCTGCTGCCACTTTTCCTAGGTCTGCAGTGGCGGCAGTTCTCAGATTTGTAACACGCCACAAAAAAATGCCAGTCTTTGTGAATCCACGTTTGGTAGGACTGAAAATGCCTGCCCACTCTGACACATTGCATTGTGTCGGGGGGGGGGGGGGCAGGCATTTGCATTTTTTCCAAGCACGGAGTTGCAAAGACCCATACTTTTTTAAGTCTGAGGTGGCGGCAGGGGGGAGAGAATGGATAGAAGGGGGATGCAGGTAATGAAAGATGATGGGGGAATGGCTGGAAGGTGGATGCAGGACATGACAGGTTGCGGAAATATCTAGAAGGGTGATTCAGGACACGAAGGGTGATGGGAGGAGTGGCTGGAAGGGAGATGCAAGACATGAAAAGGGATGAGGTGAATGGCAGGAAGGGAGATGCAGGACATGAAGGAGAATGGAGGAAATGGCAGGAAGGGAGATGCAGGACATGAAGGGGGATGGGGGTAATGGCTAGAAGGGAGATGCAGGATACTGATAGGAATAGAGGACAGATGCTTGACATATGGTAGAGGGGTAGACAGCAGAAACAGGATAGTGGACATAAGAGGATAGAGAGCACATGGTGGATACAAGGTTGGATGAAGGGATGGAGGGCAGATGTTGGACATATGGTTCAGAGCATATGGTTCAAAGCTGGATACGGGTAAGGACATACAGTAAAGAAGGCAGAATTGGAATATTTCCAATTATTTCTCAAGATATTGTACACAACATATCTAAAATGCAAGGGATACAGCATGAGGAAATGGAGGCAGATGTTGGATATGTGGTAACGGTCATAGGGGGTGAGAGCAGATACTGACATAAACTGGCAGCATAGGCAGTGACAAGCAAATAGACATGGGATGGAGGAGTGGTAGTAGAGAATGTACATAGGGTAGGGATCATAGGGGGAAGAAAGGCAGATGCTGGACAGGGGATGGGAGTATAGTGGATAGTGAGCAGAGGCTGGACATAGGGTAGGGATGGAGGGCAGACGCTGGACATGGGGAGATAGAGGTGATGCTGGACATGGGGTGGGGGAGTGGGGAGATACTGGACATGAAGGGGATAGGATGAGAAAAAGGGAAGAGGCACTAGATAGTGAGGGAGAGGGGGAGACACAAGATAGGGCAGGAGAGAAGGGGAGAGATGCTGGACACAGGGAGGTGGAAAAGAGAAAGGAGAAAGGTAGCTAAAAATTGGGAACAATTGCCTGGGGAAGAATAGAGAGATAGGGAGTGAGAGGGCTTCATTAAAGGTTGAACAATGATAGGAAGACACAGTTAAAAGATGAAGATTAAGATCTGGATGAGAAGGAGAAATGAAATCTGAGTTGATAGAGAAAACTGGAAGAAAGCTGAAAGAAATAGATGAATGTCAGAGATGGAAGTATGTGAAGAAGACAGGAGGGAAAAGAAGTGGCAGATGGATCAGAGACCCTAGAGGCTGAGTTAAGAGAAGATGAGAAAAGCAGAAACCAGAGCCTTGGATCAACATGATTAAAGAATAAAATGACCAGACAGAAAAAGGGAAAAGAAAATTTGGGAAATAAGATCCCAGATGTTGAGACTTTAATGGAAGAGGCTGACTTGGAGTTAGTAGTGATTATGGAGACATGGTTCATGGACAACCATGACTGGGATGTAATTACAGTATACCAAGCTATACTTTAATCAGGAAGGACAGGATAAGAAGAAGGGGAGGAGAAGTGACACTATATGTAAAAAATAATATTGAAGCTACAAAATTACAGGGCTTATAAGGGAACAAGGAAGCACTGTGGGTAAAATAGAAAGAGGGAATAGGAAATCTATTTGCATTGGTATGATATTCAGATCTCCTTCACAAGCAGAAGTGGACAGAAGACTTACATAGTATTACCAGGAAAGGAGAAGTGCTACTGATGGGTAATTTCAATATGCTGAATGTTGACTGGCACATCCCTGCTGCGGTGTCATCCAGAAGTAAGGAGATCCTAGTTTCTCTACAGGGAGACCTATTCCAGCAACTGGTAACTGAATCCACCCATGAAGGGGGAATACTGGATCTGGTGGTTACCAATGGGGAAGGTGTTTCTGATATTATAGTGGGAGATCATCTCGCATCCAGTGATCACCAGATGGTGTGGTTCAGTATTAGGACTAAGGCTGATAAAGTCCATTCAAAAGCAAGGGCCCTAGACTTTAGGAAAACTAACTTTCCCAAGATGGGACAATCCCTCAAAGAGTCGTTAGTGGGATGGGAAAAGCTGAGGGATGTAGAATCGCAATGGCAAAACTGAAAGGGGATATTTTAAGGGCAACTAATCATTTTGTTAGGAAAGTAAATAAATGTAAAAGGAAAAGGAGACCATTATGGTTCTGAGAAGAAGTAGCTAAAAAGTTGACGAAAAAGAGTGTGGTGTTCAGAAAATACAAGAGATCACAGAAAGAGAAAGACAAGCATCAATTTTTGGAAAGACTTAGGGGTGTGTTTACTATGCAGCAGTATTGGCTAACGTGATATTGGAGCCGTGGCCTCATTGACTTCAATGAGGCCTTGGCTCCGATATCACACGGAAGCTGCTACTGCTGCATAGTAAACATACTCCTTAGAGAAACTAGGAACATAGTCAGGAAAGCAAAGATACAAATAGAAGAAAAAATAGCCAATAAGTAAAATGGGGTTGGCAAGACATTTTTCAGGCATGTTAGTGAGAGAAGGAAGTGAAAAAGTGGTATTGTCAAACTCAAGGGTGAATGGGAGGAATATGTAGAAGCTGATGAGGATAAAGCGTAATTGCTTAACAAAGATTTTTGTTTTGTGTTCACAGATGGAGGACCAGGAGCAGGACCTCAGTTGTTTTTGTTGTTAAGTGCTGTTGAGTCGGTGTCGACTCATGGCGACACTGAATAGTTGACCTAAAATGTTGTGGCACCCATAGCTGCAGTTATTGTGTCAATCCATCTCATTGCTGACCTTCCTCTTTTGCATTGACTTTCTATTTTGCCAAGCATGATGTCTTTCTCTAATGATTCCTCTCTTTGCATGACTATAAAAGTGTTTATAAAAATAACCTGCTTTGATAGTGGTTACATCTGAACCATTGTTGACAATACACCTGGTTTCTACACCGCCAATCAGAAGAACCAGAATTGGACTCTGTCCAATAGCCTTTTCTCTTAACAAGTCCCACTCAGAATCAAGGGACTTACCACTGAACTTCTGAGTCCAAATCTGAGACTGAAGAGTCTTAGAAGGTCCTTCATCTTTTGCCCCAACAGACTCAGTAGACTTCATTGTAGCAGACTTTACTGAAAAACTGCACTTTGGTTTCTTATTATCTCTAACAAAAGGTTTCTCAACGGGTTGACTCCTTCGGCCATGAGGCAAACCAGAAAGATACTTCTCACTTCTATAAAACCTGGCTATGGACTCTCTTCCTCTTTATTTTCTCTCATAAAACTATTTAATTATTATTCCCAAAGGGAATTTATCTCCATATACTAGCTTTAAGAGACCAAATATAGCTTCCACCGACTGAATTCTCCTAGGTGCCATGTACTTCACTGTTTGCACTTGCTGTAGAGTACCTCAGCACAATAAACCTTAGGACACCCAACATCCCAGGTAAATAAAATTATACTATTTTATTTTTTAAACTGGTTACATAAGAATGTGGTTGAGAACTACAGATGGTTAGTCTGACCTCTGTGGTGAGTAAATTAATGGAAACACTCCTGAAACAGAGGTTTCTTGAGTCCAATGGATTGCAGGATCTGAGGCAGCATGGGTTTACTAGAGGCATGTCTTGTCAATCTAATTAATTTCTTTGACTGGGTAACCAGAGAGTTGCATCAAGAGAGAGCCCTGGATGTGATGTACTTAGATTTCAGTACAGACAAGTTAAAAATAAATTGAGCACTCTAGGAATGGACCCTAAATTGACTGACTGGGTTAGAAATTGGTTGTCTGGGTGGTGACAAAGGGTACAGGAAAATGGAGCTCACTCAGAGGAGAAGGATTTTACCAATGGTGTGCCGCAGGGATGTGTCCTTGGTCTGATCCTTTTTAATATGTTTGTTAGTGATATTGCAGAAAGGCTGTCAGGTAAGGTTGCCTTTTTGCAGATGATGACAAAATCTATAATAGAGTAGATACCTAGGAGGGAGTAAATGACATGAAGAATGGTTGAGAATTTGGCAGCTGAGATTTAGCACTAAAAAATGCAGGATCATGCATTTGGGCTGCAAAAATCCAAAGAAGCAAAATAGGGGGTGAAGTACTTCTGTCCATGAAGGAAGAGCAAGACCTGGGCTTTATTGTTTCTGTTGATCTTAAGATGGCTAAACAGGTAGAAATGATGATGGCAAAAGCCAGAAGGATGCTTGGGTGCATAGGGAGAGGAATGGCCAGCAGGAAGGAGGAGGTGATAGTGCCTCTCTATAAGTCTTTGGTGAGACCTTATTCGGAGTATTGTGTGCAATTCTGGAGACCACACCTTCAAAAAGGATATAAAAAAGATGGAGTAGGTGCAGAAGATGGCTACCAAAATGGTCAGTGGGCTTCGTCATAAGGCATGGGACAGACTTAAAAATCTCAATATGTATAATTTGGAGGAAGGGCAGGAGAAAAGAGATATGATAGAGATGTTTAAATACTTCCATGGCATAAATGCACAGGAGGAGAACCTCTTTCAATTGAAAGAAAGCTCTGCAATGAGGGGGCATAAATGAAGGTGAAAGGGGATAGACTCAGGACTAATATGTGGAAATATTTCTTTACTGAAAGAGTGGTAGATGCATGGAATAGTCTGCCGGTAGAGGTAGTAGAGACCAGAACAGTATCTGAATTCAAGAAAGCATGGAACAAACACAGAGGATCTCTAAAGAGGAAAAAGGTAATATAGTAATTGGTATGGAAGGGCAGACTGGATAGGCCATATGGTCTTTTTCTGCCGTCATGTTTCGATTTTCAGTTTAGTGACTGGAATATGTCTGTCTTTGGAATTCACAGGCCTGATATTCAAATGGTGATGGTCAGCATTTTAAAAGCACTTGACCGCTATGGGCAAAAGTGAAACCAGATATTCAGTGCCAGAATCTGGATATATTCAGATGCTATCTGGATAGCTGAAATTGCATTAAGTTAGGACAGTTATTGAAATGATCTGATTTTATAAAGTACTTAGCTGGTTAGTGGGCTAAAAATTGTTCCTAACCGGATACAGTTGTGGTCAACATTATTAGCACCCTTGCATTTTAGATATGTTGTGTACAATATCTTGAGAAATAATTGGAAATATTCCAATTGTATGCCATCATAATATTTTAATAGCATGTTCAAAGGTACACAACAAAAAAAAGACAGGGGCATGTTTACTAAACAGCGGTAGTCACTTCTGTGTAATAGCAGAGCCACGGCCCCATTGAATTCAATGGGACTGTGGATCTGCTATCGCTCGTAAGCCGCTACCACTGTTTTCTAAACATACCCCTTAGACAAAGTAATTTCTGAGAAAAAAAAAACAAAATATGACCTGGACAGGATTAATGACACCCTTCACTAATATTTGGCTGCACAACCCTTGACAGTGATGACAGCCTCCAAACTTTTTTTGTTGAGTCGGTGTCAACTCATGATGACCCTCTGCATAGTTGTCCTAAACTGTGTTCAGTCTTCAGTCAGGTAGCTCATTGTTGATAGAGTGGCACCCATAGCTGCTGTTAATGTATTGATCCATATCATTGCTGGCCTTCCTCTTTTGCATTGACCTTCTATCTTGCCAAGCATGATATCTTTCTCTAATAATCTCTCTCTTCGCATGATGTGTCCAAAGTATGAAAGTCGAAGTCTTGTCATCTGAGCTTCTAAAGAAAGCTTAGGTTTGATCTCCTCTAGTACCGACTGGTTTGTTCTTCGGGCAGTCCATGGTATACATAGTATTCACCGCCAACACCATAATTCAAAGGCATCAATTTTCTTCCTATCTTTTTCACTGTCCAACTTTCACATCCATATGACGTTATTGAAAATACTATGGCTTGAACGAGTTGAATCTTTGCAAGGAAAGAGTCATCTCTGCTCTTAAAAATCTTGTCTATGTCCTTCATAGCCATTCTGCCAAGAACAATGTGTCGTCTCATTTCTCGACAGCTTGTTGTTTGTTTATTGATAGTTGATCCAAGTAGGTTAAAGTTGTCCACTATTTCAATTTATTGATTTTGCCAATTGTTAGAATCTTTGTATTCTTTACATTTAGGTGCAGGCCCATTTTAAGGCTATGTTCTTTCATCTTGAGAAGCAAATGTTTCAGATCATCTTCACTTTCAGCCAATAATGTGTATCATTAGCATAGCGAAGGTTGTTGATGAGTCTTCCACCAATCTTCATACCTCACACAGTCCTGCTTCTCTTATGATTTGTTCTTCATATAAATTAAACAGTTAGGGGGAAAGTATGAAGCCTTGTTGTACACCTTTGCTGATTTTAAACCATTCTGTTTCTCCTTGTTCTGTATGAACTATTGTTTCTTTATCAACATAAAGGTTGTGCAAGAGAACGAACAGGTATTCTGGTATACCCATGCTTCTTAAAGTGACTCAGAGTTCGTCATGGTTTAGACAGTCAAAAGCCTTGCTGTAGTCAATAAAGCACATATAGATATCCTTTGGTATTCTTTAGTCTTTTCAAGGATGCATCTCACATTTGCGATGATGTCTCTCATTCTTCGACCTTTCCTGAATCCTGTGTGCACTTCAGGCATTTCTTGCTCTAGGCATGGTTGTAGTTTCCACTGAATAATTTTCAGTAGAATCTTGCTGGCATGTGGGATCAGAGAGATTGTGCAATAATTTCCACAGTCAGTTGAATAACCTTTCTTTAGTATTGGTATAAATACAGATCTTTTCCAGTCAGTTGGCCATGATGTTGTCTTACAAATTTCCTGGCAGAGACTTCTATGTATGGTAACAGCTGCATCAGATTGCATCAATGGGAATGCCATCAATGCCTGATTCTCTGTTCTTTGATAAGGCTTTCAATGCTACTTTGACTTCTTCTTTCATCACCAATGGTTCCAGATCATAAGGTACAGGTTGAAACGGCTGTAGGTCCACTTAATCTTTATCATATAATAACTCTGCATATTCTTTCTACCTTTTCTTGATCATTTAACATGGATTCGTGAGCATCTTGTAACATTCCAATTTGAGGCTGGAATTTGTTCTTTAACTCTCATAGCTTTAGGAAAGCTGATCTTGTTCTTCCTCTAACAGTTTCTGCTTCTATTTCCTTGCATGCATCATTGTAGTACTTCTCCTTGTCTTTTCTTGCTGCACTTTGGAAATCTCTGTTGTGTTCTGTGAGTGCCTCTCTTTCTCCTCTGGCTTTGCCTTCTCTGCATTTCTGGGCAAATTTCAGTATCTTCGGTCATCCATTTTGGCTGTTTTTTCTTTTTCACCTTTTGTAGAGATTTCAAATTTTCTTCCAACACAACCTTCTTGATGTCATCCCGTAACTCTTCTGAAGCTCTATTATTTCTATCTAAAGCAGCAAATCAATTTTGCAGGCAGTCTTTAAATTCCGATGGTATATTCTCAAGGTCATATTTCACTATATTCATTAGTGGCTTGCTCTTTTTCAACTTTTGCTTGAGTTTGCATACTAATTGTTAGTGATCTGTACCACAGTCAGCTCCAGATTTTGTCTTTGTTCATGTTATAGAGCTTTTCAATCATTGACTTCCACAGATGTAGTCAATTTGATTTGTATGTAATCCATTGGATGAAATCCATGTATATAGTCTCCGCTTGTTTTGCTGGAAGAAGGTGTTTGAGATGAATAGATGGTTGGTCTTGCAGAATTCTATCAGTCTTTCTTAAGCTTCATTTCTGGCGCCAAGTCCATACTTTTCAAGAACTTTGCCTTCTTCTTTGTTGCCAACTTTTGCATTTCATTCACCCATGACTATCAGGATATCCTGTTTGCATGTTCTGTCAATTTCAGCTTGTACTTCTTCATAGAACTCATCAACTTCATCCTCTTCTGTAGCTGTTGTGGGAACATATTCTTGAATTATAGTTGTGTTGATAGGCATTCCTCATAGACGAATAGAGATTAAACATTCACTGACTGCATTCTATTTCATTACAGTTCTTGCAAGTTTCTTCTTAATGCAACACCATTTCTCCTTTGTCTTTCATTTCCAGTATAGTAGACCATGTGATTATCTGAAGCAAAGTGCCCGATTCCAGTCCATTTCAGTTCACTGACACCCAACAGATCGAGTTGTACACGTTCCATTTCATTCTTGACCACCTCCAACTTCCCTTAGTTCATGCTTCATACATTCCATGTCCGAATATGTAAGACATTTTTGCAGCTTCTGACTCTCATTTAATGGGCAGCTACATCAGCAGTCAGATGTCCCGAGGGCTTTGTTCCAACCACATCATAAATGCTGGCTTTACTCTGAAAAATCTTCAGCTCCTCCCCAGTAGCTAGATGAGTGCCTTCCAACCTGGGGGTCTCGTCTTCCAACACTATAGTGCAATTTGTTTTGTTGTGACTATCCATTGGGTTTTTGTGGCAAGATATGGAAGTAAATTGCCAAGCCTTTCTTCTGTGCAGAAAAGTCTGTCAATCTTCGGCGCAGTTTAATTTTAGTGTTGTTATTGTTGTCACAGAAATGTGATCCTCCACTGCCAACACTGTCTAGATGGCACTCTTCACTAATATTTGATTACACAACCCTTGGTAGTAATGACAGCCTCCAAACATTTCTTGTTGCCATCTATAAGTTCCATACATCTGTCTGCTGGTAGTTTCTCCCACTCTTTAACTGTGATTTATTCCAGCTTATGAATGTTTCCAGGATTCATTTTACCAATGGCAGATTTCAGCTCTTTCCAAAGGTTCTCAACTGGATTGAGATCAGGACTCATTGCTGGCCAGTTTAAAACAATCCATTTGTTCTTCTGTAACTATTCTTTTGTACTTTTGGATGTATGTTTTGGGTCATTGTCCTGCTGGAGGATCCATGACCTTTGACCCAGACCTAACATCTTGACACTAGGTAGCACATTTCACTCCAAAATACCTTGGTAGTCCTTTGACTTCATGATTCCTTTAACACATTTCAGGCCTCCAGTTCCTGAGACAGCAAAACAGCCCCACAACATTATGGAACCTCCAGCATATTTAACTGTAGGAAGGATGTTGTTTTCCTTGTCATCTTCATTTCTTTGCCTGTAAATGTATCGCTGGTCTGCATTGCCAAAGAGCTCAAGTTTGGTTTCATCTATCCACAGAACATTTTCCCAGAAGGATTGGGCAAAGGTCAGGCATGCCTTTTTATGTCTGTCTTTGATCACTGGGGTCCTCCTTGGCCTTTGCCCATGAAGTCCTTCTTTGTTTAGTGCACATTGTATGGTGCAGGTTGCAACTGTCACTCCAGATTGCTCCAGGTCAGCCTTAAGCACTTTAGATGTTGTACGTGGTGTTTTTCCAACAGTTCACACTAACCTTCGAAGACAGATACATTTTCCTCTTCCCACCACATCCTGGGAGGTTCTTGACAGTTCCATGAGCAGAAAATGTCTTAATAATATTGCAAACTGTAGACACAGGAATCCCAAGATCTTTGGAGGTGGCCTTGTACCCCTTTGAAGTCTGATGTTTGGAGACAATGGCTTTTCTGACAGTCTCAGGCAGCTCTCTTGTCTTCCCCATTGTGAAAATGGAACAAGGAGTGAATGTGGCCAGTTTGAACATGAGAAACATCATTAATTGGTTGATTTAAGTCATGTGAGTACTGACCTCACCTCCCAGAAGAAAAGTGTGATCCTGTTCATATTAAACAGTGAATGGAAGCATTCTTTGTAAAAAGATAAGTGCAGTGGATTACTGTTTTGAATAAAATGGTGAGGCTCTGAAGCAGAATAAGTGAAATCTATTTGAAATGCAACTGTCGTTGTCGGTGAAAGTGCTCAATTTCCAATCCCACATCAATAAATCAACTGCCAAAGCCTACTTTAAAACTACGACCCATATTCGACCTGAACATTTTCTGCTCTGTCTGCCAGACAACAGTCACCCCGCAGTTAGAGTACGGCAATTTAATTGTTCAGGGTCTACCCAAATATGCAACCCAGGCATTACAACTAGCACAAAACACAGCTTCACGATTAATCACTGGAACCAAAAAACAAGACCACATCACCCCCGTCTTAAAATCCCTCCACTGGCTCCCCAAACAATCACAAATAAAATACAAAGTTATAATGATGGCATTCAAGATACTACACAACCAGTCCCCTGAATGTTTAAAAGAGATAGTCAACAGAGTTCCCAACACTCGATTAAGGAGGAAGCAACACCAGAGCACTCTCTCAACTGCTACCATATCTACTCGCACCTTTCAATCAGCGCTAAACAGAATATTTTAATATTATACCCCATCACTATGAAATTTGCTCCTGCATCACCTGAGGGCAATTTCAGAATTCAGGAAAAATCTAAAAACCCACCTTTTCACAGAGCTCTTTGACACCACAGAAAACACACGACCTTAGAAACAAAACTTCCAATCAACAGCCCCATCCACAACAAACTTCCTCTTTAGCAAGTCGCAAGCTACCACAAGCAATTAAAATGCTGTAAGACTATTGCTGTAACACACAAGTAATCATAATTGATTAATGTAAATAGTTCTGTTAATTGTTCAACGTAAATAGTTGCTACTGTACTGTTCTATGTAAACCTTTGTTATGTTTCAATGTAAACCGCTTTGATAAAACTGAAAAGAGGAATATAAAAGATGCTAAATAAATAAATAATCAGAAAAATAATTTTGCTGGACTGCAGCAGTTTAAGTTGCAAGTTGTGCAGTGGGAGCCTGTTTATTTCAAGAGAAGATATTGATCTAAAAGAAACATATTGAACACGGAACATTATAAAAGCTGACCAAAAAAGAACAAAAGGGACTATTAGGCTAGAGCAGCCTGTGATAGTGGCTTTGAAGAATATAGTCTGACAAAAACAATTTTTGAATGGCAGTGAGTAATTATAGGTGGGGTACAAGTTTTTTATCATATGTGACGAATAATCATATCCTGGCAATGTCCCAGTTTTTAATACTATTTCCTTTTTTAATTGGTCTGGTTTTATTTGATTCTTTTATGTATCAAATATGTGTGCATATATAATCCAAAGCCATTTCACAGGCCACTTTTTTAATGAAATATTGTACATATGGGGTTGAACTGCAAGGATGCCAATACTGTTGACCACAACCCTCGCCCCAGTCATGGACAGCCCTAGAACTCTCCAGGGCCACAGAGTTTAGAGGGGGATATAGAGCAGCACTGGCTGGTTAGTGCTGCTGAATATTCCTCTCAGCGGGATTTATCCAGTTTGCTAGCCAGATAAACCCCATGAATACTGTGCTGTGTGTACATATTTGATCTTTATATGCTGCACAGTACAGGGACATTAGCAGCTCCTTCCGTTTCTCCGGTGTTGTATTACATGCAGAGTCTGCATTTTGTGGATTTCAATTTAATTTTTGTCTGCATGGTTTTATTTTTAGGTTGTGTTTATTTTATGCTTGGTAAGGATCTATCTATATTCTTAGTGGGTGACCAAGGCCACGTATTCTGTTAGCATGAAGTTTCTATGTAAGGATCGATAGTAATCTGGCTTTTTCATTTTTTGACTAGGTATATGGATATTCTAGGGCCCACTGCAATAAAAATATTTAGGAGGATGTTTAATAAGCAGGGTTAACTGTTAATGTGGCAAATAGGGCAGGCTATCTGGGTAATTTAACAGATAATGCAGGGAAATTGCAGATAACGCAGTGCTTTCTGCACTATTTGCAGAACCCGTGTTATCTGCAAGAGTGGGTGGGATATGCACGGAGAGTGATGTGTGTGCAGTGTGTAGTTACTGCGGGCATCAACACCGTGCGATAACCGAAAAAGTTGCAGACGGGTGTGGGTGCTCAAAATGCCACCTCAATGGGAGTCATTATGTGCCTCTATGGTGCTGCCGGGGTGGTACATTATTGGAGACATGTTGTGCACACTTCCAACAGAAAACACACAGCTTTTGCAGCTAAGGCCACTCTCTTTGCACCTTTTTGCCACATGAGTTGCAAAAGCTTATTGCGCTTTAGTAAACAGACCCCCTTAGAGTGCTGCTTTTTTCTGGGTAGGCTCCTTATGTGAGTTTTGGAAGTTGATGCTGTTATAAATACGGTATATTTTCTCTATAGGTCCTGAGTAAATTTGTTAGGTTTTCTTTTATGTACCTCACAATATGCACATGACTGGTGAAGGTTTATTTTGCTGATACTGAGAGTTCAACCTCTTGTACCAGCTCCCCCGTGATATAGCCTACAGACGCTAAAGCCTGGAGTTATTTTTTGTGGGCAGAATACGAAGCGGGCACGGTTGGAGCATGGCTCGCCACAGGTGGTGGGTTTTTCTCTTTCAAAAAGTTGCCATCCATAGTCTATAATAAGGGGAAACATATTACTGGGTAAGGTTGAGAGACCCAAAGGGCCTGGCGAGGGCAATTTTATTAACTCCCACACAGTCAATGCACGTTACCATGCACATATTTGAGGACTATTCTATAATGTGACAAACACATTACTTTATATAATAGGGATGTACCTTAACCCAGTCACAGCAGTTATGCCGGCCCTACAGTAGAGCAGACATAGGTGCCCATGGCTAGATTTGCAGAAATAAATTGAGGCCCTCTCTATGCTCCACCCAACTCTTCCCCCATGTACAACCTATGGGAACATACACACATGGGATTTCCATGCACAATTACAGAATAGCAACTGCCCAAAGAGCACACATATGAGTTATGTCCTTTTAAATAAGGACTTGTATGCATAAATGGTATCTTTCCATGCACCCGTTATAAACATGTTCTTGTGTGTGCTGACACTAATGGCATAGTCAGGTGTAAAAGATAGGTCCTTCAACGCACTTAGAGAAGCTGATGCTAGGTAAAGGCTATGATTTAGAGCCTGTTATAGAAAGACATGGTGTGGTCTTTTGCCACACTAGATAACCTGTTGGAGTAACCACAGTCTGTACTAGGTTTATAGATTGCATTGAACATGAGGGGAGTCTAGATGACAAGACAATGATTAATTAACCAGTGGACTGATACAACTAGGGAGATTTAGCAAGTGAAATGAGTATACAGAATTAACTGCTCCTTCTTGAATGGGCCTTATAGGAATTAAGAAAGGGGAGGGGGAAAGGGTCAGTTGAGAAGAGATCCTGAAATGAAAATTTCTAGTCAGAATCAAGGGAAACCCATGTCGGCACAGCAGTAACTCAGGGTAAAATAAGAGCAATGTGGGTAATTTTATAAATGATCATATTATCATATTCTCTTTCAGCAATTCTCAATCATGATTGCTTCCTGCAGACTGCTTACAGCAGTCCATTACTTGTAACCTGTCACTCAAAGTAATCTTGTAACGTTTTACCACTGTAGCCCTTGATAATTCTGCTACTTTGCAACTACCTCATATTTCCACAACATAGCTACTCCCTTTGCCTCTATCCGAACTCCCTATGAGGGCCTTCACTGCACCTCATAAACTCATTCTGTAGCCTAACCTTTGTAGACTAACCCAAACAGATAGAAGCTTCCCCCAGTCCATAAGACCTGACTCAGCCCTTACTGAGCTACCATGGCCCTCTCTCCACTCAGCCTTACCCTATTCGTCCTCCTTGCAAATTCCATTCATAACTCCCTCGCCCTAGTAGATAGATATAGCCATATCCCTACCATTCACTACCTGGGAAAGAAAAAACAGGGTAACCCCTTCCATTCAGCCACAGGTCTACCACACCAGTCCCGGCATTCACATCTCCTGTATGTAACACTCAATCGTCCCGAAAACATCAAAGCAGCTCACCATCATGCCATGAAATGTGCACTCAAACTCTCGGTCTGTTCGCAAGAAATGGCCCGTCATCTCCGACCTTATAACTGTACACAACTTAGACCTCCTTATGGTGACAGAATCCTGGTTGTCTGATACTGATGCTGCTCTCATAAATCAGATTATCCCGCCTAATTTCTCTATTTACACCTGCCATAGAAGTAACCGCAAAGGTGGTGGGGTCTTTATTCTGGCTAAGACAGAACTAAAATTTCAACTAATATCCTCCAAGAGCACTATGCACACTGACACTGTCTCCATTGCAAATAAATTTATCACCATAAACCTTATATACAGAGCTCCTTCTGCGCCTTCAGACGACATCTCCACCTTCATAGACCTAGCCTGCAACCCCATCAATCCACGCAACCCCAATTGGCTACTCGGAGACTTCAACTTACCATCCCTACAAACAGACCAGGCAGTTGCCTTCCTGGATGCAATGCAAGCTCTTGAATTCGAACAATTGGTGATGGCCCCCACGCACCAGAAAGGAAGCCTACTCGACCTAATCTTCGCCCCCATCTCTGCGGTGAGACACAAACCTGACCTCAACTTATCCATCACCCCTGTTCCTTGGTCCGACCATAACTTGATAACTTTCCAAATCCCCTCGCAGCACGACCTAACATCACACACTGCTGCCACAAATGCCGCGAACACCACACACCCCAGACCTCTTGTCATAGATGAGTTCTCCAAAAATGTACTTCTGACCCTCCAACAAAAGCCATCCAACCTGGAAGAAGCAATCCTCAACTGGAACAGCACTTTGAAAGCCTTTGCCTATCCAACCTCTTCAGACAATTCAGGGACTCACAAGAGCAACAAAAGTAAAAGACGGCAAGCTCCATGGTTTTCAGCAGACCTCCGCGCTTCCCTCATCGCACTCAGGAAGCATGAAATAAACTGGAGACGCTCTTGCTCCCAAGCCCACAAAACAGCGTACCTTGAACACCTGAAGTCCCACCATGAAACAATATACCGCAGAATGAGCGATTACCATGCCCAGCTCCTACTCCGCTCTATTAACAAACCCAGAGACCTATTCACCCTAGCGAGATCCCTAATTAAAGAACCATCCCCCACCCAACCGGACCCAATACCCCCTCAGTCATACGCTGACTTCCTCCATTCCAAGACCCGCTCAGCAAATAAACCCTCAGTATCAACCACGCCCACTCCCTGCCAAACACCCACCTTGCAACCACCACTCACAGAATTTTATCCACCTGCAGTGAAGAATATCCAAGACCTCATTGCTAGCATCAACACGTCCACAGCCCCAAACGACCCCTGCCCAGCTTACTGGACTAACACTTCGGGTTGAACTCAGCCCAATCTTGCTGAACATCATTAGTCTATCATTTGCAACAGGAACATTCTCGCCACTCCTCAAACAAACCTTAATAAGACCACTTATAAAAAACAGCAGACTCGATCCTATGAAAACAGACTCCTACCGCCCAATCTCGAGTATTCTTCTACTTGCCAAAATAATCGAGAAGGTGGTCTATAGACAGATCCAACAACACATAGACATGGCAGCCCCTCTTGACCCCTGCCAGCATGGGTTTAGAGAATCACATGGAGTAGAAACACTTCTCACCACCCTCATCAATGACCTTAACAAAGGAATTGACAATGCAGAAAATGGATTTGCCCTTATATTCCTGGACATCTCAGCCGCCTTTGACTCCGTCAACCACAACCAGCTACTCACCTGCATCTACGACAAGGGTATTCACGGCCTCGATTGGGAGTGGTGTAAATCTTATCTATCTGATCGCTGGCAACAAGTCCGGGTCGGCTCTCACACCTCGGCACCTTTTCACCAACAACAAGGTGTTCCACAGGGCTCATCCCTATCCGCTCTACTTTTCAATATCTACATGTAGCCGATATGCAATCTCATCCGTTCTTTCAATATCTCTACACTAATCTATGCTGATGATGTGCTACTATTTACTCCGTTCAAAGTCAAACACCCGGATTTATCCAACCTTGTCAACTGCTTCAACACAATTACAGACTGGCTATTCACCCAAAACCTCTACATAAATTTCAAGAAAATTGAAGTTCTATTTATATCAAGGAACAAGAATTTCTCCCCTCCACCCATCCTAAGAGTAAGAGATGCAGAGCTTCCAGTTCGAAGTACCATACAATATCTCGGAATCACACTGGACCAGCGCCTTGACTTTAAGGAACACATAAAAATTATAACCAGATCCATCTACAACAAAATCAGAACACTGCGACACCTCAAACCCATGCTACCCCCTAAGGACTTCCGCACCATCTTCCAGGCCCTCATACTACCACATTTCGACTATGCAAACGTAATTCTATATGGTCTACCAAAGAACACCCTCAACCCCCTTCAACTAGCGATGAAAATGGCTGCCCGTGTCCTCTGTGGTCTATCCAGATCAGATCATATCACGCCAATACTTAAAGATCTCCACTGGTTACCAATATACTGCAGGCTAACATACAAGATCCTGCTGATTACATTTAAGATTAACAACAACATAGCCCCCAATTCTCTCAAGAACCTTATTACACCAACTCCACAAATCAGATCTAGAAGGACAGCAACTGCCAACACATTAACCTTCCCTAAAGACTCCATAAAGTGCACCCAAATAACCAGGAGAAGAGCTTTTTCATACTACGCACCAAAATGCTGGAATGACCTCCCACCAGAAATAAGAACAATCAAAGACCTCCTACAGTTTCGGAAGGCAATAAAGCACCATCTCTTTCTGCTACATTTGGCTCAATCAGCTACCCCGCCCCAGAGAAATCTCCCCCCATCCCCCACAAACACCTCACTCACAACATAACACTCATGCTTTAAGCAATCACACTCATGCCCGTAAACACTTCACGTCTATTCACACCATGTAAAGCACAGTTACTTACCTGTAACAGGTGATTTCTGGGAGCAGCAGGAATAAGTCTTCACATATGGGTACGTCGGTACCGACGGAGCCTGCGTGGGAACGCTCCCCAGCATCCCAAAAAGGAAAGCTTTTGGGAGCATCCCACAGCACCTGCACGCTGCCTTCCCGCCTTTCCTAACCGCCTCTCTCCAGTTCGAGTTTTAAAGCTGAGACAAAGAGAGAGGAAAGGAAAGATAGATAGAAAGATACAACTCCTAGGGGAGGTGGGTGGGTTGTGAAGACTTATTCCTGCTGTTCCCAGAGATCACCTGTTACAGGTAAGTAAATGTGCTATCTCCAGGAACAAGCAGGAATGAGTCCTCACATATGGGGACTCCCCAGTTAGAGATGCCTGGGAGATCCCCAAGGTTGTGAGACCCTGAGAAGGGCTCTACCTCCTCCCATGGATCTCAGGCATCCAACCAAGGATCGAGGGCAGGAGTTGATCCAACCAGGGATGGAGGGATGGAGGGCAGGAGTTGATCAAGCATGGAACAGGTGTTTGAGAACAGCCTGACTAAACAAGGCATCCCGGCGGGAGTCCTTGTCCAAGCAGTAATGGGCTGTGAAGGTATGAACCGAGGCCCAGGTGGCCGCTCGACAGATCTGGTCGATGGACACAGAATTTAGATGAGCCATAGAGGTTGCCATGGCCCTCACATTGTGAGCTGTGACATGGCCCTCCAGAGAAAGATTCTTGCTCTGATAGGCGAAAGAAATACACTGAGCAATCCAATTGGACAGTGTTCTCTTAGAGACTGGAAGTCCCAAATGAGAGGGATCAAAAGAAACAAAGAGCTGAGAAGACTTTCTATGTTGCTGTGTCCTTTGTAAGTAAAAGGCAAGAGCCCTCTTACAATCCAGGGTATGAAGATTCCTCTCTGCACTTGATGCATGAGGACCTGGAAAGAAGACAGGTAAGTACACCTCTTGGTTAAGATGAAAAGGTGAGACCACTTTAGGCATAAAGTGTGGATTGGTCCTAAGGACTACCTTATCATGATGGAACCTTGTATAAGGTGGATTAGCCACTAAGGCCTGCAGCTCACTGATGCGGCGAGCTGAGGTGACTGCAATAAAAAAGATAACTTTCCAGGATGCACAGTGGATGCCATGTGGCCTAGCAGTTGTAACATCTCTCGAGCAGTTAAATGGGTTTTTAACTGAATCTGGGAGGCTAACTGCACTAAGCGTAGGCAACGGGCCTGGGGAAGATAGGCCCTTGCAGTTGTGGTATCCAGCAAGGCCCCTATGAACTCTAGAGACTGAGTAGGGGTGAGTTGGGACTTTGGAATGTTTATCACCAGTCCCAGACACTGCAGAACACGCATTGTGCAGGTT
Source organism: Ichthyophis bannanicus (assembly GCA_033557465.1). NCBI lineage: Eukaryota > Metazoa > Chordata > Amphibia > Gymnophiona > Ichthyophiidae > Ichthyophis > Ichthyophis bannanicus. Next base: position 1,545,557,462 of record CM066031.1, read on the forward strand.
AGGGAAGTCTGGGCCTCTGACTGGGATGGAGCTCGGATGAGCCAGTCGTCCAGATATGGGAATACAAATATTCCTAGAGTGCGTAGGAATGCAGCTACTACTGCCATGCATTTTGTGAACACTCTTGGAGCAGAGGCCAGACCAAAAGGAAGTACCCTGTATTGGTAGTGCTTCCCTTGATAAAGGAACCGAAGGAACCTTCTGTGTGCTGGATGGATGAGTATATGGGTATACGCATCCTTGAGATCTAGAGAATAAAGCTAATCCTGACTCTGAAGGTATGGAAGGAGAGTACCTAGAGAAATCATTTTGAATTTCTCCTTGCATAGAAACTTGTTCAGTTCTCTGAGATCTAATATGGGTCTGTAACCCCCTGTTTTCTTTGGGATAAGAAAGTAGGGGGAGTAGAGCCCTGAGTCCTGTTGAAGAAGGGGTACTTCTTCTATTGCCCCTTGGGCAAGAAGGGTAGTAATCTCTTGACCGAGAAGGTCGAGGAGAGATGTTTGAGAATTGAACTGTCTCACCATGGTGTGAGGAGGAAGGTTTGAGAAATGAAGTTTGTATCCTTCCCTTATGATGGAGAGGGTCCATTGCTCTGCTGTGATTTGTTCCCATCTGGGAGCAAAGTAAGTTAACCTTGCTGGAATGGTGAGAGGCTCTGGTTCTGCTAGAGCCAGAAAGGCTACGTTCTCTAGATGCAAGTCAAAGGCCCTGAGGAGGCTGAGGCTGTTGGGCTACAGGAGTCCTTGCAGCTTTAGGCTTGGCCTGTTTAGGTTGTTGATGCTTTGCAGCAAAACGACCTGCAGAAGATGTCTGTTGACCATAAACAGGATAATATCTTCTCTTCTTGGGAAAATATGGCTTTTTGAACAACCTCTTCTTGACAGGATTAGAGGTAGTCTTTGAAAGCCTATCCAAAGCAGAATTTTCTGCATCCATCTGTGTGGCCTTTGCCTGCCAATCCTTGCCAAAAAGATTTTCACCTGTACAAGGAAGATTTCCCAATCCATCTTGGACCCAAGGTTCTAGATCAGAAGCTTGTAACCAAGCAATTCTGCGTGCACCTATGGCAATAGCCAAAGCTCTGCTGGCACCCTCAAAAGAGTCAAAGGCTGCACGGTTGGAAAATTTGGAAACATCTTGGGCATGCTTAAGCCAAGTGAGAAACTCTTCCCTCTTATCTTCTGGAAGAAAAGGGAGGAAAGTTTGCAGATGATCTGTAACTTCTTTTAGAAACATCCCCATATAGAGACTATAGGAGTTGATTCTAGCAACAAGCATGCTCGCTTGAAAGATTTTTCTGCCAAAAGCATCTAAGGTTCTACATTCTCTCCCTGGAGGGGTAGAAGAGTGCCTTTTTGCACTCTTTAACTTTTTCATGGCAGACTCCACCACAATAGAGTGGTGAGGAAGCTGAGTCTTATGAAACCCAGGACAAGGCGGGACACGGTACATGGTGTCTTGCCTACGAGCATGGGAAGAGATAGTAAGAGGGGTTTCCCATATGCCCAACATGTGATCATAAAGGATCTCATGAACTGGCAAAGTGGCTGCCTCTTTAGGAGCCTTGGGATATTGCAAAATATCCAACGTTTTGGCTCTAGGCTCTGACTCAGGGGCTACTGAGATAGAGAGCCCCTTGGCCACTTCTCTTATAAAGTGCTGAAAAGACAAGTCCTCTGGAGGAGACATTCTTCTTTTTGGAGAAGAAGGCTCTTGAGGAAGGAGTACCGATGCTTCGACAGAAACCTCCGATGCATCAGAGTCTTCGGAGGAATCGAAGTATTGCCTGTCTGGATGCTCCTGTAGAGCCCGATACGCGTACCGAGTGGTATCGACATCGGGAGTGATCGGTACTGGTTCTGTACCGATGGGCATCATCGGACAGGGTACCATTGCAGTCGACACCGAAGCCGACGTCGATGCAATCGGTACCGGCACCGGAACCGGGATCGGTGCCGGTGCCGGAGCCGGTACCGGCAACGGAGCCTGTTGCGGTACCAGCGGTGTCGCAGCTCGAATGAATGCCGTGATGGCTTGCTGCATGGTCAGAATATTCTGATCCATCGACGCCATTAATGTCTGGACATCGGTACCGGCAGATTCCACCGGTACCCCAGAACATTGTAACAGGTGATCGGTCGAGGCCGTGCCATCGATGTCAACCTGTGACCCCATAGGAGGAGCTTTGGAAGCCGGAGCTTCCCGCCGGGGTACTTTTGCCGGTGCAAGATCCTTGAGGGCAAGCCTGGAGGCATCTCGATGCTTAGAGGGAGATTTACCCTTCGAGGACCGGCTGGATTTATGTTTGGTTACCTGAGATCCATAGGAGGAAGAAGAAGCCCTGGACGACATTGATGCCACCGAAGCTGCATCAGAGGGAAACAGGGTATTGAGCTTAGCTGCTCGGTTCTGTAAACCTCTCTTAGACATCATGGAGCAGGATGCACAATCCGTGATGGAATGGTCAGGATCCAAACATTTAAGACACCAGTCATGGGTGTCGGTAACAGAAATGGTACCGCTGCACTTAGTGCATTTTTAAAAACCCAGAGGCGGGCTTTTCCATGAGGAGATTTCCTTTAGGCCTAAGGCCCAAAGAGACAAAAATATACACTAAAGTGGAACGGAAGAATTATATTTTTCTAAGAAAAAAAAAGAAAAGACCGGCGGTACCGGTCCGATGTCGAAGAAGGCAGACGCGCGACCAAAGAAATAAAATAAAATAAAGAACTTCTTCAGCGGTGACAGGAACACGACCTGCTGGCTCCGTGGCAAAGAAGAACTGGGGAGAGGCGGTTAGGAAAGGCGGGAAGGCAGCACGCAGGCGCTGTGGGATGCTCCCAAAAGCTTTCCTTTTTGGGACGCTGGGGAGCGTTCCCGCGCAGGCTCCGTCGGTACCGACGTACCCATATGTGAAGACTCATTCCTGCTTGTTCCTGGAGATTATTTATTACTCCATGTCAACCTGTTTATACTTACCATGTATTCTCTATCTAGCCTTACCAAACTCAGCGTGTATATAGTTACCCTGTATTTGTATCTTTTAAAGATATCGCAACATGTAAATAGTTACCCTGTATGGTCCAAGTTCTAACTCCTGTTATAATGTAAACTCAAACAGTCTTGACTGCACTGAGCTCTCGTTGTTGAATGTAAACCGCACTGATAACAAATAGCGCGGTATATAAGAATTGTTAAATAAATAAATAAAATTAGTGAAAAAAATGGGGACGCATTTTGCTATGCAGATTCTGATTAATTTTCAAAGCAAATGTATGCATGTATCTAGGAAAATCATGCAAAAATATTCTGTGTGTATTTTTTCTCAGGTAAAATGCATGCATGCTTTCTGAAAATCCAAATGCGAGCATGTAAATTGAAATCCCAACCCAATCCCACCCCTGGGAATGCATCCTCATCCTGTGCGAAAATTTGTGTACATGCAGGCTGTACATGAATAACTTTGCCCAGACATAGGATATGCAATTTTATAAAGCCCACATCTGTGAGCAAAGCAATGTCTGAAAATAGCCCTCCCTATATCCAAGACAAACTATCTGGAGGTAATGAAACTATGACAATTTATAATTTAAAAAGCGTATTATGGTACTGTTTCCATTTTATAAAGAAATATGCTGTTTCTCTCTTTGCTGATTAGTCTCTGTAATATTGTTCAACTTTGTCTTTCTTGGTTAGATTTTATTTTCTCTTTCTTCCATTGTGACATTCTTTGCTCATGCATGTAAATGCTACACCTTTGAGTTTGAGTTTCTTTGCATGGAAACATAAAAAATGGCGGTACATAAAGACCATACAGTCCATCCACAGCAACTGCTCATCTTTTCTTATCACCTCTTCTCTTTTTCCCTAACTATCCAAGGTGTGGATCAGAAATGCCATTGTTATTTGTGTCATATTAGATGTTTGATCATAAAAAACAAATGACACAAGATGCTCAGCCAAGATCAAACAAGTACAAACAAGATCAAATTAAGGAGGCGATAGAATGGGGAGACCTGTTATTGGTTTGGGTGAGGGGCAGAATACTCTGACCAGACCAATCATTCTTAAATGGTATGTTGTGAGTAAGAGAGTGTGCAGAGAAGGAGTGAGGAGAATAAAATTAGGAAAGACATCATTGAACTTACATAATTTTTAAGCATGGAAAAATTAACAGAAGGAAACATTAGCTCAACATAAAAGTACTCACAATAACAGTGGTGGACCCAATAAATTACAAGACAAATAAAATGGACAAGCAAAAAACTTTTAATACATACAAATAAAAATAAATTATAAAAACATAAAATCATAAATAATCAAACAATCCTATATATAAAGCAAAAAAAAAAATACCCATATGAGTCCTTATAAAAAGCCCAGCATGTTTCAGCCAAAGCCTGCATCAGGGGCATATACTAAATTATATCAGATACGTCTTCTTGTATGCTTGTGGAAATTACAGTAGAACCTACAAAACCAAAATGGACAAAAAGGATAAAAAAAGAACAATTTTAAAACATAAATACATAAAAATGTTATCAAAGAAAACCAAAAAATACAATATAAAATGTACTATCAAAACATAAAAATTTATAAACTTATAAAAACATAAAAGGAAAACATACCCCTCCCCCCCTGAAAATAAACCTAGGTCTGAGACATCCTATCCTCAGATAAGAGACACCACCGAAATTCAACCAAACACACCTATAAAATGAACTAAAAGCCATAAAAGTCTTATATCTCAAGAGGTATGAACCACTCACAATGGTATGGAGCAATCCAGAGGACTCAACACATTTGCTTCACTGAAAAGGCAAAGCCTTCAAATATGTTAGTGTACCCTAAAGAATGAAAAAGGACATGAAAGGGCAGGCAGCAACCACCCAAAAAGGGGAACCAAAAACAGACCCCCAAACTCTGTAGATGTATTCAATATGAAATAACTACAATGCTCCATGTCAAGGTGCTCTAAAACCACCCCAATGCAAAGCCTTCACGAGCAGGGGCCAAACAGAATAACAAATGTGCCCCTCACAAAAGCTTACATTAGAAACAGCCCAATAAAAATTTAAGTCAAAAAATAAAAAAACAAAAGTGAAAAACGAAAAAACTTTTACCTGTTTAAAACCAACACAGAGAAGGTACACACATTTAAAACACTGAAGGCATTGTAGCTTCACTCCCAAAACCTTAAACTGGACAACCCTAGCTAAACACCAGGGGACTCACATAGCAATGGAACCCAAATGGCAGAAACAACATAGAAAAACACAAGCCAGTCATAAGCGCAGTCAAAAGCGGGAGAGATTTCCAAGGAGACTTACCCAATTGCAAATATCCACATCACAAAACACGATCGGGGTTGCGGGCTGCCTTTTACACCGGCTTTCCCGCTGGAACTCTCTGATTGACAGCGGCATCAAAACGAGGCTGCCAAGACAAAAAAACGCAAAAAACTGCAAAAAATTATAAAAACAGCACCTCTTTGGCTGAAACGTGTTGGGCTTTTTATAAGGACTGATATGAGTGTTTTTTTATTTTACATATAGGGTTGTTTGATTATATAATTTTATGTTTTTATATATTTTTATATATTAAAATCTTTGGCTTGTCCATTTTATTTGTTTGGTAATTTATTATGTCTACCACTGTTATTATGATTACTTTTTCTAAGGTGGGTCTCCTGTTATTTTGTGCCTTCTGCCAACAAAAGTACACCATAAAATGGCATAAAGCTAAATTTCTTTCTATGTGGATCCCTAAAATATAGTTGTGTGTGCTGCCTTTTTTCTGCTTGACAGCTGCTGCTTTCTGTATTCTCTGTGAGACCTTCTGCATGACTTTCAGTCTACCCTGGCATGCTGCTGCTGCTTGAAGTCCAGGAGGAAGTTGCCTCCAAAATGTTGAGGGAAGATCTGTGATTCCCTGCCCGTCATCTTCCCCCATGTGAAGCTAGGACATCATCATTCTTCAGGTAGAAGGCAAAAAGATAAAATATGATTTTTAAAAGGTATAATTTATTTCTAATAAAGATCTTATGTGTGTTAATGAATAGGTTTAGCAATGTACAGTATGTATAAAATTCTAATGTACTGCTTGATAAACATGCAGAATAAGGACAAATCTGGAGACATTGCTTTGCCCCCAGTTCAGAGCACCTTCTAACCATTTGATACTGAGATGATGTCAAGCTCAAAACACGTTTCAATGTATTTCATAATCTCTTTCAGTAAGGCCATTCTTAAAATGGTCTAACTAATGACCTGGAAGTCATTCACCATGTAAATAATTGTAGATACTTGACAATGTAATAACTTTTGATGTTTTTACCCTAATTATCCTAGTTACAATCCCTGTTTAATGTAAATACACTGCAATCAGCCTGCAATGTATTGTTATGTTTAATGTAAACCGCACTGATGTCAATAGTGCAGTATAAAAGAAATATAAAATAAAATAAATAAATAGGCATGAAGTTATTCTTGCAGTCTTAGCTCTATCCATATATAGAAAATTTAACATCTCCCATTGGTCTCCTCAAGATCCTGATGTTCGACACTGGACTACTGTAGCTATAATTTAAAAATGCCTAAGACCCTAAGGTCATATAGCTACTGGATGTCAATCTTTTTTACATAGTGATTCATGGCTAATTTTAGAAATATTGGGCAGTGCTTGGCTGCATAATAACAAATTCTTAAAAAAAACCTGACAGTTGCTAATCTTTTAGAGTATGAAATAATCCTTTATATTACTTTTTTATTTTTCCTTAAATATTTTATTTTATTGCATCAACAACAAATTTCCATCATATAATAAACAAAAAGACATATAGGGGTATGTTTACTAATCGGCGGTAGCGGCTTCCATGCAATATCGGAGCCACGACCCCTTTGACTTCAATGGGACTGCGGCTCCGATATCACACGGAAGCCACTACCGCCGATTAGTAAACATACCCCATGGAATGATAAAGCAGATCAAAAAATTCAAGCAACCATCAACTTTATCAGAGTTTCAAACTCTGGTCCTTGAGGGCAGCAAACTGATTGGGTTTTCAGAATATTATGACACCCTGGACAGTGGGTTATATAACAGTTTTCCACTAAAGGGAGTTCCAGAGAGCACAGATGAGCTCTGCAAGAAGCTGAGCCCATGGAATGCTAGGAGATGTAATTTTTGAGAATTCTGAACTGAGAAGAAATGAGCTCTTATTGGAGACAGGCAGTCTGCGAGATGTAGTGAGGAAGCAGGAAGGGCTCAAGACACAGGTGAAGATAACTGAGCACCTGGAGTTAATTGGTAGCCAGCTGGAGATGGGAAGAAAAAACAAATTGCTTACAGAGAATCATAGGAGAGGTAGAAGGATCAGAAACGGCTAAAGCACTGTTGAGCTTAGTTGTCAGACTCTGAAATGAAGTAGGAGCTGAAATGTCATTTCAGATTTTAGATTGAGGAATTAAGGAACTTTCAGGGTTTGGAGATATTGGCAGAAAAGAATGGTGCTTCCTGTGTGAAAATTTCCAGTTAGGAGTCATAGAGAAGCATTCATCTAATAGGATCTGGGCAAGGAGTGTATGCTGTGGAAAAGATAGAAGAGCTGGAAAAGGTAACTAGAGTTCCATTAGAAATATACCCTCATTTGAAGTTGTGCCAGAGAGCTGTATGTGGGCTGAGAATATTACTGACCAGGGGCTCAGATGATATAACCTCCTGATTAGATTAACATTAAGCCTAATACAAAAACAGACATGCCAAAACGGCAGTTTAGGCGTTGACAAAGGAAGTCAGTTTAGTATTAAAGCTCTAAGCAGTAGTCTGTACAATGAAAAGTTAAACAACATAAAAGGAGAGACATTGTTCGCACAGTTTATTGTGGAATAAGTTGTACAAGGACCTCCATCTTTTCTGTTTAAAGCATATATGACGTATTTTGGACCATGGAGCCATGAAGGCACATTTTACAAAGGATGTCCAAGTGCAATCCTGGATATTCAAGCCAGAATTTCTGAAAACAACCCCAGACATGTCCAAGTTCAGGCCCGCTTGATATGGCCATCTATGGGGACATCTCCAGAATAGTATTTCAGAAAGAGGATGCCTAATAGCCTAATGGTTAGTAGTGGGTTGTGGCCAGAGTTCAAATACCAGTTCTGCTCCTTGTGATCTTAGGCTAATAACTTAACTCTGCATCTTCTCTACACCCTCTGGATGTTTTATGGCCCTAGCAAGCACTTTTGTGATGCCTATTTGTGCCTGGAGCAAATCTAAATGTGAATGGGGTCACAGACATCCCCAACATTTCTTATATTGAGAATGGACATCTGTCTATTGCACCTCCCAGACATGCATCCACCATGCCCTCTGCCTACTTGCCCCTGCCTACATGCCCTCTGCCTGTGCCCTTGCACCAAAGACATCTTTAAAAGCCATGATTTGGATGTCCACGTGCATATCTTCTGATTTCCAAATCACAACTAAGACTTAAAATAACCCCCTATGGCGATCATTCCGATCCCCAAAAAGTGGAGTTCTATGTCTGGCTTGGACATACAACCCCCAAACAGGCCCAGATCCATATTCAAACCCTCTTGCTTCCTGCATGTACAGGGCTGTTGTGCGGGGAGCAATGGATGGGGGCGGGAGGGACGGAGGCAGAATGAGAGAGTGGCAATGTGACTAGATGTACGGGGCCTATTCAGGTCAGAGCCCTGTAGGCCCACGAGCTGTCTACTGCACTTCTGGTTTAATCCATCTCAAAGGTAGATTAAGGGCTGGGCACCGCAGCGATTTCCACCCTCAGTCCTCACTACCCCAGCACGCAGTCGCGGGGGTGATCCCAGAGCCCAATCCCAGGCTTGAGGGACCCTCCTGAGGGCCAAGCAGTAGGGAGAAGGAGTATTTTTATCACGGTGTCTGTTACTGCTCCTGCTGGACATGCCGGTACCATTGAGACAGGATGCCGCTGCACCAGCACACCAGCAGGAGTGTTGGGAGGGCTGGACAGGCAGGGCTCTGAGCATTTCCTGCAGCAGAATGCGGGGCATGCCAGGCCATTGAAGTGCCCTGATTCTGCTACCGTGGGAACATATAGTTCCCACGGTTGCAGAATCGGTACATATCGGCCTCGTGCAACGCTTGTGCGTGTGGATGGCCCGGACATGCCCTGCTCTGAATCGGCCTCTATGTGTCTTTATAAAACAAGTGAAAAATAAGGGCCTGATATTTGAAAGGCATTTACATGGTTTATAGCCAGTAAACCATGTAAATGCCTTAAATGGGGATATTCAATGGCACTTACATGATTAATGCTGTTGAATATCCCTTCTAACTCCTCTATTCACCCTAATGCTATCCAGTTAACATCAGGGCATGTTGGAGCGTTCCGGGGTAGAGTGCAGGCACTGGGTAGCAGTGATATTGCACCACTACCCGGTTAGCGATCTGCAGCTAAAACTTGGCCAGCTTTTGGCTCGCCTAGTTTTAGCCATGGATGCTAAATGGGTAGCGATGCAATATCCTCTGTGCACCAAACCCGGATATTCAATGTCGTCATCATGGCATTGAATATCTGGGGTTAGGGGTCAGTGGGCAGGGTTATGCACCATAGCGGCACATACCCTGCCCAGATGAATATCGGGCCCTGTTTTTCTATCCTATTAACCTAGATGACCTGTTAGAAAATTAGCCCTGAACTTTCAAAGGACATGTTTTGCAGGGATAATGGGACTGTTTTCACAAATGCATTGAGAAACAACTCAAGCATGCTTCTGATTCCATTAAAAGGGACAGAGTAAGTGAGAGAATAACAGGGGAAAGGCAGCTTCTGATTTTCCATGGGATGACAGGAAGGTAAAATGACACTTTTTCCCTCCCATGAGGAATACTGGAAGCTAGAAACCTTCATGCAGCATGGCCAGCATCATTCCTCGATAACAGCAGGATTTATTAGCTGTAATTTGGTGAGAAATCATTTTTAATATCTGAAATAAAATTCTCTACAAGAAAACACAGCAAGTGATGATGAGAGGAGGAATTTCATAACAGAACTCTCATATAAGAAGTCCAAAACTTGCCTCTTTTCAGCTGATGTCTTTAAAAAATAGGTTCCCAGAACCAACCCCAACAACGTGCTAACGCTGATGCACCAATTTACACCTGCACTGTAAAAGATGTAAATGTGTGCAGATACTATATGCATATCCTGTACCTGTGTATTTTATAAAATATGTGCGTACATCAAAACTTCACTTTCATTCCACCCAGATTATGACCCCCAAACTCATATGTACAAATTACATGAAAGTGAGTTAGCTCTTCATGTGTGCTTAATTTTTATGCACATATATGGCCAAGAAATTTTATAAATGGTTTTTTTTATGCTTATAAACCAGGCTTTACACAGAGAAAAAGCTTCAGAAAAAATGATCTCCATGGTGTTTTTTTCTAAAAAGAATTAGCAACATAACAAAGGAAAAACAAACTACAATACATTCTCTTCCCAACCAAGGCGACAGGAATTCAGCCTGCAAAAATTACAGTGTCTTGCGGAACGGCATTCCCAAACCACGTCACCTAGGATGGGCAACTCCCCTGTTTGCCAGCGTCCCCCCCCTCCCCCAGTGCACTGTGGTGCTGTGAGCCGCAATGCACGCCCCAACCACAACCAGCCCCAAAGAGACAGCACAGCAAACTTACCATTAAGCTGGTTAGCCGTGAGCCTCGCGCTGCAGGGGCCCGTTGCTCTGCTCTCCCAGCCAAAGTCTCATGAATCACGAGATTTCAGCCAGCAGAGCAGCTGGTCCCTACAGTGTAAGGCACCAAAGCAAACCAGATTAATGGTAAGTTTGCTGTGCTGTCTCCATGGGGCCGGTCAGGCGTGCACCCCTTCCCAGCTGGCATCCCGGACGGGTCACACCCACCAGCCCACCCTTGGTATGCCACTCTCCTGTGGCCCATGAGTTATTTCCCATCCAGAAAGAGCTAAATATAAGCAAACTTGACCGGATTTTTATACTTAAGAAAACAGAGAACCGAAACTGCACATCTCGCGTGATCAGAAACAGGCGGGAATTTAGGGGCTTTTTTATTAAACCCAACTAACTAGTTAACTGTGTTATAGTGTGTGGTAGCTGGCTATGGTGAATGCCGATACACGGTTATGCCAGCTACCAAGTGCTAATGTGTAGAGTGGGCAGATTAGAAGTGGAGTTTGGGCATGGAGAGCACATTAGCATGCACACCCATGTGCCGCATGTTTTTGTACTCAGCCACGCGTTAGATGGTGGGGACATGCTGATCATGCCCCTGACAGCTAACGCAGAGGCTTCGCGCTTTATGTTACTGGGCTTTAGTAAAAGGGCCCCTAATAACCTCTGACTCAAATAGGTGGAAGAGGGAGAGAGAGAAAAACAAAGAAATGCAGTGTCAGACCATTCAAGTTGAAAATTGACATAAAACAAAATACTGTGCTTCCATTAGTACAACCTTCATATTATAAAACAAAACTGATTAAGGGAAATATGTTGGTTTTAACCTAAAATTACAGGAAAAAAAACTGAAATTCTATTTTTTTCTGTTTCATCAATAGATAATGCCCCAACACAAATTAAAAAAAAAAAACCTGAATAAAGCAAAAAAATCCTGTAAGACACAGGAAACTAAACAAAATGAATTTTCCTGTGTTGTTTGTTTGGAGTTTGTTTTGTTTTATTTTGCTTTGTTTTAACAGCTCCCACCCACCCCATGTGAGAATTCCTGCTATATAGGGCAACTCCCCAATTAACTTTTTGACAAACGATTTGCAGTTCTTTAAGGAGCTTTGATTAGGTAATTTTACAAAGGGAACATATTAATCTGTATTTTTCTGACACATAATATTGAAATTTACTAATGTAATGTAATAACTGTCTTGCAATGAAGTGGAGCTACGCACAGGAACATAGAACAGCGCTGTTAGAACACACATAAAAGAGGTGAACTGCTTTTTCTCTTAGACAGCTGAGGAAAAGTTAGGGACTTTGGTAAGTCTCCCTCATTTACTTCAGCAGGTACCAAAGCTCCACCAACTGAAAGATGGCTGTGAAAAATTGTATTGCCAAAGCTGTTGCCCAATTACAGCTTCTGCCTCAGTCCAGACAGACAGCCTGATACCAGCTGATGACTGGTTCCATGTCCAAGATGCCTGCAAGAAGAAGCCCTCATTAAACACATGGGGGAGCTCAGAGAAGAGGTGGCGAGGCTGAGAAGCATTTGAGACAGTGAGAAGTACAGTACATTGATGAGATGCTTCTTGAAACATCCAAGCTGTCCAACAGTGGTGAAGATGGGAGGCTATAGAATGAAGAAAGTTGGACATGAGTCACCAGGGCTGCAGAACTGGCAATCCAACTCCTCCAGCTCTTGAACTGAACCAGTATGCAGCCCTGAAACTGAAGGAGGTGAAAGCATCCCAGGGAAGAACCAGAGCTCAAGCAACCCAAAGATATGGAATCAGTGACCACAAGGAAGCAAAGGATAGTGGTGATTGGTGACTTTCTTCTGAGGGGTACTGAGGCATCCATGTGCCAATGTCCAGAGAGATATGCTGTCTGCCAGGTGCCAAAATCCGAGATGTTACAGAGAGTTTGCAAGACCCATCAAGGCTACTGATGTTGCTCATCCTTGTTGGCACAAATGAAACGGATAGGTATTCCTCTGAGCATATCAAAAGTGATTTCATGGCTATGGGACAGAGGATGAAGCAGATAGGTGCACAGGTGGTGTTCTCTTCAATCCTTCCTGTTGACAGTAAAGGCTGAGGCAGATAAGCTTGCATCCTGGAGATGAATGCATGGCTGTGTGGAAGGTGTCATCAAGAGTGCTTTGGTTTCCTGGACCATGGGATGATTTTCCAAGGGCTGCAGAGCAAAGATGGCATCCATCTGCCAAGAAGGGTCAAAGTGTCTTCTGCAGCAGACTGGATAATCTACTGAGGAGGGCTTCAAACTAGATTCATTGGGGATAAGTGAAGAAAGTCCCCAGGTAAGTGAAACATTAAATACCTCTGTAGAAACTGGTAAAAGGGGTAACATCTGGAAAGCGGTGGATATTAATGCCTGTAGCATGGGAAATAAGATCCCAGATGTTGTTGCTTTAATGGAAGAGACTGACTTGGATTTAGTGGCAATTATGGAGATATGGCTCACGGACAACCATGACTGGGATGTAATTATTCTGAGCTATACTTTATTCAGGAAGGACAAGGTAGGAAGAAGGGGAAGAGGAAAGGCACTATATGTAAAAAATAATATTAAAGCTATAGAATTACAGGGCTTTAAAGGGAGCAAGGAGACACTGGGGGTTAAACTAGAAAGAGAGACAGGGAAATCATAAGAACATAAGAACATAAGATATGCCATACTGGGTCAGACCAAGGTCCATCAAGCCCAGTATTCTGTTTCCAACAGTGGCCAATCTAGGTCATACGTACCTAGCAGTTTCCCCAAGGGACACAGGTTCCACAATGCTTGTATTGGTTCAAGCATTGATATCCTGGGTCCCTTCTTAATAATGGTTTATGGACCTTTCCTCCAGGAACTTGTCCAAACCTTTTTTAAACCCAGCTACACTAACAGCCTTTACTACATCCTCCGGTAACAAATTCCAGAGTTTGATTACACGTTGAGTGAAAAAATATTTTCTTTTATTAGTCTTAAATAGTTTACCCTGTAGCTTCATTGCATGTCCCCTAGTCTTTCTATATTCTGATAAGGTAAACAATCGATCTACGTTTACCCGTTCCACTCCGTTCATTAATTTATAGACTTCTATCATATCTCCCCTCAGCCGTCTCTTTTCCAGGTTAAAGAGCCCCAACCTTTTTAGCCTTTCTTCATAGGAGTAGCCTTCCATCCCCTTTACCATTTTGGTGGCTCTTCTCTGAACCTTTTCTAAAATCGCTATATCCTTTTTAAGATACGGCGACCAGAATTGCACACAATATTCAAGGTGCGGTCTCACCATGGAACGATATAGAGGCATTATAATATCTTTTGTTTTATTTTCCATTCCTTTCCTTATCATACCTAGCATTCTATTTGCTCTCTTGGCCGCCGCTGCACACTGGGCCGAGGGTTTTAACATGGTATCCACAAGGACGCCTAAATCTTTTTCTTGGGTGGTGGTTCCTAATGTGGAACCTTGCATCGTGTAACCATAGTTTGGGTTGTTCTTCCCTAGGTGCATAACCTTGCACTTCTCCACATTAAATTTCATCTGCCATTTTGATGCCCAGTCTTCCAATTTATCAAGATCCTCTTGCAATTTTCCACAATCCTCCTGGGTTTTAACAACTTTAAATAGTTTTGTGTCATCAGCAAATTTGATAACCTCACTCGTTATTCCACTTTCCAGGTCATTTATGAATATGTCAAAAAGCAGCGAACCCAGCACAGATCCCTGGGGTACACCACTATTCACCTTTCTCCATTGGGAAAATTGGCCATTTAGCCCTACCCTCTGCTTTCTATCTTTTAACCAGTTCCTGATCCACAGTAGTACACTGCCTCCTATCCCATGACTCTTTAGTTTTGCCAAAAGTCTCTCATGAGGGACCTTGTCAAAGGCTTTCTGAAAGTCCAGATACACAATATCAACCGACTCACCTTTGTCCACCTGTTTATTCACTCCTTCAAAAAAACATAACAGATTAGTAAGACAAGATCTTCCTTGTCTAAAGCCATGTTGGCTGTCTCCCATTAGGTCATGACTATCTATATGCTGAGTAATTTTATTCTTTATGATGGTTTCTACCATTTTTCCCGGTACTGATGTCAGGCTCACCGGTCTGTTTGCGTTGGTGTGATATACAGATCTCCCTCACAGGGAGAAGAAGTGGACAAGATTTAATAGAAGATATACACATTTGCAATGAAAGGAGAAGTGCTCCTGATAAGTGATTTCAATATGCTGGATGTGGATTGGCACATCCCTGCTGCGATGTCATCTAGAAGTAAGATCCTAGATTCTCTACAGGGAGAATTATTCCAGCAACTGGTAACAGAACCCACATGTGATTTGGCCATACTGGACTTGGTGCTTACCAATAAGGAAAGTGTTTCTGATGTCACGGTGGGAGATCATCTCACATCCAGTGATCATCTGATGGTGTGGTTCAATATTAGGACTAGGGCTGATAAAATCCATTCAAAAGTGAGGAACTTAGACTTTACAAAAAACAAATTTGCTAAGATGGGACAATATCTCAAGGAGTCGTTAGCGAGATGGGAACAGCTAGGGTATGTAGAAAAGCGATGGGCAAAACTGAAAGGGGATATTTTAAGGGCACAAACCTTTTTGTTAGAAAGGTAAATAAATGTAATGGAGGTGGATAGCTCCCCTGCTGTCACACAGGAGGGTCAGTAGCTCCTGCTACCTGGCTGGTGTGTGACATGCTAGATTGTTCAGACATAGGTCACAGGGATTGTCATCCCTACTGCTTCTGGACACCTGACATTCTGCTCCCATGTATCACTACCTACCCACTCCCTCACCCCTGGCCTCAGCATACTGTCTTCCATGCCCTCCCATGACCTTTCCTGACTGGCATCTCATTGCTACAGACACATCTGCCAATTCCTCTCTCCCACACACATTTTCATAGACAGAGGTTCATATGTGTTTGCACAGGTCCCACAGTAAGGTCAGGGAGTAGTATAATACATCATGTGGGGAGAAATTGTATATTGTTATTACGCCACTGCTGTCTCTTGGCAGAAAATGACATTTCCTCCAGCTGTGTCTGTGACTCCATTCTGTTCATCCAGAAGCACATCAGAGCCATTCCTCATAGGTGATGTGACTCATACCTGCAAAGTATAGTTGCGGACAGTTAAGAGTAAGGAGTGCATCCCCCACAGTAGACCTCATGGTGTGTTTGGTTAGCACAGGTATAAAGGATAGCAGGGCTCTTTTCAATGTCTGCTCACTGTGCCCTGGGCACATGTGCTATACACAGAGGTGAGTAGACTGTATGATGTGTATGATGTAGTCCTTCACAATTGTGTCCTGCTCCTTGGTGTGTACCTGGTTGGTCACTGACTGCCACCTTGGGCCTGTGCTGGGGGAATCTGTAGCAGGCAGGGGCCATGTTTGCAGATACACACATCCATCCTTTCTAGTTTTATGCAGGTCACATTCAAAGCCTGCACAGACATGCATTGTTTGCAGACCTGCTTTACATACTGGTGATGTCTGCCACTTCTCCACTGCTTGCAGCACACTGTTACTGTAACTCTGACACCTATCTGGTGTCAAGAGATGGCTACGGTGACAGGGAGCTTCATTGGGTCCACTGGTCCCTCTCCTATCAGGGCTGGTGCACACTCAATGAATTACCTCCCAGGTTCCTTTGGCTAGTGCCAAGGCCTGAACTGTGTCACTCTTGCTCTTCTACAGACCATCCAGAGGCCAGACCATCACAGACTGCATTGGCTCAAGGAAGCGGCATCCAACCAGGGAGTGGCAGCTCCAGCGCTCCTTCAGGTGCAGAACAGAAAACTCAGACAACCCCCATTTGCACCAAAGTAGAGCTGTGCACTATGTCCAGCAGGGATGAGCAGCCTGACCCTGCACAGCCTGCAGCTGGTAAACAGGCCTTCTCCATCCAGGATGACCTGGACGATATTGGGGCAGACAAAGTGGACCAACAGATGCTCTGGGAGGGAGCATGTTTACTGAAGTGCACAGAGGGTATCTACTCTGAGTTGTGTGCCTTCCACCAGGAGCTATAGGCCAGCAATGAGCTGCTACTGGACCACCAAATGATGGAGCAGAGGCATAGGTTTGGCTCCTCAGGAAGATTACAGCCTACTTGGCTTCCATGCCTAACAACTGTCAACAGTTGTTGGCAGTATGCCAGGAGCAGGATGCAACTGTCCATCAAGAGGGTCCCACTGCAGCACTATCAGAGGGTGATGATGCACCTGAAACAAGCTACATCACAGGGGAGGGCAAGGACACGATAAGCAATGCCTCAAAAACTGCACCGTTGTGATGCAGTGCCTGGGTGGGGAAGCAGGCAGAGCTTGATCATGAGCTCGGTGGTGGGGGTAGAAAGAGAGCAATGCTTATGTCATGTTTGTTTCACTGCACTGTAATAAATTTGACACACTTACTCTAGAAGGATTCATGGAAGAGTCTGTTCCTGACGGCAAGTGCTATTTCCATCGTCTGTTGGCTCCCCCTCTGTGCCCCTTCTGCAGCATCTGGCCCCTCTATCAATTCACCCTCAGGGATGGGGATGCCACGTTGCAGAGCAAGGTTATGTAGAATGCAGAAGGATGTGAAGATCCTGCACACACGGTCAAGGCTGGACAGCAGTTCACCCCCACTGCAGTCTAGGCATCTGAAGCAGCTTTTAAGGACCCCAATTGCCCATTCCACCACTGCCCTGGTCCTCTGGTGTGCCTGGTTGTATCGCTCTTCATGTGGTGTCTGTGGATGGTGCACAGGTGTCAGTAGCCATGGTCTGAGAGGGTATTTACGGTCACCTGTGAGAGCAGGGGGCAGACAGATATTAGTACAGCAACTGTGCAAGGTGTGTTGGGGCTAGAGAGGTGGGTGGGTGGACATACTTGCGGTGCCTTTCACATGACTGTGACATGTGGCAGTGCATTCTGGTGACATTTCCTGCAAAGCTCTGTGCAGTATGACATTGCTTGGCTGCTGTTCAGACTCTTGCCTTGTCTCCAGGATGCCCTGCTTCAGTGAAGTCTGAGGCTTTGCCACCTCTTGCCTGCTTTTATCCATTGCAGTCCCCTGCTACTGTTTAGATGTATTCCTCCTGTGACTGCATCACCAATGTGCAGCCTCTCATCCTAGCTCATCAATTCTCTCTTCAGACTATGCATCTGTGTTGGGGCGTCTCAAATATCATATGCCTACTCAACTGTCTCCCATTCTGAGATGCCTCCCCACATAGTTGCATGACTCATTTCCTATCACATTTGCTCACAGCTGTGTCGAATCACCAAGTAACCATGCATCTCTAAAGTGTCCTGTGGATGCTGCTTGTCCCAGGCCAGACTGCGACAGGATGAAGGCATCATGGCAGGAGTCTGGGAACTGGACACATACATCGGTAATTAGCATCTGGGCATTGACTGCCACGTGCATATTCATGGAGTTGTAATTGTGCCAGTTTTGGAATGCCCTTTGGTCCTGACTCAGTGCCCTCAGAGCGACATGAGTGCAGTCAATGATGCCAATGACAGATGGGAAGTCAGTCATATTGTACAATGCCTGCATCATCTCCTGTCTGCTCAGGTGTGGTGGGAAGAAGTAGATTTGCATCCTTCCCAACATGGCAGTGGTGAAGGCATCGATACAGTGGCATGTGGCAGACTGGGTAATGCTAGTAGTGCCATCCAACACATGCTGGAAGCTTCCTGTGGCCAGAAACCCCAGTGCAGTGGTCACCTTCAAAGCCACTGGCAGTGCATGGCTTCGGGTGGTGGCTGGCTCCAAATTTCAGCACAGTATCCCACACAGCTCTGTTATGGTATCACCGTCTAGCTAGTAGCATTGGTACACCTCCTCTTCCAGCAGTTGCAGGTGCGTAACCCTTGGTCTGTATATCCATGGAGTACAGTATGTGCGCCTTTGGTGCTGGGTCAATGGCTGCTGCTGCTGCTGCACATTGTGCTGCTGCCTCTGTCCCCTGG
The DNA here is from genome assembly GCA_033557465.1 of Ichthyophis bannanicus. Lineage (NCBI taxonomy): Eukaryota > Metazoa > Chordata > Amphibia > Gymnophiona > Ichthyophiidae > Ichthyophis > Ichthyophis bannanicus. The sequence continues at coordinate 1,545,576,175 of CM066031.1, forward strand.
CACAATGGTGGCATCTCTACCTCCACTGCAGTATGTGCAGGATCCACATTGCATGGGCGGTTCCTGTCTATGGGTAAAGCTGATCATCCATGTGACGTGTAATTCCATATCAGCAGGTCAAATGCAGTCAAACACCTGGCCTAAAGATACATGGTTTATGGCATTTGGCTCAGTGCCCTGTGCAGCTGAATATCCCTGCAAAATGGGTATGTTGCAGCCACACTACCATCATGTCCCGTTATGCCCCTTAGAATATCCGGTTAAGGCCACACGCATTGAAGAATATTCATCCCTCGCCAGGTAAGACTGCTTTTTTGCCACCTTACCGCCACCTAAGGATTGAAATTTCAGCCCCTAAGACCTTTGCTTTTGAATGGACTTTATCAGCCCTAGTCCGAATACTGAACCACACCATCTGGTGATCACTGGATGTACAGTAACATGATCTCCCACTATAACATCAGGAATGCTGGTTGCACCTTGCCAAGAAAACCCAGGAAATGATTCACCAGGAGTTATCGTTGATTCAACAGCACAAAACCACAGCAACCCCTCTCCTCTATACCTATAGGACAGATGTAAAACTCTATTTCTCCTTCAAGCAGGCCACAGAAGTGACGACTCAGTTGAGTAGATGTTGCCAGAAACTAAAATAAGAAGAGCAAACCCTATCTCTACTTTACCACACCTTCTCAAGACTGTAGGAGACAGGTGACAAGATTTACACAGCTTCAGCAGATTGTCTGCAGTAACCATAAAATGGAACTAGAAATCTGAAAACCCTTGATCTGCAGCATTTTTCAGGAGCTAAGTATAGGAAGGATTAAAGTTGTGCATGGCATGCACTGATACGGTTTAGTGGGAATAGGCAGAAATATACTGTTGTATTGCTTAAAATTTTTAATGTTTATCTAAAAATAGATATGCCAATAAGTCCTAAATTGAACAAGCCACTAATGACTTAGTAACACATTTTGATATTCAGTGAATTATGTCCAGATAACAATTCTAGATTAAATTTCGTAGCCTAAAGTTTTCTACATAATTTTAACAGCAGTCAATATGGTTCTATTTTAAATATTAGTGTGTGTGGCAGATCTAGTTGGCATTTCTGGGATGATCATGTTAATGTTTATTAATTTGCTGTTTTGTGATATTAGGGAGGAATTGATCCAAGTGAATGGTTGATCTTCCTACAGGACTACAGGCATAATTGAACCATAAGTTAAAGCTATGCAAGGTCAATATCTTCAGAGGCTGTAGAAGAAGGATAAATTAACTGAATTGTCGGTATGATGTAAACAGCATGCTTGTTTTTATAAGACAGCAATTGTTTGGGCTGAATGGGACTGGATTTAGAAATGTTTAGTTAAGCCTGGTTCCAGATTTAAGTTTTTATTTCAGATAGTGTGGGAATTGGTTATAATTGTGGTTTGGAAGTTTCTTTCTTCCTATCAGCTCAGAATTTTAGTGGGTTTCTTAAAGACCAGATTGCTGAGTTACAGGCATATCTTCCTCAGGATGATTGTGGTTTCCCAGGAAGATTTTTTTTTTAACTTTTGAGAGTTACTGTCCAGGGCAATTCGTTGATTGGTGGTTCCAATCATTTTTAAGTCAACTTTTATGCCTACTATGGAATTTGTACTTAGTACATTACTTAGAAGGTTGAAATCAACTCTTTGGAGCAGCTGTTAGTCTGTTTTGTCAAAAGCTATGCAGCAAAGACTGTTCTTCTTTTGACACATACTGTCAATTCATCAATGAGTCTGGGCAAATTTCCTGACGATTAAAAAAAAAAATCTGTGGTGATTCAGTCAATGAGAAGGAAAAGCTTGGATCAGGATCATCTTGCCCCAGTTTTCCCAGTCGCCAAATTATCATTTATGGGAAAACCTATTAAGAAACTATTTTTGAAAGACTGTTGGGGTACTATATTAATAAAGGTTTAATCCATCCTTTGCAGTCAGGTTTTCAGAAAGACATGGCACCAAAACTATTCTTATGTCATTGCTGAGTGACATGCCTGAAGAAGCCAACAAGAAAAAGAACAAGTCTCAGATGATAAACTCTGCCCATGTTACATCGACCAAACCCTCTGGCTCAATAGACAAACCTGGTTGTTTCTCTTTTGTCTGGGGTAGGTGAAGTGAGGACTCCCAGTTTGTCATCTTCCTCCATTTCTGGGATCACTTAGAGGTGCATTGCTAGGACTCCTCCATCTCAGCCAATGGCTGCATCAGACCAATTAAGAGAGTGAATGCTTTACTAAGGATATTGCCAGTGTGCTCTCCCACTCTGTGGCAGTACCCCCCAAGGTCTCTTGGAACTTTATGCCTAGATTTATTTATTTACATTCCCTTATATACCACACTATTCTGCATCAGTACAGTTTACATTGAACAAACTGAAATTACATTGAACAGGGCATTATAACTTGGTGTCAGACGGCTGCCTGGGTGAGAATCTTCACACTCTTGGCAAGTGCATATTTCTATATGATTTGCAAGGTATTGTGGGCAATGTAGTTCATTCACACCAGACACAGCTGCTGACAATAATTTAGTTGTGCTCTTGGATAAGCCAATAAGATATTTATTTATGGGGTTATTTCTCCCAACACAGATATGCTTGGTAGCACATAAATTAGGTTACTTGCTTTCAGTGTTAACTTGGAAAAACAAAGTCAAAAATCAGGAAAACAACAAATGAAAAGCCACAAAGCAAGAAACAAATTGTTCTTTTCAGATTAACTTCTGATTACTTCCCACACAGATACAGAAGTGATTCTCTCCTAGCTCACAAGCAATTAGGTAAGGCTTAATTGCTAGCAGTTACCAGCTGAAACCCCTTAGCTGGCTTGCCTTCCACTGTGTGGGTCAAATCCTGCTTCAGGAGCTTTTCTGAGTAGATTAAAGAACAAATTTGCATTTCTTTGTGATGGTTGCTGTACTTTATAACAGAAAGTTACCAACGGAGTTTAGATAGAGAGCAGTCCATATAAACAGGATCCTCATCTGCTATTATTCCCCCTTGTTCAACAAGCATGGGTTCAATATCATGGATTGGCACAGATGAATCTCTCAATGGAGCATTTTCAGGAGAATACTTGTTTCCCTGCTGTCTTTCCAGGTTATAGCTAGGGCATAGATCAGTGTTCATACCTGAGCTTCCATTGCTGCTAGAGTTCCTCTCTATATAGCTTGGCCAGTATGTAGTCCAGTTCTTATGTCCAGCCTTCCAATCCAGATCCCTGGACACTGGATCTCTCTTCACATACCTTCTGGCACAGGTCTTAGAGTCCCTTACACGTGCAGCCTTCTCCCTCACAGGTAGCCTCTGGTGATTCCTAGCTCTGCAGCACCATTCCTCTGGCTTTCCCCAGTCCAATGGTGTATGCTGGCCCTTGGAATACCTCCCAGTATACGTACTGCTTTTGACTCTTCTAGACCTCTCAAAGGCTTTTCTCTTCCTTCTTCCAAAGGGTCTCTTTCCCTCTCTGTCCGTCTGGTTTGGCTTCTGCTTCTGATGATCCTTCAGATGAAACTGATGATCAAACTCAAGCTGATTCTCAGGATACTGAGGACAATTCTCTGGATATCCAAGGTGATCATGAAGATGGTCATCTGTAGAATAAACTCTACTCTTATTCTGCTTAGATGAGTGCTCCTCCCTAATACAGCGCAGCTGTGCTGAATCAGGCCCTGCCCTTTGAGATGAGTGCTTAGGGATTACCTCATAGCCCTCCTGATTGAACACACGTTTCCCCACTTCAGCTCCTCTAATGGCTGTTGGAATCCTGGTGCATTCTGGGACTGGTAGTCTTTTATGAGAAAATTCTGTTTTCTTATTTCTACCAGAACTGACAGGTTGCTTGTTCAGAGACACTTCACCTTTTCTATAGCTCCTTCCTGAGCTATGATAAGCTTCCTTATCACATTGGAGATAGCCCATGTTCCCTGTAAAATAGTTATGGAGGGTTAAGTGGCTTGCCCAAGACCACAAGGAGCACCTGTGGGACTAGAAACCCCAGTCCTTCCGGCCCAAGGTTGCTGTCCTCTAGTGGGATTTGAACCCCCTGACCTTCTGGCCTGAAATACCTTGCCCCAACCACTAGGCCACTCCTCCACTCCTGTTTGGAATTTCCTGTTTCTAGTTTAGCTCCCCAGGCTTCACTTGGGGTTGTCCTTGATTCTGTTTCCTTGGTTGATATTTGGAAAATGTTAGCTGAAACCAACTCACATTAGTTAGTTTCAGCACCAAAGGTTAGGACAGCTTTGCTGTGTCTAACTTTTGCAGCTGAGGCAGTGGCTGAATATCGCTTCTGACTGGGTATCCCTGGGTACCGCCCCTCGAACGCCCCATTGCTACCTGTGTAGAATTTGGGCGGATAGTGGCGAAATCTGAGAATATTCAGCAGCACTAACCATATTAGTACTGTTGAATATTCCGCTTAGAGGTAGTTACACAGTTTATAGGTCTGTAAACCATGGAATTGCTTTGGAATATCAGGCCCGTAGTTGCTAAGTTTGACTTGCAAAATAACATTTCCAAGATGGGTTCAACACTTGGGAAATTGGAGCATCAGCCGTCAAATCTTCAATCTCTTGGTATGGCTGGTATTAAGGATAGTTTATTTTTGCACAGGCAGATTGAACTTTTGGAAAATCTAATGAGGAATAAAAATGTTCTTAATTTTCCAAAAACGCATTACCTTTCTCCTACTATATTCTTAGGAAATATTTCAAAGAAATTTTAAATTTGACTAATGCCAATACAATTTATATTTTGAATATTTATTATTTGCCTGACAAATTGATTCTTGATGCTGCCCCTGAAGCCCCGCAGAATTCCATTGATTTATCTCAATTTCTGGAAACATCTCTTGATGAGATTTCAGTTAGGGCTACTTTGGTAGCATCATTTATATCAGAGTCTGACAAGGCTTTTATTATGAAATCTTATTTTTGGAAGAAACAGGGGTCTTTTTGTGGACAAAAAATAATGATTTTCCTGATGTTTCAAAGGCTATCCAGTTGAGGCGGAAAGGTTTTCTTCAACTAAAGTCACATGTGATAGCCTTGGGAAACCTTTACTTTTATGTTTCTCTTGCAAATGTTGATTACAGGGGATCCGCTATGTTTTTACGGACCCTCTCCAACTAGAAGACTTTCTGAAGAGTAAGGAGGGATAAGGATCCTTTTATAATGATGACAGTCTATTTTCTTTTTCCTATATTCTTTTTTGCGTATTTGCTAATGGTGTAGGAGTTGATCTAGCTTAATATATATATTGATATTTAGGCATGACATTTAAACCTCTCTCCTTGACGTGGACTACTTTGCAAATGGTGTGATTGTATTAGGTTTGTAGTGCCTTGTGGGTTAACTGATTTCTGTATTTCCTATACTTGATTTCTGTATGTCCTATACGTTATCTGTTGTAAAAATGGAAGAAATTTCAAGAAATAATAATAATAAAAAAATCACATTCGTTTTAGTGCTAAAAGCACATTAAAGGGCATGTTTACTAAAGTGTGCTAATTGGTAGCATAGGGTTTAATGTGTGCTAAAGGCATCAGCTAACATTTAATGCAGGGTCCCATGGTAAAAATCCCATGCCAACTAGTCAGCACATGATTGGACAAGGACTGGGCGGGTTAGGAGTGTACTGTGGGCATCGATGGTACATCACAGTTAGCATGGGCATTTTGGGCACACGCTGACTGTTGCTATTATCGTGGGTGCATCCACACCACCTCAATGGGTGGTGTTAAGCGCGCCCATGTACCAGCTAGCATGATGCTGCACATTACTTTTCTGGTATATTTATTGGATTATTGAACAATGCAAAATATATGACTTTATGTGACTATTTTCAAAAGGTTGTAGTATTTTATCTAACTAAATGCTGAGTTATCTTAGGAGACACAAACTATTTAATGACTTTGATGATCAAGAAAACTTACTAGACAAAAACTTGCCAAAGTATGTTATAACAGAACATGCTTCTGATTCCATATCAAAGACATCTATTGATGAGTCTTCAGCTTTAGATTTAAAATATAAAATGTATTTTGCAATTTAAAAAATTATAGTAGTCTATTCAGTAGATTGATTGGTTTTTGTCCTTTTGCGATTTCAGGTTATAGCAGTTACTTTTATTATTTTCTTGATGTAGCAAATTTATGAAGGAAAGAAAATACTATAAAAAGTATGTTAAAAAAAATATTCTCAAGAGATAACAATGATATCTCCTTAATGTGATAGGGGTTTTCAGACATGCTGCATTATTGTATCCTGTGGCAAAAATGAACTGGAAAATAATTTATAATAGAAAAACAAACAAAAAAAGTAATGATATCCCTAGTTGGAATATACATAAAAAAATTCTTTTCATCTTGTGGTCATCCCCCATCTCCGGGGGAGGTCTTGTAGACCGTAACAAACTTGAAACAGTCTCATGAAAAGTTGCTGTGTGGCCACTGGCTTTTACTTTTGAAAAAAAACCTTTCTGATTTTAATTCATTACATGTATCTGGGCAATTGAAAAGAGCATTCTCCAGTTAAAAAAAAAACACAACCCCTGAGGTTTGATATAAAGCAGAAAGATGTTTTAATGTTTCTGTATTGCAACAACAAATTGGTTACTGAGAGAATTTCAAACACGACAAAAGCTGCAACTTGCAGGTCAAAAGGTCCAGTCAGCAAAAAACAAGGTCCCACATTAAAGCTAAGAATCTCTGTTAGCACATGAAGAATGCTGGAACCTGCTGGGACTGGTAGGCAGCTCCCATGTGCAGAACTTTTTCCAAGTCTTCATAGTGTGTGCATAACGCTGCCCGCCCTTGTGGATTTTCTACAGAAGTCCATTTGCTTTCCTTGATCAGCCTACTTGCCATGGGCTATGTCTATCGTCAGGGCACAATATATGTGGCACAAGCGGAGTTCAGTTCTCTAGGGAACAGCCTATGAAAGCCAGATGGGATCTTTAAACCTAAGGCTTTTTTCCTTCCTCTTGCTTTTATTGCCTTGTTTAAAAATCTCTGTAGCTCTCTTGTAAGTGCAGACCATCCTGCATAACATTTAGAAAGGAGTAATGGTAACTAAAAATATTATTATTGCTTAACTTGTTTCTAAGAGTACTTAACATGCCTGGGTGATTTGATATTACTAGAATATCTCTAAAATGCAGTATAATGTCAACCAAAGATTATAACAGACAATATCCTGTATGCAGAACAGGTATTGATTTTTTTTTTTTAGAAATACATGCCGAAAAAGCAAATATGAACCAAAGGCTAATTTTACTGTAGATTTGCAACAGTTCAGAATCACTCAATATTGAAGTCGGGATACTTTTCTTTACTTAGAGCTAAGATGCCAAATTGCAGTTCCATGCACAAAATACAGCAAAAATGACAGGAATTATTTTTAAACCACCATGAATATTCGAATAATTCAATGCACCCTGAGAAATGAACTGCACGCCAAAAAGACAAACTTCTACAGAGTAATGTGCACACACGTATAATCAGAAAATGCTCTTTTGCCCAGTTAAAATTTGTATCATAGCTACTTTCGCAGTGAACTGATCATGTACATATCTGCTACTTTGTATTCTCTACTAGCCATACGGTACTGATATGCTGCTATATTTTGTGTCATTTCCCATCCAAAATGGCACAAAAAAATAATCACTATTATGCTGATGCCAATTTAGTGTATGTTCAAACATTATTAGTATACACATTATAAAGAACTATGCATGTTAAAATGAAACCATGTACATGGGAAAATAAAAACAACCGAAAACATAAATGGCAAAACAAAACCATGAAACAATTTCTTTCTATGCATTCCCCTACTTCGTAGGTTCCAAGAGAAGGTTTTAAGTATTTTCTTTAAAGACATATCGCTTACAATTTTACTTTTCCTGGCTTATAAAAGCAGTTCTGTGGAGCATACGCGCAGTCCACAAAGGTTTGAACTATTCCCAAAGTATGCAGAGAGGTTAGCGCATATTTAACACTATGAGAACTTCAACAGACATACCTCATGATAAAAGCTGTAGGTTTATAAGGAGACATATAACATATCTAATTACAGTTGTTGCTGGTGAAATTAAAATGACAAATGTGGTTAGCGGCAAGACTTTAGACCTTATGTAAAGAATTTTGTGCAAGCACAAAATGAGAAAAACTCTAGTCTGGCACAATGCAAAATAGCATTTTGGCCACAATTAAAGAACTGTTAATAAAAATGATTCCCACAGACAATATGAATGAAGAATGCATCAAATGTTATGCACAACAGCCAAAAGCAAGAATGTTGTTCTATAAGCCAAACGTATCTCTCCTTGAAAGGATAAATTCTTATCACCGACAATTATCTGTTGCTTTCATAAACATTTAGTCCATTCAGGTTTTTTTTCTAGCCAGGCTTCTAAATGACTGGCAAATATAAATGTAGGTATGGCTACCAAGAGAAAAAAAATTAAACAATTAAAATAACCATGAGCATTTTTCTTATTAAGCTAAAAAAAACTTTAATCAGCCCCTTGATAAAAGTAAACATAGCAGCCTGACTGTCCTCTGCCCCCAGCTGGGAAGCAGATCAACTAGACTGTCTACACTTTAGAGAATGTGTGTCAGATGGTCACCTCTGTGGCAATGCAGTTATACAGCCTACAGTTCAAAGGTAAAAAGGTCTCCCTGGTGTATGGGCAAGAAACTGAATCAATAGAAACTAAAAGCTGCCAAGCACCAGTGTGGTCTCCTTCTGTTAATCCATCAATGCAGCTCTGTTTGAGGAGCATAATTAAAACCTTATCAGACGATCTGAAGAAATTATGACAAGTAGCATAAAGAGGAATGGTCTCTTTGGGCAGAAAAAGAACCTCTCAGAACGCCTAAAAACAGATACATCCACAAATGCAAATAGTCATGCTTAATTTCTCTCGGCCCCTGAGGAAAGGCTTATCAGAATATTTCTCTCACAAATAGACATTTTTCGCATTCCCTTTACAAGAAAATTCCACAAATGAATTTGAAACTGTAAAAATGGAGCAAACAGGTAAAATACTGGTGGCGTAAGAGTGCTAGGTTTGTGCAAAATGCAAGGCAGAAAAAAAAATTGTTACCGGCTCTAGAGTGTTTAGACTGTGAGGCCTAACCAAGGGAAAACTCCGAGTAGCAAGCTTACATTTTTATCAATAGCCAAAATTGATTCTTGACAACAAACATTCCAGAAAAATTCATTTATCCCTGCATCTGGTACTTAACACGCCAAATTTGTGAAATATATTTTAGCGGTAATATAGCTTTATTTGAAAAATATTTCAAGAGGAAAGAAAAACATGCAATTATGAACAGTTATACAGACCTTGCATTTGATAGCTGTATGGCGCTTGTCCTGGCTGAGGAGTACTAAAACTTGTACCATAGCTTAGAAATCCTGTCTGTCCCGGAGACTGCGACTGTGATAATCCTCCTTCTGTCTTGATGCCTGCCCACAATGCACCTAAACCAGTTACTGATATCAGATCTGTTTGTTTATGTACAAGCACTTACAGAGAGCAAAGTCGTATGAGAGATAAATGCATTCCAACAGAACGTGCTAGAATTTGATTTATGCCTAATGAATGGGTAGAAGGAGTTATCATGGAGATCAAAACAAATCTGTTAAGTTGTATAGTTTATATTATCTTTGAATTTGTTTGGTGGATTACAACTGCCTTGAAAACAGCGGGTGGCACAAAGGAATCTTATGGGTTCTAAGCAGCACACTGGATAAATGGATCCTATCTACTGTTTAACAATCTACTTGAAAGGTTCTAGATCAATTCGTTTTGACTGTACGTTCTTTGTATACAAGATGGTGAAGGGAGACGAGTACGATCAATAAGATGTAATGACCACCAAGATCCAGATTTGCTGAACAGTTTTTCTCATCTTAGGAGGGTCATTTAGTAAGTTAAAGGGAGTGGGCAGGGTCCCGGCGACCGGCCTTAACCGGGTGCTCGGCCCGGCGCGGGACCCTGCTCGCCCTTCATTGTTAGAAGGGGGGGGGTTTGGAGGAGTACGAAGGGAGGCGCACGAGTGTGCGTCCTTTAAAATGATTGGCTCTCGGCGTGCGTGTGAGAGCCAATCAGACAGCGGTAGCACATGCGCTCGGCTGGCGGCGGCTGCGGCCGAGCACATGCTGAAGGAGCGGGGAGCGTGGCGGCCCACCCGCCCACCCTTCAAGGAAGCTGGGGGATCGATATACTTGGGGTTGTTGCAGCTTGGGGAGGGGGGGGCGGGATCCCGGAGGTGTCCGGGGTCTGGAGGCATAGGCCAATTGGGGCGTGGGCGGGGTGCCCACGGCCCGGACAACCCCGGGTAGACTTTTGCTAGTGATATGGCGAAGTCGGACAGGGGTTTTAGGAATTTGGCCGGAGGAGGTGAATGCGGCCGGTGCGGAGGCGAGGTCACTTTGCTAATAGCATGACTGGTGACACATCGCTCCATTCTGAAAGGGGTTTTGGGGGGTGTTCATTGTTGTTGATTATGCTGGTTTAGTATGTTATGGATGTTAACATTGCAAATAAAGCTGCGACCGGTTTGTTACCCAAAGCCATGGTTGTCTGTGAATTTGTGAAGGTTAAAGGGTGGGGGTGGGGGGAAGGGGGGAGCTTGTTGAAAGGTGCGTATGTTTAAGCAGGAAGGGAGCACCGGGTCCGACTACCCGGTTACATCAACATGTGTTAACTGTTAGGGAATAACTCCTTTGTGTTTATGGGCGATTAAAAGGTTAAGCTGTTCATCAAGAACTCTGAAATAAATTATAATATAACACTATAGATATTATGATGAGTGCTATCAAAGATAACATATTTAGATTTAATATAATTATTCCTGTTCTTCCAATATCTCATCAAGATAACCAGTTGAACAACATTGATTCCTCCTTTTATTAAAAGATAGGAATAAAAAAGGAGCCTCACTTAAAAAGGGAGCACTCCAGTACTGCTCATTTATGAGCAAGGTCCAGCACATTACCACCATGGGTGCTTATAGTCATCTGCTCAAGCAGACAGGGGACGCACACCCCAGTTTCTGATACCACAGTAAACAGTGTTATTACAAAGCCAATATACACCTTTGTAGATATTTATTGTTAAAAAACTGTACTTACAAGAAAAGAAGAAAAATCACAAGATCCTACACTAACATTATGTATGAACTATGAATATTAATATTAATTACAGCTAATACAGAGAATTTATGATTTTCTAAAATTCCTTATCTCCATTTCGGTGGCTCTCAAATCTGGTCCTCGAATGGGCTTTTTTTTAGGATTATTCATGACAATATATGTACATATGTGACTTAAGAATTAGGTAAATGTGTCAGTTTGGATTATCCTAAAACCTAAGCTCATTTGGAGGTCTTGAAAAGCAAGCATGAGGGGTTATGAACATCACAAAGGGAAATATTGTACACACAGAAACTACTATAAGCAATAATCATGCAAACGTGGCTTCTACTTACCATACGGGGGGATTGCATAAGGCTGGCCTGGCTGAGGATACGTGGTATAAGCTGCGGCTTGTTGCATTCCTGTGGTAAACTGTGTCTGCCCGTATGCTGCCATAGTTTGTGAGGCAGGGGTAGGGAGGATATGTGGGTAGGATCTGCTATTTGTCCGGCAAGACAAAAACAAGAAAGGGAATTTGTTAGACTGAAGCACTTCTATTCATTTATGACATCATATAATGCACTGCTGCTACTTGATCACCACAAAGGAGTCTGGAGTGGCAGGAGATCATAGAAAGTCATTAAAAGAGGGAACAGCCAATTGAATCAACAAGTTACCTAAAAATGCTTCCAGACTCGGGCTATCACAAACGTGATTTAGAAGGAGCTACGTTTTACATTCTGAAGTAACCAATGAGCCTTATTACAATCCTCAATACAGCTAAAACTGTCAATTATTTTAACAAAACAAAAATCCCTTACTTGGAAGGATAAATCTGTGCCGAGAACTGGTGGATTTGTCTTGGGCTGAAGCCACTGCCTCCAATCACTGCACAAAGGCAAAAAAGAAAATAAAAAACAAGTTCAGACACTAGAAAATGAAAAACATGTTTTTATTAGCCTTTTTTGTATATGTTACTGAGTCTGTAATGATGAATGCCAGTCATCACTGCACTGGGATATTGAGCCCAGCAAGTATGGTGAAGTGAAATTGCTCGATTGTCTCATGACCTACGCACAGGGATTGTAGCAGAAATATTGGAGTCTGGCTTATCTAATTACTGAATGAAGAAAGGTGAGACATGACAAAGTCAACAGTGAAAGCTAATTTGAGGGGCTGAAAATATCAGTATAGACTGCACAGCAAGTTCCTTCTGAGGCAATATTGCAAGTAGCAGCTCTCATTACTTGTCAGCCATATCTCTGGGTTTAGTAAAAGCATGTAGCACATTGACACCTCCTGTAATTAATTACTAATCATTAAATTCATGGGAGTTACAAAAGAGTTCTGCTTACAGAAAAAAACAACACCCCAAAAAAAGGCCTTTACTTTTTCCAGTTGAAGTTTTGTCTTGCGATTGTTGAAAGAGTCCATCAAAGCTTTTCAAACTGTCAGAACGGTCCATGAAATATTGTCGCTGGACAAGTGGACCCTGCTTTCAACCAGCTGCTCTAAAATGAATTTTTCAAAGCATCAACTGGCCTGTTTCTTGACTGTATCAAACTCCGTCCTAAAACACACACCGTTTTCTCCCAATATTTTTATACTTTATGACATTAAAAAAAAGAAAAGAGTGAAGCTTTTATTATGGCCACCCCTTCTGGCTTTTGGAAACCTCATTCCCGAATCCACTGTTCAGTCGTCTGTGTTATGTTTATGCCCACACAACTACCTTGAATGACTTAGATTTTGAGGAGCGGAAATAGCTAAGCAGGAGGGGGTTTCACTTTTTTACCCACTAATATTGCTGAATAAAAACCAAATCAAATAGAAGATGGGAAATCTTAATTGTTGTGAACTGAGGTGGATAAATAAGTTGGGGGTAGTATGCGCTAACTAGAAAGCACAAATTGAGCGTGTTCACACAGTGCATAGAAATGAATGGACAGACGAGCGGAAAAGGCAAAACTAACAGGCAGCTTCACTTTGAAGCACAGCTGAAAAAGTAGTACGAATAGCTTAAATATAAGGAAAACGTTCAAAAATACCAGCAATGTTCTTAAATAAATGTAAAAATATTGTAAGAAAAGAACATTGGTTGATTTAAGTTTGTCTACAAACTACTTTTTTTTAAATTATTCATTTCAGCTTATAAACTGTCTTTCTGAGGACGCTTAAGGCAATGACCAAAAAGAAGATACAGAAACATTTCTCATCATAATGGGAGCCAGAGGCCCAATTAAAAGAAATCTCTAATCACGCACTGATAGGTGTCCTACACATGTTCCATCCTATTACGTCCAGAGAGAAGCTCTCTTTAATACAATGCAAGCATTAGCAGTACATTTTAGACTGAGATCATACTCCACGTACCCTGGCTTAGGAGTGAGGTTCATTACTGTCACAGTATGCAGAAAACTAACCCATTTGGAGAAATCACTCTGAGAGTAAAAATGTTAAGTAGAAGAGTACCACAAAAATAAAACTGACTCATTGGAATATAAGCAGAAAAGTAAAAACAATGGTATAAAGTATCTTGAAAAGATACCCAAAATAGAATAAAATAAAGAAACAAAGGGAAAAAGACAAAAAGGTAAGACACGACTTCGAAAGGCAACTAAGAGAACAAAGATGCTTCTTCCTTATCTACCGGTCAGGATTCGCAGGCTAAGGAAAATGAATCATGATCCTTAGGGGCAAACTTTAAGAAAGGAGGACAAATGATTATTTTATTTGTGTCTTTCCAAATGAGGAAAGGAAGATATTGCCAAGAAGCAGTCTGTAGTACATTTTACCACTTACCTGCTCCTGAGAAATTGTCTAACGGCTCATCTGCTGCTGTTGTGACAATTTCACTGCCGCTCATTGGCTCCGTTTTAACTAGAAATAAGAAATGTGTTTAATGAACGATGAACAATATACTTGCCTGGTAATGTAATTAAAGGGAAATGATTGATTAAAACAATAAATAGTAAATAGCAAAATACATATGAGGCCCTAAATAAACCCGGCAAACATTTATGATGAATCCGTTGGCTACTGCCAACATTATTATTATAGTATACAAAACTGAAAGATGTACTTACTGAGCTTTTGTGCATCAAGCAATGCTCACAGCTGCCATGTTTACAGAACTGATTCCCAAGCAAGGGATAAGGATTGGAGGTGAATGACTTAGTGAACACAGGCATTGAGATCAATGAAAGCAGCAAATGGACTGGCTAGATGAATTCTCCAGTTCTCAATGGCATTTATGAGCTAAAAATCCCAATGATCAGCCGATAGGTTCCATTTCACAAATAATATATTTTGTGATGTGGAAGTATGCACATCAGGAAAAATTAGAGTGAGCCAAGATTAACTAAAATTCATTCAGCTCTTTTAAAATGAAAAGACTGCAATTTTCAGGATTTCTTATAAAAGAAGTGAGGAATCCTGAGCACCTCAGTCCCCTAAGTAATCTTGACTTTTCATTTGCTTAAATAATGACATGTTTATATTTTTCAAGTATCAACACTTTCTTTGGAGTGGAGGAGTAGCCTAGTGGTTAGAGCAACTGCTTAGTATCCCGACGATCAAGGGTTCAATTCCCACTTGTACTCCTTGTGACTTTGGGCAAGTCACCTCACCCTCCATTGCCTCAGAAGAAAAGACTAGCAATCTACTTCCAATGATACATTGCCAAAAAAACCCAGAGGTGGCTGGGTTACTACGAGTCAACACTGACTTGATAGCACTAAAAAAAAAATATGTTTTCTTAATTTTATTTTTTCAAAGCTTTTTCAAAATGTTTCCACGTTATTAATAACAAGAGAATCAAATATCTTTAAGTTGATAAGTCCAAAACTTGAGGCTCTGGTATGAGGTTGATGCAGAGGGATAGAGCCAGAAATATTCTTCACAGCAAGGGTGGCAGATGCATAGAAGAACTTCCAAATAGTGTCAGTGAAGGCAAAAAGTAAATACTGACGTCGAAAAAAGCCTGGGATAAACAGAAAGGACCAGACCTGAAGGAAATATGGGTGAACTGGAAATTAAGTCAAGTGAGGCCTGTGGTTTTGCAACAGGAAGGTAAAATAAGGACACACCAGATAGCCCTTCTGGCCTTCATCTGCTAACATAATCTATACCTCTCCCAAAGAGAGTAACAAATAAACAAGTACCAGTCCAACAAGACACATCCTGGAGAGCTTGGGTTTGCTACTGCAGAATGAGGTCAGTCATTCATCTTATCTTAAAATTTTATTTACAGTTACTACCAAGGGGATACTCAGTGGCACCTTTTTTATTGCATGCTTTTTTTATTGCATGCAAAATCAACAGTGAAAGCTAATTTGAGGGGCTCATGTACTAATGAAAGAGCCCTTCATATGAGTATCGGCACTTACAACAAACTTTTTTCATAAAGACAAAACTACATGCCAGTTGTGTGTGTCTATGAAGACAGATTAAACTGGACAAAATCTATTATATCAAAAAGTTTGCAAGCTAAGTTTGCAAGGGTGGACAATGAAATAAGAATGCATTAATCTCTGCCAGCTATTTAATACACTCTAGGGAAGATAGCTGAAATGGTGTAGTGTTACAAACCACAAAACGTAAGTCCTTTCTCCTTGAACTGATAATTCAACTTTCATGCAACGGCTGGAGTGAGCACAGAGATCAATATTCAGAAGCACTTATGAGGTCGGCAGCATTGCTGACCACGTAAGTGCTTTAAAAAAAAAAAAAAGAACAATCCTAGAAGTTGTGCAGTACATATATCTTTGGCCATTTTGGTTTTAGGAAGAATAATTTTGGATTTAGCTCATGTCTTTTTCAGTAGTAGCTCAAGGTGAGCTACACTGAGGCACAGTAGACATGTTCCTGTCCCTAGAGGACTTACCATCTAAGAGGACCTAGCACGGGATTTCCCAATACAAGTTTAATGCAGATGTTTTACTTAGTGATGCTGTCAGCAAACAGTAGGCAAATGAGCTGTGCACAAAAAGTCTGCGCTATACAAGGACAGCAAGTCAGCCACATGTACACAGGGGTCTGCAACATTATATCATACGCAGCTTAAACAATAAATTGTTTGACACTTGTACACATGAGCTGGAGTGAAATCTGGTGCATAAACAGCAATATTATTAGGTGCAGAAATTTTGAGCAGAATAATATTCATATTTATGCACCAGATAACATTCCAGGATATGTGCAAAACATTATCCCAGCCCATCTCCTCTGCTGGGTTTTTTGTTTTCACCAGTGCCTTCAGCAAAATGAGAAATCCTCACCTACACTGACTGCAGACTTGTGTAAAAAGGGGAAGGGAATGGCAGTGGGGGTGTACTACTGACTGCCTGGCCAGAATGAACAGATGGATGACAAAATGCTAACATAAATTAGGGAAGTTAACAAAGTTTACAGCACAGTAATTATGGGTGATTTCAATTACTCCAGTATCAACTGGGTCAATATCACATCAGGACTTGCTAGGGAGATAAAGTTTCTAGATGAAATAAATCAGGGCCGTACCGTCAGTGAAAAGCACCCTGTGCGAGTTGCACATCAGGCACATGCCCCCTCCCTCACCTCCATCTAGCCACCTTATGGGGGCGGGAGAGAAGAGGCGCGCACCCAATGTGCAACTCGTCGGCACACTAAGCAGGTCCGGACCCTCCCAGAGAGACCAGACCTGCTTAGTGTGCTGGTGAGAAGACTTAAGGGGCGCATTTCAGCTCTTTAGTGGCGGCAGGCAGCGGCAGAGAGCTGAAATGCGCCCCTTAAGTCTTTGTGCCCTGTGCAGCCACACTGCTTGCACAGGGCTCAGTACGGTCCTGAAATAAATGACTGCTTCATAGAGCAGCTAGGTCAGGAACCGACATAATGGGAAGCTGTTTTAGCCCTATTTAGAGTGCAGGAGTAGCGTAGTGGTTAGAGCAACTGCCAGGTACCCAAACAATCAAAGGTTTGATTTCCACTGGTGCTCCTTGAGACCTTGGACAAATTACTTAATCCTCAGTTGCCTTGAAAGAAAAGGTCTGGCAATCTACTTCTGGTTATACTGTCTTGAAGGACTAGAAAAAGGGACTGTTACTTCTGGAGAGAGATCTGCAACTGTGAGTATATACTTCTGGTAATTTTCTAAAAGGAATTCTTTGTACTAAAGCTAATTAATTTGTGAATCCACTATTTTTGTTAAATCAGTCAGGGCCTAGTAGCAGCAGTTTAAGTTTAAATTTAAAACACAGAGGAGAACTTTCTGGTTACATTTCATACCCAGCAGAGAGCTTGTAGTTTACATTTAATAGTCACTCAGGGCCTAGCATCATAAAATTACTTAGTTTTAAAACACAGAGGAGAACTTTCTGGTTACATTTCATACCCAGCAGAGAGCTTGTAGTTTA
This sequence comes from Ichthyophis bannanicus, assembly GCA_033557465.1. NCBI lineage: Eukaryota > Metazoa > Chordata > Amphibia > Gymnophiona > Ichthyophiidae > Ichthyophis > Ichthyophis bannanicus. The sequence continues at coordinate 1,545,593,744 of CM066031.1, forward strand.
AATTTAATAGTCACTCAGGACCTAGCATCAGCAAAGTACTTTTAGCTTAAATTTAAAACACAGAAAAGAGCTTTCTGGTTACATTTGGAACCCAGCAGAGAGCTTGTAGTCTAAATTTAATAGTCACTCAGGGCCTAGCATCAGCAAAGTATTTTTAGCTTAAATTTAAAACACAGAAAATAGCTTTCTGGTTAAATTTAGAACCCAGCAGAGAGCTTGTAGTTTAAATTTCATAAGAAGTTAGAGCCTAGCAGCAGCTAAGAGCTATAATTTAAATCAAATCAGAATTTAGCTTAGCACAAAAGGCAAAACAGGGTCTGTACTCTTTGAGCAACAAATAAAGTCTTCTAGAGACCTTTACAAAGAGGCCTTCTACCTAGGGGGCAAGAGACCTGTGAAACATTTTCAATAGGTGTTAACACCAGGTGGCAGATCAAAAGGCCACTTTGAAAGACTCCTCCTATCCAAGCAAGGACTGTTAATTACCCAGGAAGGTGGTCACAGCTTACTTCAGCAGCACAGGCATAAATAGCTCAACCAGAGCTCTGTGATCCTCTGTCTTGAAGGACTAGAAAAAGGGACTGTTACTTCTGGAGAGAGATCTGCAACTGTGAGTATATACACTTCTGGTAATTTTCTAAAAGGAATTCTTTGTATTAAAGCTAATTAATCTGTGAATCCACTATTTTTGTTAAATCAGTCAGGGCCTAATAGCAGCAGTTTAAGTTTAAATTTAAAACACAGAGGAGAACTTTCTGGTTACATTTCATACCCAGCAGGGAGCTTGTAGTTTAAATTTAATAGTCACTCAGGGCCTAGTAACAGCAAAGTACTTTTAGTTTAAATTTAAAACATAGAAGAGAGCTTTCTGGTTACATTTGGAACCCAGCAGAGAGCTTGTAGTTTACATTTAATAGTCACTCAGGGCCTAGCATCAGCAAAGTACTTTTAGCTTAAATTTAAAACACAGAAAAGAGCTTTCTGGTTACATTTGGAACCCAGCAGAGAGCTTGTAGTCTAAATTTAATAGTCACTCAGGGCCTAGCATCAGCAAAGTACTTTTAGCTTAAATTTAAAACACAGAAAAGAGCTTTCTGGTTAAATTTAGAGCCCAGCAGAGAGCTTGTAGTTTAAATTTCATAAGAAGTTACAGCCTAGCAGCAGCTAAGAGCTATAATTTAAATCAAATCAGAATATAGCTTACCTCAGCAGCACAAGACAGGGTACTGTGTAGCAGCCCTCTTTTAATAAGTGTTATTTCTCTCCCTCCCTCCCCACACGCACCCACCCCTGGGATAATCGTAGCTTTATAGGTACTTACATATCCTAAAAGACAGGAGGTGCTCTCAGGTGAAGCTCATTACCCAAATCAGTCATACACTAAGGACCTGAGATTAGTTAAGCTTCAGGTGAACAAGCTATATTACACGTATTAGGTACAGTTTTATTAGTATAAATATCCATAGCAACCCTTAGTAAGTAAAGAACTTAGATCTAAACACAAACTTAAAACTAAGATACAGACAGCAGTCCAGCAGCGGGATGGGGGCTTTCCAGTCTTTTGCATTGAGTGTCACGTATGATTTTTCCCAGTTGGTGAGAGGTCTTACGTGTGCACTAGGTGCAAGGAGCTCTTTGCTCTCAGGGAACGAGTCCGTTCTCTAGAGGCTAAAGTAGCAGACTTGGAAAGCATAAGACAGACAGAGAGGTACATAGACGAGACCTACAGGGATATAGTCCTGAAGTCCCACCTCCAGTCTGGCAGCATCCCTGTTGCCATGGCGGAGAGAGGTCACGTGACAGAAGAGCATCACCCTGGTGTGGCAGGAAGTGATCCTGTAACTAGGACCTGTCCTCCAGGTGATGTAAAACCCTCTCACACCGAGGAAGTTTCTCCAGGGCCATGTGCCCATGAGGGAAGGGTTAGGACAGCCGTTATAGTTGGTGATTCGATCATTAGGCATGTGGATAGCTGGGTGGCTGGTAGACGTTAGGATCACCTGGTAACATGCCTGTCTGGTGCGAAGGTAGCGGACCTCACGCGCCACCTAGATAAGGTCTTAGATAGTGCTGGGGAGGAGTCTGCTGTCTTGGTATATGTCGGTACCAATGACATAGGAAAATGTGGTAGGGAGGTTCTGGAGGCTAAATTTAGGCTTTTAGGTAGGAAGTTTGTGATAAGGAAGCTTATCATAGCTCAGGTAGGAGCTATAGAAAAGATGATGTGACTCTGAACAAGCAACCTGTCAGTTCTGGTAGAAGCAAGAAAACAGAGTTTTCACATAAAAGACTACCAGTCCCAGAATGCACCAGGTTTCCAGCAGCCATGAGAGGGGCTGAAGTGAGAGAATGTGTGTGCAATCAAGAGAGCTATGAGGTAATCCCTAAGCACTCATCTCAAAGGGCAGGGCCTGATTCAACACAGCTGCGCTGTGTTAGGGAGCAGCACACATTAGAACAGGATAAGAGTAGAGCTTATTCTTCAGGAAACAGTTTCAGCTACAGAGGGAGGAAGAGATACAGAGACAGCAACGGCTACAAGCACCAGTATCACCTGGAGAAACAGAAGCCAAGCCAAGCAGATAGAGAGAGAAGGAAACTCTCTGGAAGGAAGAGAAGAAAGGCCATTGGAAGGTCTGGGAGATTCCAAGGCAGTACTCATACTGGGAGGTATTCCAAAAGCCAGCAGAGTCCATTGGACTGGATTCAGCCAGAGGAATGGAGTGGCAGAGATAGGAATCACCAGTGGCTACCTGGAAGAGAGAAGACTGCATGTGGAAGGGACTTTCAGACCAAGGCCAGAAGGTATGTGAGAGAAGATCCAGTGTCCAGGGATCAAGATTGGAAGGCTGGACATCAGAATTGGGTTACATATTGGCCAGGCTATACAGAGAGGAATAATGATAGCAGGAGAGGCTCAGGTATGAACACTGATCCAGACCCTATCTATAATAGAGAATGGCAGCAAGGGAATAAGCATTCTCATGATAGTGCCTTAATGAAAGACTCGTCTGTGCCAATGTATGATAATGACCCTATGCTGATTGATACAGCAGATGAAAGTACAGTTTATATGGACTGTTCTCTATCTAAATGCTATTACTAGCTTTCTCTGAGCAAACACATCAGCCATCACAAAGAAACCTAACTTTGTTCTTTATTTCCACTGCAAACAGCTCTTAAAGCAGGATTTGGGCTCACACAGTAGCAGCCAGCCAGCTAAAGGCTTTCAGCTGGTCCATTGATAGTAATTAGGGCTGCACCTGATTGTGTGTGTGAGCAAGGGAGAATCACTGCTGAGATCGGCGTGGAAAATAAGCAGAAGTTAACCTAACCAGCAAAGTTTATTCTTTTCTTTGTACCTTTGTATTTGGTAATTATTTGCTAAGAAAACATTAGCTAATTGCCTGACAAGCTGAAGGTTGTTTTCTGGTTTACTTTGTGACTTTTTGTTATCCATTTAAACACTGCAAGCAAGTAACCTCATTTATAGTGCTATCAAGCATACATGTGCTGGGTAAATTAAACCCCATCAATAAAAGAAGTATTTTATTGATCTTACCACTTGGTTTCACAACTCAAATTATTGTCATCGGCTGTGTTTGGGAGTGAATGAACTACAATACCCACAATACCTTGCAAGAATCATATGAATATATGCATCGTCAAGATTCTGTAAGTTCTCACCCTAGGCAGCCGTCTGACAAATGGCATAGTTTTTCGGATTGCTCTTGCACCAAGAGGATTTACTTGTTGTGGATTACAAATAAAAGTCAAGTTTAAAGCTGTAAGAAGATTTTTTCCCTCGTCTGCACTTTGGAGGAAAAGTGGTTGTTCCAGGAAGCTGTCCCAGAGGAAAAGACCCTGTGCAAAGCTGGATTCATCACTGAGACAAGGTAATATGTACCTGGGCATGTCTAGTGGTGGATGTGTGTAAGCACAGGGGGTAATTGAAAAAAAAAAAAAAAAAAGTTGAAAAAAAAAAAACCACACCTGGTTGGAAGGTGCTGCTCTTTGGTTTTTTTTTTTCTCTCTTTTCTTGCAGGGGTCAAGATGGATCCGACGGAGATGGCTCAGTGGATGGCAGCCCAATTCAGCAAGCAGCAGGAGCTGTCACAGCAGGCCCAGGACACTGCTATGAAGGCCTTAATGGAACAGCAGAAACCAGTGCTTGATCTGGTGCAAGCTCTAGTTCAGCTGCAGAGCCAAAGTGGAACAGATGCAAGACCAGCAGTTAGTACTGGTACACCACATATGGACAATGTGGGACTCAATCAAGGGATTGGGGCATTTAATTTTGGGAAATTAACTCCAGAAGATAATGTTGATGATTTTCTAGAGTCTTTTGAAAGAGTGGCACAGGCTTTAGCATGGCCAGAGACCCAGTGGGCAGTAAGGCTGGCAGCCTCATTAACTGGTGAGGCACTAGCAGCTTACAGAGCAATGCCAGCAGCCCAGGCTTTGATTTATAAGGATGTAAAGGCAGCTATTAGAGATCGCCTAGGGTTGTCTATTTCAGAGTATAGGCGAATGTTTAGAGCTGTTACATTGAAAGTGGGTGAGACACCCAGGGCTCTGAGTCAGAGAATTAGAAGTCTAGCTGTAAAATGGTTAGAGCCTGAGCAAAAGACAGTAGAAATGTTATTAGATATTATAATGCTGGAACAATTTATGCTTGGGGTACCTAAAGATTTGAATGTTTTTCTTATACAGCAAAATTGCCAAAATCTTGGAGAGGCAACCATGCTAGCAGAGAGATTCTTGGAAGCCACGCAGGCTTGCCATAGAATGGGTGGCCCTCTAAAGATGGATGCTGAGGCTAGATGTGCTGTATCAGAAAAGAGAATAATTAGGAATGTTTCTAAAAATGAATGTACTGTATCAAACCAGATGACACAGTGGAATAGAAAGAAATGTTTCAAGTGTGGAAAAGTGGGACACTTAGAGAAGAGATGCCAGACACACACTAGTTTAATGGGTCTGGATTTAAAACAACCCAAGGAAGGATTTCTTTTGATGGTTGATGTGCAAGGAATTACCACAAATGCATTATTAGACTCTGGGGCAGACCAGAGTATGATGTCAAAAAGGCTTTGGAAGAGGATAGAGGCCCAAGAAAGATTTGTGCCTAGAACCCCTGAAAGCCAAGTTCACATCAGATGCATTCATGGTGCTGCATCATCATATCCCACCTATAGGCTAAAGGTTAAGTGCCTAGGGAAACAAGAGGAAATCCTATTAGCAGTGGTGCCTAGGCTACCCTTTGATTTGGTTCTAGGAAGAGACTGGCCAAGATTTAAGCAGGGTCTAGTGGAGGGACTAGGAAAGAAGGAGGGAGAAGGTTTAATGGTAGTAGCTCCCGGGCCTTTATTTGGAAGTCCTCAGACCCCAGCTAAAAAGATGGTTAAGCGTCCAGAAGACCAAGCTACCCCAAAGCAGATATTCGTCCTAAAGTACCATAAGGTCTCTGAGAAGGCCCAAGCTCCTAGGCGGGCAACCCCTCAGTCTGCTGGGTTTGACCTGTGCAGCATAGAAAATGTGATTGTACCTAGCCAAGGGAGAGCCCTGGTTGACACCGGTCTCCAAGTGGAAATACCAATTGGATGTTATGGGAGAGTAGCCCCAAGGTCCGGATTAGCCCTTAAATATTTCATCGATGTGGGTGCGGGAGTAATTGATCCCGATTACAGGGGCAATATTAAAGTTCTGTTGTTTAACTTTGGACAGAATGAGTATCATGTGAAGACAGGAGACAAAATTGCCCAATTGATTTGTGAGAGGCTGGGTTTTCCACCTGTGGAGGAGGTCACATCCCTAGAGAATTCTGAACGTGGAGCCAATACTTTGGTTCTACTGATATCAAAGGGGTTAAAAGCTTAGCTGCCACCTGTGCCCGAGAGAGGGAGGTGAGTGAAGAGGAAGATTTGGGACCCCAGGTATCTGATTGTAAAGAAAAATCAGAGCCCCAAATAGGTGAGGACCTGACAATGGTACAACAGGAAGAAATTAGGAAGTTGCTTAAGGAATTCCCAGATGTGTTGACACCCATACCTGGGGAGACCCATTTGGTGGCCCATGAAATAATAACTCCACCTGGGAAGTTGGTTCGTCAAAAGCCATACCGCTTGCCTGAAGCCAAAAGACAGGAGGTAGTGGCACAAGTCCAGGAGATGTTGGACATGGGGGTAATAGAAGAGTCAAAGAGTCCCTGGAATAGCCCCATAGTCCTGGTGCCGAAGCCTGATGGATCCTTAAGATTTTGCATTGACTTCCGGCAGGTAAACGCCATATCAGTTTTTGATGCATATCCAATGCCAAGAATTGAGGAGCTGCTAGACCAGCTGGGACAGGCTCAATACTTAACCACCCTTGATATGACAAAAGGATATTGGCAAATCCCGCTCACCAGGGAGTCGAAGCCGAAAACTGCGTTCAGCACCCCCGTTGGCCTTTTCCAGTTCAAGAGGATGCCTTTCGGACTGCATGGAGCAGCAGCTACCTGCCAAAGGTTAGTGGATCAGGTACTTCGACCCCACCAAAGTTATGCTTTTGCATACATGGATGATGTCATAATCCATAGTAACACCTGGGCGGAGCATTTGAAGAGGATCAAGGCAGTCTTGTGCTCTATGAAGCAAGCGGGAATCACTTTAAACCCGAAGAAGTGTGCCTTTGCAAATAGGGAGGTAAAATACCTAGGCCACCTAGTGGGAAGAGGAAAAATTAAACCTCTATTAAGCAAAATAGATAGCATCAGGAATTTTCCTCCTCCAACAACCAAGAAACAACTAAGAAGTTTCTTAGGACTTATTGGATACTACCGCCGGTTTATACCGCAATTCGCAGAGAAAAGTGCCATTTTCACGGATATGCTGCGAAAGAATTGTCCAAACCAGATAAAGTGGACACCAGAAGCTGAAAAAGCGTTTTCAGTATTAAAAGAAAAATTGTGTACAGGACCGGTACTGAAAGGAGTAGACTTCAAGAAACCCTTTCTGGTTCAAACCGATGCATCGGATGTAGGGCTAGGAGCAGTCCTATCCCAGTGCCATGATGGGGAGGAGCATCCTGTGATGTACCTGAGCAGGAAGTTGTCACTGGCTGAACAAAAGTATTCCATGATAGAAAAAGAGTGTTTGGCTATCAAGTGGTCAGTGGAGGCGTTAAGGTTTTACCTTACAGGGAGAAAGTTCCAGTTGGTCACGGACCATGCCCCACTTAAGTGGTTGCAGCAAATGAAGAACCACAATGCCAGGTTGACACGCTGGTACATGGCCTTACAGGCGTTTGATTTTCAGGTTGAACATCGTGCCGGGAAGTTACACAAGAATGCGGATGCACTTTCCCGTATTACGGACTGTAGAGAAGAAGTTTCACCAGTAAAACCAGTCCGTAATAACTTAAGCAGGGGGGTATGTGATAAGGAAGCTTATCATAGCTCAGGTAGGAGCTATAGAAAAGATGATGTGACTCTGAACAAGCAACCTGTCAGTTCTGGTAGAAGCAAGAAAACAGAGTTTTCACATAAAAGACTACCAGTCCCAGAATGCACCAGGTTTCCAGCAGCCATGAGAGGGGCTGAAGTAAGAGAATGTGTGTGCAATCAAGAGAGCTATGAGGTAATCCCTAAGCACTCATCTCAAAGGGCAGGGCCTGATTCAACACAGCTGCGCTGTGTTAGGGAGCAGCACACATTAGAACAGGATAAGAATAGAGCTTATTCTTCAGATAACAGCTACAGAGGGAGGAAGAGATACAGAGACAGCAACGGCTACAAGCACCAGTATCACCTGGAGAAACAGAAGCCAAGCCAAGCAGATAGAGAGAGAAGGAAACTCTCTGGAAGGAAGAGAAGAAAGGCCATTGGAAGGTCTGGGAGATTCCAAGGCAGTACTCATACTGGGAGGTATTCCAAAAGCCAGCAGAGTCCATTGGACTGGATTCAGCCAGAGGAATGGAGTGGCAGAGATAGGAATCACCAGTGGCTACCTGGAAGAGAGAAGACTGCATGTGGAAGGGACTTTCAGACCAAGGCCAGAAGGTATGTGAGAGAAGATCCAGTGTCCAGGGATCAAGATTGGAAGGCTGGACATCAGAATTGGGTTACATATTGGCCAGGCTATACAGAGAGGAATAATGATAGCAGGAGAGGCTCAGGTATGAACACTGATCCAGACCCTATCTATAATAGAGAATGGCAGCAAGGGAATAAGCATTCTCATGATAGTGCCTTAATGAAAGACTCGTCTGTGCCAATGTATGATAATGACCCTATGCTGATTGATACAGCATATGAAAGTACAGTTTATATGGACTGTTCTCTATCTAAATGCTATTACTAGCTTTCTCTGAGCAAACACATCAGCCATCACAAAGAAACCTAACTTTGTTCTTTATTTCCACTGCAAACAGCTCTTAAAGCAGGATTTGGGCTCACACAGTAGCAGCCAGCCAGCTAAAGGCTTTCAGCTGGTCCATTGATAGTAATTAGGGCTGCACCTGATTGTGTGTGTGAGCAAGGGAGAATCACTGCTGAGATCGGCGTGGAAAATAAGCAGAAGTTAACCTAACCAGCAAAGTTTATTCTTTTTCTTTGTACCTTTGTATTTGGTAATTATTTGCTAAGAAAACATTAGCTAATTGCCTGACAAGCTGAAGGTTGTTTTCTGGTTTACTTTGTGACTTTTTGTTATCCATTTAAACACTGCAAGCAAGTAACCTCATTTATAGTGCTATCAAGCATACATGTGCTGGGTAAATTAAACCCCATCAATAAAAGAAGTATTTTATTGATCTTACCACTTGGTTTCACAACTCAAATTATTGTCATCAGCTGTGTTTGGGAGTGAATGAACTACAATACCCACAATACCTTGCAAGAATCATATGAATATATGCATCGTCAAGATTGTGTAAGTTCTCACCCTAGGCAGCCGTCTGACAAGTTGAAATCTAGAACTTCCAGGGTAGCATTCTCCGAAATGCTTCCTGCTCCACGCGCAGGACCCAAAAGGCAGGCAGAGCTCCAGAGTCTCAATGCGTGGATGAGACAATGGTGCAGAGATGAGGGTTTTGGATTTGTTAAGAACTGGGGAACATTCTGGGGAAAGGAGGGGCTCTTCCAAAGGGATGGCCTTCACCTTAACAGGGATGGAACCAGGCTGCTGGCATTAACCTTTAAAAAGGAGATAGAGCAGCTTTTAAACTAGATATTAGGGGAAAGCCGACAGTCACCCAAGAGCGGATGGTTCGGAAGAATGCATCTTTGAAGGATACTACCAAAAGCAGAGAGGTTCCACAAAAGAGTAAAGTAGCCCAAATGCCCTCAAGTATGGAGCAGACAAAGCTTAAAGATCCCAAATTACCCATGTCTAACAATAGCCAAATTAATATGAATAAAATACATTCTCTAAAATGCTTGTATGCAAATGCTAGAAGTCTAAAAAATAAGATGGGAGAGTTAGAATATATAGCACTAAATGAGAGGTTAGATATGATTGGAATATCAGAGACATGGTGGAAGGAGGACAACCAGTGGGACACTGTGATACCTGGGTACAAACTATATCGTAATGATAGAGCTGATCAAATTGGTGGAGGGGTTGCTCTTTATGTTAGAGAGGGCATTGAGTCAGAAAGGATTAAAGTTTTTCAGGAAACAAAATCTGCTGTAGAATCTATATGGATTGAAATTCCATGTAAAAGGGGGAAGGCAATGGCAGTGGGGGTGTACTATCGAGCGCCTGGCCAGAATGACCAAATGGATGATGAAATGCTCAAAGGAATCAAGGAAGCTAACAAAGGTTACAGCACAGTAATAATAATGGGTGATTTCAACTACCCCGGTATCGACTGGGTCAGTGTCACGTCAGGACATGCTAGGGAGATAAAGTTCCTAGATGAAATAAATGACTGCTTCTTGGAGCAGCTGGTTCATGAACCAACCAGAGGGGAAGCCATATTAGACCTAATCCTTAGTGGAACACCAGATCTAGTGCAAGAGGTAAGGTTGTTGGGGCCACTTGGCAATAGTGATCATAGCATGATTGCCTTTGATTTAATTAGTGAAGGAGGGATAGTAAGGAAATCCACAGTACTACTTTTTAACTTTCGAAAGGGAGACTATGATAAAATGAGGAAAACAGTTAAGAAAAAACTAAAAGGAGCAGTTGCAAAGGTTAAAGACGTACATCAGGCTTGGCTGTTGTTGAAAAATACTATCTTGGAAGCCCAGACCAGCTGTATTCCACGCTTTAAGAAAAGTGGAAGGAAGTCCAAAAAACTGCCAGCATGGTTTAAAGGTGAGGTCAGAGAGGATGTTGCTGCCAAAAAATCATCTTTCAGGAAATGGAAAAAAGAGCAAAATGACGAAACCTGGAAACAGCACAAGCACTGGCAAGTCAAATGCAAGGCATTGATAAGGCAGGCAAAGGGAGAATTTGAGAAGAAGCTTGCTGCGGAAGCAAAAACGCAAAATAAAGACCTTTTCAAGTACATTCGTAGCAAAAAACCTGTGAGAGAGTCAGTTGGTCCATTAGATGATAAAGGGGTTAAAGGAGCACTAAGAGGCGACAAGGCGATAGCAGAGAAACTGAATGAACTCTTTGCTTCAGTCTTTACTGAGGAAGATGTAGGGATGCTACCCATGACTGAAGTGGTATTTAAAGGTGCAGAAGAATTGAAGGAAATATCGATACATCGGGAAGATGTATTACAACTATTAGATAAGCTGAAGAGTAGCAAATCACCTGGGCCGGATGGTATACATCCAAGGGTGTTGAAAGAACTGAAATACGAGATTGCAGACCTGCTATTAGTAATCTGTGAACTATCATTAAAATCATCTCTAATACCTGAAGATTGGAGGATCGCCAATGTAACACCAATTTTTAAAAAGGGTTCCAGGGGTGATCCGGGAAACTACAGACCGGTGAGCCTGACATCAGTACTGGGAAAAATGGTAGAAACCATCATAAAGAATAAAATTACTCAGCATGTAGATAGTCATGACCTAATGGGAGACAGCCAACATGGCTTTAGACAAGGAAGATCTTGTCTTACTAATCTGTTATGTTTTTTTGAAGGAGTGAATAAACAGGTGGACAAAGGTGAGTCGGTTGATATTGTGTATCTGGACTTTCAGAAAGCCTTTGACAAGGTCCCTCATGAGAGACTTTTGGCAAAACTAAAGAGTCATGGGATAGGAGGCAGTGTACTATTGTGGATCAGGAACTGGTTAAAAGATAGAAAGCAGAGGGTAGGGCTAAATGGCCAATTTTCCCAATGGAGAAAGGTGAATAGTGGTGTACCCCAGGGATCTGTGCTGGGTCCGCTGCTTTTTGACATATTCATAAATGACCTGGAAAGTGGAATAACGAGTGAGGTTATCAAATTTGCAGATGACACAAAACTATTTAAAGTTGTTAAAACCCAAGAGGATTGTGGAAAATTGCAAGAGGATCTTGATAAATTGGAAGACTGGGCATCAAAATGGCAGATGAAATTTAATGTGGACAAGTGCAAGGTTATGCACCTAGGGAAGAACAACCCAAACTATGGTTACACGATGCAAGGTTCCACATTAGGAACCACCACCCAGGAAAAAGATTTAGGCGTCATTGTCTATACCATGTTAAAACCCTCGGCCCAGTGTGCAGCAGCGGCCAAGAGAGCAAATAGAATGCTAGGTATGATAAGGAAAGGAATGGAAAATAAAACAAAAGATATTATAATGCCTCTATATCGTTCCATGGTGAGACCGCACCTTGAATATTGTGTGCAATTCTGGTCGCCGTATCTTAAAAAGGATATAGCGATTTTAGAAAAGGTTCAGAGAAGAGCCACCAAAATGGTAAAGGGGATGGAAGGATAATCCTATAAAGAAAGGCTAAAAAGGTTAGGGCTCTTTAACCTGGATAAGAGACGGCTGAGGGGAGATATGATAGAAGTCTATAAATTAATGAACGGAGTGGAACGGGTAAACGTAGATCGATTGTTTACCTTATCAGATAGAAAGACTAATTTAACTTTCAGAAAGGAGACTAATAAAATGAGGAAAAAAGGTTCAGAAAAAAAACTAAAAGGAGCAACTGCAAAGGTAAAGAATTTACACCAGGTCTAGGCATTATTTAAAAATACTCTTTTGAAAACCCAGACCAGATGTATTCCACGCTTTAAAAAAAGATGTAAACAGGCCAAATGACTGTCAGCATGGTTTAAAGGTGAGGTTTGAAAGGCTTATAGCCAATAAAGCATCTTTCAGAAGTTTGTTTTCAAATTCTCTCTTTGTCTGTATTATCACTGCCTTTCATTTAGCTTGCCTGTGTTTGTTTCCTGTTTTTGTCATTTGGCTCCTTTTTTCATTTCCATTTTTGTCTGGATATAATTTTCTAATTTGTAGTTTCTTATTCTTTATTAGGTAAAATCTGTGCTTTCCATCTGCAGCCAAAGTGAGGGATTCTGTTAACAAGTTGGTTCTGTATAGGAATGTGTAGTAGTTCAGCTTGTTCTCTTTTTCCAGCTGGAGATTACTGGTGTTCTAGAATATTTGAAATGATGATTTTTCATAGGTATTGTTGGTGCCGTTTGAATTCTTGGACTTGATGCTGGTGTTGAGTATCCATTTGCAGGGTTTTATGTTACTACACAGTATCTGGGGCAGTTTCTCCAAATGGTAGTTTTGCGCATACCATAACAGTCATGTGGCGTATGATCTCAGTCCGTCAAATTTACTGATAATGCTCAGCGTAGTATTTGCATCGTGCCATAGAGAGCTTCCTTCTGGAGTTGGTAAGATCTACAGTAACAGGTATGGGTAGTTTGTCAGTGCTTGGAAATTCTTCTTTATCAAGCTTGTGGCTCCCAATATGATGGGAAATATTTCTGCATCTTTCTGTCACATTTTCTTGGTCTCGGACTGCATTTCTTGGTACTTTAGGATCTAGCAGTACATTATCTCCTCTTTATCTGCAAAAGTCCACTTAACCGTATTTAATTCTCTTAACGTTTTCATTAATTTCTGTGGTTCATCTCCTGCCACAGTGGGTCTATGAACATGCTCACCATGACCTTCATCCATGGCAGGGATGTTACCTGCATCTGCAGTGTCTGCACTATCACTACCACCATCATTAGCCCTAGTGTGGAGGCAATGGCTAGGCACCTTTTTATTCTAGGCAACATGCAGTCAGTATGTATTTTTCTTTATCTTTCCTTTAATTGTGGTGTCGTTTGGCTGGGAGTCAGTATAGATTTTGTACAATGGGGTCACCACGTAAAGGTATCCAGCAAGACTTGGAGTGGGACCTATATTCTCTCCCCCTATGAGATGCAAAGGAATTCACCAACCACAGCTAGTGAATTTTATGCTGTACTTACTTGTCTGGCAGTGGAGGGAGTTGGTGGTGTCATCACTGATGTGACACCAGAAATTGAATGGAATCTTTTTTGTATATTGAGCAGTAAAGTGAAGTGAAATACACTACTTCTGCTCTTTATCCATTGTTGGTAGAGTTTTATTGGTGAAAATGGGAGTGCTCCATATGAATAAATAATTATATCCTATCAGAAAAATGAATAATTATGCTCTATTCAAAGCCAATCATTGGGGTTATCCTGAAAACCTGACTGGCTAGGTGTGTCCCAAGGAATGAGTTGAGAACCCCTGTGTCAGAGAGAGCAGCATTATGAGGTTGCAGAAACATGTAAATCTTTGGACACATCCTGGTACTGGCAGAAAGAAAATAATAAAGCTGGGAACATACTGATCCTGAAGTTAATAACAGGATAACCTGTAACACAGAGACACCCTCTCCATCAAGAGATATCCCTGCATAATGCCTTCTCTGCCCTGGAAACTGAGAGTGTCCAATTAGTGGAAATTGAAGTGCCCTTAAATGAGAAGGTTAATGCCCAATCTAGTGATAATGCACCAAATATGAAGAAAAAAATCAGAAAACAGGAAATTACTATTACTTGAAGATTCCATCATCAGAGGCACCAACTTGGGAACACAGTTCAAAGGAGAGAAGATGGTCAAATGCCTCCCAGGCTCTTCAGCCGGCAGGACTACAAACCAAATTGTTGGCATAATTAATGCAGAAAGTGAGCACTCTAAAACTGATGTTGTCATCCACTTGGGTATAAATGATCTGGCTAGAAACAGTGCCTCTGCAGTTCAAAGGGACTTCCAAACTCTGGGAGAGAAACTCAAGCCCATTGTTAACACTGAGGCATTCTCAGAGGTTCTACCTGTTCTCTGTTCTTGGTAAGGGGGCAGAAAGGCTTCATCACATAAACAACTTTAATACATGGCTCCAAATCTGGTGCAGACAAGAAGGATTTAGATATATAGGCAACTGGGGAAACAGATGGAACAACAAGAGGCTATACTGTGTTGATGGACTACATCTCTCTGTCACAGGGTCCTAGGTGAAAAGTTCAGGCACTATATGGACAGACATTTAAATTAGAGAAAGGAGTGACGGATGACAAAGAACAAGTTCAGAACATCACTCCGAGCAAAAACAAAATAACATTGGAAACAGCCACACTATTAACCCACACATCAATGGCAAATGGGAAGAGGCGTTTAGAACAAAATCCATGCAAAATACAGGCAAGCCAATCAACAAATGCTGCAAAGCAATGAGCACAAATGCTCAAAGCCTAGCCAAAAATGTTCCTGACCTGGAAGCCCTAATGCTAAAATGGACTTGGACATTGTGGCCATTACAGAAACATGGTTTAACAAGAGACATGAATGGGATGTAACCATAGCTGGATATAATCTATTTAGGAGAGATAGAGAAGGCAGAAAAGGAGGAGGAGTAGCCCTATATGTCAAAAGCAATATTAAAGCTGCTGAAATGCAGGGGACATGGGGAAAAGAAGAAGCACTGTGGATCGTGTTGGAAAGAGGAGATGGCATTGTAATCCATACTGCTGTAGTCTACAGGCCTCCAACTCAAACCAAAGAAATTGCTAGAGGCTTTTTTATTGATATTACAAAGGTAGCCATGAAGGGGGAAATGATCATATTGAGTGACTTTAATCTACCTGATGTGGATTGGAGTATTCCTTCTGCAAATCTGGAAAGAAGTAAAATAATTGTGGATGCCCTCCAAGATGCATTGCTTAGACAAATGGTGATGGAACTGACCAGGGAAAGTTTGATGCTGGATTTAGTACTCACCAACGGAGATAGAATGTCAAATGTCTGGGCAGGTGCCCATGTGAGCAGCAGTGATCATCACACGGTATGGTTTGAGATAAAAGCCAAGGCAGAGTCCAATCACAGCAAGCTCAAAGCCCTCGACTTCAAAAATGCTAACTTCAGTAAAATGGCCAAGTGCTTGAAGGAAGAGCTGGCAGGGTGGGAGGAGGTAAGGGAAGTGGAACTGCAGTGAGCTAAACTAAAGGAGGCAATAAAAGGGGAAACAGATAGATATGTAAGGAAAGTAAATAAAAACCAAGAGGAAAAAGAAACCTATTTGGTTCTTCAAAGAAGTGGCTGCACAAATAAAGGCAAAAACCACAGCTTTCACAAAATTCAGAAGTTCACAAATAGAGGAACACAGAAAAGAATACAGGATAAAGCTAAAAGAGACAAAAAGAGAAATAAAGATAGAAAAATCAAAGGCAGAAGAAAAGATGGCTAAACATCTAAAGCATGATGACAAAACTTTTTCAGGGAGAAGATGAAAATCAACGGTGCCGAGAACAGATTCGTGGAAAGTGACATTGAAAAAGCGAAAATGCTAAACAAATACTTCTGTTTTTACTAAAGAAAATCCTGGAGAAGGACCACCTGTGATTAACAAATATACAAATGGAAATGGTGTAGAGACCACACCATTCACAGAAGATGATGTGTCTGAACAGCTTGCAAAACTGACAGTGGACAAGGCCATGGGACTGGATGGGATACATCCCAGGATACTGAAAGAGCTCATAAAGGTATTGGCAGGGCCTTTAAAGGATATTGCTAAAAGATCCTTGGAGACAGGAGAGGTTCCACAGGACTGGAGAAGGGCTAATGTGATACTTCTTCACAAAAGTGGTAATAAGGAAGAAATGGCACAAACTACAGGTCAGTAAGTCTTACCTCAGTGGCACAAAAAGTAATGGAGGCGCTCCTGAAAGAGAGAACAGTGGGCTTTCTCAAAACAATAGGTTGCATGATGTGAGGCAATATGATTTTACCAAAGGACAATCATGCCAAACAAATTTGATTCAATTCTTTGACTTGGTGACCAGAGAACTAGATCAAAGGCATACAATGGATGTGATCTACCTAGATTTCAGCAAAGCCTTTGATACTGTTTTTCATAGGAGGCTTATCAATCAACTGAACAGCCTAGGGATGGGTGCCAAGGTGATGAACTGGATCAGAAACTGGTTGACTGGTAGACAACAGAAGGTGATGTTAAATGGAATTCACCCGGATGAAAGGAAGGTGATTGGTTGCATGCCACAGGGATCAGTCCTGGGGCTGGTACTGTTCAATGTATTTGTGAGTGATATTGCTAAAGGACTGAATGGAAAAGTCTGTCTTTTTGCAGATGACGCGAAAATTTGCAATAGAGTGGACTCCCCTGAGGGAGCGGATAACATGAGGAAAGATCTACAAAAGTTTGAGGAATGGTCTAATGCTTGGCAGTTAAGATTTCATGTGAAGAAGTGCAGTGTCATGCACTTGGGAAGCAGAAATCCAAGGGAATTGTATGCAATAGGGGAATAGAGATTGGTGTGCATGGACCAGGAGATGGTCCTCAGAGTGATTGTTTCTGAGCATCTCAAGATGGCGAAACAGTGTGACAAAGCAGTGACCAAAGCAAGAAGGATGCTGGGTTGCATACAGAGAGGAATTACCAGCAGAAAGGAGGAAATACTAATGCCACTGTACAAGTCACTGTTGAGGTTCACTTAGAATATTGTGTTCAGTTTTGGACACCATATCTCACAAAGGATATAAAAAGACTGGAAACGGTTCAGAGGAAAGCGACCAAAATGATTAGGTACCTGCACCAGAATACATATGAGAAGAGACTTGAAGACCTAAATATGTATATTCTAGAGGAGAGAAGGGAGATATGATATAGACCTTTAAATATGTAAAGAGTATTAATGAGCAAACAAACCTTTTTCAAGGACGGAGAAGCTGCAAAACTAGAGGACATTACATGAAGTTGCAAGGGGGTAAACTGAAAGGCAATGTCAGGAAACACTTTTTCACTGAAAGGGTGGTGAATGCTTGGAATGCCCTCCCAATGGAAGTGGTGGGGACAAATACAGTGACAGAATTCAAAATGGGATGGGACAGACACTGTGGATCCCTTTATAGCAACAAGATAAAATCAAAATAACTGTCTTTGCTATCTCAACAAATAGGGGTGACCTGCATGGAACGGTGGGTACACCCCTAAACAAAGGCATGGGCAGGGGTGACCTGCAAGGAGCGTCAGTTGCACCTACTCTTGCCACCTTGCTGGGCAGACTAGATTGATCATGCTGATCTTTATCTGCCGACATATACTATGTTACACTGTTACTATGGAAAAAAAAACAGAAAGACAGTCCTGCAAAGGGGGGGGGGGGAAGCTATTTCTTTTTTTAACATATAGAAAAGAACAAGAGATAGATAATAGATTTATCATTCTAATTTACATTGCATTGGAATTGTTTTTAAAACATATCGTTATAGATGTATAGATGTCTCCCTACATATCTGGAACTGAAATGCAACGATTTAATGAGAATATAGATATAAACGATGACAGAACTGGGGTTACTCATAACAGTAAAATATCACAAAGGCATTCTAACATCTGCAATCAAATCATAAACAGTAATATCAGACATCTACTGAGGAAGAATTATACATAAAGCGAGCCTAGTCTCTTGCGGGCTACCATTATCTGTTTTATATGCATGGATCAATTTAGACAACAGTTTTATTTTTATGAATCTTAGCCATGGAAGCAAATACCTCATAATTGACAAAAGTCCAATTATGGAAGCCCTCAGACCTCACCAATGAAGGCTGAAAATATACCTTGCCTCTAGTGGGACTGGCACTGTATATTAATTTGATCTCGTATATAATGTTGATTGAAAAAAATTGTTCAGTTACCCAGAAATAGAGAACACGATGGCAGCCAAAGACCCTATGGCCTATTCCTCTGCCCATGCTTAATACCACTTTTGTTGTGGCTGTCCTAAATAGATGTACTATTAATGAAAACGATGAACCTCACTTGCCCAGAAAGACATAATTACTTATTAATATGACAAATGGCTCCCAAGATATTGTGACAGAGATGATTTGTAGTATGAACGTACTGCAACATAGAAAATTCTATTGAAGACGGTCCATGCACTTTTACCAGACCTCAAATGCACAAAAAATCTGTCTAGAAACTAAAACTTCATTAAATAAGGGATAGAAGAATTAAATTACACTAACACGCATTAATATGTTATTTAACACAGCCCCTATTTTAAGCAATGGGACTTACTGTACTAATAATGCTTGTTCTCGGCATTATTGCACTTACCATCAGGCATACAATGCAATGCTCTGTGACATCTCCAAACCAAGAAGCTAACCAAGCGCACACAAAGACTCATGCACCAAACTATTACAGACCAATAACAAAAACTCAGTACTGGATACCATGGTCAGGTGCACATTAATTAATGCTAGATCAGTTACAAATAAAATAAACACAATAGTAGACTACATTCAAGAAAACACAGACATGATGTGCATAATGGAAACATGGCTCTCAGAAACCAGCCAAGTACTCCTAAATCATCTCACGTCACACATATACACAGCCTTTAACTGTCCAAGAACAGAAATGAGAGGAGGAGTTCTGATACCTGCCAAGACTCACTTCAAATTCAAAATGATCTCAACGACCGGTACAAAGAAAAGCAACACTATGATTATTTCAAACAAATACATCATATTTTGACTCACTTACAGAGCCCCCAATGCCAAAGCTGATGAGCTCTCATCAATACTAGAAGCAGTATGTACCCTCACCTCACATCACAAACCCATGCAGACAATGGAAGACTTCGACCTTAAATCAGCATCTCAAAAGGAGGCTGGCTCTTTCCTTAGAAGCATGGAGGCCATGAACCATATCCAACTAATACACGAGTCCACAATCAGAGAGGTCTTCACCCTGGATCTTGTCTTCACCCCATCCACTCTGATAAATGACAAAAGCATAACCTCCCCAACTGTAACACCAACTCCATGGTCTGATCACTATATAATAACATTTAACATAATGATTCCCACCCCTGATATGCCCACTTAGGAGCAACACATTGAGAGATTTAGGACATATAACAAAGAACAATTCTTGAATGAAGTATTACCTAAAGTGGACTACAACCACAGTGACCTTGAAAGCATAATGAAGAACTGGAACCACTCCATCACGAATGCAGCAGCGGCACAACATAGAATGGCACAGCACAAAAAAAACCCACAAACCCCCTGGTACTCAAAAGAAATCAGAGAAGCCAAAAGAAATCTCAGAAAAATAGAGACGAAATGGAGAAGAACAAAAGACCAAGATGCATTACAAAAATACAGGACTATGCAAAACGATTACAACAACAGACACAAACAGGAATATAACACAAACCTGGCAATGAAGGCAGTAAACAAACCAAGAGAACTCTTTGGAATAGTCCACATGCTAACAAGAGAACCCTCACAGGAAGACTCCACTGACATACATGTGAAACAAACAGCAGACTACCTAATGTGGAAGCAGCTCAGCAATTAGCCAAAAACAAAGACAACATCAATTGAATCCAATAACCTACTGCAACACACCGGGACATGGGGAGACTTCACTATCCCAACACTCAGGCAAGTGGAACACACTATAACAACCCTGAACCCAACAACCTCACCAGCCAACCACTGTCCAGTGACATGGATAAAATCAGCTAAGGAACTACCCATCAGCTAAGGAACTACCCAAGTTATAATGCCCTGTTCAATGTAATTTCAGTTTGTTCAATGTAAACCGCACTGATGCAGAATAGCGCGGTATATAAGAGAATGTAAATAAATAAATAAAATCCCTTTTATCCACCACATCATACACGCATTCCTTGCACAGGGGCATATACCTGCATCCCTCAAACTGGCATCAATCAGGCCCATTCTAAAAAGCACCAAATCTGACAAGACAGACCACAAATCATACCAAACGGTCTCCAGCTTACCTTTCATGGCCAAAATAATAGACAGTTCAATTACAACTACAGGACCACATCAACTCCTATGCACCCTTGGACCCACATAAACATGGATTCAGCAACACCATGGGGTTGAAACCTTACTAATGGCTCTCTTTGACCACATCGTCAGAGAAACTGACAATATAAAAAAGGGCTTTATTCTAATATTTCTTGACATATCAGCCACCTTCGACTCAGTGCCGCACTCCATACTTCTAAGACGCCTACAAGAAATTGGTCTCTACAATAACACTTTGAAATGCTTCCAATCATACCTAAATGATAGACAACCATATGTCAGATAAGGGAGAGAAACATCCTCTCCATTCTCACTAACACAAGGAGTTTCCCAGGGGTCAGCATTTTCATCCATGCTATTTAACATATACATTCATCCACTTTGTGAAGTCATACAGAAATATAGCATTCACTAGAAAATCTATGCCGATGACATCATGGTATACATGCCATTTGATGTTGAAACCTCAGATTACACAACTAAAACGGAATGCCTCACAGAAATCTCCGGATGGCTAAACTCCCATAATCTCAGCTTAAACTATAGGAAACTGGACGCACTCACAATAACAAGACCTTCAACCATCCCTCCACAATAGCTACAAAGAATGGATACATTGCCGTCAAAAGTGAAGTTAAATACCTAGGGGTCACCCTCGATCAGAACTTAAACTTACAAGGGGCGGAGCCTGATGTCCAGCGGGTAAGACGCTTCGCGCTGAAGCTCCCGAGAGGCCTACTTAGAATCCTGACTTAATACCTATACAAACTTACTATTTCGCTCCGGGTTGACCGGGGTACCTCGGGGGGATGGCGGCCCATAAACCAGCGCGCTTGGACTTCGGGTCTCCTTCTTCTTCTCACGGAAAACGCTCCAAAACAGAGGTGTCCTCCCCACAGAAGATGGTTCCATTTCGTGAAAACCCCGAAATGCACCTGGAGATTTTGGAGGAACTACGCGGCGTGAAGGAATTGGTGCAGTCCAATGGAGAAGCGCTTAGAGCCCTGCGAGAAGACTTTGGAGTGCTCCAGGACCGACTTGAAAGACTCTCATTACGGCAGGACAATATGGCGGGGGTCCTCGATTCGCACGCGGTGCGCTTGGGCGCACTGGACAAGGCCGAGCGCCAGATACAGAATCTGCAAAAGGAGTTAGAAGATAGCAATAATCGAGCCCGTCGCAACAATGTGAGGCTCATTGGAATACCGGAGGGGGCGGAAGCGGGAGATATGAGAGAATTCCTGCTCAAAATTCTTCCCTCCTTGCTGAAGATCACCTTTCATAAAGAATTGGAAATCGATCGTGCACACCGTGCTCCTACCCACATGGCGCTCAACCGAACGACCCCCCGGCCTATTATCTTTCGCTTGCTACGATATCAACAAGTGGAACAAATTTTAAATGCTGCCCGGGCGAACCATCATTTGGAATTTGAAGGTCACAAAGTCTCCTTCTTCCCTGACTTGGCAAAGCCTACCGTTGACCGACGGAAGAAACTCCTTGCTTTTCGCCCTCGACTTCAACAGCTACAGGCTCGCTTTGGCCTGTTGTATCCCGCGAAACTCCGAGTGACTCTCCACAACCAAACCAGGACATTCGAAGATCCTGATCTACTATCAACATTTTTAGACTCCAAAGAGGCAGAGCAGATGCGCTAATCCAACGACGTGGACTTTTATTCGCCGGCTCTGTCCGCCATTTTGAAGGGCCCGATGCGGCGGTCATAGTCAAGCACAGAGACTTCCTGGACTTTCTTTCTTTCTTTCTATGACTCTTGTTTTGTGGTCTCCTCTCCCTCCATGATGTGTGCCTCGGTCGGATTCGGAGCACGCACAGTCCTACAGGTTATATGTTTTTCAATTTTGGCCTTCTCTGGGGCTTCTCCCCGCAGACACATGGTCGCCAGTAATTTTTGGGGTTTTGCTTCTTCTCTACCGCGCTGCGGTTTTTCTTTTTTAATGTGGGGCGCTTCATTGTGTTATCTAAGCTTAGTTTCTTTTATGCCATATGTACAGCCTGATATAGTCAATATGAGGGACATTGTGAAATTAGGTGCGCTATCATGCTCAGAATTTTTAACTTGTCTGAATGGCTTTATGTAAAATTTTATCACTCAACGTAAAGGGCATTAATAGTCCAATCAAAAGAAAGAAAATCCTTAGCTATCTTAGCCATGAGCATGCTGATTTAGCGTTTCTTCAGGAAACGCACTTAAACTCTGCTGAAACACTGAAACTCAATGTTAAGCCTTACATGGTGGCTGCCTATTCTCCCGCCGTTTCTAAACGGTGCGGGGTTGCCATCCTGGTTAAGAAATCTTTGCAAGCTACTGTAATTGATACTAGCGCTGACAAGGAGGGTAGATGGGCCCGAGTACATCTTAAGGTCGGAGATAGTGAATTTACATGTATTTGCATTTATGCCCCGAATGTGGACAACCCTGCTTACTATGCAAGTATTGCGCAGTTGGCACAGGCCTCTGCCAATACTCCATTAATACTTGGTGGTGACTTTAATCAAGTGTTAGACCCTCTGATAGATAGACAGCCGCCAAGAACGAGTAGTCCACCCAAGAGTCTTGCTACCCTTACAGCTCTGATGCAAGATCTTGCGCTGGTAGATATATGGAGGCTGCTTCACCCCTCCGACTTAGAGTTCACTTTCTTTTCTGCCCCCCATCACTCCCAATCTAGAATAGATTTCTTTCTCATTTCCAAAGCACTGATTTCTCAAGTAGACACGACTAGGACTCATCCTCTCCATATTTCGGATCACGCTGCCATATCTTTATCATTACGTGTCACTGCGCGGGACGATTCTCCCCGAGCTTGGTTTTTTGATAGATCCCTACTGGGTCAAAAAGATTTTCAGATTGATATAAAGGCCGCTATCCAAGATTATTTTCATTTTAACTCACCCCATGATACAGCGGGCTGGGCTTGGTGGGAGGGTTTTAAAGCATCTATCCGTGCCACTATCACTAGCTATCAAATTCGGCAGGGGAAACAAAGAAAGCAGCTTTTACTGACTCTAGAGCAGCAGATACAAGCTGGGGAGCGTCTCCTCACGTCCCGTACTGACCCATGTATTTTACTCCGTTTACAACGCTTGCGTTTTCAATACAATCAGCTGTTGCACACTGCTGCTGTTAAAAATATTGAATCACAACAAGGGCTTTATTATCGGGAAAATAATCGTGCTGGCAAATTATTAGCAAATGCCCTAAAAGGTCGTAAAGAAGCCAAGCGTGTTACCGCCCTCCGCAATCCGTCAGGGGGGGCTTGGTCACTAAAGATACCGAAATCTTAGAACTCTTTCGTGACTTTTATACTCGGCTTTATCAATCTGAATGTGATTTTGAGCCAGATGTATTTGAACGCTTACTTTCAGGAGTACAAAGACCAACCCTATCTGACGAAGATAGAGTGGCCTTAGACACACCATTTACTGTCTCAGAAATTCATTCTGCTATCAAGAAATGTGCCTCAGGTCGAGCCGCAGGCCCAGACGGTCTCCCCGCTGAATTCTACAAAACCTTTCACGCTGATTTAGCTCCAGTTTTGAAAATTTATTTTTCTGCTCTGGCCGAGGAGGGTTCTCCTTCTGGGTCCTTTTCAATGGCAAATGTAGTAGTTTTTGAGAAAGAGGGGAGAGACCCGCAACTAGCAGCTAATTATCGTCCAATTTCCCTCCTAAACGCGGACTATAAAATCTTTGCCACCATTCTCTCTACCCGGCTCTCGGATAGGATGCCTACCTTAATACACCCAGATCAATGCGGTTTCATTCCTGGTAGATCGACTGCTGACAATGCTCGGACTCTATGCCATGTATTGACTACCGCAGTTAATCTTGATCGCCCATTTGTTGGCCTCTCACTTGATGCTGAGAAGGCCTTTGATCGCTTAGAGTGGCCCTTCCTGTTTGCAGTCCTCCGCTGGTACGGATTCGGGGAAGGTTTTCTCCGTTGTCTTCGCACCATGTACGCTCAGCCTACAGCCAGTATATGTGCAAATGCTTTAAAGTCTCAACCTTTTCCTCTTCAACGCGGCACTCGCCAGGGATGCCCACTGTCTCCACTCCTCTTCGATCTTGCACTCGAACCCTTGGCTTTACTAATCCGGCAATCGGAGGAGATTCATGGAGTCCCCTTCACCCATAGGGAAATCAAAATTTCAGCGTATGCTGATGATCTTATGCTCTTTGTCTCTATAGACTCAGTACCGGCTGTCTTAGAGCAAATTGGTAAATACTCACAACTGTCCGGTTATAAGATAAATTGGACCAAGTCGGTAGCCTTTCCATTAACTCCTCTGCTTCATCAGGCAGATATGCAATCCTTCCCCTTTTTATGGCAACCTCGCATGGTCAAATACCTTGGGGTTCACTATTGTTCTCCTTTGGAAGACACTATCTCCTTCAATGCCAAAGACTTAACCTCTAAAGTCCGGGCGCTTACTCACCGCTGGACTCCTTTAACGCTTACCTGGTGGGGTCGATTAGAAACCATAAAAATGATGATTGTTCCGAAAGTGAATTATATCTTAGAAATGGTGCCCTGTCTCTTCCCTCGACGTATATATAAAGATATCGAGGGCCTTCTGACTAGATACTTGTGGCAAAATAAGACACCTAGGATAGCGAAACATAAGCTACAAGCAGATAAGGAATATGGGGGTGTCAGATTCCCTGATTTCCTGAAGTATCATCAATCTTTTCTTCTCAAACAAGGTGCTCGTTGGCTGGAAGATCCAGTACCGAGTAGACCTGTGTGGCTAGACATAGAAGAGGACCTTTGCAAACCGATTCCTCTTACTTTTCTCCCTGGTATGACTCTCCCATCAGACTCTCACTTCCCACCAATGCTTTTAGACACCTTAGGTGCCTATAATAATCTTATGCAATCTTTAGACTCCCGACTCTGTCCGTTAGACAAACTCCCACTTTGGTACAACACTCGATTTCGAATACAAAATAAGCCGATGGCGTGGAGCCCCTGGTACACTAGGGGCATTTGGATTCCTAGCCAATTGTTCCATGAAGGTCGCTGGAAAACTTTTAGTGAATTGCAAATTGAATTTGGTCTCCCAGCGAAACACTACTTTCAGTTGGTGCAACTTCAGCATTGCCTTAGGAGTGCTAAGGTGCTCCCGCCATCGGCCTCCCCTACACAAGGTTGGTTGGAGACTATCCGATCTATCGGTAGTTCACCGGGTGTAGCATCCAATTTTTACAAAACCTTATGTAATGCTATAACTAGGGATACCCCTATAGCGCAGGAAGCATGGGAGAGAGAACTGCATGTGACTTTGACCCCGGAGCAATGGAGCCTTGTCTGGAGTAGAGTGACACGGGTCTCCCGATCCGCCTCACTCACTCAGACACTCTTCTTTCTAGCCCACCGGTGTTTTTACACTCCTGACAGATTAGCCAAATGGAACACTGCTCAGGGCAATAATTGTTGGACATGTCATGCGGCCATTGGTTCACTACCTCATGTTATGTATGAATGTCCCGCACTACAGTATTACTGGAGTCGGGTCTGGGGCCGTATCCAGTCTATTTTGCACTTTCAAGAGCCCCTTTCTTGGAGGATAGTGGGACTTCGCTCAGCAGCGGGGATCCCCTCTCTTCCAAAAACGGCTTACTTCCTTTTGGACTTTATGCTAGGTATTGCTATTTCCCTAATTACGAAATACTGGAAAAATAGCTCCCAGTTGAGCCCCAATGAATGGTGGAATCATGTCTGTCTCTACAGTAAATATGAACAAATACCTCGTATGTTTGCTTCCCCCATTCAGACTCCTCATCATCGGTCTAAATGGAAGATGCTCAATGACTATGTACATTCTGCTCAATGCTCTCATCTGACTGTCTAAATTTATATATATCTTTGTCTCATGATTATTCTATATCGCAGATACTCTTTTGATTGTTTTGATGTACAATCACGTTTGTTTGGAAGCGCTCACATGCTGACATAATCAGCTAGAGAAGAAGCGTGGGGGTGGGGGGTAATTGGGTTTACTTTTCTTTATTGTATAATTGTATTGTTTCCTTTGGTGTGTTGTTTCTTTTGTTTGTTGCAAAATGAAAATAAAAGTTTCAAAAAAAAAGAACTTAAACTTACAAGCCCATATTAATAGGACAACACAGAGTGCTTACCACAAAATGAAAATCATTCAGAAACTAAAGAACGGTCCTACAGGTATTGGACTTTTGTAACTCAGTTTACCAGGGCCTGCCAGCAACAACAATTAATTCACTACAGATGGTACAGAATACCGCTGCTTGCATTCTCACAGGAACAAACAAATGTAAACACATAGCACTGATCTTGATTGTGATTGTGAGCCCTTTGGGGACAAAGGAAAAATATATATATAGTACCTGAATGTACACCGCTTTGACTGGTAGAAAAGCGGCATATAAGCCTAGTTAAATAAATAACTTCATTGGCTCCCGATCAGGAGTCATGCAATATTCAAGGCTATTATTAATATGTTGAAAATACTCCAGAAAGAATCAGCTGAATCACTCCAAGACCTAATAAAAATATACCCTGAAAACTGCCCATCAAGAAAAAACAATAAAAACACACCAAAGGAATTCTACAAACCTATGCAGTACACTTCAAATAGAGCCTTTTCACTGTGAGATAGACTCGATTCTGATCCCGCGGAGCACGTCTAGCCCCTGCGGGATCAGAATCGCGTCTAGGCCTGTACGTGCAGGATGGGACCCGATTCCCATTGGCCTACACGCACAGGCCCCTGCCCAGCTAACTCAGTCAGGCTCCTGAATGGAGCTGCGGTGCCATGACACCGTGACTCCATTCAGGAGCCGTGATCCCCAACCGCCCACCACTTTTGCCTTTCCCCACAGCCCAACCCCCAATCTGGCTTCCCATGGCCAGGGTTGGGCTGCGGGGAATATCGTGCACCCCCGCCTTTTTGCTCCCGGCTGGGCCTCCCATCCCCCCCGACATCGAGGGGGACTTATTCCACCTCCGAGGTGGAATAAGTCCTCCCATCCAGTCTGCCGGCCCCGGACGTACAGGGCTGACTTCAGAATCTGCCCTGTATGTCCGGAGCCATGGACCGCCCCCTGCGTGCCCTAACGCCACCTCTGCACCACCCCCTCCCACCCCTGTCTAAACCTCCCTGTACAAACTCCTTGTTCGTACGGGATGGTTTAACCAGGGACAGCAAAGGGGATGAATAACGGGACAGAATAGACCCCTATATGCGTCAAATCTACACTGTGTGGTACCGACTGCAGAGCCTTGTAGTAGATTTGATGGCAATAGCAGGTTGTGTGTGAACATAGGATCTGCACAAGCACATGTTTTGCATCACAAGGCCTAGTGGTTACAGCAGGGGGCTGAGAACCAGGGAAGAAGAGAGAGTCATTTTCATTCTCCATTGCTTCTGGTATAAACCAGAAATCCCAAGGGTGGAACACGCCAGAGTGCTATTTACAGGTGTTGTATCCAATGTATACATTTAGGAAACGTTATGTAACCAAAAGGTTTCGCAAATGAAAGCAGCAAAAGAAATTATATTTAGCTTTCTTTGGTGCTTCTGAAAGATATTGACAGGGCGCAGGAAGTGTTGTATGGGGAAGTTAGATGGGGGCGGGAAAAGGTCAGAGCGGGGACGGCATTAGGGGGGGGCAGTGGGCGGTCAGCGGCCCTGGACGTACAGGGCCAATTCCAATGTCAGTCTTGTACGTTCAGGACCAGCTGCCTATACAGGTAACTTATTCCACCTCTGAGGTGGAATAAGTTCCCCTAGTTAGCGGGGGATGGCAGGCCTGACCATTACAGGAGGTGGGAGTGGGTAGAGGGGATTCCCTGCAGCCCAACCCTGGGCTTGGGAGGCCAGATCGGGGGTAGGGCTGCGGGGAATGAACCTTTTGGTTCAGCGGTTGGGGATCATGGCTTTTGAATGGAGCTTTGGTGCCATGGCAACCAGACACCATGGCGCCACGGCTCCATTCAAAAGTCCTAACTGAGTTATCCAGGCAAGGCCTGTACATGCAGGCCAAGCTGAATCGTGGTCCCAGCCTGCACGTACAGGCCTGGACGCGATTCTGATCCCGCGGGGCTAGACGTGCCTTGCAAGATCAGAATCCCAGCTAACTCTGTGCGTCCGATTCTGACTGGGCACACAGAGGGCCGGGACGTCCACAACTGAATCGGGCCAATACTCTTTTTCTTCAGACACACACACACTCTGTCACTCTTCAAACATACTTCTGGTGCTGTGCTGCTGCCTTCTGCTCATTCAGTTAGTGTTCCCTCCTCAAACCAACCAACTCTGATCACTTTCTTATAAAGTTATTGCATTTGCTGCAAGCTCTTTTCCTCATACTCACATGAGCATGAGCAGCAGCATACTCATACTTTCTCCTATCCATCTCCCATTCCTACCCCTTCTTTCTATTGCCCACTCCCCTTGGGATACTCACTGGTTCTATTGGCTCTCTCAAAGGTCAGATTATTGTCCCAAGCAGAGCTCTATCACCTTGCACAGGACAGGACCTTTCCCTTAGCTCACCCTTTACCTTCCTGTGACTAGAGCTGCTTACTGTGTTCCGCCCCTACTATCTTCCCATTGGCTGGATCCTGCTGATAGTAGCACCAGAAGCAAGCAGAGCAGGCTCACTCACAAAAGGTGGAGGATTGGGGAACTGGAAGTATAAATGCTGAAAAATGTTCAGACAGTTTAGTCACCTTTCTGGCTTTAAAATCACTACAGTCCTTAAAACAAACCTAGACAGTTGATAACCCTGGCTTCCTGAGTCCTGAGCACATCTGACAGGGCTCCCCTAAACATTTGGGCCCTAAGCATTCGCCTAGTTCGCCTATGCCTTAATCTGACCCTGGGAGTGGGATCTTTAAGTAAATCTGTCTATGCAAAAGCGACCTTAACATATCAAGCTCTACGTATCTTTTGTAAGTTGACCAATCACATTCATTATGGTGTTTGGTATAAAATCTTTTCATGACTAGGGTTGCCAACCGGCTGGTTTTCAGCCGGCCTGGCCAGTTTTTCCATGGCCAGGCCAGCTGCCGGCACAGATGTAAAACCGGCCGTTGAAAAGCCGTTTTTTTGCTCTGGCCGCAAGATCTGGAGCGGCCAGAGCAAAAAAACAGCTTTTGTCCCGAAGTCCGCGGCGCGAACGCGAACGCGATTCCTCATAGCAATGCAGACGCTGCTTCTGCTTTGTACAGAGCAGCGGCTGCAATACACTTACATTGAAAACTAAAGATAAACTGTGTGAGGAGCCCTCCGGTCATCGCAGAGCCCAAGGAAGTGATGTCATGGGGGCGGGCTCCTCACAGGTTGTCTTTCCTTTTCAAATTAACTTTAGCTGCAATAAAGTTAATTTGAAAAGGAAAGACAGCCTGTGAGGAGCCCGCCCCATGACATCACTTCCTCGGGCTCTGCGATGACCGGAGGGCTCCTCACACAGTTTGTCTTTACTTTTCAAAGTAAGTGTATTGCAGCCACTGCTCTGTACAAAGCAGAAGCAGCAGCTTGGGCAGGGGGGGGGGGGGGGGGGGGGTGTGAGTTAACCAGCAGGGGGGGGGGGTGGGGGTGGGAGTGAACCACAAGGGGAGGGGGGGGGGTGATGGTGTGAGTGAACCAGCAAGGGGGGGAGGTGGTGTGAGTGAACCAGCAGTGGAGGGGGGGTGGTGTGAGTGAACCCGATGGGGAGGGGGTGAGTGAGTGACCCAGCAGGAGGGGTGAGTAAGTGACAGGGGGGTGGGTGAGTGAACCAGCAATGGAGGGGGGCGTGGTGTGAGTGAACCAGCAGTGGAGGGGGGGTGGTGTGAGTGAACCAGCAAGGGGGGGGGGGTGGTGTGAGTGAACCAGCAGGGGAGGGGGGGTGGTGTGAGTGAACCATCAGGGGAGGGGGTGAGTGAGTGACAGGGGGGTGGGTGAGTGAACCAGCAGGGAGGGGAGGGGAGGGGAGGGGTGGGGTGGTGTGAGTGAACCAGCAGGGGAGGGGGGTGAGTGAGTCAGCAGGGGGGGTGAGTGAGTCAGCAGGGGGGGGTGAGTGAGTGAACCAGCACTGAGGGGAGGGGGGGTGAGTGAACCAGCACTGAGGGGGGGGTGTGAGTGAATCCTCGGTAATTTTTGTGGGTGGGGCTGGGGGCGGGGCAGGGGTGGGACTGGGGGCGGAGAATGGGTGGAGCATGACGAGCCACAGGTGTCGGGTTTTTCTCGGTGAAAAAGTTGGCAACCCTATTCATGACACAGTGGCTTATATTTAAAAAATGCCATTTCCCTATTATAGGATAAGTGCACATCTTGTGTCATCAGTCCTCATGTTCCTATTTTCTCTATATGGCATAGAACTTACAAAGGAAAATCTCACTAGTCACTATCATATTTTTACTGCATTTACTCTGAGATACCACCATTTCATAATGACTAAATCATTCATAAATCATAAAAGTATGCATCTCCATGAAATTATATATTACAGTAGGTCTATAATAGTTTTATCGTTTTTCCTTTCAGGAGCGGACAGCAGATACTTTGGAGAGTCTGCCAGCAGATGCAGTGGAAACCAGCACTGTTGCAAATTAAAGCATGCTTGGGACAAATATAGAAGACAGTGCTTGGAATATGGTTGGGAAACTGCAGTGTTGCAAACAACCCACTGCTCGTTCTGTTGAGGTCAGAAGAATGGGATGAAGTGATGAGGAGAAAATAAGGGATGGATAAAGGAAATATGCATAGCAACACTTCAGTTCAAAAACTATCCAGGGTTAGTGGAGGCATTTTAGAAATGGTTATACTCTATAGCTGGCAGCTGGGATGTATCTTTTTGATGTGGGCATGAATAATGGTGCAAACTGGATGGTCCTTTTCATTGGCTAAGCTCTTCACAAATGAGCTAAGCTTATGCCAACAGGCTGGTAGAAGCTAGATATTATTCCACAATATATTAACTAGAAAACAAGGGACAGATGAAAGGAAGCATTGCCCTAAGGACACTGCAGGTCATGAGAGTAGCTTGACTGGTACCAACAGGCTTCAGCTCTCTAGAAACCATCCTGGTCAATGCTGGCAAGTTGGTGGTACTGAATACCTTCCTGAAAGGCCACAGGATGTAGGTGGCCAGATGATTAGATAACAGACTCATCATTTTGGTAACCATATAAAACATCACAGGGCTCAGTGATTACCTCTAAAAACAGGAGTATATGGGTTTAGGATTGAAAAGAAGCCTCAAAAAAGTGTGCTTTTAATCTGGATTTGAATAGTATTAGAGAAGGAGCATGATATACCAACTTGGCAAGCCTATTCCAGGCACTGCAAGACAGAAATAACAGAGACAGTTTTGGCAGTGGCAGAGACTTACTTGATGGTGTGGTAGAAAGTCATCCTGTAGCTAGGACCTGTCCTCCAGGTAATGCAAAATACTCTCACACCAAGGAGGTTTCTCCAGGGTCATGTGCCCATGAGGGTAGGTTTAGGACAGCCGTTATAGTTGGTGATTCAATCATTAGGCATGTAGATAGCTGGGTGGCTGGTGCATGTGAGGATCGCCTGGTAACATGCCTGCCTGGTGAAAAGGTAGCAGACCTCACGCACCACCTAGACAAGGTTTTAGATAGCGCTGGGGAGGAGTCTTCTGTCTTGGTACATGTTTGCACCAATGACATAGGAAAGTGTGGGAGGGAGTTTCTGGAGGCCAAATTTAGGCCTTTAGGTAGGAAATTGAAATCCAGAACTTCCGGGGTAGCATTCTCTGAAAGGCTTCCCGTTCCAAGCGCAGGACCCAAAAAGCAGGGAGAGTTCAGAGTCTCATTGCATGGATGAGACGATGGTGCAAGGAAGAGGGTTTTGGATTTGTTAGGAACTGGGTAGCATTCTGGGGAAAGGAGGGGCTTTTCTGAAGGGATGAGCTCCACCTTAACTGGGATGCAACCAGGTTGCTGGCAATAACCTTTAAAAAGGAGATAATAGGGGAAAGCCTAAAGTTGCCCAAGAGCGCATATTTCAGAACAATATATCCTTGAAGGATACTAGCAAAAAAATGAAGTTAGAGCATATCGACAGAGAAGTTCCAATAAAGACAAAAGTAACCCAAATGCCCTTCACTACAGAGTAGACAGAGCTTAAAGATTCAAATCACCCCTGTCTACCGATACCCAGATTAATACAAATAAAATGCAACTGCTAAAATGCTTGTATGCAAATGCTAGAAGTCTAAAAAATATTTGGGCTAGTTAGAACATGTATTATTAAATGAGAAGTTAGATATGATTGGTATCTCAGAAACCTGGTGGAAAGAGGACACTCAATGAGATACTGTGATACCTGGGTACAAATTATATTGCAATGATAGAGTACATCAAATTGGTGGAGGGGTTGCACTCTATGTTAGAGAGGGCATTAAGTCTATGGATCGAAATTCCATGTAAAAAGGGGAAGGCTATGGCAGTGGAGTGTACTATTGACTACCTGGCCAGAATGAACAAATGGATGATGAAATGCTCAAAGAAATCAGGGAAGCTAACAAAAATTACAACACAGTAATAATAATGGGCGATTTCAATTACCCCAGTATCGACTGGGTCAGTGTCATAGCAGGACATGCTAGGGAGATAAAGTTTTTAGATGAAATAAATGACTGTTTCTTGGAGCAGCTGGTTCATGAACCAACAAGACGGAAAAATAGTGAGGAAATCCAAAGTATTATCTTTTAACTTTCAAAAGGGAGACTATAATAAAATGAGAAAAAATAGTTAAGAAAAAGAAGCAGCTGCAAAAGTTAAAGATTTACATCAAGCATGGACATTGTTTAAAAATACTATCTTAGAAGCCCAAATCAGCTGTATTCCATGCTTTAAGAAAAGTCCAAAAAACTGCAGGCATGCTTTAAAGGTGAGGTCAGAGAGGCTGTTGTAGTCAAAAAAGCATCTTTCAGGAAATGGAAAAAGGAGCCAAATGACAAAAACTGGAAACAACATAAGCACTGGGAAGTTAGATGCAAGGCATTGATGAGACAGGCAAAGAGGGAATTTGAAAAAAAGT
Source organism: Ichthyophis bannanicus (assembly GCA_033557465.1). Taxonomy (NCBI): domain Eukaryota; kingdom Metazoa; phylum Chordata; class Amphibia; order Gymnophiona; family Ichthyophiidae; genus Ichthyophis; species Ichthyophis bannanicus. The sequence continues at coordinate 1,545,627,098 of CM066031.1, forward strand.
TTGACGTGGAAACAAAGTGCATAATTAAATTTTTTTCAAGTACATTCGTAGCAAAAAAACTGTGAGAGAGTCAGTTGGACTATTAGATGATAGAAGAGTAAAAGGGGCACTAAGAGGGGACAAGGCCATAGCAGAGAGACTTAATGAATTCTTTGCTTCGGTCTTTACTGAAGAAAATGTAGGGAGAATTGAAAGAAATATCGATAAACCAGGAAGATGTATTACAACTGTTTGATAAATTAAAGAATAGCAATCACCTGGACTGGATGGTATATATCCAAGAGTGTTGAAAGAACTGAAATATGAGATAGCAGACCTACTATTAGTAATCTGTGAACTATCATTAAAATCATCTGTAATACCTGAAGATTGGTGAATGGCCAATGTAACACCAATTTTTAAAAAGAGTTCCAAGGGCGATACAGAAAACTACAGACCAGTGAGCTTGATGTCAGTCCTAGGCAAATGGCACAAACCATTATAAAGAACATAGATAGTCATGGTTTAATGGGAGAAAGCTAACATGGCTTTAGCCAAGGAAGGTCTTGTCTTACTAATCTGTTATATTTTTTTGAAGGGGTATATAAACAGGTAGACAAAAGTGAGCCAGTCGATATAGTGTATCTGGATTTTCAGAAAGCCTTTGACAAGGTCCCTTATGAGAGACTCTTTGCAAAATTAAAAAGTCATGGGATAGGAGGCAGTGTACTATTGTGGATCAGGAACTGGTTAAAAGATAGAAAGCAGAAGGTAGGACTAAATGGCAGTTTTCTGAATGGAGAAAGTTGAATAGTGGAGTACCCCAGAGATCTGTGCTGGGTCCTTTGCTTTTTAACATATTTGTAAATTATCTGTAAATGGGAATAATGAGTGAAGTGATCAAATTTGCAGATGACAGAAAATTATTCAAAGTCGTTAAAACCCAAAAGGATTGTGAAAAATTGCAGGAGGACCTTGATAAATTGCAAGACTGGACGTTCAAATGGCAGATGACATTTAAAGTGGACAAGTGCAAAGTTATGCACCTAGGAAAGAACAACCCAAACTATGCTTAGATGATGCAAGGTTCTACGTTAGGAACCAAAATTCAGGAAAAAGATTTAGGCGTCATCGTTGATAGCACATCAAAACCTTCTGCCCAGTGTGAAGCAGTGGCCAAGAAGGCAAATAGAATGCTAGGAATCATAAGGAAAGGAATGGAGAATAAAACCGATGATATTATATTGCCTATGTATCATTCCATGGTGTGACCGCACCTTGAATATTATGTGCAATTCTAGTAGCCATATCTTAAAAAGGATATAGCAGAATTAGAAAAGGTACAGAGAACAGCCACCAAAATGGTAAAGGAAATGGAATGATACCACTATGAGGAGAGGCTTAAAAGCTTAGGGCTCTTCAACCTGGAAAAGAGACAGCTGAGGGGAGATATGATACAATCTATAAACTAATGAATGGAGTGGAATGGGTAAACCTAGGTTGATTGTTTACGCCATCAAAAAGTAGAAAAACTAGGGGACATGCAATGAAGTTACAATGTAATCCATTTAAGAGAAAATATTTTTACGCTCAACGCATCATCAAACTCTGAAATTCATTACTAGAGAATGTAGTAAAGGTTGTTAGTGTAGCTGGGTTTAAAAAAGGTTTGGACAAGTTCCTGGAGAAAAGGTCCATATACCATTATTAAACAGGACCTGGGAAATCCACTGCTTGCCCCAATAGAAGCATTGTGGAACCTGTGTGTCTTCTTGGGAACCTGCTAGGTATTGTGACCTACATTGGCCACTGTTGGAAATAGGATACTGGGCTTGATGGACCTTGGTCTGACCCAGTATGGCATATCGTATGTTCCTAAGTAGGGGGTGTAGAGAGAGATAAGAGAGGAGAGGTAAGAGAGGCAATGAGGACCTGCAGAATGAATGCCCTTATAGGTCAGCAAGACAAGTTTTAATTGTATATGGAAATGGTCAAAGAGTCAATGAAGTAACTTAAGAAGAGGGGTTATTTGAGTGTAGCAACAGTGGTGGAAGATTAGGCATGCAGAGGAATTTTGAACAGATTGAAGGGAAGAGAGATGGTTCAGTAAAGACCTGTAAGGAGCATGTTTATTACTCACCCTCTCACTATAGTGCAAAACGAGGTACAATAAACATTCATAATTCAAATAAACAACATATCATTCTGGCACTGACAATTGACACAGAAATATATACAAAATAGTCATATCACTAATGTGCCTGTAGATTTTCATAGTCACAAACCATAAACAGATTTAAACAAGTGAATCTTCAGTTTCCTCCAAAACTCTCACATGTCCATTTCCAGGTGGAGCTCATATGGAAGACAGTTCCATAAAGGTTGTAGTGGTCTAAGCAGGAGGTGATGAGAGCATGAATAAGGGGTTTGGCAGTGTGTTTAGAAAAGAAAGGATGACTTGATGGTATTACAGTATTTAGTAGTCTACTGAATATGTACAGAGAAAGTCAGGGGCGGCTCAAGGCAATCTGTTGCCTGAGGCGAAGTATGAAAAAGCGCCCCCCCCCCCCACCTAAGAGGGGGCGGGGCTTTTTCAGAAATCCAATCAGAGAATGAACCAAACCAAAAAGCCGATTAGATTATATGGAGGAAATGCAAGATGTCTGCACACAGGGCCATATCGAGCTGCAATCACACCCTGTGAGACTTGCAGCTCGGGTGCACGCCCCCCTCCCTCCATACCTCCGTCCAGCGCTGCCTGCTCTTTCCCTGCTGCTGCTGCTGCCCTCTGTTTTTTTCACGGAGGCGCCAGCAGCAGGGAAAGAGCAGGCAGTGCTGGATGGAGATATGGGGAGGAGAAGGGGGGCATGCGCCCGATCTGAAAGGCACCAGCACTTTAAACAGATCTGTCCCTCCTTGACATCGAGTCAGAGGAGAGAGGGACCAGACCTGCTTAAAGAGGCTTGGGGAGTGCATTTCGCATGCCTGCTATTGTCCTGCCAGCGGCAGCAGGGCAACAGCAGACAGACGAAATACGCCTCCCAAGCCTTTGGGCCCTGTGCGGCTGCACCGCTTGCACAGGGCTAGGTACGGTCCCATTTGCATACCAAGGAACTAAAAGACAGCAAGAACTAACATCACAGATTATAAAACTAAATTATAACTCATTTTTATTTTGTCGTTATAAACTGTGTTATGGTTCTTGCTTTTTCTTTTTTAACATATATTTTGCATCCACAGTAGGTGCAGAGCAGAACCAGGACATTCACCCACAGAACTCAATATTAAAAAAAAAAATCTGATTCTGATCATCTCACTAACAACAACAACAACAACTATTCTCCAGTACCAGGCATATTGTGAACTAATACAAAACCCTACAACAAAGAGCAAACCTACCATACCATACCATATCAGCACAAACTTCCAAAAGTCACATAAGAGCCCATCCAAAAAAAGCGTCACTGTAAATGCTACAGTGGGCCCTGGAACATCCATTCACCTATTTGAAAAGCTGAACAAGTCAAATTACTACAGTACAGTATAGATCTCACACACTCGCAACATCGACCCTCAGCAAGTACAGAATAAGTAACCACAATCTAAAGTAAAAATAACAATATGTAGACTAAATTTAAATTGAAACCCCAAGAAGCCAGAGTCCACATGCAGTGCAACATTAGATAATAGATAAATAAGAGATGCAGTTCCCAATACTATGTAAAATATAAAAATAGCACAAAGTCCAATCACTAAAATTAAATAAAATTATTTTTTCTACCTTTGTTGTCTGACCATTTTATTCTCTGATCATGCTGGTCCCGATCTGAGGCTTCTGCTTTCCTGTCTTCTCTTAGCTCTCTTTCTGTGGTCTATGGTCCATCTGCCATTTCTTATCTCTTCTTTTGTTTTCTTCACTTCCTTCAAACAGCCCATTTCCAGTTCCAGTAACCCTCCCCAGTATCAGCCCCCTTTCCAATCCTTCCCTCCCAGTACCTTCCAATGTCAACTGCCTTGCATTCCCACGACTACAACTGGTGTCCATTCCCTTCCAGTCCCCCTCCTTCCCCACTATCCAGCCCCTTCTAGTCCAAATACCATCCCAGATATTAGCTCAGTCCACTCAGTGCCACCCTCCAGGTCAGCTCCCTTCCAGTCACCCTACCCTCTGTCCATCCGCCTTGCATATCAGCACCCTTCCAGCCTTCTCCCCATTACCCAACCACCTACCACTCCCATCCCCAAGTGTCAGCTACCTTCCAATCCCCCTTCAGTATATCCCAGGTGTCAGCTCCTTTCCAGCCCCCTCCTTCCCCCTTGTCAGCTCCCTTTGTGCCCCCTCCTTCCCCTGGCAGACCCTCCCATTATCTGCTCCCTTCCAGTCCCATTCTACCATTTTCCCGCATCAGCCCATTTGTAGCCCTAGCCCCTAGTTTTCTTCCAGGGCCAGCAGCACTCTCCTCCCCTCCCTCAATAGCTCATTTCAAGTCCCAGCCCATTTCCAGTCCTATCCCCCCCCATCAGCCCACCTCCAGTCCTAGCCCCCCATAGCCCATTACAAGTCCTAACTCCCCCCATCAGCCCGTTTCCAGTTCTAACCCCCCATAACCCATTACCAATCCTAACCCCCCATCAGCCCATTTCCAGTCCTAACCCCCCGATAGCCCATTACCAGTCCTAGCCCCCTCCCGATCAGCCCATTTCCAGTACTAACCCCCCATCAGCCCGTTTCCAGTCCTAACCTCCCCATCAGCCCATTTCCAAGTCTAACCCCGCCATAGCCCATTACCAGTCCTACCCCCCCCCCCATCAGCCCATTACCAGTCCTACCCCCCCCCCATCAGCCCAGTTCCAGTCCTAGACCCCTCCCCCCAACCCAGGGCACTGGAAAAAAAAAACCTCCGGGCCCTGTGAAAGAACCACCGGCCGCTGCCGCTCCAGCGGTGGCAGAATGAGGAGCCCCACGGCCGTCCGCCCGCCCCCCCCCCCCGGAGAGCCTCCTGGTTTCCCCGGTTCCGCTTTGCAGAGCCACGGCGAAGGGACAGTGTTTCCTTTTCGCGTGGCTCTGTTAAAACTGAGCCCGAGGTGCTGATGGGAAACCAGATTTCCTGTTTCCCATCAGAGCCATGGACTCAGCTTTAAGAGAGCTGCGGTTAAGGGAAACACTGTCCCTTCCCCACAGCTCTGCAAAGCGGAGCCGGGGAAACCAGGAGGCTCTCCGGGGGAGGGGGCGGGCGGCCGCGGGGCTCCTCATTCTGCTGCTGCTGCCGCTGGAGAGACAGCAGCAGCTGCTTCTTTCACCGGGCCCGGAGTTTTTGGTTTTTTTTTGAAGGCCGAGTGAGGCGGTCTTTTTGGGGGCAATTTTGCCGCCCCCAAAAAGCTCAAAAAGTGGCTGCCTGAGGCCACCGCCTAACTTGGCATCATTATAGAGCCGCCTATGGAGAAAGTGAGAGAGAGAAGTCAAAGATGACTCCCAGGTTACGAGTTAAGGAGACAGGAAGAATGATGGTGTTATCCATAGAAATACAGAAAAAGGGGGAAAGGAGAGGTGAGTTTAGGGTGTTTAAGGTTTGCAGGTTTTGTTTTTACTGTCATGGACTATCGTAATACATTGTTTTGGGGCCCCTCCAACTTCTCTTATGGGCATTCTTCAATGTACAAGGACTTGAGGACACATCAGGAAGCTATAAAGTAGTACATTTAAAACAGATACATAGAAAATATTTTTTCTCTCAATGCATAATTGGTCTTTGAAACTCATTGCCAGTGTATGTGGTAAAATCAGGTAGTGTAGCTGGGTTTAAAAAAGATTTGGACAAATTCCTGGATGAAAAGTTAATGAACCGTTATTAAGGTAGACTAAAAGAAAACCAACACTTATCCCTAATTTGCTACTTTTGGGATATGCCAGGTACCTGTGACCTGGACTGGCCACTGTTGGAAACAGGATACTGGGCTAGATGAACCTTTGATCTGACCCAATATGGCAATTCTTATGTTCCTATGACTCCCAAATGCTGCCACATGGCTAGTTAATGAACAGCAGCAGCCTTCACTGACTTCTTATTAATTGGTGAGTCAACTTCAAGGTGAATATTTTATTTATTTATTTATTTATTTAACATCTCTTATATACCGCACTATTGTCATCAGCGCGGTTTACATGGAACAAATATATACATACAGAGAACTGTAATGCATTTTACAAATAACAGGGGTTTTTGAACTTGGGATTAAAGGAATAGTTTATGGAGCTTTGAATGCAATAGCTCCTCTCTGCTTAAAAAAAATACTTCAGTTTAGTATAAGCTGACATGCTACTTACATTGTCATTAATAACCTGTTATCCTTTCTGTCCTTAAGGGCAGCTCATTTAACAGAAATAATGTCTAGGGTTTTTTCCATTGCTGGACCCACTAGCTGGAACTTTCTGCCCATGAAACTTCACCAAATTGACTCTTGCATAGTGTATTTCTCGTACACTCTGTGGCCACTCTGCGGCTCCTCACTACATTTCTTCTCTTATCGCTCCTTACAACCCCCTTCGGGAACTCCACTCTTCTAGCAAACTGCTTCTATCTGTGCCCTTCTCTTCTACTGCTAACTCCAGACTTCGCTCCTTTCACCTTGCTGCACCTTACGCCTGGAACAAACTCCCTGTGTCTGTACGCCAGGCACCTTCTCTAACCCTCTTCAAATCCAGGCTGAAAACTCACCTCTTCGCTGCTGCTTTTGGATCTTGACCCACCTGATCTCCTTTTTCTTTCCCCTTGTTTTATCCCTGCCTACACCTTCTGTGTTTGTCTTGACTAGATTGTAAGCTCTGATGAGCAGGGACTGTCTCTTACATGTCTGTGCAGCGCTACGTACGACTTGTAGCGCTATATAAATGCTCAGTAGTAGCAGCAGTAGTATGTTACTGTATGAGGTACGATCAAAAAGTATTGAGACTTGTACAATAACACAAGAAGTAGAACACAGATAGTTATTGCACTCTGTCTCATTCAAAGTAGTCCCCTTCTGATAAAACATGTTCCTACCACTGCTGGAAACAATTGAAATGCCTCTTTTGTTATGCTGTGAAGTTTCTGTGTCGAATTTTGCTTAATGGTCTCAAAGTCATCAAATCTCCTTCCTTTCAGTGTTAATTTCCGTTTTGGAAACAAGAAAAAGTCACAGGGTGCGGGGTCAGGTGAGTACGGAGACTGACATACTTGCTTAATTTGGTGTTTGTACTGTATTTATATTGTAATGTATTGTATTTGATCTTCCCATGCCCTCAACATATAAGTCCTTTGTTGTCTTGTCAACCACTTTGATTGAAGGATAACGTGGTATACAAAACTGGTTAAATAAATAAATAAAACTACTGGACAAGATGTGATGCATGAGCTGGGGGTGTTATCATCATGAAGCAACCATTCACCATTTCTGTGCAACTCTGGCCTCTTACGATGAACTGCATCTCTAAACGAGTCAGAACTTGGACGTAATACTTCTTATTGATGGTTTGGCCTTTTGAAGCATACTCATGATGAAAAATACCTTAGTAATCAAAGAAAACTGTGAGTATGACCTGGACATTGCTCCTCACCTGATGGGCTTTCTTGGGTTTGGGAGAGTCTGGAGTCTTCCATTGTGAGGATTAAGCCTTAGTTTCTGGGTCATAACCATAAACCCACGATTCATCATCAGTAATAATCTTTTGGATGAAATCTGAATCATTTTCAACACATTCCAACAGCTCTCTGGCTGCAGATAGTCGATCTTCTTTTTGATCAGGGGACAGGAGTTTCGGCACAAATTTTGCAGACACATGTCTCATCCCCATCCCAAAACTGATGTCCATATCCTCAGTAAGCTCCTTATTAAATCAATGATTTGAGCGTATTGATGGAAGCATTGCTTCAACTTTTTCTTCATTCATGCTCGAGGATGGCCTTCCAGAATATTTGCCACTTTGCAACACTTTGGTGGCCCTTTTGGAAACGTTTCTAACAGTCATAAGCTCAAGCATGACTCATGCATTCATCGCCATGCACTTGCTGTAAATTGTCATAAGTCTCTTTGCACGTATCTCCAAGTTTTTGGCAGAATTTAATGCAAATTTGCCATTCAATTTTTTCACTCAATTGAAAATCTCTCAAACTGTTTTTATACAATACCAAGCATCACGTGATTTTAAAAAATACATGTGTCCTGCAGCCACGCTACACTCTGCACATGCAGAGCACATAACTAGGTCACTGCATGCTTAATAGCATTGAGTGCAATGTATTGTTCTATAGCTACACAAGTCTCGATACTTTTTGATCACACCTCGTATGTATTTTACTTTATCACTAAAATTACTTGCAATCCACTGAGTTCATGTTGTTTATATTGGAAGAATATTTAAATATGCTAAATAAATAAATGCTACAAAGGCAGTGGGGGTAAGGACTAGTTGTTGGTTAGTATGGGAACTTGCATGCTTCTCTACCCAGGATGGTAACAAACAAAACCGAATAAGTCAACAAACTATTTTTGGGTAAGGAAAAATGGTGTTTAAGCATTCAAGCCTACCAACAGCTTGATTATATCCTTAGGAGTGAAAGCCAGAATAACTATATAGAATGGACAGATCAACTCATTTTTTGTCTACCATTAAACTTGGGTTATTGTTGGGTCCATAATTAAACCCCCTGGCCAGCAATATTTGTGAACATTGGCCACAGTGTTTAAAACATTCATATATAGTCAGCACTGCTATATAGTTGTTGCTGTTAAGTGCTGTCGAGTCGGTGTCGACTCCTGGCGACCCTCTGGATAGTTGACCTAAACTTTGTTGGGTCTTCAGCTAAGCGGCTTATTGTTGATAGAGTGGTGTCCATAGCTGCTGTTATTGTATCAATCCATCTCATTGCCGGCCTTCCTCTTTTACGGTGACTTTCTACCTTTCCAAGCATTACCGTATTTTCCGGCATATAAGACGACTGGGCGTATAAGACAACCCCCTACTTTTCCTGTGAAAATATAGGGTTTGGCCTATACTCGCCGTATAAGACTACCCCTCTTCCAGCGGGTGAAGCACAGGTCCTATTGCTGGCAATGGGTCTATTTACTAATTGTATTACTAAGCAAGTGGCCGTACTTCAGTAAATCTAGCCCTTTCGTATGTTTCCATAAACAAATAGGTCTCGCCTCAAATCCAGTGTCACCCGTAGATGCACAGGGAGGATTTTCCACATCAAAGAGGCCCAAAGTAAAACATCTTTAGACCAACGGCAGATTTTCTTCACAAACCTCAGGAACTGTTAACAACTCTTCTCTCTGCGAGTGTAGAGTCCTGCCTGGAACACAAGAATGTGATCTAGCTGCGATGTAAAAAGGTCCCAGCCCGAGTAGCACCTTAAACATAGTCATCAATACCTTATATTGCACATGAAACTGATTGGGGAGCTAGCGGAGCAGAATCAGCGCTGGGTCACGGAATCACATTTCTATAAGCCCTTGATAAGTTGAGCCGTAGTGTTTCTACTGGAGATCTTTCTTGGGCAAGCCCAACAATAGAACATTATCCTCCCTTTTACTGTCAATGTAAAAAAAACCTGGCTTCTGCTGCAGCCGTGGCAGCGGCAGAATCAGCTGTCCCGCGGCCCCTTCTCCTCTGGCCGGAAGAGCCCTGAGTCTGCTCCATCAGCGGCAAAAGCCCGCCGCTGATGGAGAAGACTCAGGGCTCTTCCGGCCAGAGGAGAAGGGGCCGCGGGACAGCTGATTCTGCCGCTGCCACGGCTGCAGCAGAAGCCAGGGGTTTTTTTACATTGACAGTAGATTCTGCCGCTGCCACGGCGGCAGTGGCAGCAGCAGAAGCCAGGGTTTTGGGTTTTTTTGTTTCCCTCCATCGCGGGCCGCACAAAGTTCTCTCGCGGGCCGCAGACCCCGGGTCTAAGCTGATAATTTTCCGCAGAGCTAAAAAAAAAAAGTTATACCGGCGTATAAGACGACCCCCGAATTTTGAGCATATTTTCAGGGGTTAGAAAGTCGTCTTATACGCCGGAAAATACGGCATGTCTTCCTCCAATGATCTTTCTCTTCGCATGATATGTCCAAAGTATGAAAGTCAAAGTCTTGTCATCTGAGCTTCTAAGGAAAGCTTAGGTTTGATCTCCTCTAGTACTGACTGGTTTGTTCTTCAGGCAGTCCACGGTATACACAGAATTTGTCACCAGCACCATAATTCAAAGGCATCGATTTTCTTCCTGTCTATCTTTTTCACTGTCCAATTTTCACATCCATATGATGTTATTGAAAATAGCATGGCCTGGACAAGTTGAATTTTTTGTATGGAGATCTTGTCTAGGTCTTTTATAGCCATTCTACCAAGAGCAATATATAGTCGGGTTCAATGACCCTATACATATATATATATATATATATGTATATGTATATATATATGTATATGTATAGGGTCATTGAACCCGACTATATATATATATATATATATATATAGATATATATAGATATATATAGATATACACACACTGTATATGCGGTCATTTTAGAAGCCCTATTTTTAAGATGGGCACCTGAAAATGGGAACATAAATGTGCAAATCACGGAGACATCCCTGGAGCCATTTTAGAAGCTGGGGATAGAGATTCCCTCGGTGTGAGAACACCTACATCGTAAGGGGGCATGTCCAGGGCCATTCTGTAAAGATGCACATCTGCACCCTATTTCAGAACAGGTGGGCATGTCACTACCTAGCAGTGGTAACATCCATGTCCATACTAGCTCCAGGGCATGAATAGACATCAGAAAAGCTCTCGTTTTGTCACCAAAACACATGGAGGAAGTAGATCAGAAGGTACTTTGATAGGCCCATTACTCTTCTTGACTATAAAGAAAAAAGAAGGGCAACAAGGACACTTGTTTTAAGGTTGCTGTACCAATGAACTTTTCCGCTTGCAAACAACAGGCAGGGACATGCATTCATCAGGAGACAGATGTTCCCATCCTCAAATATTGTCACAGGGACGCTTACGAGGCCTTTTCTGCAGATGTTCATTTTGGATATGTCCAAGTTTCTGAAATCAACCCTGAACTTGAACGTTGCTGGTATTTTTTCAGACATTTTGGCCTGGATGTCCCATATTGCACATAGCGTCACTTCTAAAATGCAGTGTCACGTGGCGATATTCAGTCTTTGTACGTATAGCTAAGTGATTTAAATTAGGATGGCATTCTGCTCTAACTTAACCACTTAGCTATACTGAATATTGCCACTATCTATACAACTAAATGGAGCACCTTAGCTCCATCCTGATATTAGGAGGGTAATTTTATAAAGGATTTTTGCGTGTGAAAAGCCTCTTATAAAATTACCCCAGGGATCAAATATGTAAAAGTATGCACAGTGCCAAGAAGGCACATACTTTTATATAACCCACATGTAGACATCTTCTGGGGCACACTTTGGATGGAGCAGAGGTGGAGAATCACAATCTGCTTGCATTGTTTATAAAACGTGTGTATGCCCAATGAGATGGATTGATACAATAGCAGCAATTAACCAGCTTGACTGAATACGGCAACTATCTAGAGGGTAAGCATGACTTAACCGCACTTAACAACAACAACAACATGCCCAAATATTTACACCTGCTCTGGAGTGAGTTTAAAATGTTCATGACTTTGATCTAGGCCTCATTTCTGCCACACTTGTCCTAGCATTTTATAAAGATACAAAGACACCTATTTGGCCTTCACAAACAGGCAGCATGTTTAAAATTACCTTCCACATGGATAGTGATAGGACAGTCATTAAGGATTTCCAGCAGCATTAACCATGTGGAGCCCGATCCCCGAAGGGGCACGTCCGGGCCATCTGGGTGCCTCCCGGCAGGATGGAACCATTAAGATTCTGCACGGCGAGAGCAAGATGGCTTCGCAGGTGCAGGGTAGGGCCCTGGGATGGTCCGGCATGCCCTTGCATCATTGCGGGGATGTCCTCCCTGCGGCACAACCTGCCCGCTGCCTTTGTGACCTCTGATACCCTGCCGCCCAACCCCAATGGGGGCTCTGAGGCCCAGATCAGGCAGCAGGGATTCACCATGAGTGTCCCATTGCTCCAGTGGGGGGGCTACTGTACTCTGGAGGCGGGGGCTGCCAGCTAGCATCGGTGGGGCGCCCCCCTCTTGTTCCACCTTGGAGGAAGAGTAAGCAGGGCATCCCCTTGGCAATCCCTGGATGTACAGGGACATCACTGAAATCGGCCCTGTATGTCCGTGGGTCGGTCCTGCCCATGCTCCACCCACTCTCCACCCTGTGCCGCCCCCAATCCCTGCAGGGGGGCCGGGAAGCAGCATAGGCTGAGGGTGGATAGCGGGATATCCAGCCCCACTATTTGCCTTTGTGGATCAGGCCCATGGTACCTCTAAAAAGTCATAGAAAAGGCATTATTCATTTCATGGCCACCACTAAACATATAAGTGCCTTTGAATATCCAGTCCTATGTTATTATGAAGAAGAAATGCAGAATCTTTTATTTTAAATGATTAAAATCTGCCTAAGGAAAATTGGCAGTGGAACCTAAGGGGCCCTTTTACTAACGGATGCTAACTGGTTAATGTGCATTTTAGCGTGCGGTAACTGGCAGTTGTGAATGATAAAATGAGCATGTATACCAGCTAATGGATGCTAAAGCTCATTCAAAGTGGCCATGATATGCTAGGGAGGAGAGTGGATGGATTAGGGACAGAGGGTGGATGTGGGGAGCACAATGCCACTAGTGCAAGGGCTGCATGTTAAGCGGCAATATGGCAATCAGCACTAATGCACATAACAATGATACCTCTGTGGCCATCGTTTGGGGCACCCATGTTAATCACACCACACATTCTAGAACTTCATTGTGCACTAACTGTCGGGAACTTGCCTGGCATCCTCTCCGACAGTCAACGCACAATGTTTTAACATACTGTACCATGCATTAGTTTTGCCACTAATTGCACACTAAGTACACACCTGTAGTAAAGGGACCCCTATGTTTCTCTCTTCCAGTCAAGTTCACGAAAAGGCTTTTCTTAAGGCATTGGCATAGCATTAATAGAATTTGCCACTCTTTAGTTTTCCCATATTTTTTAATGCAGTTGATATAGACTTTGGCCCCTTTTGGACATAATCCAGATCAACTCCTTAAACAGCTTGTGTCTTGCTGAGGTGATTACATAGTTGCATGATAGCTGCTTAAGGTCTAATGGGCAAAAAAAGGGGGGTACTTATAATTGGTGAGGGAGATTGTTAAGAGAGAGATCTGGTAAATGCTAAGGTGATTCCCTCAGGGGAAATGATTTCAAATATGAGTGTGAATCTTGATGGTGAGGGGTCTTTGGATCCCAAATATCAGCAGTGGGGCAGAATACATATTTTAAAATGTGAATAGTGAAACAGTTGGAACCATACTTGGAGCCATCCACTTTGTAGCCTATAATGCAACCCTTGGTGGTGACTCCTTAGATTACTGCAATGATTTATACATATGCCTCCCAGATAGAACCATGAGGAGACTGCATGTATTTCACAACACAATGGCTTGAGTATTGATTGGATGTAAGAGGTGGGAGAGTACCCGCCTGATCTGGGATAAGTTACACAATCTTCTGTTATCTGCATGCATGAGCTCTAAGATTCAGAGCTTGGCATTCTGGCTATTTGACTGGCAAAAGCCAGGATATTTGGTTAATACGCTATCCTGATATAGAATGCACGGGTACTGCAATCAACTCAGAGCTGTTTGCTGGCTCTCATTCAGTCAGGTGACTCCAAAGGCATGATGGAGAACCAGGGCATTTTCAGTGGCCGTACTGGAGCATTGGAGGTTACCAGTGGAGGGGAACAGAAATTGAATTGCATAAAAAGGTAGAGGTCTTGTTATTTGTGAAGAAGAGAGCTTAGGGTTATAGTATGGGGGACATATTTGTTGGTTAGTGGTAGTGATGAATCGTTATATAAAGGTGGCTCGTTACAGTTGTATGCATTTTTATAACACAAATTTCTTCACTGCATCTAACTGGCATACAGTTCGTCATTGTAATCCAAAACTCAAATGTCCTGAAATATAGCAGCACAGCCCACCAAAAGAATAGAAAAAGACTGCTATTAAATACACATGCCCTCAAAACCTTAGTATTGCATTTGACAATGAAAGGAAAAAGACCCTAGTACATAGAAAGGGCTTTATAAGGCTGACCTCATAGTATCATGCCCACTTGCTCATGCCCAATTCAAAACCATCATAGGTCATAAAAAATGTTTCCTAAAGCAATCTTAATATTGAAAAAATTTTTAAATGATCAGTTATCTTTTCACTTGTGTTCCCTCAGTACAAAAATCTTCAATCAAAAGACAACTCACTTACTCCAGCGCTGACAGCCATTTTGCCCAGTGCTGCTTCAGGGAGTAGTTCAGAGAAGTCCTCATATAGAGACAAACAACCTGTCATCTTTAACCAATACGATATCACTGCAACTCTATATTATTCCAACCCTATAGGACAATTGATTTCCCCAGGGCTGGCTCAAGAGTTTCTGCCTCCCTAGGCAGAAGCCCTGGCTATGCTGCCTCCCTGAGCCATGCTGCCCCCTGCGCGCCAATCCACACCCCCATGCTGAGCTATGCTACTGCCGATTCTGATGACAGGATTGGGGGGCTCGGCTTGGTATGGTGGCAGGCCATGTGCTTCATGACCTGCTGCTTCTGACCCCCCTCCAACACAATTTCAGGGGTTCAGAAGTGGCAGGCCATGTGTGCTGAAGCACAAGGCCTGCTGCTGAGCCTAGATGTCCCTCACCTGTGGCTGGAATCAGCGGCAATGCGGTGCGGTGCGGCGAGGCTCAGCATGAAGGAGGAAGGGCAGCAGGCACGTGGGGGGCAGCAAAGCATGTGATGGCCTGCTGCTCACAGAGATCTGCCACCCTAGGTGGCTGCCTAGCCCACCTAATGGACAGGCTGGCCCTGGATTACCCATATCATGGCTGTCTCAATCTGGAATAGCTAACAGTGAACAACCCATGATTAAACATCTTCCATTCTCTAATCTCAAAAGGAGCCCCTCCCTCCCAGAAAAACACTACCATACTATCGTACATTCATACAACTCGCATTCATTCCTGAGGTTTGTATCTGCATTTTGGCAAAAATCACACATTCCCAAATGTATGACATAATCAACATACCTTAAATCTCCTTCGGAGAATCCATATTTGAAATCTTTCATAGGCATAAATTCAATACTTTCTCTCAACCACTGATATCACTCTTTTAACCATTTCAGAGGCTCAACTTCAAATATAAACACCACGCATGCACTTTAAAGACTCAGATCCTTACCTCAACACTACCCGAATTTTCTACAATGGTCCTGTTGTTGTTAAGTGCCATCGAGTCGGTTTCGACTCCTGGCAACCTTCTGGATAGTTGACCTAAACTTTGTTCGGTCTTCAGCCAAACAGCTCATTGTTGATAGAGTGCTGCTTTTGTATCGATCCATCTCATTACCGGCCTTCCTCTTTTACGGTGACCTTCTACCTTGCCAAGCATAATGTCTTTTTCTAATGATCTCTCTCTTCGCATGATGTGTCCAAAGTATGAAAGTCAAAGTCTTATCATCTGAGCTTCTAAAGAAAGCTAAGGTTTTATCTTCTCTAATACTGATTGGTTTGTTCTTTGGGCAGTCCATGATATACAGTCCATGATGTTCCATTCCGCGGATAAGAGAAAATATTGAATTTATGTCTATGAAAGATTTGAAACTTGGATTCTCCGAAGGAGATTTAAGATATGTTGGTGTGGAAGGTATGTTGTTGGTTATGTTATGGATTTGGGAATGTGTGATTTTTGCCAAAATGCAGATACAAACCTCAGGAATGAGTGCACATTGTATGAACTTGTGATAGTATGGTAGTGTTTTCTTTTTTTTGGGAGAGGGGGGGTGGGAGGGGAGACTCCATTTGAGATTAGAGAGTGGAAGATATTTGATCATGGATGGATTACTGTTAGGTATTCCAGATTGAGACAGCCACATTATGAGTAATCACTTGTTCTATAGGGTTGGAATAATACATAGTTGCAGTAATAATGGAGAGCAGGTAAGTTTCCTTGGTTAAAGATGACAGGCTGTTTGGTTAAAGATGACAGGAGAAATTCCCTGAACTACTCCCTGAAGCAGCATTAGGCGAAACACTGTCAGCACTGGAGTAGTGAGTTTGTGATACTTGTCTTTTGATTGAAAATTTTTGTACAGAGACAATACAAGTGAAAAGATAGGTAATCATTTTTTTTTTTTTTAGAAATGATTTCAATATTAAGATTGCTTTGGGGAGGTTTTTTAATGATCTACGATGGTTTTCAATTGGGCATGAGTAAGAGGGCATAATACTACGAGGCCAGCCTTATAAAGCTCTTCCTATGTACTGAAGTCTTTTTCCTCCTGCTTTTCTATACAATACTAAAGTTTTGAGGGCATGTGTATTTTTCCTATTCTTTTGATGTAGTTCATCACGACATTAAACATAATACTGTAACCTGTCCTGTGATGTAAGTTTGTGATGCTCTTCCAAACATGGCTTACCACTAGAGCTTTTGGGAACTACAAGGTAGCTGTTTAAGGAATGTTGGAAAATACCTATGAGCAACATTCCTGCAAAGCTGTACGGGAGTTCTCTGCCTGTGCTGCAATATCGCAGTACCTGCCCCTACCAGAAGCAGTGCGGGCAGAGGACTCCCACAGAACATTTTGGGAATGTCGCCTATGAAGAATCATTTTAAATTGACAGAAGGTAAGTATAATGGGGTGTCAATAGTATCCAAAAAGTAATACTTCTCCTTAGTTATTGACTTTTACCTCATATCACTATCTGCTGTATATATATTTTCAGAAGACTGCGTTCACGAGGAGCTCGCTAAACTAAAACTAGAAAAAGCTATGGGGCCAGATGGGATACAGCAGAGAGTATCGCAAGAACTTAGGGAAGTTCTAGCAGCTCTACTGTCTGACCTTTTCAATTTTTCTTTAGAGTTAGGAGTGGTCCCAGAGGACTGAAGAAGGGTGCATGAATGACTTTGCACAAATGTGGAAATAAGGATGAGGTTGGGAACTACAGGTCAATTAGTCTGACCTTTGTGGTGAGTAAAATTGATGGAAATGCTACTGAAACAGATGATACTGAGGTTTCTAGAATCCATTGGATTGCAGGATCCAAAGCAGCATGGTTTTAATAGAGACAAATTTTGTCAGACAAATCTCATTAATTTCTTTGATTGGGTGACCAAAGAACTGGACCAAGGGAGAGCCTTAAATGAGGTGTATTTAGACTTCAGTAAAGCCTTTGACACTGTTCTGCACAAGGGACTTATAAATTGAGTGCCCTAGGGATGGACACTTAAAGTGACTACCTGGGTTAGAAACTGGCTGAGTGGGAGGCAGCAAAAGGTACAGGCAGGGCCCTATGCGAGGGTATGAGGTACCATAGGTGAGCATTATTCCTAGCACCGCCTCTGCTGTAGCCCCCACGCCCAATGCTGCCACTGCCATCTCTCTCCAGGAGGTGCAGCAGAGGCAATATATTTAAAAAGGCACTATGGCATTGGAGTTACCTCCCCTTCTGACACTGCAGTGCTGCTTGCGCTTCCACTCCCTTCCAGAGTATGAATGCTGTAAACACAAATGACATTGTGGCACTGGAATAGAAGGTAATTCCAGAGCCATAAGGCCTTTTTAATTGTATTTCCACTGCCGTACGTCCAAGAAAGTGGCCAAAGTGGTATCAATGGGTACCTAGAACCATTGGCACTCTAGGCAACTGCCTAGTTTGCCTAATGGTCACGCCAGCCCTGAGTAGAAGTAAATGGAGCTCACTCTGAGAAGAAGGCTGCTACCGGTGGTGTGACACAGGGATCTATCCTTGGTCTGATTCTTTTTTACATTTTCATGGAGGAGTAGCCTAATGGTTAGGGCACTGGCTTGGGAACCAAGAGACCAGGATTTGATTCCCACTAGCATTCATTGTGGCCTTGGGCAAGTCACTTAACCCTCCATTGTCTCAGAAGAATCCAAGTTATCAATGTCCCTGTTTAATATACATTACCAAGTTTAAGTTGCAATGTAAACCGCTTTGACTAAATGATAAAGTGGTATAAAAAATCTGTTAAATAAATGTTTTTGCAGAAGGGTTATCTGATAAGATTTACCTTTTTGTGGATACCAAAATTTGCAATAGAGTAGACAACCAGGAAGGTATAGATAACATGAGGAGGGATCTAGAGAAGCTTGGTCAAGAATTTAACAGTTCATGCAGGGTCAAGAAGCTGGGCTGCAACAATCCAAGGGAGCAGTACATTATGGGGGGAGAAGTTCTTCTGTTTATGAAAGAAAAACAAAACCTCGAGGTGATTGTTTCTGATGATTTTAAGGTGGCTAAACAGGTAGAAAGGCAAAAGCCAGAAGCAATGCTTGGGTGCATATGGAGAGGAAGGGCCCACAGGAAGGAGATGATAGTGCCTCTGTATAAGTCTTTGGAGACCCCATTTGGAGCACTGTGTGCAATTCTGGAGACCGCACCTTCAAAAACATATAATTCGGATGAAGTCAGTGCAGAGGGTGACTACCAAAATGGTCAGTATTCTTTGTCATTAGCATATGGGGGCAGATTTAAAGAGCTCAATATGTATAATTTGGAAGAAAGGCGGGAAAGGAAAGATATGATAGAGATGTTTAATACCTCCATGGCATAAATGCAGAGGAGACCCTCTTTCAATTGAAAAAAGCTCTGCAACAAGGGGGCTTAAGATGAAGTTCAAAGTGGATAGACTCAGGAGTAATTTGCGGAAATATTTCTTTATGGGATGAGTGGTAGATGCATGGAATAGTCTCCCAGTGGAGGTGGTAGAGCAAGGACTGTATCTGAATTAAAGAAAGCATGGGACAAACACAAAAAACATAAGATATGTCATACTGGGTCAGACGAAGGGTCCATTAAGCCCAATATCCTCTTTCCAACAGTGGCCAATCCAGATCACAAGTACCTGTCAGGTTCCCAAAAGGTATACAGATTCCATGTTGCTTGTCCCAGGGGTAAGCAGTATATTTCCCAGTCCACTTTAATAATGGTTAATGGATGTTTCCTCCAGGAACTCATCCAAAACTCTTTTACTAATCCCTGATAGCAAATTCCAGAGTTTGATTACATGTGGAGTGAAAAAATGTTTTCTCCGATTTGTCTTAAATACACTACATTGTAGTTTCCCCTAGTCTTTCTATTTTTTGAAGGAGTAAACAACCGATCTACGTTTACCTGTCCTACTCCATTCATTATTTTATAGGATCTCCATGCAGAAAAAGGGACTGTAAATCTTAGTAGTTGGTATGGCAGACTGTGGGCCATATTGCCTTTATCTGCCATTATGTGTCTGTTTTTATGAGCAGCGCATGGAGCATACATCATTATTTAAACCGCAGACATTATGGCATGCTTGCAACACATTATTTTTCTAACTACAGGTAAATATGAAACATTAACTTTTTAAATGATAATTTAAATAATACTTCTTGATTTAACAAGCATGTAAAAGTGTCATTATTGGTGTTCAACATCTGTAGTACATTTAAATTTTGTTTGCGAAGAATTTGGAACATAGATTTTTTTTTTTAATTCCTGGAGGCTTTCCATTTTTAGCTAAAAGTTGTTCTTTCCAAAATACAAATGTATGAAACTATAGCATATCAGTACATTTTTAACAATTCTTAGCATGGAACTTGATTTTCAGCAGTTTTCTCTTTGTTCCTCTTCCCGCGCATGCTGAAATGTACACTGAAGCAAGTCCAAAAAAGTATAAAATGAAAAAAAAAACAATATGATTAAGTGGATTTTTTTTTTTTAGAAAAGAAGTTTTGCGCCAGTTTCTGGAAACTATAGTGCAGCACTTACTGACTTTATAACAGATGTTCATTACATAAAAAACAAACAAACATAGTTTTTACGCACTGCGTTCTGAAATATCCAATTCTAACACTGCTAGAGAGAACAATGATAGCAGCACTGAGCTTTCAAAACACTAAATGAAATGAGCAAGAAGCTGGCTTTTACTTGATTATATTAAAATTAAATTATAGATTATGCATAGTGTTAAATCTTCGTATGACAGAAAACATATGACTGCACAAGCCTTCCATTCAGCATTTAGGCCTTTTTAGTCTTCCCTATAATACACTTCCACTGTAGATTCTTTAATCTGACTTACTTTACAGTTACTACCAATGACTGACTTCAAATATGCTTAATTACTTAAGCAATATATTTATACTTTGCACTGCAGATGCCAAAGCAGGTTGTAAAATCCAAGAAATGCCATTACAGCCATCAGAATAGGCCTATATTCTCTTCAAGATCATGTCAACACAAAATACATCTAAAAAGGAATTATTAAAGGGATTATGGAACATTTCTTTGAAACAGAGCCATTTCACTTTGGGACCAGTTTTGATTCTTTTTTTTTAATTTACTTAAACAAATTTAGCACATCGGGGAATGGCACTGTGCCTAACCAACTCCTGTGCTAAGACATAAATTACTGAGACGTGTCCATCTTGAGAATGGAAAACTTAAAGAGAACAAGTTCATCCTTAAAACATACGTCAGCGTGGAATATTCAGTGCCACACACCATGCTGAGCAGCTGAATGTACTCCAGTCCCCATGCAAGAAATAAGCAAACCACACACCATTCCACAGCATTTAAAGGGAAGAAAGGGAGACAGCTGCAAGTGGAAGTTAGGTCTTCATCAGATGCACCGAGTTCACAGACATCAGGAAAATAGAAACCGTGAAGATCAAAGAACGTTCAGCCCATGATTCAAAAAGATAGCTTGTGCAAATCGTTTCATAAAGTGCTTGGAAAAACGGATTCCCCACCATGACCATTCTGTGCTTTTGAAACAAGCACATGGCCTGATGCCTCTTTTCAGAAAGCATTTTTTAATGGCAAATGGCATCTATCTTTTAACACAGGTTTCAAAAGCATAAAGATCACATTTTGTAAAGCTCTTTAAAATACCAGAAAAATAAAATGCTCTGCTCTACAATCATGGCATACATTGGCACGCTTCGCTCAAGTAACACACTTGTCAATACATGACTGTGTTTGACAACTTTGAGAGTGTGTGTGTGTATGTGTTTGTGTGTGTGTGTTATTTCAACAGAGCCACACAAACCTGTGGTGCTTAGCAACCAGCGTGCAGTGTTGAGTAGAATCATACTGAAGGGGAATCGCAAACAAAAGAATAATAAAAAAACCCATTGTACTTCTTCGATATTGCAACAAATACGTTTTGCTGCAAATGCTGTTTTCCTTTTGGAGCCAGCTACCTTTACACTTGCCCACCTTGGGCAGCCTCAATTACCAAGGCAGTAACCCAGGTGATGAAGTCTGAAAAATAAATGCAGAAGTCCAGGGCAGTGTTTTCACCTACATTCAGCAGCAAAGAGCTATCAGCTGCTGACATATCTCTGTGCCAGTGTTGGAGACACGTAAGTTGACGCTATCTGCATAGAATTGTTGGAGGAAGTCAATCTGCCCCAACAATCTTGCTCTCATATGAAAATATTTTGCAATCGAGATTATTTTCTTTTCACTCCTGATTTACATCTATTTATACTGCTGCTTCCATTGACTGAAAGGAAAATATACCAAGAGCAGGCCTGAACAAATAACTCAAAGAAATGTGACTTTTCAGTATCACAGACACAATTTGGCCAGTTTATTGAACACTAGCTAAAATGAGAGCGAGTCAAAAGTCGGAATTCCCCTGGAAATGATAAACCAGGCAGGCATATATATTGTAACTGGTATGTTATAACTACAAACACAATGTTATTTGAGAACTTTTTTTGGTTTTGCTTCTAATGGCGCAAACCCATCAAGTTGTACCACAAATGCTTATCATTCAATAAAACATCTCCTTAAAGACCATCTGAACAATTTCACACTAGCATATTTTTTTAAAAGTTGCATTTTATGGATAAGACTACAGTGTAACTTCTAATGCAATGGCAGCTGTCAGATTTGTTTCACCGAACAGATATCAATATCCTAATCCTGTTACACTCATTTAGGGCCTGATGTACAAAATGGCTTTTTCCATTTTTTTGTCTATGGGGAATAATGATCAGATCATAGGCCCCACGACATGGGGGTCTAAGGTCTTGAATGGCATGATCTTTGGCTTTCCCCGGGTAAGCATAGTGATATAAGTCGCCACGGTCATTGGAAATACCTAAAGTTAACCCTTTTTGCTGGGAAGAGAATATTGTCTGTTAAGGGTACAGACTCGGGCAGCATGCTATAGCAATTGTCTTTGGCATGTTCTGGAAAAGCATATGGTTTATTTTAATGTGGAGAGTGAGTAGAGTTTTAGCATTGAAGGGAGTTAGGTACTGTTGTGCGGTTCAGCATATGAACTGTTTGACTTGTTCTACAATCTACAGCACTGAAAGCTTTTTTTCTTGAAAGGTCTGCTAAATATAATAAAAGAAATACAATGAAATTTCAATGGTGCAATTTTTTTTCATAAAAAGGTGCTCGACATTCAGTATAAAATAGTGCAATAGCAAATAGATTGATGTTTTCAGTTTTGTAGAGAATACTACAATATTCAGCAGTTTACCTGCTTTTAAGCATGCTTTTCATTATTTCCTTCACAGCATACAATAGGCTGTTAATCCCTATTCTGTAGACACTGAGCTCTACGAAATAATGGCGGCCATGTAGAATTGTGTGAGAAATGCATTATCACTCCAGTCTGCCACATAACCAGCTCATAATGTTAACCGTTTGGGGGTTCATATGCCATCAAAATAAGAATCAGAATAATATAAATGGATTTGGTTCACATCTCAAAGTTAATGTCAATGCTCAGATCTGAACATTAATAATTGTGATAGTAAATAATATAAATGAGGAGTTCTTGTAATCATTGGTGGGTCTTTAAGAAATTCTAATCGCACACTTCGCACACCATAAATGAGCGGCAGTCAACTTAATGGTTATATGGCAAAAAAGAAAACTTTCATAATTTATTAATATTTGCTTAACTGCCCTTAGATGGATAATTGCTAAAGCAGTTTACAATTAGGCATATTAAAAATAAGAAATCTACAGTTTGTTAATTAAAAGTGCTTTAATTACCCACGTTTAGGCCTTATGCAGTGAGAAATCCATTTCTAACATTAAAGGAAAAAAAATCTCTTGTGGATAGAGCCTATTAATATCTACCGCAATTCTTCACGGCTTGGCTATACAGCAATGAAAGGTTTTATTTCATTCTGTATTTCAAATTAATTTGATTGCTTTGTTCTAGGCAAGTGCGGTGGAATAAACCAATAGCTACAAGAAATATAATTTTAAAAAAAATTGAGGGGTCCTTTTACTAAAAAGCCTGTTAAGGTTTTGCACTTAACACACATTTAAGTGCAAAATCTCTGCAGTAACTATGGGACGATCATGTTATCAACACTGTGTGGCCGCCTATTCTAATGCCTGGTGCAATTAACTTGGGTGCACCTAATGCCACCCCTTGAGGTACTGTGAAGTGCAGTTGCACTAATTAACACATTGACAGCACATGGCAATTGCTCCCATGCTCACTACACTATGTTCTCCATGTCCACACCCCATCCCTAACCTGCCTTTTCCCTGCCCCGTTGCACAATGTGCAGTTACCGTGGTAACTGCCATGCTCGCATGGTAAGAGTTACCACAGGCCTTTACTGCATGCTGAAAGACATATTAACTGCTTAGCGGGCTTTAGTAAGAGGGCCCCCTCACATTAAATTTACACTATAAGCCACATCAAGCATAATATAATATAACACACTACTCACCTTCTGTGCCATTTGGTGTCATGGAATTATTATTTATATGGGAGTTATCAAGATTTGGACCACTGGGGGATTCACTACTACCACTTAGTCGGCTGTGCGGGCTGGCTAGATCCTGCATTTCCATAGACCTAAAGAAAAGAAGTAGTCCATTTTACTGCTGTAGGACATCCCATCCTCCTTACTTGTTTCTTCACCCCTCCCCCCTAAAAAAACCTGTTCTTGGCTGAATACAAATGGAATCATTCTTCCATTGCTACAATAGATGAAAAGACTTAACTCTCAGATTCAAGAAACTTTATTGGCATGACAATTTGTATAAGGGTTGCCAGACTTGCCAAAATTATCTAAGCAGATAAAAATAAGCGTTCAACAAAACAAACAAACAAAAAAAAAGGGGTGCAGAAAAGGCTACAACAGTGTCAATTCCAGGAATCCGTCAATGGTCAATGTTGTCTGGAGTCAAATTAAAATTCTATCTCATTTCTGAACTACGGTTTATCAATCCAGCTACACGGAAATACTGCCCAGCTCTTCGTTTTACTGTTTCAACTACCGGCAAAGTTAAAATGAGTCTCAGATTTTAATTTATGTGAATGGTGAAGAAAAATGATTAGTACAGTACAAGTTCAACAACCAATGTCACCTAACAGGAAAATCTGAATGAAAAAAAAAATAATGTGTGGTATTCAACTATATTTGGGAAACTTAGCGAGTTGTAAAAACTTGTGCACAACACAGATAACCTATTAAGAAATACAAAGCACAAGCCCAGCACACTTCCTCACAATTTACCATCTAATTGCGTTTTAAAGGGGTTTGCAAACTAAATAAAACACTTGAAGCAATTGTTGAAGCCTGCAGTTCACTGACAAGGAAAGAGAGATTCCTGATGCGTGTGTTTACTCTGGCAAACTACTTAATTGTTCCTCCGTTTCCGTTGAAACAAACGCAGCATTTAAAACATTATTATGTCTGCTCGCTTGTTTGCTTTGTGGATTACATAAAGCGTGCCCAATTGAAAAGGGATCAGGCCAACCTACGGAGAATCCATACAGGCAGGAGAGTGCGCTTGCACCGTGGGGTAAGTCAGCTGTCAGTCAACCCGGTGCCACTGAACAATGCGGGCGCGCGGGCCTGCCTTTGCACAATCGACAGGGGGGCAACTAGTATTGTTTGTATCCTTTCCTTGAAAACTGGAAGCAAATTGGATTTCAGGTTGCCGGATTATGCTTTAAAAGTCCTGTGTTATCTATTAAGGCTATCTGATCAGCCTGCATTCTCTGCTTTTTTTTTTTGTTGATTTTCCAAAGCAGCTTTCCTGAAGAACTTTTATTCCTTCATTAAGGTGGGAGAGGACTGTCTTGTGCCTCCCACCTCTGTGGAAGATAAACTTGTCACTGCAAAGACTGCACTTATCCCTTTACACAAAGGGGGGGGGGGAGGGGGTTTCACTGCATTTAAACGCAATACGTCGTTGTGGACGTCTAAACAGTATTCTCAGCAGAACTTGGGATATTGCTTCCTTCAAGAGGCATTTTATTAGAGTCATTTTTACATGCCCAAGACTAAAGGTTTCTTCCTCGTTCTTAAATGCACCAAAGTCTTAACATATTAACGAAATGGCAGAATCATATGCGGCTTCATGACCGAATAGATCTAAGACCTCCTTAAGTAGTTGAATAGCCATTCTCAAACTGATTTGTACGCATAGAAAATGAATGATTGGTTAAAAAAAAAAAAAACCTTCAGTAGGTTTTAATGAAAAGTCAACAATGCATTACAACAATGTGGGGGAAAAAAGCCGGGGAAAGTGAGAAGAGAAACCTTTCCTACGAGTTGTAGCCACAGCAAGCGAAATAGCAACTGGATCCTTACCTACACGTTGAAGAAACAGCAACATCTGATCTGGTTAAAGATTTCTGCACCTGCGTTAAAAAAAAAAAACTGCAAATTTTAGTCTACCTCAGGGTCTGAGCTTCAATTCAGCCACAAATCATTGCACAACACGAGGAGGAAGAGGGCACGGCAGCAGTGGAAGGCATATTGCCTTTAGATTGAAGCCTCGGCTGTTGTTCCTTCCTGCAGGTCTCCCCTCCTCTCCCCATGTCAGGGGGAAGGCGGCCAAATGACGGGATTGTGATTCATCGGTGGCCTATGACAGCTGCAAACTGGATTCTCCCTCCTCCCATGAGCGTGCAAGGCCGGTTCTCTGCTAAGGTACTGTAGTTAGCCCAAGGTGCCTCCCCTCGAGGAAGAGCAGCCGGGCCCCCAGCACCCTTACAGCATCTTTCAGCTTCTCTTATCACTGGTGGAAACTGATTTCCCCTCCCAGCCCCCTTAACTCCTGACAGTTTTCTGTCGCTAGCAAGTCGGTTTTCCTCTTCATTTACTCCTTGTCATTTAGCCTGCTCCCGGGCAGGCCTGGTTTCTTTAAGGGTCGGATGGGAAACGTGAAATATGGAAGGCTGCTCTTTTGATTGTGCTTAGACTAGAAGGAATTCTAAGGAAACTGCTGACAAGTATTTTAGGGACCTACGGGGAGGAAAAATCAGATTTAACTGTAAGAGCACTGTACATACTTTGAAACAAGTCTACCAAGTTTCATAGTAATGTGCCGACTGGATTGTACGGATGAGAAGGCGGCTGTGCTGTGTTTTGTATTTCTGTAGCTATGTTCGATGGCACAGCCAGGACTGATTTGGTGGGGGGTTTTGTTTGTTTTTGGGGGCCTAGGATTAACATGCGAGACACAAGGCAGTGCCACCGACTTAAATGTGAAAAGTTTGAACCGTGAACTTTTCAAATCGGGTTCTGCTCTTTACGAAACACAGGAGTATGGTTCCGTATATTTTTTAACCATAAAAGAAACTGGACTTTAGGAAATCACACACACAAAAAAAAGCTATTCACCTGTACACACAAAAAAAGGAAATATAGCCTTCAGAATTCAGGATAGCCGGTCATCTTTTGCTGAAAGCACGCAGTGTCCTGGATTCAGAGGATCGGCTTTAGTGTGCTCGGCTACAGACCGGTTTTTCCTCTACAGCACGTACAAATCACCTTGCCAGAGCAGGTGCTAAAGCCCAAGTGAGAAGAGGCCGAGGGCTTGAAAGCACGGGCTCTTCCCCGGCAGAGAGAATAGATTGTTTGGAAATGAGCCCTCAGAATCTTTGATGTGCAAGATCCATTCAACCTGAACTGACTTCTCTTTGATGATCCCAAAACAAACCCAGGAGAGACGAGGCATTTTAAGTGCCGTCAAAATCAGCCAAGCAAATCTCACTTAGTCTTTCACAGAGATGCTGATTTTTAATTACGAATTACTTTTGGCAAACTTAATCCGCAGACAATGTTTAAAACGTGACGACTCATAAACCAGCAGCCTGCAGATACAAACCTTTCTAAAGGCTGAAGACACTGCAAACTTTGAGCTACGTTGCTTATTTAGAAAGAGGTGTTTTATGTAGCAGCATGCTTCCCCCTGGATACTTTTTCTAATTATCTAGGTAAAAGGCGAGAACAAACTTTGGTTTCGGAGACGGGAACACTGACTGCAGGGCTTTGAATTATTCAGAAAATATTTTCTCTTTTTAAACCTCGCAGCTATGTTTTTTTTATAAGTTACGCGAAAGCATCGATCTTAGATATGTTCATTGTCTTTTTCTTAATGGTCTTTGTAGTTTCATAAAAACGCGATTGGCGAAATCAAACATATAGGTAGAGCTAGCTCTGTATATAAAATAAGAGATGGCGAACCTAAAATTAACCAAAATCTGCTCATGAAAATGAAAATCCTAATTTATGTATATGTATTGGTATAGGTTACCCCCCCCCCCCCCCTGCGGCCGTGGATATTTGTTTTTGGATACTGGTATATAATCAAATTTTAAATTTCAGTTCAAAGATGCTAGATTGTATGGCTACGTTTACAATTTAAGTTACCGTTTTCAGAGATAAATATCACATTTTTATACCAGACCTCAAATGTGAGTGTGTGTGGATAAATAATATACACGTTATGTCTCTATAAAATTTATAAATGCCCAGATATTTATATGTTTCGACACATACTTGGTATCTATCTCCCCCGCGCCCCCCTCCCGAACACACATTATCTCAGTTATTATTTACAAAATGCACATCCGCGATTTCACCTTTCATCAGCTAGTCCTGCGAGTCCCGCGGATTATGTAAACCATGTGCTGTGTGCTGCCATGTTTAAAACTGAGACTTGAATCAAAATAACTTTAAAACAACCAATCTTCACTTAGGTTGGTCAGCTGAATCCACATAGTGGCTCAGGGAAAATAAATCCACTCCCAAGAATGCGAATGCAGACAACAATTAGACACAGATGCGAGGGAAATTAGTTACAGTTTACTAAATGCTACACTTCACAGGCGTTTAGGTTTTTATGTGTGATACAAAATTAAAGTGCGGTAAGGAAACATTGTTAACAATCCACAAGAAGAAAAATTCTGTGGGTTTTTTTTGTTTTTTTTTTTACTTTTTTTTCCTGTGCTGGAAATTTTACAAATTTTGCAGTTATGTCCATAGTGTTTCTGGAACAAGCCCTGCAGTGTCTTGCAGTAAAAGTTAAAAACTTGGCCACCTATGGAGTTTTTTTTTATTTGTGCACCTATGCATGCGAAGTGACCGATGAGTATTTTTTGTTTTGATATTTCTTATCTATTTTTTCTTAATGGCCTACTAAACATGTATACTTTGCATCTCTATTAGCAATGTGGAAAGTTACAATATTTTAAAAAGAAGGGAGCACTAATCTAAGTTTATAAGGCAACCCCAAAACATCAAAATCTGATTAGTTAATGGGGCATTTTAACTTCCCTTAAAAATATGTAAAATTTATAATTCTTCACAGATGTAAGCATTCCCGACATTCAATTTGTCTCTGGTTCTCCTTTTGCTAAATCTGATATAGAACTCCACCAATCCATTGAATAGCCACATTAAATCTGCTAATTCCATGCTCTTCAACCCCAGAAATTATTTCCAGAAGGCAGACTTGCTTTGAGAGATCAAACGAGACTTAAAGGTACACGTTTTCTCACATTTTCCCTACCACAGAGCTCAGGATCCAGAGGAAACTTCATGACTCTTGCACTGTTTATTATACTTTGCTAAATTACAAATCAAAAGCATCTGACAGAACATCACGCGTGTAGCCAAAAAAGTTAATAATGTTCTGTGCAAAGTAAACTGCAAATGGGAAAAGATTCTTAAGGCTCAGCAGCGCGGAGCAAATAAAATAGAGGTACTTGTCTAAATTATGGGGTTTCCAGCCTTATTTTTTGCTTACTAGAAGCAATTTTTATCAAATGACTGTAATTTGAAACATTTTCGCCCAGCTGAAGAGAAATTTTCAAAGGAAAAATACTAGACTTATGCAAACAGAGCCGGCATGCTAGCTGGGCTTCAGAGCCACAGGTCTGCCCTGCCAGCCTAACGGAGCCTTAAAGACCATGGCAAATGTATTCACCAGCAAGCAGTATTCCTTTTTAGAAGCAACAGGTTTAAGGTGTATGGAAACGTTTCATTTTTAAGGACTCGCTCTTTGCACGTATCTGTCAGAAATGAAACGTCACGACCATTTCCAAAGGAACTTCGGATGCCAAGATTTGGCACTATGGCTATCATGCGAACAGAGACCAATATTGTTTTCTATGCAGCACAAGCAATGGTAGATGAACTAACCTAAATCTTATGCCACTGCAACAATTTTCCTGGGAAAGACAAATGTTTTCTTTGAAGGGGTTTTCTTTGAATGTACGTTGCAAAATTGTCCACAAAATGTTCCCTTTTCAAGCGAAAGCATCTAGCTAAGGCAGGCAAAACAAGAGTCCTCTTGGAAAACAATCGAAAATGAAAAACGGAATCGTTTAAAGAAGGGTGCATTAAACATATTCGCTTTGCTGTTTTTATTGCATGGCTTAGGGCAGAAAAAAACAAAACCCGATTTAAGCTGATGTATGATTTGTAGGTGGGTCTTTATAGAATCCTTGCCTCGTACCGTCCTCGAGATTCCATTTTTACCTTCCCGGTCGCTGTGCTTGGGGGACGCTTAGGATGAACTCGGAGGCCTGTTGCCGTCTCACTAGGGGTTGGTCTAGGCTGCGAGGTTGCAGAACTGAGCAGTGGTTTAATTAGCCGTCTCTGCCTGCTGTCAGGGCACAGGATTTTTAGCTTTGAATGAATACGGCTGCTCACTTACTCGGTGCACTGGGCCGTAGGAAAGGCGAGCAATTAATTCCACCACAAAAGTACACAACAGCTCTATTTCTTCCTCTCTCTGTTTATATAGATACCAGATCCAAACTTGAATGTGTTTGTTCTAATAACTTAAGCATTATTATCTTCTTTCCTACATTTCCGTTCTCTTCTGAAGCCCGAGGAGTTCTTCTTGCATAAGGCCATTCTTGAACATCAAAGAGCGATCTGCTACTTTTAAGGCATTCATAAATCATCACAGAGCTCTGAACACTACTTCTAGGCGATGTAGAAAGGTTGAATAATAATTAAAAAAAAAAAAAAACAACAACAAAAAAATTAGCCCCTTCGTAGAATCAAAAATTTCAAAACAAATATTTCAAAGATGTGTTAATTTCAGGATTGTGCGTCTGAGTTCAAAGCGAACTGTCAGCAAATGTCACAGATTTCCAGTTGTCAATGTTTATCCTCTCCGTCTGCAAAGCTCTCCTTTGAGGGACCGGCATGTTTTGTTCTTTTTTTCCTTTGGGTTTGTAAAATTGAAATATAAGAAGTAAAGTGTTTCCTGTCGTATTAGCGCTGTCAGCGTAACTTTGATTTGCTTTTTTATTTCTTTTTCACTTTTGCAGCACGCTTGCACTGCTTACTCACATGTTAATAACTTCACATCCTCTTTACTCTTAACCTGATACTCATTTATCTTCCTTACACTGGAAGGATTAAAAGGAAAGAGCGGCAGATCGGATCACACGCACAAAATCCTGCCTGATACGTCTGAGTTATTTGGATGCTGAAACGTGTAACCTAAACTTTGGCTTTAGCGATATAAGATGGCTGGTGATGTGTTTGGGATCAATAAATAGCCCACAACTTAGAAAACTGTGAAAAATAAATAAACGGGGGACGCTGTTTCTTACACTAATTCAGATGATAGCTTCTAGGGAGGAAAAGGCTGTTGTTATCCTAAGCTTTGCCCACCAGGACAGCTGTCCTCAGCCCACGCAACTTTGAAAAGGGTTTCTACTTACAGGGAACTTTACGTCTGCCGAATACACCAGCCTTATGCACTCCCCTTCCAAGCCGAAGCTAGTAAATCATCATTCCTTAGATAGTTGTATTCCCGGATAAGAGGCAAGGCGGTGCCGCCGAACTGCAAGAGCGGGGAAGGAGCAGCAAAGCCAGGCTAAAGGAGAGAGTAGGCGGTGTGCGCGGCGGCGAAACGCGGCTGGGGCTGCTGCAACGCGGGCAGCGCGC
Organism: Ichthyophis bannanicus; assembly: GCA_033557465.1. Taxonomy (NCBI): domain Eukaryota; kingdom Metazoa; phylum Chordata; class Amphibia; order Gymnophiona; family Ichthyophiidae; genus Ichthyophis; species Ichthyophis bannanicus. The sequence goes on from CM066031.1 coordinate 1,545,658,476, forward strand.
TGGACTGTCCCAGGGAGTCGCGCCGGGGAGTCTGCCTCCACCATCGGCTCCCACTCTGCAGCTGAGCCGCAGCTCCGGGCAACGTGCTACTTCCCCTAGCAAACCGGGGCCGATTCGCAGACAAAGGCACTGCGGAAGCGTCTTCCCTCCTATTTGTTTGCTCAGTCTTGTAGGTCTGCCCACGTAGCCTCGGGGCTTTTTTTTTTTTGTTGTTGTTGTTGGGGTAAAGCAAACCGCAGTTTTTCTCTCGTCCGAACCTTATTGGTTTAAGTAGAACAATTGAAATGAGCAGCGTGCTGACTGAATCGACCTAATTGCTTTTTTTTTGGGGGGGGGGGGGGGGAAGATATGTAAATGAACGAACCCCTGGTATCTGAATAAACAGCTGTGTGGGAATAGTGCGGATCAAGATCTCTGACAACCAGCAACATCTATCCATTCATTTCTTCCGGGCACAGCTACAGATTGTCATAGCTTCCCCTCTGCCCCCAGCTGACTAGTCAACATGTCTGAATTTAAGTGAAATATTAGCTTATACGGTTTGAAAAATGCACCTTACCTAAAATGTATGCCGCCTTCCATTCTCCGAAAGTTAGATTCTTTGGAAAAAAAAAGCACAGAATTAAATCTTCATGGGAAAATCTTTCCTAAATCCCTTTCTAGCAGCACAGAGGATTCGGTATTTCCCAGATTTTTGACCACTTAAACTTCGGGTGAATTTTGTATAGCGCAATCCATTTTTTTTTTGCTTCGTTTTACTGTATGCAGTAGTGAAGTAATGTCTATAAAAGACTAGAAGACATCACCCCAGGATATTTCAAATCATTAAAAATAAAACAGAATAAAAGAAATTCTGGAAATCTTCTAGGGAAACTAAGCTTCAAGCAATATACAAAAAGATAATCACCTGGGATTTTAATCATGTCAGATAATATATATACTTTGCCCTACCCAAAGGCCTTATTTAGCCTTTCTTTCACTTTATGCTTACCTGCAAGAGCCCTATTGAACACTGCCTCTAAGTTTATAAATATAACTGCATACAACATATTTATCACATTATTGGTCAATCAAGAGATCTGCTTAACTATGCTTCATATTTTTACTTCATAAAATATGTATTCAAAACACGTTTTACTTTTCTTCCATCAAAATATTATAATAATTTCTTCTTGAGTGTATTTTTTCCACAGTCACAAAGGTAATGTTCTAAAGGCCTTAACCTTGAACCCAGCTCTTACTTTAGGTCTGTATGTAGAGGACAATATCACTAATGATAAACACCCTAAAAGAATAACTGATAATTTAAAAAAAAAAAAAAACCAAACCCCAAAAAACAAACATCTCATTTTGAGCTATGAGCATGGTTTCATATATCTTAGTTTAACTTTGTCAGACAACATTTGTTGGGGTTTTTTTTTTTACAATTTCTCCCACAATCGATATGTTCAAATGCAATTAAGCATATTGATATCATTTACTTCATATCAATCTGTTTTCATGAAAGGAATTTTGCTTTGAGAAACAATTTGCCCCACTAGAAAGAATGGAAATGGAAGTCCGGAACGGGGTAGGGTCATCTATGCTTTATAACCCCCTTCCCCAAGTCCAATATAATTGGGCAAATTGTCAATGAAAATGAAGGAAGCGTAATAGCAGATTGGTTGATAATAGAATTATTGCTCACAAGACTGAGCAATAATGTGTTAGTTATTCAAAGGCAAGAAGAAGCTAAGACTGATAGCTTCTTCTTGCCTTTGAATAACTAACACATCAATAACGACACTTTTTGAGATATAATATGATACAATTTTTAGCCTATTCAGAAAATGAATAGACACTTTCGCTAGAATGTGCACACTGTGAATACCACAGAAGCCAAATGTTGTGCCAAGCCTCCAAGATAGCCTCAAGGCAAAGGTGCCTAAAATTTGATGCATATCTGTGTGCAGCCAAGGAACTAGGGGATAGTTGTCTTTCAGATATGGGAGCTCAGGTTGATTCTTGTTGGGCCAACAGAGCAATGTATCTACATAGCAAAGGTAAACAGTATTTTACCTGCCACCTCGTGGTCCTCATGTTTCTTCATGCTTGTTTAGAAATCTATAATGGATCTAATTATCCTGGATTTTTGGTCCAAGGAAATTAACAGGATCTTTAAAGACCAATTTAAAACTTATAGGGTGACAGCACAACTCCTTCTGGGTTCCATTTAGCTGTGTTCATAGACAAAATAAAAGTTTGGCTAGCACTAATTTAAAAGAAAAATTTCCCAATTTTGGTGTTTTTTTATATATATTCATTTTTCAGAATGCATTTTATGCAAGCAAGAACTTTGTAAGCATGCAAGTTGATTGTACATGCATGAAGTTAACATATTTAGGCTCTCAAATGAACCCAATGTGTTCTCATGAATGCACACCCCTGCCAAATGTTGTTCTTAATTTACATGAATGTGAGCAACGTCCTAAGGATATATATGTTTTTAGACAACAATAATACAAAACAACTGTAAATATAACAGACAAACAGATGATACTATAGGCAATTTAAAATTAACTAATTGTCTATTTATAGAAGCAGTGAAAGAGGGCTTAGGGAAAGGTTGTTCCAATTGTTATACTTATCTGATTGTATTGTTATTGATTCAAAATTGAAAATAAACTTGGAAAGAGGCTTAGGAATGAGAAATAGGGATGTGCATGGACAAAACACTTTTGTTTCATTTTTTGATTTTTTTGAAATTTTCCAAATTTTTAGATTTTTTTCAGTTCATTTCACACATTTGTTTTAATAATAGATCATATGTGTATTAATTCATAGGTTTATGTGCATACAATTGCTTTTTGCTCATACTAAAATTTTTAAGGTGCCCAAACAAACAGAATGTGTGATAATGAACGTATTTCTGTACTAAGAAGCAATTCTAGTAGTTAGAGCATTAGACTGGGATTAAAAAACATACTAAAGTGTAAGTTCCAGGTGTTCTTTTGCCACTGACTGTGACAATGGGTAAATCACTTTATCTGTTCCAGGGATGCAATTGAAAACAAGGCATTTGACTCCACCTGGATTTTTTAGTCAATGAGTTTCTTATATAGTGGGGCCATGAAAGGTTAAATGACTTTCCCAAGATCACAAAGAGTACTAGTGGCATTGAACCATGGTTCTGCTGTTTTTCACCCTGCTGCTCTAACCACTGGACCATTCCATCACTTTTCTATATGCTCTACTGAAAGCATGGGATGATTTAACCTTCAATGGTGTTAATTACAGAATCCGAAATTTTAATGCCTCAGTAGCAGCTACCATAGAGTCAATTTTTATTAGTGGGATTCTCCTGTGAGTGGTACATTTCTACAAATGGAAACGTGCTGCACTTTTGTAAAAAAAAAAAGAACAACAACAGCAAAAAAACATTTTATTAAGGAAGATGCAATTTGAAATACAGATTATTAAGAGGGCAAAACAACTTTGGAGTAAAAACCATTCTCATATACACATGAACCAGTGTCACAAGATCAACAGTAATTAGTAGGAATGTCCATTCATTAGCATATCTTTAAAAATTTAGTGCATGCCAAATCGATTTAATGCAAGTAAACCTAAGGATTAGCACATGTTAGGTCAATTTGCCATGTTACTAAGTTCTAATGACTAAGTTAAATCATTTTATCAAATGTTGTGAAACAAACTGAAAAAAAGTCTGTACATCAGGGAATAAAGGCCAAACAAAGTGAAACCAAACAGAAACATTTTTGCTCTGTGGCCAGCCCTACCACGTATGCATTTGTACACTGATTTTCTTTTCTGGATTCCCCACTTTAAGCACTATATACCACACATTGACCTTTCTTGCTTTAAAGTGAAAATAGTGCCACTCTGTACTGTATCTGGACCTTCTGGGGGTAATTTTAAAGTGTTTTTCTTTTCCTGTGCGCAAACTCTGTTTTACACATGGAAAAGGCTTTCATAAAAGTACATAACTGCATATACATGTAAAGCATCTGCAGTGACCAGAAAGTGCATATTTTTATACGACTTGGATGTAGGCACTTTTGGGGGACATCATTTGGGTAGAGTGTGCTTCGAGTCACAAATTACACATGTGGTTGATAAATTGCACACCTATGTGCATTTATCACGTGAGTGCATTTGTGTCTGCTCCAGCGCAGGTGTAAAGGCATGTGGGTACATTTAGCTGCAATTTCTACTGCATTTGTAAGGCCATTTAATAAAGAATAGCTCTGACATAGATGCCTCCTTTGCCTTTCAAAATAACCATTTTATTGCTTTTCTCCTTAAGGATACCAGTTCATCTATTCTGATTGCTTCTGGTTTGGTTCCAGTTCAGATTGTGTCTGTTGGCACTCATTACCCACATGGTGGGAACATATGTTGCAGGAAAAGCCGATGCGGTTGATTTGATCTGTGTTGCAGATATGCATCAGTGGCCTTTTGCATTGATTACAGGAATGATTCAAATCTTCTACAAGGGTGATTTTTGTCTGTGTATTAGGGAGAGTGGGGGGTTATTTGCCAAAAAAAAGGAGAAATGGCTAATTACTGTAGATGAAGTGATCTGGGAATTTCCAGTGAATAAGCTCCCTAACGTGCATTCAATTGGGAAATCTTTGTTGGCTGAGGTGTGTGTGTGTGTGTGTATCTATCAATATATGTATATATAAAGGGTCATTTTAGAAGCCCAGTCATGCTTTGGACATCTGAAAATGGACATAGAGACATCCAAAGCACAGAGACTGTCTCCAGAGCCATTTTAGAAGATAGCTGTAGGGTTGTCCCCACCATGAGGACCTCTGAATCTGAACAGGGGTATGGTCAGTGCGTTCACAGGAACCCGGAGGCATGGTTAGGGCATTCTCAGGGGCCAGGACATCCCCACCTGATCACAGAAACCTAGTGGATGACTGGCATCATGTCGAAATGCTCCGAGGAGCATCTGAAAAGTGCACTTTTTAGTTGAGAAAACATCCAAAGGGTGTAAAGAAGATAGAACTCTATCATCCCCCAGTACAGTTTCAACTATAGCAGCACTTGAACCTGTCTCTCCTGTTCCTAACCCACTACTCTAACCATTAGGCTATCCTAGACATCTGAGGTTGGAAGCATGGTTCTGAAATATGGTTCTGAGGATGTCTAAGTCGCTGCCTCTGCAGACATCCATATCGGGCATGTCCATGTTTGTGAAATCACGTCTGCCCCTGGACGTGTCTGCATTTTTTTCAGACATTCTGGCTTCGACATTCCAGGTTGCACTTGGACAGATCTTCTAAAATTCCCTTCATAGTGCACTGGTAGCATAGATAATAACTTGTTAGATATTGGATCTAGTTGAAACCTTTAAGTCTGTATATTTATATCACACATTGAGACCTTTACTGATATATAGCTGCTCTACTCACAAGAATAAAACAAGTTTAAAATAGTTTACTGTGTAATTTTATATTTCTTTACACTACAAAGCACTATATTGTACAGTGATCTAGAAAACCAGAACAAAATCACTATTGATACATTCATAAAAAAGTTCAGATATCTGCTGTACTGCATAATAACATAGTAAATATGAGAATTAGAACATTTTGTTTACATTTTCAATGACCATTTTCCAAACTAAGATAAACCCTTCCCCTCTAGTTGTGAATATTTCTTTATTGAACATGTCTTAAATTCTGCTTCTCCTACTACAGAAAGATCAAAGTGAATATAAGATATGCCATACTGGGTCAGACCAAGGTCCATCAAGCCCAGTATCCTATTTCCAACAGTGGCCAATCTAGGTCATAAATACCTAGCAGTCTCCCCAAAAGACACAGGTTCCTCAATGCTTGTATTGGGTCAAGCAGTGATATCCTGGGTCCCTTTTAATAATGGTTTATGGACCTTTCCTCCAGGAACTTATCCAAAACTTTTTTAAACACAGCTACACTAACAGCTTTTACTACATCCTCCGGTAACAAATTCCAGAGTTTGATTACACGTTGAGTGAAAAAATATTTTCTTTTATTAGTCTTAAATAGTTTACCCTGTAGCTTCATTGCAGGTCCCCTAGTCTTTCTATATTGTGGTGATATAAACAATCAATCTACGTTTACCCATTCCACTCCATTCATTAATTTATAGACCTCTATCATATCTCCTCTCAGCCGTCTCTTTTCCAGGTTAAAGAGCCTTAGCCTTTTTAGCTTCTCTTCATAGTTGTATCCTTCCATCCCCTTTACCATTTTGGTGGCTCTTCTCTGAACCTTTTCTAACAATGCTATATCCTTTTTAAGATATGTGACCAGAATTGCACAGAATATTCAAGGTGCGGTCGCACCATGGAACAATACAGAAGCATTATAACATCCTTTGTTTTATTTTCCATTCCTTTCCTTATGATACCTAGCATTCTATTTGCTCTCTTGGCCGCTGCTGCACACTGGGCGGTGTGTTTTAACATGTTATCCACGATGACACCTAAAACTTTTTCCTGGGTGGTGGTTCCTAATGTGGAGCCTTGCATTGTGTAAACATAGTTTGGGTTGTTCTTTCCTAGGTGCATAACTTTGCACTTGTCCACATTAAATTTCATCTTCCATTTTGATACCCAGTCTTCCGATTTATCAAGATCCTCTTGTAATTTTCCACAATCGTCATGATTTTTAACAACTTTAAAAAGTTTTCTGTCATCTGCAAATTTGATAACCTCACTCGTTGTTCTCTTTTCCAGGTCATTTATGAATATGCCAAAAAGCATCAGATCCAGTACAGATCCCCGGGGTACTCCACTATTCACCTTTCTCTATTGGGAAAATTGGCCATTTAGCCCTATCCTCTGTTTTCTATCTTTTAACCAATTCCCGATCCACAATAGTACACTGCCTCCAATCCCATAACTTTTTAGTTTTGCCAAAAGTCTCTGATGAGAGACCTTGTCAGAGGTTTTCTGAAAGTCCAGATACACTATATCAACCGACTCACCTTTGTCTACCTGTTTATTCACACCTTCAAAAAAACAATCATTATTAAGTGTTTCACTCTCTTCTATCTGGGCCAGTATTAGGTTCAAAATGGCACACTAACCCCTAGCAGTACTATTGCTCAGGGTCAACCCTAGCAGTAGTACTATCAGGCTACCACTAAGGGTGCCATTTTGAATCTGGAGCCAGCCTGGAAGGGAGCTAATTGGGGTCACTCGCATCTGGGCCCCACTAGACCACCAGGATTACATTAAGGTAGGCCTGGGGGGTCCTTAGAGGGGTAGGAGGTTGGATTGGTATCTAGGGGCATTATGAGGTGATGGGTCATTGGCTGTGCCTTTGGGGAGGAGTAGGGGCAAAGGCATATGTGGGAAAGGGAGATATTTTTTGGGGGGAGGTGGCTGATCCTTGGTGGTGCTGGGAGGTGGTGACCCCCAGATTACCCTCTGATTTTACAACATGTGGCTCCTTTTAAAACAGCAACTGGCAGCATCAGGCCACTTGTTAGAAGCCCAGTGTCCTTGGCTGGGACAAAAATAGCACCATCTTTGAGCTGACCTTTTCACCTTGGAATAATGTAGCTTGTGGTGATTTACTGTAAGCTGCAGTACTCTTTTACTGTGGGAGCCACTGACCTGTGGTACTGAGTTACTGCAGCTAGGTGACTTCTGTGGTAAATTAAGCTATGGTAAAATCCAAGATGTTACTGCAGCTTAGTTGCTAGTCCCCTCAATGTTGAGGCAAGAATTGGACTAGGGACATTTTGGAAAGATTTAAAGCTTTTTTGTTTCCTCTTTAGGTTCTCTTCAGGTGTGGTTCTGGGTTGGTGGCTGGTAGCATAGAAGGTGGGGGTGTGACAGTTTCATTGCATTTTGTTTATACTGTTTGTATGAGTTGTAAACAGCTTAAAATGTTTTATGTGTTAGCCATATATAAATGTTTTTAGATGCAATGTGTGCCTTTGAGTCCATGTTGACTCCTCATGACCCAACAGCTCCTGGGTTTTCTTGGCAGTGTAACTGGAAGTAGATTGCCAGGCCTTTTGTAAGAGGCAATGGAGGGTTAAGGCCACAAGGAGTTTTAGTAAAATCAAATGCTGGTCTTTTGGTTACCAAGTCAGTGCTCTACTAGGCTACTCCTCCATTCCTGTTTTTAAATAAATAAAATAAAATAATTTTTATTGCAACCTGAAGGATTTTTAAGATATATTTCCTAAGGTCTGCAAAAGCAAATTTTAGCATCTCCATGTCACTCCATCTGCATGCAGAGATCAAATATCTTGGGCGCTGTAAGATTAGCGTAGCCTGCCAGCTAGAACATAACTTTTGAAAAGCTGAAGAGAGCCACCAAAGATGATCGGGGATTGGAGTGAAAAAGCTTGCAGTACCATTAGCAGACATTAAAATGCTCAAAAACTGGGAAAAATTCATTTTAAATAAACATGATTTGAATTTTATTTTGGCTGTTCACACCCCAAACTGGCACCATAAGTATTTTCAAAATTTTTGGGCATGCACTTACTGGATGTGCTGATTGCATGCATTTCTAGATAGCAGAGTCAACTGTCCAATAGGCTTCAAACAGAGGCACATTTCAGTAGGAGGAAGAAGAGGCAACTAAAGTGTGGCAAAATTAAGACGTAAGTGAGGAGGGGGTGGAGGGGAAAAGGAAGGAGGATGGAAATGGTAAGGGAAGAAGTTAAAAGGGTGCAAAGTATGCAAGATGGTTTAGAGATAAATTGGTTTAGCTCCTACCAATGTTCCCTCTAATTTTCTGTAGGCTGTGTGCGCATAAAATATCAGCTGTGCAGCTTTTGAAGGAAGGTTAAATTTTTGTGCGCCACATAACGACACTCGAAGTTATATACTTTAAAATTTGACTACACGTCAGAATACAGTATGTACACCACATTGATTGCACTAGAAAATATTGTAGAACTTGTGAAAATCATAAATACACAACTTTTTAATTTTAAGAACGTCTGTGTTGTTTTCTATCAGAATCAGAACTGTAATTTTTGTGCGCTCTGTTGTAAAGTATGTGCGCTCACTCGGTGAGGTGTGTGCGCGCGCACACGCGCACAGCTTAGAGGGAACAGTGGCTCCTACCTTTTCAGTGGTACCTCAAGGGGAGTTACTTGAGGCAATGGAGGGTTAAGTGACTTGCTCAAATTCACAAGGAGTGACAATGAGATTTGGATAACTGCTTCTCTAGGTCCTAACCTACTGCTCTAACCACTAGGCTACTCCACATTTGCAAGGCTAGAGGTAGGAAAGATAAAAGATGGAATGGAGGGGGTCAACATGCCTTTGTGTCATGTTTCCACTGTGCAGTTTTCCAACTATTTTCATGACATCACTGGCAAAGTTAACAAACTGAGGCTACATAATTGCATTTGCCCTATAAGAAATTTTCTAGTCTTTCCCAAATGAGAAAATAAACCAGGAATCTATCTTTTGTTAAAGGTGGAGCAAGCAAACATGACCTAGTGACCTGGTGACATATATTTAAGCATTCATAGCATTGTGCTCGCCTAATTTAGCAATGAACATTGGCACTGCCAGAATGTATTTTATTTATTTATTTAACACACATTTCTATACCGCTCTTTCCCAAGTATCAAGTGTATGAAAAAGAGATTAACATAAACTATTGGAATTCCTAGTAGTAACCTAAACTTCTGCATGGCTGAATTGTCTGATGGGCTGCAATGATAGACTCCACTAGCAGTTGGGTCTGTCTAGTAGGCTGCAAGTTCTGTAATAACTAGAAGTCTTAGTGGAAATGCAGACATTCACGTAGCTAGCTCTGCTTGGCAGGCAATGCATGGTACTTTGGAGACTCACTAGTAATGCTAGCTGTTTAGATCAGGCTGTGATATTAGACTGAAACTAATAGCTAGGTCTGCCTGGGAAGCTGCAAATTTTGTAATAACAGAAAGTTCTAGTAGAAATTTAAGTGCTCAAATACAAAGATCTATTTGACAGTTAAGGCTGGGATCTAGGAGGCTAGAGATTTGGACAATAGTCAAAGTAGAATTGTTGGATATTTAGATTATGGAAGAGCTTTGTGGTTAAACATGGGAAAGATGGATGCTGAAAGGAACTAAGGGGCCCTTTTACTAGAGGGCGCTATGGTATTGCACCTAACATACCAATAATGCTTAAGCCATAGTACGTTTGGTGGAACACCATCATGTTAACTGTTTGAGGTGTAGGAAGCATGTTTCTGGAGGTTATTGCGATGCACCCTGCCCTAACACAGCATGAAAATAGTGTGGGTGCGCTTACCTCTACCTATGGAGGTGGCAGTAAGTGCTCTTGTGCTAATTGCTTGTCTTGCAGAGAGCATGCATACACTGACTTCAAAGCTCTCATCCCATCTACCCTCCATCCCTAACCTGACCACTTCTAATCTTAATGTGACATGGATAGTTAACGCCCAAATCGAGCTGCGCTGTCAAGGCCCCATGCTATTATTGCGTGTCCCAGCTTGCCTTTAAAGTGCACCAGAACACATGATAACAGCTAATGCCCTTTAGAGGAAGGGTCCTTAAGTGAGGATTTTGTATGCTTTTTTACTCAAGATGGTAGAATTCAAGGGAAGAAAACAAAAAAGCATGTCCTATATAAATCTTGCAGGTAGCCACACCATGGTTGATAATTGGAATGTATCCTTACCAGCGTGAACAGAATGACTGGGCAGATTGGATAGGCTGGGTTGCCTTTTTCTGTCATCGACTATGTTATTATCAGGTCAGTTTTTAAATGACCCCAAGTGCCTGACCTAGGTGCCTCAGTTTAGCCATGTGGAAGGTAAATTTATAAAGTCGAACATAGAGTGTTATGCTGCATACATTTCACGCTTATTTTATATAGTCGGGTACATCATACTAGACTTTACTGCACATACCCACAGTGAAAATACACACCATTAGCCCTATATGCACACATAAAGAAGAGCAAATGGTTAAAGTACATGCACAAAGGCTCATTTTGGCGACGAATACTGTGTTTACCATGGACTGCCCGAAGAACAAACCAGTCAGCCTTGAGGAGATCAAACCTAAGCTTTCTTTAGAAGCTCAGATGGCAAGATTTCGACTTTCATGCATTAGACACATCATTAGAAAGAGAAAGATCATTAGAGAAAGACATCATGCTTGGCAAGGTAGAAGGTCAGTGCAAAAGAGGAAGGCCAGCAATGAGATGGATCGATACAATAACAGCAGCTATGGGTGCCACTCTGTCAACAATGAGCCTCCTGACTGAAGACCAAACACAGTTTAGGACAACTATCCAGAGGGTCGCCATGAGTCGACACCTACTCAACGGCACTTAACAACAACAACTTTATGCAGCTCCTTATGAAATTACCCACTTAAAGTTCAGCAAATTTTCAGCCAAACTTCAGCATCTCAGTTTTTTAGAATGAAAATTCATGTAACTTAAATGTTTCAAACTGATGTACCTAATTTTTAGTTCTGCCTTTTACTCTCCTGAGTGTTGATCCTTAATTTAAGGGCCCCTTTTACTAATACTTAGTTTGACTATCTGCTGTGCTTTATTCCTATGGACTGTGCTGTTGATAGCTCGAGCTAAGTGTCAGTAAAAGGGCCTCTTTTACTAATTAGTCTGGTGCTGGAATTAGTACTGAGAACATAACTTACTTTCCCCATCCTGATTTTGCGCTGGCCCTACCTATTTTAGAGCTCTAACTATCAGGGCCGGCCCGTCTATTGAGCAAGAATGTTTTTTGCACAGGGCCCCGCGCTTCGGGGGGCCCCGCGCAAAGAACATTCTGCTTTTTCTTAATTGAATTAAAAAAAAAAAAAGCTGGCCGCTGCGGCATGGAGTGTCCCGCGGGGCTCCCTCTGCCCGGCGGAACTCTCCCGGCGCGGCTGAGCCCCTCTCTGCCGGCTTGCAGATACGCGAAGGGAGAGAGTCTCCCTAGCGTCTTTGTTAAGCCCGCAGGGGCAGATGGGAAATTTCCCATCAGCCCCTGCTTCCCATCAGCCCCAGCTTTTCTTTTTTTTGTAAATTGCCATGAGCCGAGGGGGGGCGGGTAGGACTGTCAATGGGCTAGGGAGGGAGGGAGGGAGGGGGTTAAGACTGGCAATGGGCTAGGGAGGGAGGGGGTTGAGACTGGCAATGGGCTAGGGAGGGAGGGGGGTTGAGACTGGCAATGGGCTGGGGAGGGGGTTTAAGACTGGCAGTGGGCTATGGGGGGGTTAAGACTGGTAGTGGGCTAGGGAGGGGGGTTAAGACTGGCAATGGGCTAGGGAGGGAGGGGGGTTGAGACTGGCAATGGGCTGGGGAGGGGGGTTAAGACTGGCAGTGGAATGGAAAAAAAAACTAGAAGAGAGAAGAAAGGACAAATGGACAGCAGACGATGGAGAGTTAGCAGAAAACATGAAGAACCCAGAAGAAAGTGGCTGGACCAATTGCAACTGAAAAAAAAAATGCACAAAAAGTAGAAAGATATCTCTTTATTTTGAATTTATTAACTGGAATATGTCAGCTCTGGGAAATGTGCATCATTAACATCTGCGCTTTGTTTGGTACAAGAGGAAATTAATTTATAGTTTTATTTCTACAGTGTTGTTGTACATTCCAAGTTTGGCTTTTGGGGTTCCCAGTTTAATTATTGCCTTCCTGTTTCTAAATTGTGATTCCTTGTTTGGTGATGGTCTATGTTCTGCATGTGTAACTGAGCTGAGGTATTCTGTTTATGTAATTCCTATTTGACGTTGCCACTTGTTCTCTTTCCCCAGTATTCTCTGAAATGTATTGGTTTAATATTTGCAGTGTTGCCTTTTGATAGGTAGGGTATGGTGCTTTGTGAGTCCTGGTAATGCTATCAGGATACGGCGGGTTTGCTATGGGTTCTAAATGGGCAGCGTTTGTAGTAGTTCCTAATGTGCCTGGCGGTTGGCACTGGATTATAGTAATGTAGAAATCTTTTAGTCTTTCTTTATCCATACACTCATTAAGAGACATGTTTACTAAAAGTTAGTGAATGGTAACATTATGCAAATATTTATGCAAATAAGACCACTTATGCAAATGAGGCCCCGCACCGAGTCTCCGCACGTGGCCCCGGACCGCCCTTGGGCCGCCCCTGCTAACTATAAGGGCTTAATGAAAATGGGCACCTAAATTCTGGAGCTCAGCCCATCAGTTTTCAAAGGGGCACAATAAGGAGCCTAGATGCTTTTGAAAATTGACTCCTCTCTTACAAAGCGACAGTAAATTAATTTTGTAATATTTAATAATACAAAGAAAATAAGACGATACCTTATATTTTCTTTTCTTTTTCTTTATTGACCATGAAAGTGGACTAACAAGGCAATTACACTACTATATTCTGTAATATTGGAATGCAGTATTTGGACACTTTAAAATTCCTCCCTCTCTCCCTATCACTTGTATAGGTACTCTTTCAACCACATACTGCCTCTGAATAATATCCACAGAAGAAAGGATAAGAGTAGAGGCTTGAGGTTCATTATTGCTCCTCTCCTAGCCCCATGTTTCCTAATTCACTTTCTGTATGAACCAATTAAGCCATTTTGAACTAGCTTGATTCTGAAAGATGTTCTTCAGAAATACGTACGACAGGCATAATTAATCTTGTCAGCATCTCCCATGATGCGATAAGATCTGGGAAATCACTGATTACGAATATAATTAGAGTCTGATTCCTATTATTTACATTTGGTAAGAAAATATGCAGCATTGCACACTTCAAAATGTCAATGCCTTTTTTTGGAAATGACATTTGAGAAATATTTTTATTCTTTGACACGGACACTTTCTCCTAGACTGCTATCCAGCGACAGAAGCAGCTTCACTAATGAGGAGCTAATGTATAGGGCTGATGTGTTGCATCTTGTGAGTCACAGTGCAATCATCAAGGCTTCAGCCTTGGCTACTAATCATTCATTCACACCTTTCATAAATGTTCATAATTTAGTTACCTTAAATAAGATTAGTAATAGAGATTATTAGTAGGGTCGATTGAAGAAGTATAGTGAGGTTACATTCTTTTAAAACTTGAAACAATCAGAGAATTATTATGTTTCACAATAAGAAAGAGCGATGAGACTGAAATTCATTATTTTTCTATACTGCGGCTTTATAAAGAAAATAGCAGAGTGAAACTGTAAGAAAAAACATATATTTATGCTATAATATTCACAGTTCTAACAATTATTTTCTTACCATGTTGTTTAATATTAAACAGCTGATATCAACTTTCACTCTTTCTTGACTTGCCAATTGCCTCCTGTTTGAGTTTACTGCTCAATCAGAACCAGCCCTTGCGGGGCTAAGGTGCCAGGAACCATCATTCTCGGTCACCTGGAGCACTTCCCCATTTTATATAAGCCCAATTACAATCTAGCCTAGTCAGGGTAGCAACGGCCCTTGGCAAGTGACCATGCACCACTGCTCTTTTCAGAACTCAATATGTGAGTGCCCTAAGTCTGGCAGGAGCTGATACTGGTGTGTAATGATGGAAACTCCCCCTCCCCCTCCCCCAAGGGCTATGAATGTTGCTTCCACAGCAGTCCTAATCCCAGCCAACTGGAGAAACAGAAGCTGTGCTAGGGAATCAAACCCAGATTTCCCACATGGCAACAAAGAGCCTTGCCACTGAGTCACCAGGCAAGCCCCATCATCTGTCACTTTGATCTACAATTACAACTCTGCTGTGCGCACATCGGTTGCTTTATAAAAGAAGATATTTGCGCTCAAATCTGCTGTGCTGCATATGTCACAATTTTGGATCAGGGGACTGCATTTATTATAAACCCAGCAACGTTAGAATTTAGCGTCCAAGTTTTCATCCCCTTCCAACAGCCTTATAATTTTTCTGTAACCACATAAATATGAAAACGGAGTAAACTCTGAAACTGAACTGCAAAGCAGAATTCGAACAGTCGGCAGCTTAATCCACAAGCTGTCACAATCACATTGCTATTGGAAACACAAAAACATGCATCAGTTCTTCAGATGTTTTTATTAAGACATGGCAATTCATGTTACATGCTGTTTTAATATTCTCAATCATGCTTGTTTTTTTAAGTATTTCTAATTTTAGAGATGTTTTGATATATACTTGGTGCAGAATGCTTAACCCCCGTGCTTTACAAGTACAAAGTGAAGTCTAGACAATAATTGAAAATTCTAGGGGTATTCAGATCCCCCTTAGATCAAGAAAGAGCTAATTCCAGGAATACTATGCATTGCTTTTGAAATCTGTCATATGGAGGTATTCATGCATGTAAGATATATGTGCCATTGCTGTTTTCCTCTATATTATGAGTAATGTTAGAAAACCTTTCCTCAGTGTAAAGCATATTTGAAATGTGGAAAAGAGTTCTTATGAAATTTATACATAGTTACGTGAGCCTGAGAGGTCATTTTGTAAAGTTATTTTTATGTGTACAGTATGTAGGAATATATGGGGCATGTTTACTAAAGTAAAAATAGGCGGGAGTGTGGGGTTTAGATCCCACATGTTGGGCATTGCTGTCATCCTGTGGTGACCAGGACAGGGTCCCCTGCACATGTAAATGCAGCATTTGGGGCCCTAACTCTCACAGCTGTGGCCACAGCTCAATCAGGGTTTGCGTCCTTGATTCTCATGCCCCACCCCTTTGTGTTTTGGCCTTTATCTCTGTGCTGTGCAGCAGGGTGAACATAGACTGGCTGAATACCTAACCCCATATATTTAAATGTTGCCACATTCTCTTGGTTATCACAGGTCAGGAACATGCTCTACTAGCATACCAAACCCCACGCTCCTGGATACTGCGCTTTAGTAAATATGCCCCCATGTGCCAAAAGATCATGTATGCTTTTATATGGACCATTGGTAGGCATTCCTGGGGCATAACAGTTATTTATTTATTTGGTTTTATATATCGCACTATTTTAAATCAGCGCGGTTTACAGTACAACAACTCAATACATAGAACAGGTTTACATAGAACAAGTGGACAGAGCTTAACAATTAGGACAATAACAGTAGTCTACCATAGTACGGTGACCATAGACTATAATAACTATAATAACAGCAACTATTTACAATCGGAAGGGGCAATAGTGGGCTATGTTATATGATCAAAGTATAGCTGGAAGAGGTGTGTCTTTATTGCCTTTCAAAAGGTGGGCAGGTCAATGATAAGGTGGGTAGGAGCAGGGAGGGAGTTCCAGAGCAGAGGGGCAAAGAGGGTGAAGGCTCTATGCCTGGTAAATTGGGAGCTTTTATTAGCTAGGGTGGGAATGGCAAGAGTATTTGTCATGTTTGTTCTCCTGGCTCTGCTGTCGGGTGTCCAATGCAAGGAGGTTGCAGAGAGATGGTGAAGGACTTTAAACATCATAAGAAGGGCTTTGTACCTGAGGCGACTGGTTATATAGGAAGCCAATGTAGCTGCATTAGGAGATGTGTCACATGCTCATATCTGGAGACTCCGTAGATGGTTCATGCAGCAGTATTCATGGCCATTTGCAGTGGATGGAGTGTATAAGCAGGTAGGGCCATGTAAGATGATGTAAGCGTAGTCAAAATGAGGAATAATGAGAGCTTGGAAAACAGTACGGAAGTCAGCGGGTTCTAGTAAGGGTCGTAGCTGATGAAGGGAACATATTTTGAGATAAACAGCCTTATTGCTTATATGTCATTCCATATTCAGGTGCTGGTCCAAAGTGATGCCTAGATACTTCGGCAGAGCAGGGATTGAGTTGTGATGTCTGCGTATATTTTATAAAATGTGTGTACATGCATAGAATATATGTACACATCGACTTGAAGCTGACAGAAGCTTATATTTGAGGGTTTTTGCAGTACTGGGGCTGGTTCTGGAAGCCTATTTTTATAAAGGCACATAAGCAACTATGTTGCCTTTATAAAGAGGTGCTTTTTAACATTTTGATCTCATTTCAAACTAATTCCCCACTAGAATTAATAATGTGCAGTTTCTTTGACTCTCGTTTGTTCCTTAGGATTTTCATATAGCTGTAATACCAAGCCATCCATAGCTCCTTTGACTTGGACTGATCATTTCTTTGTAATCTCACAGCTGGTAATCCCATGTTTCAAGGTTTCCCCTAAATGTCAGGTGAGAATGATCAGAAATTGGAAATCTGTGGATTTGACACAACTGGCTACTGAACGGCGGGAGTGTCTGGCGTAGTGCTCTTCAAGTGACATTAAGGATTTGGCGCTTCTTGGGATCAGTCTCTTACTTTAGCAGATAAAATCGTCTCCTCTGCCTTATTACTAGTTTAAGACTTCAGTCCAGTGCTTGGTATCATGAGGGCCTTAGGTTACTTAAACAACAACCTCGGGAGGCTGAGCTAGAATAATCCTACTCCTGAACTGTGAGTTATTGCTCGGGAACTTCAGGCAAGTTATCAGGCTAGAATTAAATCAACTAAAACCAAGTATGCTTCCACTCTGATTAAATCTTGTGATAACCCATCTTAAAAACTTCTTTAACATCTTATGCTCTTTGCAGGGCTGAGTTTAAACTCTTGGCTCCCATAGGTACAAAATTTAGAATCACCCGGTCGGGGAGGGGGAGGGATGTAGTCTGTGCAGGTTGCTCGCCTCCATACTTTTGTTTAGGGTTGTGCCCTCTGTTTTTTAAAGTGTAAAAGTTAAGTTTGTTTTGATTCAAAAAATAGAGGGGGTAACTTGCACAGAGTGGTAGGTACAACTCTAAACAAAAGCATAGAGGTCAGTGTACATGGAGCAGCAGATACAACTCTAGCTGCCTTAGAACTGAAACAAGACTCAGTAATGTGGTGGGGGAGATGAGGAGGTATGGGGGTGGCGATGGGTTTGGGTCAAGAAGAAAGGACTCTTCTTCTTTATATTGTCTCTGTGTTGTAAGTTATTTACATCGTACTCTCTCTGTTTAAAGTTGGAGCATTTACTATATATATTGTCAACAGTTCTGTTGCTCTAGTAAGAGACCGCAGAAGTAATTTTTGTCTGTGTTGTAAGGGACAATTAAATAGCTAGCACTATCAGCAGGAGGCACTGACTCAGGGCCTTCTAAATCTTGGCACAGGAAGCCAGTGTCTGTTGCCTATGCATAAATCCGGGCCTAGCTCTTTGGTTGATCCTTATGTAAACAGTATTCTGCTCCAATACTTTAGCTCAGTGCTTCTCAGAAAAACTGAATATTATCCATTTTCAGAAATGTAAGTCATTGGGTGACTCTCTGCTAGTAGGTTCACACTCTCTCACAGGAAGCAATAGATCAACCACATTGTCGTGGGATGAGCATCTAGCGGGGTCCCGGTCCAGTCCAGATGATACCTGGTAAGGAGAGAACAAGAGCAAGCAAGGCAAGAGAGACAAACAAAATTTCCAGGCAGATACCTTTTTATTCACTGCTATAGCACGGGCTGGCTCACAGTAAGCTATCAAGGAGTCCATCACTCACACAGGTTTCAATCTGGATTTTTATGCAGTCTTAGCATAGCAGTTTGTCACGTGGGTTAGAGCAGAATAGCAATTTGGAAGAATTCTCTGGGCCCCTTGTTTTTTCTTCCTACAGAATTATCTAGGCAGCATATCTGGAGAGTACCTAACTGCTAAGAGTCCCTGATTGGTCAGTTGAGGGGTGGCTACCTTATCTCTCCCTGCAGTCTAGGGCGTTTGTGGCTAAGCTGTATGAGGCCCTACTTCTTTGTGTGTGTGCATGAGAAAACAACTCTAGCTAGGGCATTTTTCTACCTCCCCCTCCCATTCTTTTGTCAGCTTGGTTGTAAAGATAGAAGTTTATCTGTTTTAGCTTGCCGGTGTTCTTGTGCTGAAACTCCTGTCTAAAGTTTAATGTCTGTTTATTTCAGCATACCATTTATTTTATTCTGGCATGCTATCTCCTTTTTCCCATCTCAACATGAATCGTTTTCAAACTGGCCTCACTATTTTTATTTGGAGCAAGTGATGGCTTCAGTGTAGGCTTGTGCAACTATGCTGGACCCTGTTCCCTCTAGATAGATTAAAAATCGCAATGTAGGACTCTATCAGTTCCTTTTGAATCTTGTGAATATTAGGGGCATGTTTCTAAGCCCCTAATATTCACAAGCTTGAGCATGTGCTAATGGACTGCACTATTTGCTTAGTGCATGGCGGGAGGGAAATGGGCGGGGCAGGGCTCTTGCATGGGCATGTCTTCCCAGCACAGTTCAATCACAAAAAACCCCCACTCTATCCTAATGAATCCAAAACAAAAATAGAGTAAATGATGTGAGCAAACATGTGAATATAATTTTTTGTCGGTATGGTCAAAGTCCAAACAGTGCTGTACCAACGGAGCTGAAGAAAGGCCTTCCGTTTGGTCAGTTTCTTAGGATTCGGCGGATATGTTCTGATCTTGATGAGTTTCTTCGTCATGCTCATGATCTTTCAGTTCGCCTTACTCAACGTGGATATCCTAAGAAGGTTATCAAACAAGCTTTTTTAAGAGCTAGATATATCCACAGAGACTGGCTGTTTCCTCCCTTCACATCGGATCATTCGAGTGATCAACACATGGCCGCTCACTGTGAAGGATTGGTGGCGGTTCTCCCATATATGTCACATACTGATTCCATAAAAAAGATTTTGTTTAAGCATTGGCATGTGCTACAACTACACCCTTGTTTCAAGGGGTGCTTAAGGATTGCGCATTCTAGGGGTTCCAATCTTTGTGATTATGTGGGACCTACATCTTCCCCCTTGGACAGGCGTTCCTCGGATACATCTTTGGAATTGGGTCATTTCATGTGTGGCTCTTGCAATTTTTGTTCTCAATCTATAATAGGGAAGGAGTGGTGGGTGCCAAATTCTACTATGGCTCATATAGCATGCTGGCATACCACTTGTTCCACGTCATTTGTGGTATATGTGCTAGTTTGCCCTTGTGACCTATTATATATTGGGCGGACGGTTCGCCCTGTGCGAGTCCGTTTGATAGAACATGCCTCCAGGCTCAAGAATTCAGTTCTTACAGCTCCGTTGGTACAGCACTGTTTGGACTTTGGCCATACCTTCAATGATTTTACTTGGAGAGTGTTGGACATGGTCCCTGTGCATCCTCGAGGGGGAGATCGTGAGCAATCTTTGCAGTGACTTGAACAAAAGTGGATTTTTACTTGGAATACAGTTGAACCATCAGGTTTAAATAAAGAATTGGACTGGGTTAGCGTTCTTTAAATTTTTGGCCTTTGGACTTTTAAATTTTCGGCCTTTAATTTTTGGCTTTTGGATTTTCTGATGGCTGTTTTTGTAATGCTTTCTTACATCTCATTGCTATTGGCCCACCATTGCTATTTAAATGCTGGCTGTCTGGCTTAGATCACTAATGAGCATGCGCCGGCGTCTCGGAGAGGTGGAGATGCTGCAGTTTACTTTCTTTTGGCAGTTCTTTTAAAGCGTTGATACAGGGCGTGGAAGTTGGATATTCGCCCGAAACGCAGTACGGTGTACCCCTTCACAACTGCTGCTGTTGTTGATCCTTTGTGGATTGGACATTTGATGAATGTGGTAGCTGCTTGTTTTCCCCGTGAAGATACAGCTGAGAAAGGGAAGCAGCGGTTCTGATAAGTACTACGTTTTTCTTTACTTGCCTTAACCATTTTTAACTTTTAACCATTTTTGGATTTTGGTGTAGGTGACACCTGATTGTGGTGGTTTTACCTTGGCATTAACCCTTAGAAAATTTGTTATAGGGTTTAATTTAAACCGATTAAAATGGAAGTTACAGCTTCAAGAGGTTAGTTTGCTCCTCCGGGCTGCCTTCCGACAAAAAATTATATTCACATGTTTGCTCACATCATTTACTCTATTTTTGTTTTGGATTCCCAGCACAGTTAGCATGGGGGATGACAGCGTGCATTTACTGCCAATGTTGCAGTTAGCCCGGGTGCATGCAATGTCACCTTAATGGGTGATGTTAAGCACAATTGCCGCTGGCATGTACTAAGGTCCAAATCAGTGTGGCATCTGCTGGGGCCATGCTATGCATGTCCCCCAATAGGTATGCACTACTTTTGCATGTACTGTGCGTTGATTTCTACTCTCAAAGTGTAATACCTGTAAAACCTTCTTGCAGTTTAGTAAACATGCCCCTTAGTCTTTTGGAAGGATCCTTTTAAAGCCTTTGGAAGAAGGCAATTGCCCATCCATTACTTTAAATTCCTTCCTTAGACCCAATATTATTGGCAAATTATCATACGATATCCGACATCCCTTTCATTGCTATTGAGAAAGCAGTTTTAACAGAACTTTGAACTTTCCTCAACAAGGCAAATGCTTTGTATTCCTGTCAGTTCAGGTTTTATTAACTGCATAGTACAGAAACTTGTTTAATTTTCTTGTTATGTGAGCTGCGTCAACAACCAGATGCTGAGAAATATGCTTTGGTTATTTTATTAGATTTATTGGTGGCCTAAGATTTGGTTGGACACCAACTGCTATTAGACCACTAGGCGGTACCATCCTTCATTGGTTGTCTGTCTTTCTTTCTGACTGCTTGTTTCAATCACAGAAAATAGCTCCCTCTCTATTCCTCAACCATTGAAGCGGGGAGTGCTTCAAGAGTTCATCTTCACACTAATGCTCTTTAATGTATTTGGTAGTCCTCTAGGAACATTAATTCAATCTCTTGAGGTAAGTCCATTTGTGTATGTGGATGTTATTTAGTTCATACATTTTTTTGAACCAGCTTCAATTATCCTTGATCAGCTTTGACCATTTCAATTTCTGCTTGACTAAGGTCCATCTGTGGTTGGACTCCAATCACCTGAAACAGAATCATCAGAAATGCAGAGCAATGTGGGTGACTGATTGGGTCTGTAGGCCATTCCTCGCTCCACTATTAATGGGTCATCCCATCATTTTAGACTCCTCGTTGACGATCTTGGGAGTTATGATCAATGCAGATTTGACTTTTGATAGGTTGAAGCAGCAGTGAGTTTCTGTTTTTATTGTTTTTGATAAATTAGATTTATCTGAACTTTTCTAGATAGAGATGTATTGTTAATATTAGTTCATGCATGTATCATGTCCTGATTAGATTACTGCAATGCTCTTTACAATGGATTAAAACAAGTGACTTCTAGGGGTATGTTTACTAAAGATTAATGCGTGTTAAGTAAAGTTAATGTGTGTTAAGTGCTGCAATAGTCCATAGAAATGAATGGGCAGTGGAAGCACTTAACGTGTGTTAATCTTTGGTAAACATACTCCTTAGACTCCAGCATATTTAGAATTAGTTAAATTAATTCATCATGCAAAATGGTCAGACCACTTTTTTTAAAATTCAAGAGCATTGGCTTTGACTGCCATACAAAATTAACTATTCACCTTTAAGGTTTTACAGACTGGCTACCTGATTCAATTATTATCTAACATGATAATATTTCACACACCAATATGGACCTTATGTTTGTTCACAATCATCTTTTAATAATTCCTCCACCATCAAAGGCATATCTGTAGTACACAAGAAATTCAGCCTCTACTCCATCTATTCTGGAATTCAATTCCCAAACATTTAGGTCTAGAATCAAACCTTGAAACATTAAAATCAGGACGTAAAATATATTTCTTCTCGCAGGACTTTGGGGATGGCTGACACGGTGTGGGTGGGTGCTGATGTTGCTGGCAGTACGGCATAGACTCTACTTGTCTGTCTGTCCCTTTTCAATTTCTTTTTTTATTTCTTTCTTTAATTTGGTTAAGAGTTAATGTAAACCACTATGATAAATGGAAGAGCATTTTAGCCAGGGTTCAAATCCCACTACCGCTATCACTGAGATAGTGCTGAATACTGGGAATGATGGAGTGCTTTCTTCTCTACACTCTCTGGATGTTTTTCAGTCAAAATGAGCACTTTTCAGATGCCTGTTCGTACCTGGAGCAGGTCTAATCTTAGACGCGACTCTGGATGTCCAGGACACTTCTGAGATCAGTGGGGACATTCAGGTTTCTGGGAATGCCTCCACCATGCCCCTGTTCGACTTGGACATCCACAGATCTGGCTTCTTAAATGGCTCTGGAGATGTTGCTGTGTTTTGGAGGCCTCTATACCTGTTTCCAGAAATCCAAAGCACGAATATGGCTTCCAAAATAACCCCCATTATGAATGGCGATATAGCAAGTATCTGTACTAAACATAAGTAGTAATTTCCAAGACATGCAATAGAGACTAGCAATTTAAACAAATTGGTATGGTTTTAAAAAGATGAGTTGAAGAGAGATATAACAGTCTTTAAATCTATTTTATACTTCATCATTGCTGCGCATAAAAATAAGCCACCCTGATACTTGCTGACAAAAACAGAAGAATGTGAAAAGCAAATTTTCACCCCAGTTTTGCTTAACACATATCTTAATATACTTTTGACTAACAAAGATACTTAAATAAGCAGGTGTTCTAATTACACTAATATCATAATTAGCATTTGGAATTAGTTTTGTTTCCTTAGGCTAATAGGGATTAACAAATCAGTGGAAATGAGAAAAATGCAATTGACACTGCTGACTTGACAAACCCCTGCTGACTGAACCATAAAGCTCCAATTTGTTACAGGTTTATTTTGCTTTTTCCTTCCTTGTCAGAGGTTAATGTTTTCCACTAGGGGCATCTGGGCCAGGGACATTGGTAGAGAAGAATACAACCCTGGGAGTATAGTACCACTACAAAGGCTAGTTTATTACTTACAATCGGGTTTATCTATCTATCTATCTAATCAAACAATTTGTAACCCACTAAAGGTGATTTCAATTACCCCAGTATTGACTGGGTAAATTTCACATCAGGACATGCTAAGGAGATAAAGTATCTAGATGATATGAATGACTGCTTCATGGAGAAACTGGTTTAGGAACTAACACAAGGGAGAGCTATTTTAGACCTGGTCCAGTGGTTCTCAAAACTGTCTTGGGGGCTCCACATATTCACGTTGGGCATCCTGAAAACCCAACTGGCTGGGGATCCCTAGGACAGGTTTCAGAACCACTAGTCCTTAGTGGAACACAAGATCTGGAGCAAGAGATAATGGTGGTATAGTCACTTAGCAATAGTGATCATAACATGATCAAATTTGATTTAATAATGGAGGGAGGACAGTAAGAAAGCCTACTGCACTCGCATGTAATTATCAAAAGGAGAACTATGAAAAACAAGGAAAATGGTTAAAAAGAACTTAAAAGGAGCAGCTTCAAAGGTTGAGTTTACATCAGACCTGGATATTGTTTAACCCTGGGAGTACCGATGGGGTCAAAAGTGACCCCATTGCAAGTTTCACAACGCGTATCTCGGAAACTAGTTGTTCAAGAATGCAATCTTTTTATGACTTTTCACATTGTCATGTAGAAGACCCTTCTGGCCCCATAGAGTTCAGTGAAGCAGAGGAATTGGCTTTACAAGCTGACAGGCAGGCAGAGCACATGGCTCAGGGTTGCCAAGGGAAACATAAACAGAATGAGTCATGGGAGGAGAAAACACGCCCCTGCTGCAATGGTTCCCCGGCATCAGGAGTTAAGGGAAGACACCTGGTTGGGGGAGGGGCGGAGCTGAGCCCTAAGAAGCAGAGAGATAAAAAGTGCTCATTAGATTTAAGCAGTAGCACCGGGAGGAGCACCAGCACAAGCACTGGGAGGAACGAGAGAGAAAGCACCGGGAGGAGCACAGACACCGGGAGGAGCACGAAGGAAGGCACAGGGAAGTGCACTAGCACTGGGACGAGGACAGGAAGTGAAGCAGCAGCCAAGAGGGCAGTAGCTGAAAGATTGCCTGAGAGGTTAGTTTGGAAACACGCTGAAACTCCAGAGAGGGAGAGGTGCTGGCCTGACGACATTTGTATGTCCGAGGAGAAGAAGAAGCTAAAAGGCAGGAAAACACATCCAGTGTTTGGATTCTTTGCTGACCCAGCAGTGCTGAGAAGGTCCTCTGGTCAAAAGCCAAAAGGTAGGCTGCCCAAGTGGTATAGAGGGGAAACTAAGTGCCAGAGTTTTCCATGTGTGTGCCAAGATGTGCTGGACTCTCCTTATATAAAATCCCATATATACGGTAATTCTCAACCCTGCTCATTAGAGTGCTGTGAAGGGAAGCCTCGGGAAGAGAGAGGGTGAGTGTGCTTTGAAACACCGTATGATAGGGTGAAAACTTACTCAGCTGATAGTGATTGTGAAGAGATGCAGACAGAGTCTGCTATTGAGGACATAGCAGGGGAACAAATGGACTGTACTTTAACTATAGCTGATCATATAATCTCACTCTGCTAACTAGGCTGTTTAGAAGGCTGTCTCAAACAGCAGAAGAAAAGCAGAGTGTGTCCTTTTGATATAAAAGAGACTGTTACCTTTGAGTTCATGTTAAGCTGCATGTTTAAAGTTTTGAAGCGAAAGAAACTGTTTTCCTGAGTTCCTGTATTTTCCTTTATGCCAGAAGTGTATGGCTATTTTTGTTCTGTGTTTCAACTGCATTTAATCCGCCCGGAAGGGGAAATAAAAATCTTGTCCCTGTTGCCTAACCCACTCGACTACAATTGCTTCTTGTTTGGAAAGTAAGGGGAAACTACAACTCCCATGAGGCAGTGCATGCATACTTTCCATACCTTGCCATACTTTCTAAGTAAGGATGCCCAGACTGACCAACCCTAGGTGCTACCGGCTC
The DNA here is from genome assembly GCA_033557465.1 of Ichthyophis bannanicus. Lineage (NCBI taxonomy): Eukaryota > Metazoa > Chordata > Amphibia > Gymnophiona > Ichthyophiidae > Ichthyophis > Ichthyophis bannanicus. The sequence goes on from CM066031.1 coordinate 1,545,684,144, forward strand.
TGGGGTGGTTACTGGTGACAACATGTCAATATTCTCTTTATATTGCATCATGAGAGGAATAATTTTCATCTGCTAGGTGACGCTAGTGATGAATTGCAGCACAGAGTGGGGTCATTTTTGATGCCAGTTGCTTATGTCCGGTTTGCAGTTTTGTGAATTTTTTGATCTGACAAAAGTATTTATCATTAATTATATATAATTTATTTTTGTACTCTTATTTTATGAAAATTACACATTTTCTGTAATTGATATCATACATTCTCTCATTATTTCCGATGAAATCTAAAGGCTTTCAGCTCGTTCATCACGATTATTGTACACCTATAGTAAAACTGCTTTGCATTTTATTCAACTTTATCTTTGTTTATTTATTTTAGGTTATTGTTTATGATGTCAAAATGAAAGTATTCAGCTGCCCAAGTAAGAGAAATATTGCAACGAGATGCTGACAGTGACGTCTCTGAGTTGTCTGATGATGCAGCATATTCAGCAAGCGAAGAAGCATATCAGCAAGTTCGGGCGATAAATCTGATGATGACAGTCATGATTCAGATGGTGACAGCAGTTGGTTGCCAAGTGAATGTGGACTGATATTGAGCCAGTAACATCGCCTGCAGCAAAAAGTCAAGTTACAGGTCGAGGCAAAGGTCGAGGCTGTGCTGGACGGGGAAGAAGGCAGGAGTCCTTGGTGTCAGTATCATTTGTGAGGAATCTTAGTTGTGGTCGTAGAAGAGCTAAGAGGTCATCAACTATAAGCACAAATGTTGCCATTGAAGCCTATGTATCTAAGGATGCCACATCATGGAACAGGAAACCTATAAAGCAAGCTGCTGGAAGATACGCCAGAGCTAAAGTCATGCCCGTACAACAAGGTCCTACAAGGTATGCTGTACGAAATGTTGATGGCCCTCTCGCAACATTCCACTTGTTCATGAGGAAGAACTTATTGAATGAAATCATGATGTGGACGATCAAACAAGATACATTTATGATGACACCTGGAAAGATTTGACAGATGGAGAATTTCAACGTTTTCTTGGACTTCTGATCTATATGTCCGGGGCTGACAGCTTGAATAGGGAACCTATTCCACCTCTGAGGTGGAATAAGTTCCCTGATGCAGTGCAGGATGACAGGCTTGTGGCTGGACAGAGGCGGAAGGGGGCGGAGGACATTCCCTGCAGCCCGACCCTGGCCTTGGAAGGCCAGATCAGGGTTCAGGTTGTGGGGAATGCAGTGTTTTTGCCGATGGCTGGGGATCGTGGCTTTTCAATGGAGTTGCGGTGCCATGGCAACTGGATGCCATGGCGCCACGGCTCCATTGAAAAGCCCTTACTGAGCTAGCCGGGCAAGGCCTGTATGTGCAGGCCGGACTGAATTGGGGTCCCAGTCTGCATGTACAGATGTGCTCCTTGGTATCAGAATCCCGGCTAACTCTGAGTGTCCAGTTCCGACCAAACGCACAGAGGGCCAGGACGTCCACATCAGAATCGGGCTCATGGGGTAAAACTGCATTTTATTTTTTCCCCATTTGCAGCTTTTTAAATCCACTTCTCCCAGTGGACATAGGAAGACATTGACATGCATTTCTGCACATCCTTACATGCATTTTGCAAGTGGCTTTGAGTTTGGAAATGCTTTTTTAAAGTAATGTGGGAATTCTCCATGTTCTGACCTTGATGTTTTAATTCTTCTCTCCATCTCCTATCTAAAATTGACCTTCATGTGTGGTGTAAACATTTCAAAATTGGAAAGAAACAAATAGAAATAAAAGGTAGTGGATAATCATTTACCCGCCAGCAGAATGGAGGAGCTGGAATGCCAGTATGAGGAATAAAAGGTACTTTTTTTTTTTTTTTTTAGATATGAAGCAAGTTTATTTGTAATCATCTAAGTAATTGCTACCTTAGTAAACACAGTAACAATCAGAGTCACTAAATCAAAATTGAATATTATCAATATTTAATCAATAATGTATTCCAAATTTCACCAAAAGTATTTCAAATACATTTTATATAGCACCAGTGAGGCACACTTGATATACAAGATTTCCAACCTGAGACATTATTACAATCTTCACATGTTGGACACAACCGGTCAGAAAGAACACAAGCCAGGCTACAATAATGGGACCAATGCCAGTCTCCCTCATCTAATTCAGTATAATGACGTAGTTGATGGTGTTGAAGGCAGAAGATGTATTTAAACCCACCATTATCTAGCACTATTATCTAGCCCCTGACAAATTATGTCTAATGTTGGTAGAACAGGACTTTTGATATTATGCCCTCTAAGAAACTCAATTGAGATGGATTAAGCATCTTATGATCGTCTAGAAAATCCTGATGTTTAAGCATGGTTTATTCAATTAGTTTCTCTAGGAATGGAAGAGTTGAGATGGGATGAAAAAAGCACTATAAAAGGCTGTTTTAGTACTAGGCAAACAATAACTCACTTAAGCAGGGAAAGCAAGCAGCTTTCCATCAAGGAAGCATTAACAACACGAGTTAAGATCTCTCCCAAAGAATTCTTAGCAGCCTTTGTAGCCAAGAGGGATAAGAATCCAACAAAGAAATTAAAATTTTCATCTCAGTGAACAGCTTAAGGACTTATTAATAGAAAGAAAACTATCACATTTCACAATATTACAAGTAGCAGATACCTCTCATACATCAGAGTGCTCAGTGCTAAAAGAAACAAAATGGAAGAGTAGCCTGGTGATTAGAGTAGTGGACTGGGAGCTAGGAATCAAATCCCATTGGCACTCCCTGTGGCCATGGGCAAGTCACAACCTTCCTTTGCCTCAGCTACAAACTTAGACTGTAAGCCCTCCAGGGATAAAGAAATTATTTACTCTAGATGAATGTAATTTGAGAAAATAAATTTAACAAATTTGGTCAGATCAATGGTCCATCAATTTCAGTATTCCTTTTGCAACAGTGGCCAATCCAAGTCACAAGCACTTGGCAAGATCCCAAAAGGTAGACAGATTCCATGTTGCTTATCCCATGAATTTTCCCCAGTCTACTTTAATAATGGTGTATGGACATTTGGCAAAACTAGAGCGTCATGGGATAGAAGGCAGTGTACTATTGTGGATCAGGAACTGGTTAACAGATAGAAAGCAGAGGGTAGGGCTAAATGGCCAATTTTCCCAATGGAGAAAGGTGAATAGTGGTGTACCCCAGGGATCTGTGCTGGGCCTGCTGCTTTTTTACATATTCTTAAATGACCTCGAAAAGGGAATAACGAGTGAGGTTATCAAATTTGCAGATGACACACAACTATTTAAAGTTGTTAAAACCCATGAGGAATGTGGAAAATTGCAAGAGGATCTTGATAAATTGGAAGACTGGGCATCAAACTGGCAGATGAAATATAATGTGGACAAGTTCAAAGTTATGCACCTAGGGAAGAACAACCCAAACTATGGTTACACGATGCAAGGTTCCACATTAAGAACCACCACCCAGGAAAAAGATTTAGGTGTCATTGTGGACAACATGTTGAAACCCTCTGCCCAGTGTGCAGCAGCAGCCAAGAGAGCAAATAGAATGCTAGGTATCATAAGGAAAGGAATGGAAAATAAAAAAAAAGGATATTATAATGCCTCTGAATCGTTCCATGGTGCGACTGCACCTTGAATATTGTGTGCAATTCTGGTCGCCGTATCTTAAAAAGGATATAGCATTATTAGAAAAGGTTCAGAGAAGAGCCACAAAAATGGTAAAGGGGATGGAAGGACACACCTATAAAGAAAGGCTAAAAAGGTTAGGGCTCTTTAACCTGGAAAAGAGACGGCTGAGGGGAGATATGATAGAAGTCTATAAATTAATGAATGGAATGGAATGGGTAAGCATAAATCGATTGTTTACGTTATCAGAATATAGAAAGACTAGGGGACATGTAATGAAGCTACAGGGTAAATTATTTAAGACCAATAAGAGAAAATATTTTTTCACTCAACTTGTAATCAAACTCTGGAATTTGTTACCAGAGGATGTAGTAAATGCTGTTAGTGTAGCTGGGTTTAAAAAAGGTTTGGACAAGTTCCTGGAGGAAAGGTCCATAAACCATTATTAAAAAGGGACCCAGGATATCAGTGCTTGACCCAATACAAGCATTGTGGAACCTGTGTCTTTTGGGGAAACTGCTAGGTACGTATGACCTAGATTGGCCACTGTTGCAAACAGGATACTGGGCTTGATGGACCTTGGTCTGACCTAGTATGGCATATCTTATGTTCTTATGCCTTGAATTCCTGATAATGAGTTGCAACATTAGAGATATTTAAAGGAGTCTTCAAAACTAAAAGGGCCTTTTACTAAAGTAGCTAAGCGGTTAGTGTGGATTTAGGTGTGTGGTAACAGCACACTCAGGCCTGAACTAACTGTTAGTGTGGGGGCATGAGAGTTACCTCATACTGATTTATATGCTTACTGCACCTCATGCATTACAGTGGAAAATGGATGGGTTAGGGGTGGAGAGTGGGTGTGATTAGTGCATTGCAGTTAGTTTGTGGGTGCAATTAGTAGTGTTGCAGTTACCTCCACTCCAATAGAAGTGTATCCATGGCAATAGTGTCCCATGTTAGGTATGGGGCCATGCATTAAATGCTGGGAACATGCTGTCCATGTCAGTTAATGCAGCGGCTTTGCACTTATTGCATGTCAATTTTTGTGTTATTCATGTGTGAGGTGCAAATCCATAGCACCCTTTAGTAAAAGGGCCCCTAAAAATTTTACTATGGAAAACAATTTTCATGATTTGTTAAATGTCTTCCAAGGAAGAGTCCTTTCTCTGCTTCCATCCAGCTTGCCTCAACAATTTCTTATATTGGCTATCTCATGTGAAAACCAAGGAAATACAATGTTCCTTAATTGTTTGTGATCTGTTCATGGGACTTCATGACCAAGAGCTTCCTGTACTATCAAAGACCAAGAATGGATAATACCAGTCAGATTATTATACATAATTTTATTGTAAGAGACAACTATTAACTTTCAAAATATCTCAGATTTATTGAATTCCTTAAAATTGTTTAAGTAGTATATGATGAAATATAAAGAATAGTAGCATAAAATGTTAGGTGAAAAATATTAAAAAATGATCTGGCCAATGAATCTTTGCTATAATCATTTCATGAGTGGTTCCTAGCTGAAGAGCAGTCTTTTCACAAAACTCAGAGCAAAGATATGACCTTCTACATCATGAGTCAGACTGCACAATCTGCAAAAAAGCAACGGATGACCTTGCAAGTAAGATACTCTCTAGCTGTACTGAAGAGGAAATGCCTGCCTGCTAAAGCTGCATGCTTCTGCTAATGCTCCTGAAAGGATGAGGTTGGGGGGATGTGTTGGACCATTGACCACCAGCCAGGCTGCACTTACAGCTGTAATAAGGCTCCTATGGCAATGGGATGGTTTTCCAGAGACTGATGTTATCCAACTTGTTATTATTATGCTCTTATCTTTTAGTGTTAGCCCACAGTCCACCAGGCCGTGCTGCACTTGCAGCTATAAGGCTCCAATGGCACTGGTTGATTGCCTGGGACTGCTATAAGAGCATAAGAACATAAGAAGTGCTGTCAGAGCAATGTCCATCAAGCCAAGTATCCTGTTTTCAACCGTGGCCAATCCAAATCACAAGTACCTGGCAGGTTCCCAAAAAAGTACACAAGTTCCATAATGCTTGTCCTAGAGCAAGCAGTAGATTCCCAGGATCCTCTTTAATAATGATCTTTCCACCAGGAACTTGACCAAACCTTTTTTAAACCAAGTTATGCTAACAGCTTTTACCGCATCCTCAGGTAATGAATTTCAGAGTTTGATTACGCGTTGAGTGAAAAAATGTTTTCTCTTATTAGTCTTACATTGTAGCTTCATTACGTGTCCCCTAGTCTTTCTACTTTTTGATGGAGTAAACAACGGATCTATGTTTACCCATTCCACTCCATTGATTAACTTATAGACTTCTATCATATCTCCCCTCAGCCATCTCTTTTCCAAGTTGAAGAGCCCTAACCTTTTAAGCCTTTCCTCATAGGGGGTATCCTTCCAACCCTTTCACCATTTTGGTGGCTCTTCTCTGAACTTTTTCTAATTCTGCTATGATGATCAGAATTAGACACAATATTCAAGGTGTGGTTGCACCATGCAGCGATACAGAGGCATGAAAATATCCTTGGTTTTGTTCTCCATTCCTTTCCTTTTGATTCCTAGCATTCTATTTCCTTATGATTCTTAGCATTTTGCTTTTCTACTTGCAGCTTTTTACTTTTAAATTTTTATTTTTTAGCTTCAAAGTTTACTGTTCTATGAACAATGGGATGGAATAGATATGGATATGAAAATATTGTTGCATTGTTTCTTATGCTTCTGCAGTGGAATACATTTTGATTCAGTATCTTCTGCCACTCACTCAACATTGTCTCAAAGTGCAAAGGCATTGCCTTTTGAAACCCCTAGTATAGCAGACTCCGACTAGCAAAACAAATATCAGATTGCCTTCTGTAATAGAACAAAAGATGAGCTTGGATCTCTTCTTTCTGTGTTTTGATATAGCAAGCAAAGTGCCCACAGGCACAAGTCAAGTTTGAAGTTCCTTGTGTTTTCTTAAATTTAAAGTCCTCTTTTGTCCCAGACACAGCTCTATGGCAGTAGCACACGTGCTGTCAGTGAAGCTGGTATGTTTTTTTTGTTGCTTTTTTTTTTTTTTTAATTTTGCAGTGCTACCCCTGCCAAACTCCTTTCTCTCCTTTAGAATCCTAAAACCTAACCCAAGACTCCTTCCTAACCCATCGGAGCCTAAATACTTGTTTGGCCTCTTGTTCATTGTGGTGGTTATTTTATAAACCCTATGCCTGGTTTGGATATCTGAACAGACATGCAAATGTCCAAATTATGGAGATGTCCCCAGAACAATTTTACAATATGGGCATAGAAATATCTTTGGCACAGGCACATCCATGTAGGATGGGAGTGAGGCAGAGGTGTGTCTCAGGCAATCCTTTTAACTTAGACATGTGTGCCCAATTTTTGAAATACCAGAAACATCTCTACCCTTGTCCAAATCTGGACCTGCTGCAAGGCATGAATAGGCTTTAAAAAAGTGTTCCTTATGCCAACAAAACATTCAGAGAGTGTACAGGAAATAAGCTTCTCACATTCTCAGTATTTTCCACAGCTATAAAGAGAGCTGCTAGCAAATGGGGACACTTGAGGTGTGGCTTTTGTACTGACAAACATCCCCGCCTGCAGAATGGCAGCCGAGGACATGGATCCAGTTTATACTGATGCAGGGACGTCTATGTAGATGTCCTAGATGACGTCCATATCAGGCATGTCTGAGTTTCTGAAATCATGTCCAAACCTGAATGTGACCAGCCTTTTTGGGCATGTTTTCACGTATACATTCCCAATTTCATCTGGATATCCTTTCTAAAATTTGCCTTCACATGTGTTGTGACCCTGATGTGTTGTCATCTGTTATGGTATTTACAGATGTCGGAAAGAAATAGATTTTTCTGACTGCCTGTCAAGTATTTGAAGCAGGACTGACTCATGTTTCATGCAGGCTTCTGTTAACCACTCCTCAACCTTCTCCCCCATCCAGTGCATTTCGGTGTGCTTACACATGATGAAAATGAAGTGCGCCAATGTCGATTTGTGAAAATTTCCTGGGTAGCATTCTGAGAAATGCTTTCTGTTCCACTTGCAGGGCCCACGAGGTAGGCAGATGTCTGGAGTTTCAATGCATGGATGAGACAATGCTGCAGGGAAGACAGTTTTGGATTTGTTAGGAAATGGGCAACATTTTGGGGAAGAGGAAGCGCTTTTCCAAAAGGATGGGCTTCACCTTAACCAGTGTGGAATGAGACTGTTGTTATTAACCTTTAAAAAGGAGATAGAACAGCTTTTAAATTAGGTAATGGGGGAAAGCTGACAGTTTCCCAAGGGCATATAGTTTGTAATAATGTTTCTTTGAAGAATACTAGCAAAACAGGGAAGTCGGGGTATCCCGATAGAGAGGTTCCAGTAAAGGTAAAAGTAACTCAAATGCCTTTAAGTAAAAAGCAGACAGAGTTGAGATATTATGAATTGCCACTGTCAACTGACAACAAATTGTTAATATGAACAAAAAACAAACTTTGAAATGCCTGTATGCAAATGCCAGAAATCTAAAAAAAATATGATGGGAGAGTTAGAATATATAGCCCTAAATGAAAGGTTAGATATAATTGGTATCTCAGAGACCTGGTGGAAGCAGGACAGGTCCATCCATTGTGCGAGAATGTTGTTCGCACAGGGACCCGTGCTTCGGGGGACCCTGTGCAAACTTCATTCCACACATGTGTTCCATTTAAAGGGCTGGCTTCAGAGGGAGCCGGGGAGACCCGAAGATATGGCTCACCTCTGCAGAGCGCCAGAGTGAAGATTGGTATGTTTCTTCACTCCAGTAACTGTATTCTCATGAAGGGCACGGAGGGCCGCGAAACAGGAAATGCCCTTTAACCATTCCTGGCCCTCGGTGTGCTTCATGAGAATATGGCTACTGGAGTGAAGAAACAAGCTGATTTTCACTCTGGCACTGTGCAGAGGTGAGCCGGGGCTATGAGTCTTCCTGGCTCCCTCTGAAGTAGCTCAGAGAGGCGCAGAGCTCTTGGGGGGGGGGAAGGGAGGGGTGGGATAGGACTGGAAATGAGCTGATGGGGGGGCTTGGACTGGAAATGGGGGCGCCAGAGGTGAGCCGGGGCTTTGAGTCTCCCTGGCTCCCTCTGAAGTCGCTCAGAGAGGTGCAGAGTTCTTGGGGGGGAGGGGGCTGGGATAGGACTGGAAATGGCTGATGGGGGACTAGGATTGGAAATGGGCTGATGTGGGGCCTTGGATGGAAATGGGCTGATGCGGGTGGATGGGAGAATGGGACTAGAAGGGAGAAGATGCTGGGTGGGGTTGGAATTAGAAGGGAGTTGATGTTGGAGGAGGACTGGAAGGGGATGGAGAGGGGAAAAGATATTTTGTGTGGGAAGGAAGAAAAATCTACGATTGACCGGGTATTGTGAGAGTAAGTGAGGATTGAGGATGGAAGGTAAAATTTGAGATGATGAAAAAAGAAAAAAAGAAACAAATAGAGGAAAGAGCAAATGGGGAAAGATCAGTATGTTAAAGCAGATGCAGAGAGAGAATGGAAAAAACTAGGAGAGAGAAGAAAGGACAAATGGACAGCAGACGATGGAGAGTTAGCAGAAGACACGAAGAAACAAGATGAAAGTGACTGGAGCAATTGCAACTGAAAAATAAAACGCCCAGACAACAAAAGGTAGAAAAATACTTTTAAAATTTGAATTTATTAACTGAAATATGTCAGCGCTGGGAAATGTGCATCGCTAACGTCTTTGTGTTTTGTTTAGTACAAGAGGAAATTATTTTATAGTTTTATTTCTGCAGTGTTGTTATACATTCCAAGTTTAGCTTTTGGGGTTCTGAGTTTAATTATTTTCTTCCTATTTCTAAGTTGTGATCCCTTGCTCTTTGTTTGGTGACGGTCTATGTTCTGCATGTGTAACCGAGCTGAGGTATTCTGTTCATGTAGTTTCTATTTGACAGTGCCACTTGTTTTCTTTTCCCAGTTGGAGATGTATTGGTATTCTCTGAGATGTATTGGTGTAATATTTGCAGTGTTGCCTTTTGATAGGTAGAGTTTGGTGCTTTGTGAGTCCTAGTAGTGCTGTTATATGGTGGGTTTGCTAAGGGGTTCTAAATAGGCAGGATTTATAGTACTTCCTAATGTGCCTGGCCCTCACTTGGTTTGCAGCTTGTCGTGCTGTGAGGGCTTGTGTGCATCAGTGATGCTGAGAGCTAAACTATCGGTAGGCCAAAATGGATGACGGAAGAAACTCTGAAAATTGCCCAGAAACGCAGAGAAGCTAAAGCCAGAGGAGAAAGAAAGACAATCACAGAACTCAACAGAGATTTCCAACGTGCAGCAAGACAGGACAAGGAAAAGTACTACAATGACGCATGCAAGGAAATAGAAGCAGAAACTATTAGAAGAACAAGATAAGCTTTTCTAAAGCTACGAGAGTTAAAGAAAAAGTTCCAGCCTCAAATTGGAATGTTAAAAGATGCTCAAGGTTCTATGTTGAATGATGCTGAGAAGATCAAGAAAAGATGGAAGGAATATACAGAGTTTTTATATGATAAATATCAAGTGGACCAACAGCCGTTTCAACCTGTACCTTATGATCTGGAACCACTGGTGATGAAAGAAGAAGTTGAAGCAGCATTGAAAGCCTTATCAAAGAACAAAGCACCAGGCATTGATTGCATTCCCATAGAAGTATTACAGCAATCTGATGCAGCTGTTACCGTACTTAAAAGGCTCTGCCAAGAAATATGGAAAACAGCATCATGGCCAACTGACTGGAAAAGATCTGTGTTTATACCAATACTAAAGAAAGGTGATCCAACCTGACCGTGGAAATTATTACACAATCGCTCTGATCCCACATGCCAGCAAGATTCTACTGAAGATTATTCAAAAGAGACTACAATCATACCTGGAACAAGAACTACCTGACGTGCAAGCAGGGTTCAGAGAAGGGCGAGGAACGAGAGACATCATTGCGGATGTGAGATGGATCCTTGAAAAGACTAAAGAATACCAAAAGGATATCTTTTTGTGCTTTATCGACTATAGCAAAGCTTTTGACTGTGTAAACCATGAGAAACTCTGGGCCACATTAAGAAGCATGGGTATACCAGAACATCTGATCTTTCTCTTGCACAATCTGTACATTGATCAAGAAGCAACAGTTCGAATGGAACAAGGAGAAACAGAATGGTTTAAAATAAGCAAAGGTGTAAGACAAGGCTGCATACGTTCCCCCTACCTGTTTAATTTATATGCAGAACAAATCATCAGAGAAGCAGGATTGTATGAAGACAACAGAGCTGTGAAGATTGGTGGAAGACTCATCAACAACCTTCGCTATGCTGATGATACCACATTACTGGCGGAAAGTGAAGATGATCTGAAACATTTGCTTCTCACAATCAAAGTACATAGTCTCAAAATGGGTCTGCACCTTAATGTAAAGAAGACAAAGATCATGACAACTGGCATAATGAACAGGTTCATCGTCGAAGGAGAAGAAATTGAAATCGTGAATAACTTTAACCTACTTGGATCAACTATCAATAAAGAAGCAACAAGAGGTCAAGAAATCAGACGACGCATTGCTCTTGGCAGAATGGCTATGAAAGATCTAGATAAGATTCTCAAGAGCAGAGATGTCTCTCTCCATACAAAGATTCGACTTGTTCAAGCCATGGTATTTTCAATAACATCATATGGATGTGAAAGCTGGACAGTGAAAAAGATAGACAGGAAGAAAATTGATGCCTTTGAATTATGGTGCTGGCGGCGAATACTGTGTATACCATGGACTGCCCGAAGAACAAACCAGTCTGTACTAGAGATCAAACCTAAGCTTTCTTTAGAAGCTCAGATGACAAGACTTCGACTTTCATACTTTGGACACATCATGCGGAGAGAGAGATCATTAGAGAAAGACATCATGCTTGGCAAGATAGAAGGTAAACGCAAATGAGGAAGGCCAGCAATGAGATGGATCGATACAATAACAGCAGCTACGGGTACCAGTCTATCAACAATGAGTCGCCTGACTGAAGACCGAACACATTTTAGGATAGCTATCCAGAGGGTTGCCATGAGTCGACTCCGACTCGACGGCACATAACAACAACAACAACATGCTAGAGGTTTGAACATTGTGCAGTGATTGGCCACAGCTGTTGTTGAAATCATGGGATTTCCATTGGTGTGTCATGATTGGGTATGTCATGAGTTGAAATAGCTGGCTCTGCTGAGTAGGTTTATACTATGAATGATGCTGTAAAATGGACGAATGGAAGCAGTTATGCTCACTGAAATTTGAGAGAATTGGACATATTAAAACCCCTGAAGCAGCTTAGTCTCAGTGAAACAGAGGCCTTTGTTGGGTTGAGGTTTTTTTGTCACCATTCTTTAGATACGTGAACTGATAATGTTATAAAGATAAGTGAATGGATGTGATCCTTCAAGCATTTGACTAACTGAGCATTTGAAATTGTAATCTTTATAAAAGAAAAACATATAAACATAAAGATATTGGAAATTGACTTTACTGTTTTTTTATAAAAAGATTGAACAAGGATTTTTTCCCAGGATCTGTGATGCTAATCTGGAATTGCCAAATTGAATCACAATATGTATGTATATAATTTGGCTAACACTGAGATCTTTTTTTCTCCTTGATGAGTGGTGTTAATTCCAAAGTCTAATTTTGTGTGAGATTATATTAGGACAGTGTCATGGATTGCCTTTCAGAAGCTGCAGGTGAATAGAAGACTAAAGTATCTTCTTTCACTACCTGAACTGTGTTCAATCATTCAAAATCGACAAGACAAGACAGAGTTACTGTAACTCGTTGTTTGTTTGTATATCAGAAGTCTCTCTTAAATTCATTCAGTTTGTATGGAAAGCAGCCAACTAGATATTTGCATGTTGTGGATCCTTTGGTCATATTACTTCACATCTGGAAACTCTTCACTGGCTGCCTGTTAAATGCTCTGCTAAATTCAAAATGTTATCTTTGGTTAAGCGTGTCATTTACGAGGATGCTTCATCTTATTTGTAGATATGTGACTCATTGGTCTCTGCGGTCTGCCAACCAAAATTTTCTTTACATTTCATCGGTGAAGTCCTAAGCGTCAGAATAAGGTGAGTCACACGGGCCCTGGCCCCACCAAAATTTTGCCAACTAGCAGAGAGAGTGGCCGCGAATGCAGCAGACTCCTGCCTGCCTGCAGGAGATCGGATCCCCACAGGCAGGAGGAGAAGACAGCCACAATCACAGCAAAGACTCCTTCGGTCTATCCGTGGGGATCCGATCTCCTGTGGGCAGATAGGAGGAGTCTTTTCTGTGTTTGTGGCTGCCTTCTCCTTCTGCCAGAGGGGATCTGATCTCCCACAGACAGACAGGACTCTGCCATGATCACAACCATTCACTTCTTCCCATGGGAGAGCAGATCCTCACTGGCAGAAGAGGAGGGGAAGGCCACAGGGGGGCTAGGGGCAGAGATAGGGTGACGTTTTTGGCCAAGTAAAGGCGGAACTTGCCCCCTCCCAATCAGAGAGGCATTCCCCGGCCCCTAGGTGAAGTTATCTAGGCTGGTAGAGAAACTGCCCAAATGGTTTTTAGTGGTTGGATCTAGATGGTGGAACAATTTGACATCAGAACATAGAAAAAAAAAGGATCAGCTACAGTCCTGAAAAAAGTTGAAAATGCTCCTATTTCAGACTACTTTCAACTGACTGTAATTTATGTAGGAAAGTTTGTTTTTATTCTTTGAGGCAGGTATCTGTGCTTTTTGTCTAGAATTTGTCTTGCATTGGTCTTGTTTTTATTGTTTTATTTATATTTGTAAATCACTGAGAGAAAGGAAATATTGGACTGACAGTATGGAAGTTAATTTTCAAATAAATTTATTAGAATTGTGTATTCATTAATTTCATTTATACATGTAAATCTTTTATAGTGTAAATTAGATTTTTATTCATGTACATAGTAACATAGTAACATAGTAAGTGACGGCAGATAAAGACCAGCATGGTCCATCTAGTCTGCCCAGCAAGATGGCAAGAGTAGATGCACCTGTCGCTCTGTGCAGGCCACCCCTCCCCATGTTTTTGTTTCTGTTTAGGGGTGAACCCACCACTCCATGTAGGACACCCGTATTTGTTCAGATGCTAGATAGTTCAGAAGTTAGATGGTACCGTTTATTTTGTTTTTAACCTGTTGCTGTAAAGGGATCCACTGTGTTTGTCCCATGCCGTTTTGAATTCCATCACCGTGATTGCCCTCACCACTTCCATCGGGAGGGCATTCCAAGCATCCACCACCCTTTCAGTGAAGAAATATTTCCTGACATTGCCTTTCAATTTACCACCTTGCAGCTTCATGTTATGCCCTCTAGTTTTACAGCTTCCCCGTCTTTGGAAGAGGTTTGTTTGTTCATCATTTCTCTTTAAGTATTTAAAGGTCTGAATCATATCTCCCCTGTCCCTCCTCTCCTCCAAAGTGTACATATTTAGGTCTTCAAGTCTCTTCTCATAAGGCTTCTGACGCAGGCTCCAAATCATTTTGGTTGCCTTTCTCTGAACAGTTTCCAGTCTTTTTACATCTTTTGCAAGATATGGCCTCCAAAACTGAACACAGTATTCCAAGTGAGGCCTTACCAGTGACTTGTACAGTGGCATAAGTACCTCTTCCTTTCTGCTGGTAATCCCTCTTTGTATGCAGCCCAACATCCTCCTGGCTTTTGCCACTGCCTTGTCGCACTGTTTTGCCACCTTGAGATCATCAGAGATAATCACACCAAGGTCTTTCTCCTGAACTGTGCATACCAACCTCTCACCCCCTATTGTGTACTTTTCCCTAGGATTTCTGCTACCCAAGTGCATGACACTGCACTTTTTCACATTAAATCGTAGTTGCCAAGCATTAGACCAGTCTTCCAGCTTTTGTAGATCTTTCCTCATGTTATCCACTCCCTCGGGGGAGTCCACTCTGTTGCAAATTTTTGTGTCATCTGCAAAAAGACAGACTTTTCCATTCAGTCCTTCAGCAATATCACTCACAAATATATTGAACAGTGCCGGGCCCAGGACCGACCCCTGAGGCACCCCGCTAATCACCTTCCTCTCATCCGAGTGAGCTCCATGTACCATCACCCTCTGTTGTCTGTCAGTCAACCAATTTCTAATCCAGTTTACTATCTTGGGACCCATCCCCAAGCTACTGAGTTTATTGACAAGCCTCCTATGAGGAACAGTATCAAAGGCTTTGCTGAAATCCAGATAGATGACATCCATTGCATGCCCCAGATCTAGTTCCTTGGTCACCCAATCAAAGAACTCAATCAGATTTGTTTGGAAAGACCGTCCTTCGGTAAAACCATGTTGCCTTGGATCTTGCAACCTGTTGGTTTTGAGAAAGTTCACTATTCGCTCTTTCAGGAGTGCCTCCATTACTTTTCCTGCCACCGAGGTAAGGCTCACGGGCCTGTAATTTGACACTTCTTCCCTGTCACCACTTTTGTGTAGAGGTACAACATTAGCCATTCTCCAGTCCTGAGGAACCACTCCTGTTTCCAAGGATCTGTTGAAGACATCCTTTAATGGTCCTGCAAGATCCTCTCTGAGCTCTTTCAGTATCCTGGGATGTATCCCATCCGGTCCCATGGCTTTGTCCACTTTCAGTTTAGCAAGTTGTTCTAACACCTCATCTTCTGTGAATGGTGTGGTATCTACTTCAGTCCTATTTTTATATTTGGGAGTCACAGCTGGTCCATCTCCAGGATCTTCTTTAGTAAAAACAGAGCAGAAGTATTTGTTTAGCAATTTCGCTTTTTCAGTGTCACTTTCCACGAGTCCTTTCCCAGCACTTCTGAGTCCTGCAATTCCAACTCTGATCTTCTTCCTTTCCTGAATATACCTGAAGAAAGTTTTGTTGCCACCGTTAACATCTTTAGCCATCTTTTCTTCTGCCTTTGATTTTGCTATCCTTATTACTCTTTTAGACTCTTTGAGTTGGATCCTGTATTCATTTCTGTGTTCTTCTGTTTGCAAGCTTTTGAATTTTGCGAAAGCTGTGTTTTTTGCCTTTATTTGCGCAGCCACCTCTTTGGAAAACCAAATAGGTTTCCTTCTCCTCTTGTTTTTATTTATTTTTCTTACATATTTATCTGTTGCCCCTTTTATTGCCGCCTTTAGTTTGGTCCATTGCAATTCCACTTCCCTTATCTCCTTCCACCCCGTTATCTCCTCCTTTAAGTACTCGGCCATTTTATTGAAGTCAGTGTTTTTGAAGTTTAGGACTTTGAGCTTGCTATGATTGGTCTGTACCATGGCTTTTATCTCAAACCACACCGTGTGATGGTCGCTGTTGCTCACAGGGGCACTCACGCAGACATTCGACACGTTATCACTGTTGGTAAGCACTACATCCAGCGTTGAGCTTTCCCTGGTTGGTTCCATCACCAGTTGTCTAAGTAATGCATCTTGGAGAGCATCCACAATTTTTTTGCTTCTTTCCAGATGTGCAGAAGGAGTAATCCAATCCACATCAGGTAGATTAAAGTCACCTAATATGATCGCTTCCCCCTTTGTTGCTATCTTGGCAATATCTATAATCAATTCGTTATCTCTCTCTTCAATTTGAGTCGGAGGTCTGTAGACTACAGCAATATGGATGACAGTGCCATCTCCTCTTTCCAACGCAATCCAGAGCGCTTCTTCTTTTCCCCATGTTCCCTGCATTTCAGTAGCTTTAATACTGCTTTTGACATACAAGGCTACTCCTCCTCCTTTTCCATTTTCTCTGTCTCTTCTGAATAGATTATAGCCAGCTATGGCTATATCCCAATCATGCGATTCATTAAACCATGTTTCCGTGACGGCCACGATGTCCAAATCCGTTTCCACCATTAGGGCTTCCAGGTCTGGAATTTTTTTGGCTAAGCTTCGAGCATTTGTGCTCATTGCTTTCCAGCATTTACCTGGCTTGTGTGTATTTTGCATTGATTTTATTTTGCCCACTTCTTACCACTTGGTTTTTGATGTGTGATTTAAGAGTGTGGCTGTTTCTGATGATCTGCTTTTGCAGGGGGTGGCATGCAGATGTTGACCTTCCACATCCGTCACCCCCTTTTCCTAGTTTAAATGCATATCCACATACTGCCTGAATTTTTCACTTAGGTTACTTTTCCCTGCGACAGAGAGATGTAGTCCATCAGCACAGTATAGTCTCTTGTTGGTCCATCTGTTGCCCCAGTTGCCAATAAATCTGAATCCTTCTTGTTGGCACCAGGTCTGGAGCCATGTATTAAAGTTGTTAATGCGATGCAGCCTTTTTGTCCCCTTACCAAGAACAGGTAGAACTTCTGAGAATGCAACAGTGTTAACAATAACATCATTATTATGTGCATAAAGACAAACTTCAAGAAGGAAATATAATAAATGAAACTTTTTTTAATTAAACAAAACAAAATATTGGGGGGGATGGGGTGAGCTGTACACCTCTACAGTTTATCTGTGTAAACTGCAATCTACCTGCATAAATGAATTTGAAAATTGCTATCCTGAAAAATATTAATATACAAAAGTAAATGATTTGCAGTTCTAAACCGTGTCTGTAGTATTACTTCACATGGAAAATTCTTACAAAATGAAACCCACCTTAGGGACAGAGCAAACTTCACACCAGCTGAATGAGTGTATACAACCAACCATATATTTTATAAGATTCAGATGGCTCTTGGGTTGTGTTATGGTGATTGATGGCCATGTACCCTAAAACTGATCACCTGTAACCGAGATAACTACTTAGAGAATATGCTTTTAGTGTCCTAGTCTGGCTAAGTGCTTCTGGAGACTCGAAGCACAAAACTCTGCTCACTCCGAAAGCTTGTTAATGGGTCCCATATGACTCAGCTATCAATTTTTAGTATCAGATATACATGCTGTAGCCATTATAACTTTCACTTTGAGGCAGATTCGACCTGTATAGTTTGAACTGTATAATAGCTTATAGAGATTTCTCCTTTTGCATAAGTTAAAAAAATTGCTGATGTCACCATAAGCAGAGTATGTGTTCTAGAAAAAAAGTGAAAGCATTGAGTATGACATGTCTAGAGTAAAAATTAAATAATTTTAGTATTTTAAAGACAGACTCTTTTTCATTTTTAATGTTTCCTGCTTTGTTTAAATAGGCTTTGTAAGCACTAATAAAATGACAAGTTATCATTGATCTGTTCATTCTTCCATCTCAGAGGGATTCATTAAATAATGTATGTACCCATGTGAATTAGCTTTCTCCACTGTAGTATCCCCAGACCATTAGCCAGTGATAGCAACACCAGCATCTTTCAACCCCTAGAAACCCTTTGGCTTTCATTTAATTAAATTATCCCATTATGAAAACTCTCATAATGAGATTAAATTTAATTATTTATTAGACATTTATTTGCACTAGGGAGCTTATCAATTATGCATGACGGCCCTAACCATTTTTCAATCCATCACCTTTTCTCTTTATATAAAGGTGCAATGTATTCAGAGCATTTTAAATATCAGTGGGATTTTAGCAGGACCAGAAATGCAAACACGAGTCATTAATGAGCAACTAATTCAGAAGACAAGGGATCTATGCAGTGACCCCAGGCTAGAAAATGGTTAGTGTAATCTCACATAAAAATTATTGTACATATTAAAATGCCACATAGGGAGTGATGCAATGAGCATGTTAAAAAATGTCTCCTATAGCATGGTCTCTCTATTATTATAGGCAAAAATGATATACTGAAGTGACCAACCAAGAGAAGGTTAAGCAGTACAATCATGTGAAACAACACACTGCAGTCCAGAAGAAGAGGTAAAAGTAGGATAGCTTTGTGAAAAACCAGAACATTTACATGAATGCATGTTTAGAGTTATTTGTCTTCTGTGCTTATAAGAGTTTTCACAGAGAAAGCTGGAACAATGTGGTTGATGACAGAAGGAAGCATAGAAGGGGAGTGACCAGGGAACAATCTGGCCGCCTTGGCTGAGAAGGGCACTGGCATCTGACCATGCCTCCTCCTGCCAATAACATGCTTTAGGTGTGGGCAATAACTACAATTCATAATCCGCTATTGCTCCAAAGCATACAGAAATGACCTCAACAGTCAAATCAAAACAATTGTTCAGTTCATAGAAGCTTTTGAAGCTAAACTTTGCTCTTTCTCCTCAAGCCCTGAATGTCGACAGTGGTTTTTAACCATGCTAATAATATCAATGACAGCAAAGAACTATGCTGTTGGGTAACTATGCCTGGAAATGCATTTACCTTTTGTAAAGAAAGGCATTTATCTTTGAAGTGCTCAAGTATGTGTTGGTGTAATTCATCTGTCACCTCCTCCTTCATCTCTCCCTTCTATACTGGTGCCCTGTGAATATTTTTTGTATATTGGGAATGGAAAAAGGACTAGGGTCCCACTAGTTAGTCACTTTGCCTTTGGGGGGGGGGGGAGGTAGTCCCCCTAAAACTAGACCCCTGCTTTTGTAACTAACCAGTAGGGGGAGGGGGTTGATCTACTGTTGATGATTAAGCTTCTGAATGTTTGTAATTCTCCTTAGCTAGACCAATCATAGCAGTGACAACAATGTTGGTTGTAAACAACTCAGAATGGTGGATGAGTGATATACAAATAATTTTAAGTAAGTAAATGGTTTTGACAATAATGCCAATAACTTGGGAACTGTATATTTACCCATCAATATTGAACCTCTGTGCCTGCACTTTGTGAGGTATGGAACAATATGTGAAAAGACCCTGTGATGTGTAGCTGTTTTGTTTCTGATGATATATATGTGATGGGAATATGTATATATAAGAGTTCCATAAATATGTATTTGTTGGCTGTGTTTGGGTTTGGCTAAAAGAAAAGTAGTAAAATGTATTCATGCTTAAGGGCCTATGGGTATAATGTTATCTCTTGCCATGGATTTGACTTTTAAGGATCTCTATTTGCAATTAACGGAACTGCCTCAATAGCATGCACAATAGTACGTTATCACCTGGTCTAAGGCAGGAATGCTATTAACAAACATTTGAAATCATATTTTAGAAAAGACATGGAGGTCAGATTTGAGACATTGAGGTCAGGATGTACTCAATTCCAATGGTATTTTAGGAAGGAGTCTACTAAATTGGAGATCTTTCTAAAATACATATCCTTGTAAAGTGAGAGGAGCCATTTCACAAATTTGCACATGGGAAAAACAGACAGAGGAACTCTGGCAACTTAAATACCTTCTATCTTGCCAAGCATGATGTCTTTCTCTATAGTATTGATCTTTCTCTTCGCATGATGTGTCCAAAGTATGAAAGTTGAAGTCTTGTCATCTGAGCTTCTAAAGAAAGCTTAGGTTTGATCTCCTCTAGTACTGACTGGTTTGTTCTTCAGGCAGTCCATAGTATACAAAGTATTCTTTGTCAGCACCATAAATCAAAGGCATCAATTGTCTTCCTGTCTATCTTTTTCATTGTCCAACTTTCGCATCCACAAGATGTTCTTTGCATATCCTTATTGGCAGAATACCACAATGAATGCCATGGCTAATTCAGCCCATGGCACCAAATCAGCCCCGATCAGGTTGTCATCAGGCCTGACCCGGCTTAGCTTCTCAAGATGTCATGAATTCAGTGTCTCCCAGGCCAGAGTATGAAAAGTATCTAAGATGCTATTGCTAGCTTTAAGAATCAGCTGCATACAACCAGCTGCAGCTGATCTTTCAGGTACACAGTTTGTAAAAGTGCAAAACAAGCATTCTTATGATGATTATGCAATCTGCAAAATACTAAGCCCTCTGACAGTCACCTTAGAACCACAGAGAACACCAGCCAAATAACTAAATACATATTGATGTGATATGGTGAAAAATAGAGTTCAGAGTATTATTTATATTTATGTATTCCTCAGGAATCACTCTTAACCCAGATTTTATTAAATAAAAAATCTCCTATCAGAAATTCCTCCTACTTCAAAACATGTTTTTATTCAAAGATCCTTAGTTTGTCTTGTTTATAATTTGTATTTAATATATGAACTTTGAACAATGCTCTTGGATATATTGGTGGTTTTCTATATTAGTTGTTTCCAGTATTATATTTTGAAAAAAAAAAGTCAAATTTGCATATTGTTCTAGGCGGTAATGGCCCCATTGCTTTCAATGGAGCTGTGGCTCTGATATCGTATGGAAGTTGCTACTGCTGCTTAGTAAACATACCCCTAAGCCAAACAACAATAGCAAAAACCCCACAGACCCTTCTCTTGCATTTGCAACACAATGTTTATGTTAATAATAATATTAGTTGGAGCTGTGGCTTGGGAACCAAGAGATCAGGATTAATTTCCCACTAACACTCCCACTAGCATTGGGCAAGTCACCTAACATTCCATTGCCTCAGAAAATCTAAGTTATCAATGTCCCTATTTAATGTACATTACCAAGTTTAAGTTACAATGTAAATTGCTTTGACTGAAATGATAAAGTGGTATAAAAAAAACCTGTTAAATAAATAAAATAAACAATTATAATAGCAATAACGACAACAGAAAGCCTACTGTAAACAGGAATAGTAATTGCAAGATACACATTACTTAATGCTTAAAAGTGCCTTCACAAGGTTACCAAATAATACCTGATATTTTATCTGTTTCATATTTGGCCTTATACTATAATCGTTAAGATGCATGTTAAGGCCCTCTAATGCACACTTAAAACAGTGGGGCTAATATTCATATGGGCTGGCCACATTATGAAGTTAAGTACCGGCCTTAGTGCTTAATTTTATAGGTGCATTCAGTGACATTATGCATTTATTTAATACCGCTGAATACTATACATCTATGTGGTGACTGCCAGCAGTGACTTATCCATTTGGTGACTGAATATTGTGCTTAGTTTCTGATGCCTCCTTCATTCTCTCCTAAGTTGGCCCTTTTCATACTGATAATATCACACTGTTTAGTGAGTGAAACAGCTTGATATTATAATAACTTTTAAAACTACACAGATAAGGAAGTTATACATTTGCCACCAGCCAACATTTTATTAATTTATTTACATTCTCTTATATACTGTGCTATTCTGCATCAGTGTGGTTTACATTGAACAAGGCATTATATTATCTCTCACTTGGTTTGCAGCTTGTCGTGCTGTGAGGGCTTGCGTGCATCAGTGATGCTGAGAGCTAAACTATCGGTAGTTTAACTACTGGCAGGGTCTCCCAAGATGGACAGGTCTCAGCTGAGGTGCCAGACCAAGACAAACCACCCATCTGGGCAGCAGCAGAATGGGACAGTGTTGACAGTGGAGGATCACATTTTTGTGACAACGGCAACAACACCAAACTTAAACTGCGCGGAAGAAAGGCCCGGCAATCTACTTCTGTATCTTGTCATGAAAACCCAATGGATAGTTACAACAAAACAAATTGTGCTATGGTGCTGGAAGATGAGACCCTCAGGTCGGAAGGCACTCAACTAGCTACTGGGGAAGAGCTGAAGACTTTTCAGAGTAAAGCCAGCATTTATGATGTGGTTGGATCAAAGCCCTCGGGAGGTCTGACTGCTGATGTAGCTGCGCATGAAATGAGAATCAGAAGCTGTAAAGATGTCTTACACATTGGAACATGGAACGTACGAAGCATGAACCAAGGGAAGTTGGAGGTGGTCAAGAATGAAATGGAACGTGTACAACTTGAACTGTTGGGTGTCAGCGAACTGAAATGGACTGGCATGGGGCACTTTGCATCAGATGATCACATAGTCTACTATGCTGGAAATGAAAGACAAAGAAGAAATGGTGTTGCATTTATAATAAAGAAGAAACTTGCAGGAACTGTAATGAAATGCAATGCAGTCAGCGAATGCTTAATCTCTATTCGTCTACGAGGATTGCCTATCAACACAACTATAATTCAAGTATATGCCCCAACAACAGCTGCAGAAGAGAATGAAATTGAAGAGTTCTATGAACAAGTACAAGCTGAAATTGACAGAACATGCAAACAGGATATCCTGATAGTCATGGGTGACTGGAACGCAAATGTTGGCAACAAAGAAGAATGCAAAGTAGTTGGAAAATACGGACTTGGCAACAGAAATGAAGCTGCAGAAAGACTGATAGAATTCTGCAAGACCAATAATCTATTCATCTCAAACACCTTCTTCCAGCAACACAAGTGGCGACTGTACACATGGACTTCACCCAATGGATTGTATAAAAATCAAATTGACTACATCTGTGGAAGTCAACGATGGAAAAGCTCTGTAACATCAACAAAGACAAAACCTGGAGCTGACTGTGGTGCAGATCATCAACGACTAGTATGCAAACTCAAGCTAAAATTGAAAAATAACAAACCACTCATGAATGCAGCAAAATATGACCTTGAGAATATACCACTGGAATTTAAAGACTGCCTGCAAAATTGATTTGCTGCTTTAGATACAAATGACAGAGCTCCAGAAGAGTTATGGAATGACATCAAGAAGGTTGTGTTGGAAGAAAGCGAGAAGTCTCTACAAAAGGTGAAAAAGCAAAAACGGCCAAAATGGATGATGGAAGAAACTCTGAAAATTGCCCAGAAATGCAGAGAAGCTAAAGCCAGAGGAGAAAGAAAGACAGTCGCAGAACTCAACAGAGATTTCCAACGTGCAGCAAGACAGGACAAGGAAAAGTACTACAATGACACTTGCAAGGAAATAGAAGCAGAAACTATTAGAGGAAGAACAAGATCGGCTTTCCTAAAGCTACGAGAGTTAAAAAAAAGGTCCAGCCTCGAATTGGAATGTTACAAGATGCTCAAGGTTCTATTTTGAATGATGCTGAGAAGATCAAGAAAAGGTGGAAGGAATATACAGAGTTTTTATATGATAAAGATCAAGTGGACCAACAGCTGTTTCAACCTGTACCTTATGATCGGGAACCATTGGTGATGAAAAAAGAAGTTAAAGCAGCATTGAAAGCCTTATCAAAGAACAAAGCACCAGGCATTGATAGCATTCCCATAGAAGTATTGCAGCAATCAGATGCAGCTGTTACCGTACTCACAAGGCTCTGCCAAGAAATATGGAAGACAATATGATCCAACTGACTGTGGAAATTATCGCACAATCGCTCTGATCCCACATGCCAGCAAGATTCTACTGAAGATTATTCAAAAGAGACTACAACCATACCTGGAACAATTACTACCTGAAGTGCAAGCAGGGTTCAGGAAAGGGCGAGGAACGAGAGACATCATTGCAGATGTGAGATGGATTCTTGAAAAGACTAAAGAATAGCAAAAGGATATCTATTTGTGCTTTATCGACTATAGCAACGCTTTTGACTGTGTAAACCATGAGAAACTCTGGGGCACATTAAGAAGCATGGGTATACCAGAACACCTGATCGTTCTCTTGCGCAATCTGTACATTGATCAAGAAGCAACAGTTCGAACGGAACAAGGAGAAATAGAATGGTTTAAAATAAGCAAATGTGTAAGACAAGGCTGCATACTTTCCCCCTACCTGTTTAATTTATATGCAGAACAAATCATCAGAGAAGCAGGATTGTATGAAGACAACAGAGGTGTGAAGATTGGTGGAAGACTCATCAACAACCTTCGCTATGCTGATGATACCACATTACTGGCTGAAAGTGAAGATGATCTGAAGCATTTGCTTCTCACAATCAAAGAACATAGTCTCAAAATGGGCCTGCACCTTAATGTAAAGAAGACAAAGATCATGACAACTGGCATAATCAACAGGTTCATCGTTGAAGGAGAAGAAATTGAAATTGTGAACAACTTTAACCTACTTGGATCAACTATTAATAAAGAAGCAACAAGCAGTCAAGAAATCAGAAGACGCATTGCTCTTGGCAGAATGGCTATGAAAGACCTAGATAAGATTCTCAAGAGCAGAGATGTCTCTCTCCATACAAAGATTCGACTTGTTCAAGCCAACAGCTGGGGGATGTAGAACAACAGTGGGCAAAACTGAAAGGGGGTATTTTAAAGGCAACCAACCTTTTTGTTAAAATGGTAAATAAAGGTAAAAGGAACAGGAGACCGCTATGGTTTTCGAAGGAAGTAGCTGAAAAAGTGAAGAAAAAGAGGGAGGCCTTCATGAAATACAAGAGATCACAGAGAAAGGAAGACAGGCATCTGTATTTGGAACAACTTAGAGAAGCTAGCAAAGTAGTCAAGAAGGCAAAGATTCAAAAGGAGGAGGAAATAGCCAATGCAATAAAATGGGGAGATAAGACATTTTTCAGATATATTAGTGAGAAGAGGAAGGGCAAAAGTGGTATTGTCAGACTCAAGGGTACAGGGGGGGAATATGTAGAAGCTGATAAGGATAAAGTGGAATTGCTTAACAAATATTTTTGTTCTGTGTTCACAGATGAAGAACCAGGAGCAGGACCTCAGAAAACACCCACAAATAAGAACAGAAGCGAGGGACATCTTGAACAATTTTCAGAAGACTGTGTTCGTGAGAAACTAGCTCAACTTAAAGTAGACAAAGCGATGGGACCGGATGGGATACACCCTAGAATACTGAGGGAACTTGGGGACGTTCTAGCAACTCCACTGACTGACCTTTTCAATGCCTCGTTGGAGTCGGGAGTGGTGCCAAAGGACTGGAGAGAGGCTCATGTGGTGCCTTTACACAAAAGCGGAAGTAAGGATGTGGTTGAAAACTACAGGCCAGTTAGTTTAACTTCGGTGGTGAGTAAATTAATGGAAACGCTGTTGAAAGAGAAAATAGTGAGGTTTCTGGAGTCCAGCGGATTACAGGATCCGAGGCAGCATGGATTCACCAGAGGCAGGTCTTGTCAGACAAATCTTATTGATTTCTTTGACTGGGTGACCAGGGAGTTGGACCGAGGGAGAGCTCTAGATGTGGTGTATTTAGATTTCAGTAAAGCCTTTGACACTGTTCCTCACAGGCGACTTATAAACAAACTGAGCACCCTAGGGATGGACCCTAAAGTTACTGCTTGGGTTAGAAATTGGTTGGGTGGGAGGCGACAAAGAGTACAAGTAAATGGAGCTCACTCTGAGGAGAAGGATGTTACCAGTGGTGTGCCCCAGGGATCTGTCCTTGGTCCGATTCTTTTTAACATCTTTGTTAGTGATATAGCGGAAGGGCTGTCTGGTAAGGTTTGCCTCTTTGCGGATGATACCAAAATCTGCAATAAAGTAGACACCCAGGAAGGTGTAAATAACATGAGGAGGGATCTAGCTAAGCTTGAAGAATGGTCTAGAATTTGGCAGCTGGGATTTAATGTTAAAAAATGTAAGGTCATGCATTTGGGCTGCAGCAATCCAAGGGAGCAATACAGCATAGGAGGTGAAGTACTTTTGTCCACTAAAGAAGAGCGGGACCTAGGCATAGTTGTGTCCGATGATCTTAAAGTAGCTAAACAGGTAGAAAAGGCGACGGCAAAAGCTAGAAGGATGCTTGGGTGCATACGGAGAGGAATGGCTAGCAGAAAAAAGGAGGTGATAATGCCTCTGTATAAGTCTTTGGTGCGACCTCATTTGGAGTATGGTGTGCAATTCTGGAGACCGCACCTTCAAAAGGATGTGAACAGGATGGAGTCGGTGCAGAGGGTTGCTACTAAGATGATTAGTAGTCTTCATTATAAAGCATATGAGGACAGACTTAAGGATCTTAATATGTACACCTTAGAGGAAAGGCGGGATAGAGGTGATATGATTGAGATGTTTAAATACCTCCGTGGCATAAATGTTCAGGGAGAGAGCCTCTTTCAATTGAAAGCAAGTTCTGCGACGAGGGGACATGGGATGAGGGTGAAGGGAGATAGATTCAGGAGTGATATGCGGAAATATTTCTTTACGGAAAGAGTAGTGGATCCGTGGAATAGTCTCCCAGTGGAGGTGGTAGAGATGAGGACAGTAACTGAATTCAAAAAAGCATGGGACCAACACAGAGGATCTCTAAAGGTAAAAAGTGGACTGTTGTAGTTGTTGTTATGGAAGGACAGACTAGATGGGCCTTGTGGTCTTTTTCTGTCATCATGTTTCTATGTTTCTATGTTTCTATGGTATTTTCAATAACATCATATGGATGTGAAAGCTGGACAGTGAAAAAGATAGACAGGAAGAAAATTGATGCCTTTGAATTATGGTGCTGGCGGCGAATACTGTCTATACCATGGACTGCCCGAAGAACAAACCAGTCGGTACTAGAGGAGATCAAACCTAAGCTTTCTTTAGAAGCTCAGATGACAAGACTTTGACTTTCATACTTTGGACACCTCATGCGAAGAGAGAGATCATTAGAGAAAGACATTATGCTTGGCAAGATAGAAGGTCAACGCAAAAGAGGAAGGCCAGCAATGAGATGGATCGATACAATAACAGCAGCTACGGGTACCAGTCTGTCAACAATGAGCCGCCTGACTGAAGACCGAACACAATTTAGGATAGCTATCCAGAGGGTCGCCATGAGTCGACTCCGACTCGATGGCACTTAACAACAACAACCCAGCAGGGGCATCATTTAGGTCAGTCTGCCCAAAAGGGACAGCAGCAACAACCTAGGCAAAGAAAGACAAAAGCAGCTAAGCCTCAACTGGCTCAGCAGACTCAGCCTCCACAGGGGCTTTGACTCCTATCTAGAGAACTTTGTCTTCCTGGCCCTGAATGGCCCAGAACCCTCCACCATCCCAGGAAGGTTATGTCATTTTGCCCCCAGATGGGGTCGGATAACAGCAGAAAATTGGACTCTGTCTATTGTAAGAGAGGGGTACAAGCTTCATTTCCTCAGCATGCCCCCTCCTACAATGGTAAGACAGTTCAATTCTCAGACCTCTCTCAATGACCAGTTAGGTCAAGAGGTCACTGTGCTCCTTGCTCAAGGAGCAATAGAAGAGGTACCCATTCCCCAATGGGGTACAGGGTTTTACTCCCCCTATTTCCTTATTCCAAAGAAAACAGGACACAGACCCATTTTAGACCTCAGAGAATTGAACAAATTCCTGTTCAAAGAGAAGTTCAAAATGATTTCTCTAGGAACTCTTCTGCCATAACTTCAGAGTCAGGATTGACTTTGTTCTCTAGATCTCAAGGATGCGTACATTCATGTTCTCATCCATCAAACTCACCGAAAGTTCCTTCGCTTTATGTTTCAAGGGAAGCACTACCAATAGAGGGTTCTTCCTTTTGGCCTGGCCTCTGCACCAATGGTGTTCACAAAATGCATGGCTGTGGTGGCAGCATTTCTCCGTACCCTGGGAATATTCATCTTCCCTTACTTAGACGACTGGCTCATTTGAGCCTCTTCAGAGCCAGAGGCCAGGGTTGCCCTCTCTCGCACAATGCGCATCCTTCAGTATTTGGGACTTTTCATAAACTTCCCAAAATCCAACCTTGCTCCCACTCAGTCCTTAGAGTTTATAGGAGCTCTGCTGGATACCAGACAGACAAGGGCCTACCTTCCACAGCCCTGCTGCCTTCGCATTGTACAGTTAGCTTCCCAAGCAGTGCTAAAGCCTCACCTCACTGCTCGGGAAATGTTACAGTTGCTAGGCCACATGGCATCCACCGTGCATGTGGTTCCTTATGCTCGCCTCCATATGAGGGCAGCCCAGTGGAATTTATCCACTCAGTGGACTCAGGCATCAGGTTGCCTGTCAGACAAGCTAGCAAACTCAGATCGCCTTATTTTGTCTCTCCAATGGTGGTAATCACCCCAAAACCTTTTGGTGGGGTCTCCTTTTCAGCAACCCCCACCCCAGGCCACTCTAACAACAGATGTTTCACAGGTGGGTTGGGGAGCCCACCTGCAAGGCCTCTCTACCGAGGGTACCTGGACTCCACAGGAGGCCTATCTACACATCAATCTCCTAGAACTCAGAGCAATTTTCCTTGCTCTTTGAGTATTCCACACCCAGCTCAGCTACAAGACAGTCCTAATTCAAACGGACAATCAAGTAGATATGTTCTATGTGAACAAGCAGGGTGGAACAGGCTCTCTGTCGCTCTGCAACGAAGCTTTGCGACTATGGGCCCTCGCCAGAGAGCATCAGATTCATCTCCTTGCGGTGTATCTTCCAGGCATTCAGAACTCTTGGGCAGACAGACTCAGTCGAGTTCTGCTTCCACACGAATGGTCTCTCCATGCAGACCAGGTGGCCAAAATTTTTCAAATTTGGGGAACCCCGGACATAGACCTTTTTGAAAGTCCGCTGAATGCCAAACTTCCCCGGTTCTGTTCCAGAATTCTGGCTCAGGGTTGTCAGGCCAGGGATGCTTTCCTCCCCAATTGGGGTCAGGACTTCCTGTATGCCTTTCCACCCATTCCCCTAATTCCCAAAACCCTGTTCAAGCTTCAGAGAGACAGAGGTCATATGATTCTCATAGCTCCACGTTGGCCACGGCAAATGTGGTACCCTCTGCTCCTACATCTCTCTCAAGCTCCGCCTCTGGAGCTAGGATCTGCTCCAAATCTCCTTTCTCAAGAGGACAGGATGCTGTGGCATCCCAATCCCCAGTCTCTGCATCTCAGGGCCTGGTTGCTGAAAGCCTAGAACTTCATGGTCTTAACCTTTCCCAGCAGGTAAAGGATATCCTTTATGCTTCTAGGAAGCCTTCCACAAGACACTCTTATGCATTTAAGTGGAAAAGGTTTACCATATGGTGCTCGCAGAAGGGTCTTAACCCTCTTGTGATACCTCTGGAATTATTACTGGAGTACCTCCTTTATTTATCAAATGCAGGGCTTAAGATCAATTCAATGAGAGTCCATTGAGTGCTATTGCAGCTTCTTTCAAGCCTCTCAATGGACAACCTATTTCCTCTCATAGCGAGATTTATGAGAGGCCTTCTTTTAACTAAGCCTCCCATTAAGCCACCATGGGGCTTAAATCTGGTTCTTGGGCAGCTCATGAAACCACCTTTTGAACCATTAGCCACTACCTCTTTGAAATTCCTTTCCTGGAAGGTCATCTTTCTTATTGCAATCACATTAGCACATCGCATCAGTGAATTGCAAGCGTTGGTGGCTGATCCTCCTTATACAAGGTTCCATCATGATAAGGTAGTCCTTAGGACTCATCCACACTTTATGCCAAAGGTGGTGTCACTTTTCATTTAAAACAATCAGTTTACCTTCCTGTATTCTTCCCAAGGCCTCACGCCTCAAATGCAGAAAGGAATCTTCATACTTTGGACTGTAAAAGGGATTTGGCCTTTTACTTGCAAAGGACACAGCAACATAGAAAATCCTCTCAGCTCTTTGTTGCTTTTGATCCTAGTCATTTGGGACTTCCAGTCTCCAAAAGGACACTGTCCAGCTGGATTGCACAGTGTATATCTTTTGCCTATGAGAGCAAGAACCTTCCTCTTGAAGGCCATGTCACAGCTCACAATGTGAGAGCCATGGCAGCCTCAATGGCTCATCTTCACTCTGTGTCTATCAATGACATCTGTTGAGCAACTACTTGGGCTTCGGTTCATACCTTCACAGCCCATTACTGCTTAGACAAGGACTCCCACCAGGATACCTTGTTTGGTCAGGCTGTTCTTCAACACCTGTTCCATACTTAATCAACTCCTACCAACCATCCCTGGTAGGATGCCAGAGATCCATGGGGGGAAGTGGAGCCCTTTTACAGGGGCACACAACTTCTGGGGCCTTCTCCCTGGCATCTGCAGCTAGGGAGTCCCCATATGTGAAGACTACATTCCTGCTTGTTCCTGGAGATAGCATAGTTACTCACCTGTAACAGGTGATCTCAGGGGAACAGCAGCAATTTAGTCTTCACAACCCACCCACCTCCCCTAGGAGTTGTATCTCTCTTCTCTCTCTCTTTCCCTCTCTCTTTATCTCAGCTTTAAACTCAACTGGAGAGGGACAGTTGGGAAAAGTGGGAAGGCAGCACGCAGACGCTGTGGGATGCTCCCAAAAGCTTTCCTATTGGATGCTGGGGAGCATTTCCGCGCAGGCTCCGTCGGTACCGATGATACCCATATGTGAAGACTAAATTCCTGCTGTTCCCGGAGATCACCTGTTACAGGTGAGTTACTCACCAACTATTCTTTCCATAAACCATTATTAAAGGGGACCCAGAATATCCACTGCTTGACCCAGTACAAGCATTGTGGAACCTGTGCCTTTTGGGGAAACTGCTAGGTACGTGTGACCTAGATTGGCCATTGTTGGAAACAAGAGACTGGGCTTGATGGACTTTGGTCTGACCCAGTATGGCATATCTTATGTTCTTATGATAAAGAGCATTACAATCAATTGGTGAAACAATATTGTAGCTTAGAAGTCTCTGTGAAAAAAAAGATTATTTTTCAAAGCACACTAATCATGTGCTCTCGCTCCCTTGTGAATTGTTATTGATAGTTCAGAGATAGTATAACACTAGGATTATAGACAAGATTAATCGGGCATTATCCCCTACAAAATATGCTCAATATTTTAAAACTAAGCAGCAGTGTGACCTGTGTGTGATTTGTAACAAACATTTGTGCTCTTATGAGTGTTTACATGGAGGCACATTTCATGATGTGCGTCCATGCTTCTGTGCATCCTGTAGGAACGAGCGCACAGAGGCAGACCTGATTCTGATAACGTAGAAGATAGACGTGCCCCATGGGATCAGAATTGAGTCTAAGGTATGTACATGCAGGCTGGTCCCTATTCTGATCAGCTTGCATGTACTGAGCCAAGCCTGGCTAACTCATTCAGGCTCCTGAATGGGGCCGCAGTGCCCTGGCATCTGGTTGCCATGGCATTGTGGCTCCATTCAGGAGCTATGACCCCTGGCCTCCAACCACTCTGTCCTTTCCCTGCAGCCTGACCCCCAATATGGCCTCCCATGGCCAGGGTCAGGCTGCGGGGAATCTCCTGCACCCCCTCCTCTGTTTGATGCTGGCTGGGCCTCCCATTCCCTGTATGTCCGGGGCTGCAGACTGTCCTCTGCCCGCCCTAACTCCACCTCCACACTGCCCCCTCACATCCTCGTCTAAGCCTCCCCATACAAACTCTTTGTTCGTACAGGGAGGCTTAGTTGGAGATAGCAATGGGGGATGAATAGCGGGGTTGGACATCCTGTTGGGACATCCATCGCCACTATTCGTAGGACAGAATAGGCCTCATAGTGTGTATTACATTAGAAAGTTTTCCTCTGTCCCACCATATTATGTTGAAAAATTAATATGCAAGATTCTTAGATGTTCCTTGAGACAAGATCCAACTCTTCCCCCTCCCCCCTCCGGTACAGCTGGCCAGCTATGTTTGTAGATTTAAGTAATAGTTTGATGGAATTAAGTGAACCACCATTGATTTTGAAGCAAACTGTTATAAGAGCAATTCTAAAAAAGTTGAAAGCAAACTCTAAGATTTTGTCGAATTTCAGGCTAATTTGGATTCTTTGGCTACTGCACTGAAATCCTGCTGACTTAAGCATTGGATAACAGGTTGGCTGTATTAGGCCAAGGGAACTGTATTATGGTTGGTTTCCTCAATGTCTTATCTGCCTTTGATTAGATCTTTCATGATCTGCTTCAAAATCAACTTTCTGTGCTAGGGGTAGAGGCAGCATTTCTCGATTGGTTTTGATCTTAATTAAATGACTGGGAATAATGTATAATGTGCAATGATAGGAGAAAAGCAATCTGAATATTTTAAGATGACACAAGGTCTCCTTCAAGGATCAGTTCTCTGAGTTATCCTTTTTAAAATTGTATACACCACTTTGTGATCTGTTGCAGTCTTTGAAAATTGACTATTGTCTTTATGCAGATGATATAATAGTGTTCTTCCCAGTCACAGTGAGTATCACTAATTTTTAGATTTTATGCAAGAGTGTATCATCTTGGCTCTTATCTAAGGGATTAGTATTCAGTTTAACAAAGACTAAATCACTGCTCATTCTTCAAACAGCTAATATTATTTATTTATTTGAACTTATATACCGCCACTTCCAAAGATCAGTGGTGGTTTACAGAGAACAAAACTGGATATTTACATTATAACTTTGAAAAACGTGTTTACAGAACAAAGCGAGATAGTACAGCTTAACAATTTGCATGACTATGTACAATATGGAGATGTTGTATGGCATATTATAGGGCCAGCTGAGTTAGAAACTGAAGGCCATAAAGTTTCCATTGAGTGTGAAGTCCTCTATCTACGCAGTTTTGAATTCTGAATTGTCCTTTTGATGATAAATCAGAGACCTGGTTTGGAAGTAATTTTATAAACTTTGGGGCATGTTTACTAAAAAATGTGCTGGTAGTGTCTGATCGACCTGTAAAACCAGTGTGGAGGCTTGCGCCAACTTCAGGGGGGTGTTATATCTATCCCCCTGACATTGGTACATTGCTGACATGCTGTACTGTGGAACCCTGCATGTGGGGGCACCTAAAGCCATACACTAAGGTGGTGTTAAGTACATCCACACTAATGACAACAATTGTGTTAGCTCTTACCTGCGCTGTGCCATCAATGCCCGCATTCCATTCCAACCAGCCCTATCTCTGCCCAGTCATGTGCTAACCTGTTAGCATGAGATTTTTAGCACTGGGTCCCATGCTGAACCCCACACTAAAGCTTAACATGGTTTAGTAAACATGCCCCTTCATCTGTTAAAAAGATTAAGGAGGTATATTGAGTTATCTGACTTTGGAATGGTGTTACAGTCTTTAGTTTTTACTCCATTGAAATACACTATACTATTTTTAGGACTTCTATTCTTTTCAGATTGTTCAGAACACTGTCACTTGATTAGTTACTGGAAATAGAACCATATGAGCCTATTACTGAACAGTTACAGTTTTTGCATTGGTTAGAATGGGATATTTGGCTTAAAGTGGTTATCTTGTTTTTTTTTAACTTTGCGCCTAGGCAGGATTTTTTAAATCGTATTCTTTTCTTGCCGATTCTTTAATTCTTATTATTGTTTTAGATCCTAGGGTTCTGGGCTGCTTGGTATCCCTGTTTCTTCCCAAATAGGCTTGAAAATTTTATATAGGATGTTATCATTTTCATGGCCCGAGGAGTGGGATCAATTACTGACTGAAACTAGATTGCTTACTGATGTATTAGTTTTTAGGAAAAAAAGTTA
This sequence comes from Ichthyophis bannanicus, assembly GCA_033557465.1. Lineage (NCBI taxonomy): Eukaryota > Metazoa > Chordata > Amphibia > Gymnophiona > Ichthyophiidae > Ichthyophis > Ichthyophis bannanicus. Next base: position 1,545,717,912 of record CM066031.1, read on the forward strand.
CTCATATTATTTTATCCACACTTTTGTAAGCATGACATCATGATTTTTAGGATTAGATTGAATGTAGATTACCTGATATGTTGATTTTTGAATATTAATGATTGCTTTTAAATTTGCAAGATTAGTTTAATAGGTTTTATGTTTATGGTGTTTTTCATACATTTTTTATTATTTCTTATGTTGGATTGTAAACTGCCTAGAACTATTTTATGCTTTGCAGTTTATAAATGCTTAAAATAAATAAATAATTGGGCAAATTTTAGATAAGATGCATAGAGGGAAATTAAGATGCCCAGGTCAGGATTGGCAAATTCCCACTTGATTTTATAAGAGGCCTGCCAGATACAAAGATTCTTGTAAAATGTGTAAGGACGTTCAGGACTGCATATCGATGTTTCTTCGTGTCCAGAAGGAGCAGCAATTTTACAAAGTTGCACGCGAGGGAAAAAAATGCAACTTTAATGCACATGTGAATGGGAGCAGCTTTTTAAAATCACTGTTCCTAATCTGTATTCACACCCTGATCCAGAATTACAAGTTCCCCCGTCACACACAATCACTTCCCCCTGACATCAATCACCCCAACACCCCCTTCAGATGTCAGAGGTTAAGGGAATTATCAGATGCTGGGAGGGGAGTGTTGGGGGAAATCAATAATGGGAGGGAAGTGATGTCAAGGGGTGATTAGGGGGGGGGGGAGGCCTGACCTCAGCATTTACTCTTGCTCCTTCATTACAACTACTACTAAGCATTTATAAAGCGATACCAGGTGCACGCAGCGCTGTACAATGAAAAACACACATGCATCAGTGCAGCTCTAAATGCTGATGGGGAAGACATATTGATATTGTAGGCCCACCCAAACCACTCCCTCTCCCCACCCCAACCACGCCCCCTTATCATTTAGATGTGGTAAGTATTCCCAGGTATAGCAGCTGTCTAAAATCACATCTACATGTGTAGTCCAATATATATATGTACACATGCTGCTATTTCCAAATGTGAATGCTTCTGAAATTACTCCATTTATTTATTTATTTATTTATGCTTATATACCACACTTTTCCTGTGTGATAACAACATTAGTGCATGCTGTTAGCATATGACCCTGTCCATGTTATGTTCTTGAGTATGATTTGGACACAAGCTGAGGGTGTGCAAAAATAAAGGGGTTTTTTTCTATTGAATTTTTCCAGTCCATTCTTCATTTGTTGCTTTACTGTTATTTTAGCATGAGTTGAATCATTTCAGTGTTCATTAAAATGAAGGAAACGAGAGGGTATTTTGTATCATTTAGATAAGAAATAAAAATAAAAACAACAAATATGATTCCCTAGTCATTTTAAAGCTGTATCAAGTCATTCATTCTACATACTGCTTTTACTGCTTTCTGTTTCGGCATTCTGAATCTCTCTGAATTTCTGTAAATTAACTTGCTTCTTTGCTTTCAATATAAAAGTATCAGGTAGAAAATTCTGGTTTTATATGAAGTGCCCATGTCGGCATTTGCCCTAAAGCTGCCAAAAGGTGAATCCAGTGGCATTCTGAATAACATTTTCCCCTTTACTCCTTTTCATGAATTATTCACTGTCAAATTCTGCTGTTCAACACAGTCCGTTCTTTAGCTTCTATATTTAACTTTAGAATGCTAAAGCAGAGAGTAAACAAACTGCCAGGACTATTGCAAACAATTTTAAAAACACAATAATCAGATTGTAAAACAATTTCCTTTTTTGGCCACCTTCTGTTTTTCCTGTTAATGGTCTTAAATGGAATGTTTTTCGAGACTGTACATGGTGGTTTACATATATTCCTTTTATGACTGTACAGGAGCTCTGAAAGAGCAGACGGAATCTTAGGAATTAGCAAAACGAAATGGAGAATAAAACAAAGCATATCATAAGGCCTCTGTATTGCTTATTGGTACAACCATACTGATCCCCTTATCACCTATTTGCATTTTGCCATTCCCCCTAGATTTCCCCTGGCCCCCAGCTGTTGTGTGGTCTGTCTTGATTAGATTGTAAGCTCTGATGAGCAGGGAATGTCTCTTACTTGTACAAGTATAGCACTGCGTATGCCTTGTAGCACTATACAAATGAAAGCCACTTGATTCATTTTTATAGCATCATGGCACCTTTTGGCAGCTTTAGGGCAAATGCTGAGATGGGCACTTCATATAAAAACAGAAGTTTCAAATATCTAAGTATAAGTTTAAACCAAAAGCTAAACATGCTATCTCATAATGTAATGTAAGTTATGTACTGTGTTCCCTGTTTGTACTCCTAGTGTTTTGTTGTGATGTAATGATAATGCAATGTATGTTTCCCTCACCTTTGTTTAACTTTGTGCTGTATTAACCGCTTTGATTGAAGGAAAAGGCGGGATACAAAACATGTTAAATAAAATAAAATAAATAAATAAAATATCAAGAAAAGAGCCACCACAGTCTACTTCAAGATGAGACCACAACAAAATCTCCGCCATCTGCTTGAGCCCAGTGACTATAGAACAGTATTGCAGGCTATAATCACCCCTCAACTGGACTATGGCAATATCTAAGGTCTTCCTAAACACACATTGTACCCTCTGCAAATGGCACAAAACACTGCGGCATAATAATTTCCAGCATCTCCCGATTTGAATTTATCAAGACAAAGGAGCTAAAATATCATAATAGTGACCACAAGCTCAGTTGTTTTGACAAATTGAAAAAATTTGGAGTGTAACAGCATTTTGGTGATACATTCACACTCCGTAATAAGCACCTTTAGGAGTTTAACCTCAAGACAAAGGGGCATGTTTACTAAAGAACGCTATTTGCGCCGCATCCCGTTATCGTGCGGTAAGGTACATTACCGCGCGATAATGGTGCTTCAATGTGCGATAAGGTACCTTATCATGCATTAAAGCGCCATTATCTCGTGGTAATGTACCTTACCGCGTGATAACGGGATGCGGCACAAATAGCGTTCTTTAGTAAACATGCCCCAAAGTGTAAACAACAGACCTGCAATAGACCTTCACCCTCTTTGCTCCCACATTACGGAACTCACTTCCTGAACCTATAAGATCTGCACAATCAATTCAGGGTCTGTGGAAAAAACTCAAGACACACCCCTTCATTGAATACTATGGGTCTGACACAAATGTCTAGTATCCAAATCCATGAGTGTCTTACTACCACATATGTACCATCTCTTCCTCCCCTTTAACTCCAAGTTGCATGCTCCCCTCTTAAGTTCATTGTAAAACCCCAACTCAATTGAGTTTGGTTCTTTTCTTCTCTATAAACCGCTTTGATTAAAGATAAAGTGGTATATAAAAAGAACATTAAATACATAAATAAGCAGTAGTAGTAGTAATAGTAGTAGTAGAAGTCGAAGAATTGTATGCATTTCTGGTCATCCCATCCCAAAAAAGATACATTGTAGGGTTGTACATTTTGGGCTTGTTTGGGTGCCTAAAAATTAAAAGTGCATGCAATTTTAGGCACCAAAACAAGCCCAAAATGCACCATCCTACAGTGTGCAAATCCCTCAAAACCCACCTGGTCATGGCCGCATATGAACAAGCACCTTAACTCCCAACCAACGCAGCCATGTCAATACAGCTACCGAACACCAACAGCTCAAACCTGGGACTCAAGCCCCGGAAATATATGTATGTCTTGTCACCTATGTTGAATGTAGACACCCCCCCCCCCCCCCGTTATATCCCTAACCACTTTGATTGAAGGATAAGGTGGTATACAAAACTGGCTAAATAAATAAATAAATATCTACAAATTAACATACATAGAATCAATGTGTGCAGGAAACAAAGTTACTGTATAATATGCATAGGAGTATGATTAAGACAAAGATGGACACAAACATGAATAAACAACCCAAAACAGTAAAAATTACATAGTAACATAGTAAATGACGGCAGATAAAGACCAGCATGGTCCATCTAGTCTGCCCAGCAAGATGGCAAGAATAGGTGCACCTGTCACTCTGTGCAGGCCACCCCTCCCCATGTCTTTGTTTAGGGGTAAACCCACCACTCCATGTAGGACACCCCTATTTGTTGAGACGTTATATGGTTCAGAAGTTAGATGGTACCGTTTATTTTGTTTTTATCCTATTGCTGTAAAGGGATCCACTGTGTTTGTCCCATGCTGTTTTGAATTCCGTCACCGTGTTTGCCGCCACCACTTCCTTCGGGAAGGCATTCCAAGCATCCACCACCCTTTCAGTGAAAAAATATTTCCTGATATTGCCTTTCAATTTACCACCTTGCAGCTTCATGTTATGCCCTCTAGTTTTACAGCTTCCCCGTCTTTGGAAGAGGTTTGTTTGTTCATCATTTCTCTTTAAGTATTTAAAGGTCTGAATCATATCTTCCCTGTCCCTCTTCTCCTCCAAAGTGTACATATTTAGGTCTTCAAGTCTCTTCTCATAAGGCTTCTGAAAATTATATTTAAAAAAAAATTAAACAAACTTATTTTGATCTAGACATCCCTAATACACTGGAATTATAAAAAGTTCAGAGAACAGCAAGCAAAATGATAAAGTAATAAAACAACTTGTCTATGAAGAAAGACTAATTTAGAGCTCTTCATTTGATGACTGAGGCTGGAACGAACAAACAAGTGAAAGGCGACAGTACATAAACAAGGCACTTTATTTAGGACCCAACTTGGCCGAATTTCAGCTGGTTAACCTTCGTCAGGGGCCTTAGGTAGTGCAGCCAAAATATGCTACTAGTAACTTTCCTGCAAATCATGTAAATGTCTTTGAATAGTAGTAGTAGTAGGCGAATATCCCCCCTAGGACTCTTACTTTTGAATGAACTATCTCTGCCCTTGTCCTAATACTGAACCACACCATCTGATGATCATTAAATGAAAGATAATCACCCACAATAACAGCAGAAACACTCTTCCCATTTGTAAGTGCCAGGTCCAGTATGGCCCTCTTCTGTGTGAATTATGTTGTCAGAACAGTTCTTCCTGTATTGAATCTAGGATCTCGTTACTTCTAGATGACCCTGCAGCAGGGATGTCCCAATCAACATCAGGCACATTGACATCACCGAGCAATAGCACTTCTCCTTTCATAGCAATACTGTAAATGTCTTCAATTACATCTCTGTCCTTTTACCTGTGAACAACATCTGTATATCACACCAATGAAAATGAATGCCCCATTCCTTCTTTTCAGTTTAACCCACAGAGCTTCCTCCTTCCCTCGAAAGCACTGCAGTTCTGTTACTTTAATATTGCTTTTTATATATAGTGCCACTCCTCCTCCCTTTTTTCCTACCCTGTCTTTCCTGAATAAATTATAGCCTGGTAAAATTATTTATTTATGTAATAAGGTTTACATATCGCTTTCTTATTCAAAGAGGTTTACATGGAACATTAACAGGAGGAAAACTGCTTTAGGAAGAACTGAGACTATGTAGAACTGGGTTTAGTGAAACAGGTATATTATATGCGGCTGGGTTGGGGAAAACATTAACTGGGGTTAAAACATGGCAGTCATAGTGTCAATGATATCATCAGATTGCTAGGGATGGGGGGGGGGGGCTTTTAACTTGGATAAGCCATGTGGAGTTAACCTAATTCATCAAGTCCAAAGAATTCGGTGAAGAGATGGATCTTGAGATTTTTTTCATAGGTCGGGTACAATTTCGGCAGCTCTTAGAGTTTCTGGGAGAGCATTCCAGATTGTGGGTGCAAAGAGAGTGAGAAGAGGGTATGACCCATGTCTGCTACTAAATCCAAGTTGGCCTCTTCCATTAAAGCCTCAAGATCTATAATCTTATTTCCCATACTATGGGCACTATTGGCTCTGTGCTCTGCATTTTGCTAGAGATTTTCCCATGTTAGTCTTGCTCCCTGATGCAGAAACCAAGCTAGCCCAGGAAAATCGCAAGTAAAACTACTGCGCTAAAGCATAGTGCAGTGGACATGCTAATCATATGCAAAAGAATGACTTTTTAATTGCTCCCGATGTAAAAAACTGTACTGAAACTTGACAGTTTTTCACTCCTTTTAACGCTGGCAGGCATAGAGATGGAGTGGGGAGCAAAAGAATCATCTGAGATGAAGTTTGACAGTTCACCTCAGATGATCCAAGCACTGGCTCAGACCCCTGGATGCCTCTGATTTTAGTCCTTATAAAGAATTGGGGGGCCAATACCCCCCTGAACATCACCCCTCCAAATGGTTCAAAAATCATTGGTGGCTCTAGTGACCGTTAAACTCCCAACAGCCCCCCCCCCCCCCCACTACCTAACAAAAAAAGTTCATTGGCCTCATGGGCCTCCTAGTACCCTGACTCCCCACCCCCACCCCTGCAATACCTTAACAAAGTTTTGCAGCAGGAGAGATGCCTCCTCACCACCATCTTTCAAAGTGGCAGCTCCTAATCCTGCCCAGTGCATCTTGGGGATGCATCAGTCATGGAGGGGAGGCTCAGTCTGCCAAATAAGGGAAAAAATCCTTATTTGACAGACTGCGAGGTGCTCTTGGCTTATGCATTGCCAGTATCACTTCCTACCTTTTCACCACTTAGCATGCTAACCACAACATCTTCAAGATCCTTTTCAACCATTAAACTTCAATATCTGATGATTCTGATGGAACTCCATATCATGAAGATTCATCAAATTCTGTATCTGACAAGACTAGCTTCTATACTTTTCAGCAGGGAATATGGTACATCTGCTGCTCTGCTCAGTTGTCTTCATCTTCTGCTTTCTGCATGTCCCCCACCAATGTTCCCTCTAATTTTCTGTAGGCTGTGTGCGCATAAAATATCAGCTGTGCAGCTTTTGAAGGAAGGTTAAATTTTTGTGCACCACATAACGACACTCGGAGTTATATGCTTTAAAATTTGACTACATGTCAGAATACAGTATGCACACCACATTGATTTTAATCAAATTAAATGAAAATAGATGATTAAGAAATGAAGCGGAACATTTCTAGTAATTACAATCACAACTTAAATTTTAAGATGTCTGTGTTGTTTTCTATGAGAATCAGAACTGTAATTTTTGTGCACTCTGTTGTAAAATATGTGCGCTCGCTCAGCGAGGTGTGTGCGCACGCACATGCGCAGAGCTTAGAGGGAACAGTGTCCCCCACACAGCACCACCTCAACCTCCCTTTGCCCCTCTGTGGAGATGAGACCTGTTCTTTCACATTTTTGCTAGAAGTTAAAGCTCTTTCTACTGTCCTTATAAAGAAATCTTTCTTGAGTTTTATTGGTGGACTAGAGGAGGCCATAAGCATACCCTGAGTGTGACCTGTCTCTTTCTGCACACTTATGCCACTGCTTCCACACCTTCCATCCCTTCTTTCCTTTTTTAAACATATGGAGGCCTATTCTCTATTGGACGTCCAGCCCCTGTATGGCCCTGCAGAATCAGGTCTACCGGCTTGTACGTGCAGGCTGGGCCCCAATTCTGAAGGGCCGCACATCCAGCCACATCCATGTCTAACTGACAGGCTCGTGAATGGAGCCACGATGCCATGGCATCCCATCGCCATGGCACCGCAGTTCCACTCAGGAGCCACGATTGACGGCTGCCACCGAGAATGTCCTTTTCCTGCAGCCAGACCCCCGATCCAGTCTCCCATGGCCAGGGTCTGGCTGCGGGGCTCCCCCTGCATGCTTCCGATTTTGTCCCCACTGGCTACCGCTGTTACCCCCATTTAACCGGCCTAACCCTGGATGTACAGGATTGACTTCAGAATCTGCACTGTACATCTGGGGTGATGACCCATTCATGCACCGCCCTCGCTCCACTTCCTGCCCGCCCCCTCCCACCCCATCTAAGGCTCACCATACAACCCCACTCTTCATATAGGGAGTCTTGCACGGGGACTGCAAGGAGGATTTATAGTGGGGATGTACGTCCAGACAGGGTATACATCCCCGCTATTTGTGTCTTGGAATACACCCTTTAAGTTTCCATGCCTACCCTTCCCAAGCATCATGATATGATCAGACTGGATTGCCAGCTCCAAGGGGAAGGGACTACTTGTTTTTCACAGTGCTCTACTACCTAGTAGCATGTACATCACTTTATAAAACAGGCCTATGTGCATTAATCCATTGGAGTTTGTCAAATTACCCTCCAAATGGATAGTGCTGGCATGGTCAGTTCTCAATACATGTATTCAGTGCTGCTACATTTATTTATCTAACCTTGTTTTTTTTTTTTTGGGGGGGGGGGGTTATACTGCTTTATTCTTCAATCAAGATGGTTTACATTGTAACTCAACAGTATGCATAGAACGTTTAACCAGTATATAATGAACACTTAATAGGGCAGGTGAGGGGAGAGGGGTAGACCAGTAACAGGTTAACTTATGTACAATGTCATGTATATCTGACGAAACTATGTACAATTCAGTCTGTGGCGTTAAAGAGCAGTTGTTTATCTTTATCTTTATCTTTATTTCTCCATTTTATATACCGCTTTGGCCGGAACATTAAAGTGGTTTACAATAAATAAAAAAGGTCCACGCTACTAAACTATGGAAAAGGAACGCCATGGTAAAATAGGAAAGAGGGAAAGGACAGAGCAAGAAATACAATAACTACACCAGACACAAACTGACAAATACTCAGGGAGGGACGTTAGGAGGGAGGTCAAAGGCTTGTTGGAATAAATGAGTTTTCAGTAACTCTTTAAACTTAGGATATGAGGATTCCAGACGGAGGGAGGGTGGCAAGGCGTTCCAGAGTGTGGGGCCGAGAAAAAGAAGGCCGAGTGACGGGTTTGTTCTAAATGTGCCTCAGATGGAGAGGGTAAGGACAAGCGATTGGCATACAGAGAACGAAGCTGGCGGTACGGAGTGTGAAGAGAAATGAGGTTAGATAGATAAAGAGGAGTGGATGTGTAGATGGCTCTATGTGTCAAAATGAGGAATTTATACTGGAACTGGAACCGGAGAGGCAACCAATGAAGTTGACAAAGAATGGGAGTGACATGATCAAATAGGTGAGCAAATGTAATAAGACGGGCTGCTGTGTTTTGTATGAGCTGTAGGCGCTGAAGCTGGTAGGCTGGTAAATTGGCTAAAAAGACATTACAGTAATCAAGTCTTGTTGGTCTATGGCCGAGGATCAATAGGTAGAAGTTTGGGTCTTTTCATTGGTCAGGTAGTTAAGTGATATGTCCTAGGTGGCTTGTGCAGAATAGAGTTTTTTAGCTTCTTCCTAAACGTTTTCATGTCTGTTGTCACTCGCATGTCATCTGGAAGTGAGTTCCATATTGATGGGGCATATAGTGAAAGCACTCTTCCAGATGTGGATTGTTTGGTCTTTTGGTAATCGTGAGGTGTGGTGATCATATGCTTGTTGTTGTTTCTCCTGAGTCGGGTGCTTGTGTCTCTTATTGAGGTCTTGTAGGATGTCAGCTGTTGCTTGGTGGATGATTTTGAAGATGTTTAAGGTTGTCTTGAATCTGATGCGGGAGTGTATTGGGAGCCATTGTAATTGGTCAAATATAGGGGTGATGTGCCCTTGTTTGGCTGTTCCTGTGATGATTCATGCTGCTGTATTTTGTGCTATTTGGAGTGGCATGATGGTTTGTTTTGGGGGCCCCTGGTAGAGTGAGTTGCAGTAGTCAAGTGTTGGGGTGATTACTGCCTGGCAAATGGTGTGGAAGTGATCTTGATCCAGGATTGGTTTTAGCTTCCTGATCACTTTTATTCTATGGTAGGCATTTGCAGTGATTCTCTTTATGTGAGATTGCATGGTGAGGTGCTGGTCCAAGATGATTCCTAGGTATTTGATCTCTTTTTTTACTGTTATGGGCCTTTCCCGTATGTTGATTGATTGCGGTGGGATGAATGAGGTATGCCTTGTGACAAAGAGTGCCTCTGTCTTTTTGTAGTTTATACATAGGTTGTTATTGGACAGACTAGATAAGCCATGTGGTCTTTTTCTGTCATCATATTTCTATGTTTCTATGTTTCTATTGTTGAGCCAAGTGATCATGTCTTCCACACATGATATTATGGTTGAGAAGTCAGGCTTGTTTATTTTGAGTGGGATGTATACCATGATGTCGTTGGCATATAATCTGTAGTGAATTGTGTGTTTCTTGATGATTTCACATATGGGCTGTATGTAGATGTTAAATAAAAGTGATGTAGATGTGAAATACAAGTTACAAATACTGATGTGGAATATATGCACTAATTTAAATGCAAGTGCCAGCAATTAAATTATTGCGGTGACTGCACCAGATAGTTGTTTGGGACTATCAGACAGTAGTCCAGGATAGGCAAGAAGAACAACCTACCATTCCTAATAATGTGGTTGAGGTGTTTTTTGAAACAGTGAACGCTGTCATTTTTCAACAGTGAATTATAAAAGAAATTAATGGCAACTGTAGTGACAGCTCTAAAGATAGAAACTGCAATCAATAGTAGCACAGCCAGTGATGTCATTCTAGCATAGAAGAGAGGAGTTAACCTGGTCAACACAGCATGATCCCAGGGCTTTAGCCTTTCCTCTCCTGGCTCCAGCATGAGAGAATAACACCAAGCCCCGAGGTTTGTACTTGTGTTTTTAATAAACAATCTTACTTCTAACTCATAGGGGACTTTTTCTACAAATTATGGAGATGTACATAAAGAAGATAATTTTATAACAGATTGCCTATGTGTGAAGACCACAAAGGTGCCTATTTTTTAGCCCATTTTATAAAGACCATACATGTCTATATGTCTATAAAATATTAGCACATATCCTGTAGAAATCATGGTCAGACTGAAGTTGCAGACATTTATGAGCAGGAGACAGGGGATACCCATTGAGGAACTGGCTCATGATCCCCATTGTTTCAGCCTACAGTAGGCAGAAGAGCAATACAACCAGACTCACCGGAGCACGCAGTTCATCATCGAGCAAACATTTGGCAAGCTGAAAACCTGGTTCCGGTGTCTGGACAGGTCAGGGGGTCAACTATTATACAGTCTCTAGAAAGCGTAGAAGATTTTCATGGTCTATTGCATGCTGCCCAATCTAGCCAAGAGGAGGCACCTGCCCCTGCTCCTGGAGAACCTACTGGAGGATGCCGACATGGAGGAGGGCACTGACATCATCCTAGATGAGCAGGAGCAGCTATACAGACAAGAAGAGAGAGAGCATGGAACCAGCTCATACAGAATCACATTATATGACATATCTATTTATTGTCATGCAGCCAACATACAGTTATGACATACCCAGTTCTGCTCTCCTACCCCCCCCCCCCACACACCCTTGTGCCACCAACCACCACCACCATCCTATGACCCTCCAAGAGCATGACTGCAATCCTCTACTGGCCCAATTAGACAAATCTAAAGCAGCACACAGCCTTTAAGGGACCCTCACAGACATTTAGCTTCCCCTTTCCATCTCCTCAAAAAAATACCCAGGGACACTCCAGAATATATACACAATACATCCCTATTATAGCAACACTTTCCTGTCTGCACATAATAGCGCTAACCTCTCATGAAACTGCTATGGATGTCGCAACAGTAACAGCTACTTGGTGTGCTACTGCTGCCCTTGCCCCTTCCCTTTGCACCACATTCCCTACCACCTTGGCCCTGAGAGATGGGCAGGGGCAGAGTAGAGATGGCAGAGCCCAACTCACTGCTTTCACTAAATGCTGACAGGCCCACCAGATAAGAACATATGAAATGCCATCTGGGTCAGACCAAGATCCATCAAAACCAGTATCCTGTTTCTAACAATGGCCAATCCAGATCACAAGTACCTGGCAGGTACCCAATGTCCACAGCTTCCACAATGCTGATCCTGGGGTAAGCAGTGGATTTCCTGAGTCCTCTTTAATAATTGTTTATGGACCTTTCCTCAATAAATTTGTCCAAACCTTTTTTAAACACAGCTACACTAACAACATTTACTACATCCTCCGATAACGAATTCCAGAGTTTGATTACGCGTTGAGTGAAAAAATATTTTCTCTTATTAGTTTTAAATGTAGCTTCAGTGCATGTCCTCTGGTAGTTCTACTTTTTGATGGCCAAAACAACAGATCTATGTTAACCCATTCCACTCCATTCATTAATTTATAGACTTCTATCATATCTCCCCTCAGCCGTCTCTGTTTCAGGTTGAAGAGCACTAACCTTTTAAGCCTCTCTTCATAGGGGTAACCTTCCATTCCCTTTACCATTTTGGTGGCTCTTCTCTGAACCTTTTCTAATTCCACTATATCTTTTTTAAGATATGGTGACCAGAATTGCACACAATATTGAAGGTGCAGTGAGCACCATAGACTGATACAGAGGCATTATAATATCCTTTGTTTTATTCTCCATTCCTTTCCTTGTGATTCCTAGCATTCTATTTGTCTTCTTGGCCAGTGCAGCACACTAGATGGAGGGTTTCAACATGTTATCCATGATGATGTCTAAATCTTTTTCTAGGGTAATGGTTCCTAATGTGGAACCTTGCATCATGTAACCATAGTTTGGACTGCTCTTTCTCAGATGCATAACTTTGTACTTGTCCACATTAAATTTCATCTGCCATTTGAACATCCAGTCTTCCAATTTATCAAGGTCCTCATGCAATTTTTCAGAATTATCTTGGATTTAACAGCTTTGACTTAATGTTGTGTCATCTGCAAATTTGATCACCTCACTCGTTATTCCTATTTCTAGGTCATTTATGAATATGTTAAAAAGCAGTGGACCCAGCACATATCCCTGGGGTACTCCACTATTCACCTTTCTGCATTGGGAAAATTGGTCATTTAGCCCTACCCTATGCTTTCTATGTTTTAACCAGTTCCTGATCCACAGTAGTACACAGTCTCCTATCCAGTGGTGGGACTGGGCTGGTTCTGCTCAGTTTGCGTGAACTGGTTCCTGCCGTGGCCCATGTTCACCGAACCGGGCCAAACACAGCATAGAAACACCAGCACTGCAGTGGCGGGTATCCTCCCGCTTGCAATGTTTGACAGCATCAGGGGATCGCGGCATTGGGAGAAGACCCTGTTGTCACCAAAACATTTTCAGGCAGGGGATCGGACTGCAGGGCAATGGCCGGGTTGCTGCACCTTGGTGGAGGGCAGAGGCCCAAAGCTATGGCCACTGCTATGCCTCCATGTGAGGTGCAGTAACCCTGCCGTCATGCATATGGGAGGGCTGAGACCAAACACGTTTTTAGTCAGTTCAGATCCAACCACTGTTCCTATCCTATGACTTTTTAATTTTGCCAAGAGTTCGCATGAGGAAACTTGTCAAAGGCTTTCTGAAAATGCAGATATACTATATACGTCATGGTTGTCTGACCACTGCAAAAATGCCTGTGCCTCCAAGCTCATTGGCCACACTAATCTTGGAGCATTAGCCTGGGCTGTACAGGTGTAGGGAAGAACCCATTGATGTAGCCACTAAGATGCAGTGTGAATGGCAGGCCCCCCTCCTGATGGGTGGTGGTGTGATGAACATGCATGCACTATGCTAGGGTGTCATGAACAGCAATGGGTTTATGTTGAATGACTGCGGCCATCAATGCAGATGATCCTGCTGCTATCATAGCTCACAATACATTTTCTATATTTCAGGAGAGCGATACCAACCTAGTTGCTGCAAGAATTGTGAACTGTCCAGACTGCCAACCCCTGTCACTGCCTCCTCATCCATGGTTCCAACAATATGTTCCTCCAACTCACTGAACATGGATGGCACCATATGGACCACGAGTGGCTGCCTTTGCCCTGTGCTTCATCACCCTCCACTTTCTCTTGACATCCTCAATGTTGTGGTTATGGTTGTAGAGGTCATTGAGTTATATACATATGGCACACCAGAGATGCTCCTTCTGATATGCATTGCAGTTCGTGCCAGCACTGTCAAAGAAGATGTGATGTTTTGCTAGGACCTCTCTGAGCATCAGCTCCACCTCTCTGGGACAGAGGTTTTCCTTCCTTGATGATGCCTTGCTCTTGGATGCCAAGGAGACAGAACAGTGGCATTTATCGCTGGATTGTCTCATGCAATCAACCATTTGCATGTATGACAATGCTTTTATTGTCATCCAAATGGACTGCGTCCACACATTCCAATAATATACGTATGTGTCCATGTCCAAAATGGGTTGTCTGCATAGATGTGCATCACAGATAGATGTCCACAGACCGTCTTCCAGAATCAGTTATCTAGATGCCTTCAGAGATGGTTACAGTATCACAGCATATATAACTCTGTCTTGTTGGTCTGAACTATTCCCTGCATGGTTGTAGCCAATATGCCCCTTTGTAGGGGATTAGTTCTATGTGTGCCGGTTGACATGCACTTCCAGGGTCCTGTGTAACCCACCTGTTGGTTGCCTACCTGTTTTTGTAGGCGATGGGTGTATGCACTACAGTGCATGCCTCTGCATTGCACTCAGAACCTGAAGGGGGTTGGGGATATGTATTAGTGCACAGGTCTTAAGGGAGGTTATGTGCTCTAGTGATTTTTACTTTCACTTTCTCAGTAGATGCTGAAGATAAGAGCTGATTCTTGCTAGCTCCGTAGCTTTATTGCATTAGGTTCTGTGTAAAACTGCAACAATTTGTATTGTTTTTTTGTTACATTTTTACTTTTTCTGGCCATTAGTTGTTCTGTGCCTTTTTTAAATCATAAAATGGTCAAAAGGCATTGAAAAATCAAGCCAGTAGCTATCACTGGCACCATGCAATATCCAAATACTTTTTTTTGTCGGGACCAATCGACATGAGAGGAAGGGGGAAAAACCTACCCCTTGCCTTCGAAAGAACCCTTTTATTCAGACAGGGCCACAGCACACCCAATTTTTTAAAACTGAAACCAACACTTATCTTTTATGAAGGCGATTAATATCTCCACATTGTCCACATGAAGGCGATTAATATTTCCACTTTTCCCACAATTTCCACGACATAGCATGCATGTTTTGGGCCCTACCGGGTCCTGTATCAAGTGGTGATCTACTCAAAACCGTCACCGTTTTTAAATCATAGACAATGTGGCCTTTTATGCCTTCTTATTTAAAACATAAGTTTTTCTAAACTGTCTTTACTGTTATGATAAGGCTAGGAATGGGCAGATGCATACTTTAGTTATGTGGCTACATAATAGGGGTATGAATTAAAGAGTGCATTTGCAATATATGTCCTCCTTAGAGGCTCTCTCTCTTTTCCTCTAATGAGAGAAGTGAGGAGATGTAGGCCTTTTTTATTCCATTGTTCTACTGCTGTGTTCTTGCTGTTGTTTGACATTACTTAGTTGGCTGATTATGAGTATTATGTTTTATATTTCTTCTTTTGCTGTCATACAGGCATACCTGAGAAGCACTTATTGAGCTTTCAATTACTGGTAGGACTGAAATAGCTTTTTTCCCTTTTCTTTTTTCCCCTTTTTTTACTCTCCTCCTCCCTTTCTTTATAAAAGTTTAAGCTCAGTTAGCAGTTGTGGATTATTTGTTAGTGTCCATGTTGTTTTAGCTAACATTAATCTTCTCTTGTTTTTTTTATGTTTATGTACAGATCATGAAGCAAGTTAGCTGCAGAATTTTATGGTATTGTCTTTGGCAATTGTATTGCCTCAATGCATCTTTTAGGTTACATATGTATGTTTTATTTATAGGTTTTTATTTGTTACAATGTCCTGACTGCCATTGGAGTATATATGCAAATGATTCTTAAGTGATATTGCATATTCTTTTGTGTTTTATTTTTGATTGCTCTTTATTGTACAGTTTGGAGAATATTATTGTATTTTTAATGTCCATGTGTTTTGTTTTTGACCCCTGATACAGGCTGGCAGCCAAAACTTGACCAAGTCGGGTCTGTACCTTTGAATGTTTTACGAAATAAAAGGTTTCTTTGTTTTAAGTGGTGTGGCTATGTCCTCCCTGTGCTGTTCTGGTAACTCCTCTGTTTTCTGTGGAGGGCTGTTCTTCTTCTTCTTCCCTCGTGTTCTTTTACCCACACACACACAGAAACATACAGCCAATCATACATATCATGGTACCTACAGGTAATCCCACTGCACCACACCCAGTATCCTTCTTAATCCATCAAGACCTCCTTTCACTGATTCCCTCACTTTTTTCAGTGCGCCCTCTGATAAGGGTGCCATCTCTGCCCTCCTGCACTCCCTGTCCAGCTCCTCCTCTATAACCACCAGATCATGCTCTGCATTGCAGAATGAATGGATGTTGGCTGTTGAAGTATATGTATATCAGTGGAAATTGAGCCCTGATGCAGAATAATGGTTCAAAACAAGGTACTGCATCAGATGATTGCTGTGAATGTTCAATGGATCTTCAGTGGTGAAGCTAAGTATACCTCTTACTTGATCTGAGCTCTCAAACTTGGATTTTCATGGCAAGTTTTTATGATATTCAAGTGGATAAATTATGTTACATGAACTTTATATCTAAGAAGATTTCTAATTAGAGTAGTTACTCACCTGTAACAGGTGTTCTCCAGGAGCAGCAGGAATCAGTCCTCACATATGGGTGATGGTGACGTCGGCGCCGACGGAGCCCTCGTGCGGAGCATTTCCCCAGCTTTCAAAGAAAGCCTTTGGGAATTGCAGCGCGCATGCGCGGTCCCCTTCCCGCCCAAGGGTGCCATCTGGCTCAGTCTGATGACATAGCTAAAAGACAGCAAAAAATTAGCAAAATAAATCATATGACTGCAACTCCAAGGGGAGGAGGGAAGGTTGTGAGGACTGATTCCTGCTGCTCCTGGAGAACACCTGTTACAGGTGAGTAACTACCCTTTCTCCAGGACCAAGCAGGAAGTCAGTCCTTACATATGGGACTCCCCAGCTTAAGGCTACCGGAGACCTCAAGCCGAAAAAATGAGCTCCCTCTAGCTCGTCAGCACGTAAGGAAGGAATCTTCTCTGAGAACGCCCCCGACCGGTAGCCCAACACCAGGGCCGGAGGGTAGGAGTTGCCTAAACCCCAAAGAGATTATGGAGTACTACCTGACCGAAAGCACTGTCCCTGCGAGACTCCCTCTCAAGGCAGTAATGGGTCGCAAAAGTCTGGCTTGAAGACCAAGTAGCGACCCGGCAGATGTCTGCCAATGGAACAGAGCGGAGATAAGCCACTGACGCAGCCTTCGCCCTGACACGATGAGCCGTGACTCGACCCTCCAACGAGAGGCCGGCTGCCCCATAAGCCCAGGCGATACAGTCAGCGACCCATATGGACAAAGTACGCTTGGAGACAGGGAGCCCCAAATTATTGGGGTCAAAAGAAATGAAGAGCTGAACAGCCCTTCGATGCTCCCGCGTACGGTCAAGGTAGAAGGACAACGCCCTCCTACAGTCCAGGGTATGCAGAACCGTCTCAGCCCGGTTGGCATGCGGCCTGGGAAAGAAGTTCGGAAGAACCACCTCCTGATTGAGGTGAAAAGGGGAGACAACCTTAGGAAGAAATTTCGGGTGAGTCCGTAAGACTACCCTATTCTTGTAGAACCTAGTGTAAGGGGGATAAGACACTAGGGCCTGAAGCTCACTCTCTCGCCGAGCAGAGGTAAGAGCTACCAGAAACAAGGTTTTCCAGGAGAGAAAACGAAGAGGGCAGGTAGCCATAGGTTCAAATGGTGGACAAGTAAGCCTCTGTAAAACCACATTCAGATCCCACTCAGGGGCTGGTGGACGCAAAAGAGGCTTAAGCAGGAGGAGGTCTCTGAGGAAACGAGCCACCAAAGGGTGGTTGGAAAGAGGCCTCCCATCCACCGGCGAGTGGTGCGCTGAGAGGGCACTGAGGTGAACCCTGACAGAGTTGGACTTAAGGCCTAGATTGGAGAGGTAAAGCAAATATTGCAATACTACCGCTACCAAGCACGAGAAGGGATTCTCGCTGTGTTGAGCACACCATGTGGAGAATCTACGCCACTTAAGAGCGTAGGATTTCCTGGTGGATTGCCGCCTAGAGACTAAGATAACGTCTTCCACCTCTCTAGGCAGGAGTAGGGGAGCCAGGACTACCCTTTCAGCAGCCAAGCCATCATATGAAGGGACTGGAGGTTGGGGTGCAAGAGAGACCCCTGGTCCCGAGACAGGAGATCGTGTTGAAGTCCCAGAGGCAGGGGAGTGTCCACCGCCAGTTGCAACAGGAGTGGGAACCACGGCTGCCTCGGCCACCTGGGGGCTATCAGAATCATTGAGGCTCTGTCCTTGAGGACCTTGAACAGTGTCCAAGACACCAGTGGCATGGGAGGAAATGCATATAGCAGGCCTTGGGACCATGGAATCAGAAAGGCATCCACTGCTACTCTGAGAGGATGCGGTTGTCTGGAACAGAATCTCAGAAGTTGCCGGTTCAGAGGACTGGCGAAAAGATCCAGGGTGGGGAGGCCCCACCTGAGAAAGATCTGCTGAACCACCAACGGGTTCAATCTCCACTCGTGTGGTTGCAGGATCCTGCTCAGTCTGTCCGCCAGGTAATTTTCTTGACCTGGGAGGTAGACAGCCTTGAGAAGGATTCCGCGATTGACGGCCCAAGAGCACAGCCGTTGCGCCTCCTGACACAGAAGGAAGGAGCCTGTGCCTCCTTGTTTGTTCACGTAGAACATGGCAACTTGATTGTCCGTCTGGACTAGTACAGTCTGGTGAGAGACGAGATGGGAGAAGGCTCTCAGAGCTAGGCGTATCGCCCGTAGCTCTAGGAAGTTTATCTGTTGAGCAGCCTCCCAGGGGGTCCAGAGACCCTGAGTACAAGTCCCTTGGCAATGTGCTCCCTAACCTAGAAGAGAAGCATCTGTCGTCAGCACTTGGGAATGAGGAGGGGATTGAAAAACCACTCCGAGTACCAGATTCAGAAGATGAAGCCACCATTGCAGAGAGGAGACCAGCAGGTCGGATATTCTTACTGAGTCCGCTAGGCTCCCTGTGGCCTGATGCCACTGAGTGCGAAGGCTCCACTGAGCAGGCCGCATGTGCAGGCGGGCATTGGGGGTGACATGAACCGTGGAAGCCATATGGCCAAGGAGTCTCAGGAAGTGCCTGGCAGAGACCAGGGAATTGTTGTGAAACTGCCTGGCCAGATCCATCAGCCTGCGGGCCCTGTCTATTGGCAGAAAAGCCTTTGCTTGAAGAGTGTCCAGCCTTGCTCCTATGAATTCTAAGTTCTGGGACGGGAGCAAAGTGGACTTTTCGAAGTTTATGACAAACCCCAAGTGCTGAAGCAGAGCCACAGTGTGAAGGGTGGCTTGATTGGCCTCCTGGGAAGACTGGCCCTTTATGAGCCAGTCGTCCAGGTACGGAAACACAAAAAGACCTTGAAGCCTTAGGTAGGCCGCCACCACTGCCAGGCACTTGGTGAACACCCTGGGAGCGGAGGACAGGCCAAAGGGTAGTACTCTGTACTGATAGTGGTTTCCACCCACAACAAATCTGAGATATTTTCTGTGGTCTGGATGAATAAGGATGTGAGTATAAGCATCCTTTAGATCCAAGGAGCATAGCCAATCTCCCTGCTGGAGGTAGGGCAGCAGGATTCCAAGGGTAAGCATCTTGAACTTTTCCCTCTCCAGGAACTTGTTGAGGTTGCGCAAGTCTAGGATGGGTCTGAGGCCTCCTGTTCTTTTTAGTATCAGAAAGTACCTGGAATAAAAGCCGTGACCTCTCAGGTGGTGGGGCACCGGTTCCACAGCCTGTTCCTTTAGCAGACTTGCCAACTCCTGAAGGAGTAGGTCCCTGTGCAGAGGGAGTCTCAGAGGCTCCCCTGGAAAATAGGAGGGAGGCACCTGGTGAAAATGGAGAAGATAGCCCTTTTGGACTATATGAAGTACCCAGGTATCTGATGTGACGGCTGACCACCTGTGGGCAAAGTGGGCCAGCCAGCCTCCTGTGCTGAGAGAAGCCAGCTGAGGAGAAGAGGCTATGCTTTCTGAGTCAAAAACCCCCACCCTGCTGAGCAGGGGCTGGTGTTGGTGGCTTGGGGGCCTTCTGCTTACGGGGCCCATGACCCTGCCCCTTGGCCTGCTGACCCTGCTGGGGAGCTGCAGAGGCCTGATAATGAGGGTATTGTTTATAGGCAGATGACTTCCTTGGGTAAAAGGTCTTTTTTCCCGGGCTCTTCTTTTTCTGAGAAGGGGCAGAGGTTTTTCTGGACAGCCTAGTCCTGGTCAGAGTCTCGGTCTCGAGTTCTGCAGCCTTTTCAGCCATGGGCTTGCCAAAGAGGTTTTCACCTCGGCAGGGGACATCGACCAACTTGTCCTGTACCCATGGCTCCAGGTCGGATGACTGTAGCCAGGCCTGTCGGCGGGCACCGATGCCAGCTCCGGCTACTCGGGCCGAAGCCTCGAAGCCATCGTAGGCTGCTCGAGAGATAAACTTCGAGCACTTGCGAATACCGTGGACAAGGCCTGGAACCTCTGCAAAGGTTCCTCGGAGAGACCAGCAGAGAACCCGGCAATCTCCTTTGCCAGATCTCGGAGATACATGCCCATGTAGAGCTGGTAGGTCTGGACACGGCAAGCAAGCATAGAACCCTGGAAGCACTTCTTACCGAGGGCATCCAAGTTCCGGGCCTCGCGGCCGGGAGGCACCAAGGAGTGCATCTTCTGACTTTTCAGCCAATGCATGGCCGATTCCACAACCATGGAGTGGTGCGGTAATTGTGCCTTCTGGAACCCGGGGCTCTTGCGGACTCAATAGATGGAATCGACCCGCTTGCTTAACACCGGCGTCGAGGCCGGGGTCTCCCACATGCGGAAGAGCAGCCACTCCAGCATCGGAGGAACCGGTACAGTAAAGGCCTCCTTCGGGGGAGAGTCATACTGGAGGGCCTCGAGCTCCTCGGCTCGAGGCTCCTCCTCAGGATCCGCGGGGAAGGCCAAGGCCTTGGCCATATCCTGCACGAAGTCCGAGAACTGGGTATCCTCCAGTGGGGATCGTCTCCGAGGTTCGTACTCCGGCGAGTCCAATGGGACACACCGAGTCTGATAAGTACCGGGTGACTCTTCGTCCTCCGTCTCCTAGCCCGACTCCTCGGAGGAGGAATCGAGCGGCTCCGGTCGGGCGGGCACCGATGCCATCCGCCCCGACGCCGAGGGTACCGGCGTTGATGACCTCAGTCCCGAACGGGAGGCCGAGGGAGACCGTGGCCGAGAATCGACTTGAGCCCGCATGGACTCGAGGATCGGCTCGGCCTCCGGGGTCGACTTAGACGTCAAGGTCCCGGTGGTCGGGGCAGATGCACCGGCGAGACCGGCGATCAATGCCCGCTGCTGTTCCATGAAGGCAGTGATGCTGCTCTCCAAGGCCGTCAACCTGAGTCCGAGCTCAGGAGATCCAGCAGCCCCCGACTCGGGCCCCGATGGCGTCAGGCCTGACGTCGGCTCCCCTGGAGGAGAGTCCACGAGGACTACAGCACTTACGTGTCCAGGAGACTCCATCTCGATACGAGGATGTTTGGCAGGCCTCTCCGACTCCGAAGACCCGGGACGGCTATCGGGGCTATGTGACCTGGCCCTCGAGGAACCAGGAGCGTCCACCGACGCCACCCTCGTGGGTTTCTTATTCCTGCAATGTTCCCATGAAGGAGACCCCCGCTCAGAGGAACCCCGACGCTGCTCGGGGCCGGAGTCCCGAGATGTCGAGGCATCTGACGAGGTCCAGGCCCGTCCGGACGCGGAGTCAGAAAAGATCCTATCCTTCTGGTGCTGCCAACTCCTCAACGCCTTCGAGGACATTTTGCCACACGGACCATAGATCATCGGGTCATGATCGGGTCCGAGGCAGCGGAGGCAGCAGTCATGTGTGTCGGTAAGAGACATAAGTTTCTTACACCGATCACACTTTTTAAACCCGCTGGTAGCCATCGGGGGAAAAAGGGCCCCTGTGAGGTCAAAAGACCGGGCTGCCAGGGAAAAAAGAAAAATGGCGTGAACGCTAGTCACAAAGGACAAAAACCGAAAAAGAGAGAGTGGACTTGATACCGGCGTATCGGTCCAAGGCGGGAAAAGGATCCGGCATTGAACCGAAGAAAAAATAGAAAAAATAGGGAAATCAACTTTTTCCTCGGGGAAAAACGAACTACGTCCGTCGGGCTCTGCGGAAAAAAGAAGACTGAGCAAGATGGCACCCTTGGGCGGGAAGGGGACCGCGCATGTGCGCTGCAATTCCCAAAGGCTTTCTTTGAAAGCTGGGGAAATGCTCCGCACGAGGGCTCCGTCGGCGCCGACGTCACCCATATGTGAGGACTGACTTCCTGCTTGGTCCTGGAGAAAACTTATGTATGTAAGCAAAATTTGTACCTGCCTTGATTCGACAGTCCAAGAAGATTATCCTGTATATATGTATTTATGTATATATGTAAATGAACTCCCCCATAGCTAAGAAGTGTTAACTCTGTATGATGTGCTTTTCTGACAATCTGTATGTAAACAAAATTTGTACCTGCCTTGATTCGGCAGTTTCACAATAGTAATCCTACCCGCTTCTGATCGCTGGAAGGAGCGGGCTACAAATGCTTGCTAAATAAATAAAAATAAATAAATAAATGTACCAGTTTTGAATGTTTTCCTATATATAAAAAAGTCTCGAGTGGGTTTCATGCGCTCATGACACCTTGCAGGATAAAAAAATGTGTTTAGATAACATAGAGTTCAGGCTATTGGCACTTCTGAGAATTTACTAGAGTTGATTGGATAAAATATTGATGTACTATTGATCAAATTCTGAGCAGGATTTTTAAGTTTTATATAAAATGGATTTTCAGCAGCAGTGACTATGGGTATTATTCCATAACCCGAATAGGCCATTTATATGTGCACGGGAGATGTGTATCTCGCAAAAACGTCTATGACCGTATTCCGATACACGTGGCCCATGCATGTCCATGGCGCTTGCACAGGGATCTCAGAATGTGCCTTGGAGGGGTGGAACGGGGGCATGGCTTGCCACGGAGACATATATACCGTATTCATGTACGTTTTTTGATTTCCCCGCAGACATGTCCATTATTCCTGCCAGAGAAGCGGAATAAGGCCAGTACTTAGAAAATATTCTGCAGTGTTCTACAATTTGTCCCAAATTGTATAAAGATTATGACAAGTATGTTTTAAACTGGTGTGTCTGCATCTGGAAAAACACCCCAAGATGCAGTTAGAAAGAACAGAAATCAGAGGTGAAGGAATCTTGTAAGCTAAACAGTCATTACTATCTACCCTTAAAGAAATATCAAGAAAAGCAATATTGTTTATTCTGGCTATGCTGAAATATGCTGTTTGTGCTATAAAAGCTAATCTCTGTGTTATGAAAAATGGGAATGTTGATGTAAGAATTGTATGTGAGTGAGCCTGGAAAAGAATCTTGCTTTTGTGCGAAAGGGAGTTCATATTTGTAGTCCTGGGACTTCATGCTATTATGGTATACCAGCTTTTATTTATAGGTTCTGAACAACATTTTGGGAGATTATGTCTTTTGTGACTGCAAGTGAGAGAGAGAGAGACAGAGAAAGAGAGAGAGTGTGTGTGTGTGTGTGTGGTTTGGGGACAGCACAGGAGGATCTGATGTGCTGATCTGCAATTTAGGAAGGCCATGAATGGCTGGCCAGTTCCTGGGCCATATGGATGACAGCAGTTTCACTAGGTGCCAGTTTATTAGGGCAGCCATACATCAGCTGTAACGGGCACTGGAAGGCATGACTGATGTTGTGCCAACATTCACCAGATTGTGCCATGAAGCCTACATCCTTACCCAGTCCAGAATCTATGCATGCTGTGAGAGTGGTGATATATCTGGAGGCTGGCTACTTGATATGATGGCACAGAAATCCCCCTCCTATACCCACACAGGCCTGACCAGGGGAGCATTGCCATAATGCAGACTTTGGGAAGGCAGGCAGGGTTGCCCCAAAGATAGCAGATGTATACAGACCGACATAAGCCAAGACAGAGAGTGGACATTGTATGAGAGCTGCTGTGAGAAATGCCAGTACCCAGATTTGTGGGAAACAGATGCCATAGCCAGAATGCCATATTCATTAGAGGAATTTTCTCACTCAGCAATATAATGCATCCTTTGGGGAATTGCAAAGTTAGTTTAGGTTGTTGTGAGGTTGGTAAGGGTCCATACTTAGCATTTTAAGGAGTGTCCTTAGAGATGACCAATGCAAGAATAACTGAGGCAATGTTATACTGCCAAGTAATGTGTGATGCAAGGTATGTCTGGACAGTTTGATATTTACTTGATCTTATAATACATTAGAGTGCACTGAGATTACTTTGCAGTGTTCTGGGCATGACACAGACTAATATATGTGGTCTAGTTTGCATCAGCATTTATGTATCATCACTATTTATGTCTAGTTTGAATCAGTAAAACACTGACAACAGCTTAGATGCACATTTTAACTGAGGAGATGTGGCGGAGATGGATACAAACAGAAATGTACAACTTTTCAGAATATGGCGAGCATGGGGACATCCAAAATTATTTCAGCATTAACCCATGTCACATAATATTAGCGGGGGGCACGTTTCTATGCTTTGCTGTATGGCCCATGCCTGCACTCATGCATGGCTCTCATGCTGGATATGTGCATGGGCCAGTTGAACAGAATGCTATATGTGCCATGCCGGACATGTCTACGAGGCAATTCCAGAACCGCAGGTGCATCTATACCCATGGCTGCAGAATTTGCTCCGAATCATGCCAATGCTCGATTTAAATGTTTGTGCTGGAGCTAGCTGGCCTATATGGAATCCGCTTCTATATGGATACAGCCGCTGAATATCCACATGATGATTACCGGACAGCCCATTGAACATCAAGCTTTTTGAATGCATAACGGCATAAAATAAAATGATGAGGTTGTGCATGCCTCAGATAAGGTGTAACTTTGTGTGGGTACCTTTTGGAAGTTGGGGTGGGAAAATAGTTTTATAAATGGCACTGTTGTAAAATTACTCTATGAGAGATAAAGCTTCACACTTAGAACAATGCATTTTACACCCTTACGTTAAGCAACAACACTCAGTGCTATTTAAACTGTTTCTTGTAAACTGCCCTGACTTGTAGATAAGGCGGTACAGTATATAAAACTAGTTAAATAAATAAATTAAATATATAAATAATAACATATGGCTGTTACATGAGACATTCAGGACTTGGAAGGGGATGGGAAGGATTAATAAACTACATTTTTATGTTTTTAAGATCTTTATATTCTGTTAAAATGTAAGCTGCTTTAGGGTCTTTGCTGATCATAAGTGGGTTATCAAATGCATGTAATAAATAAATAAATAGATAACTAGATAGGGATATTCTAGACTATTCCACCTAAAATTAATGATTTCCTTGATCTGGCTGTTTGTTTTATCCATTAATTCCGATACTATGCTGATTAGCAATGGAGATAAGGGATAACCTATACAGATATCTCTATATGATACAATATATGTGAAGGCATTTTGGAGGCAATTTTCAAACTGCCCACATTGAGACAAAAACTAAGAATACTTTCTACTCATGGGATTTGCAGATTACATGAGCGCTTTTCCTTTAAACATGGCCCAGGGAAAAAAACCTGCAGAAATTTGCACTCACTTTTCTCCATATAAAACAATGCATAGAGATTTGAAAATGTAATTTGATCAATTTCTTTGAGTAATCTGAGAATTAGGTCAGAGAGAGCACTAGATATAGTGTACTTTGATTATAGCAAGACCTTAGACATGGTTCTGCTTAAAAATGTGGAGACACATTCCAACCTGGAAGTCCAGCCCCTTGTGAGTCGACCAGAAGTGGGACTCCCAAATTCTAATCCTGGGAGGGCTAGCCGCAGGATCAAGATCAGGTCTATGGTCCAAACATCCAGGCTGGACCCCGATTCTGGTTGGCCTGCACGCCCAGCAGATCCCCGGCTACCTCAGTCAGGCTCATTCAGGAGCCACAAATGCTGGCTGCCACAGAATTTCTTCTTTCCTTGCAGCCAGACCCTTCAGAGTCCGGCTGTGGGGATCTTCCTCTACCCCTTATCTCTTTGTCCCAGGCCAGCTGCAGGATCCCCCGATATCCAGGGGACTTATTCTACCTCTGCAGTGGAATAAGTCCCCCGTCTATATTCACAGCCCTGGATGTACAGGGCCAACTTCAGAATCGGGTCTGTATGTCCGGGGTCGCAGCTTGCCCATGCCCCACCCTTGCTCTGCCTCAGACATGCCCCCTCCTGCCCCCCCATCTAAGAAACCCCATACAAATGAGCTGTTCATTTGGGGTGGAATTAGCAGGGGACAGCAGTGGGGAAAATAGCGGGGATGAATGTCCAGTCCAGATGTCCATCCCCGCTATCCATGCCACTGAATGACCCCCATTATAAATACTTTGAACATGCTTGTTGTGGGCCCTAAAATGCCTGATGAGGTTAGACACTTGCTGAGTGAGAAACAACGAACAGCAATGGTAAATGGCATTCACTGTGAGGAACAAGGCATTACCAGCAGCAAGGCATTACAAAGCAAATTAGTAGATCCTGACAGCCACACTAACTCAAAAAGCCATTGGCATAGAGGCAGATTCCATAACAGGCACATCCAGCCCACGGACATGTCTAAATTGAAAACAGGCCATGTTTGAACCTAATTTCACATTTAGATGTGCACGTGGGTCCGGAATAAGGGAGATAGACATGTCCAGAGCGGCACGGGCAAAGCACTATTCAGCCGGACCATCCACGCATCTGGCTCGAGGCCCGCACACAGGTACAGACACGGGTCATGCGATATAATGGAGAAACACGTCACCCGTCAATATGAGGAGACATGTGTAAACATTTTGGATTTCCCCGCACCCACCGTATTCTGAAAAATTGCACGTTTCGGATCCTGCCCATCTCCACGATGTACTTGCGGACACCATGCCTCCTTGGTAAAATGTGCATCTCTGAAGCTGCTCTTCATATTAACAATAGTTTGCTGATTCAAACTAGACATAATGAGAAATGACTGCTGCTGCAACCTAGACCATATACCAGTCCTCTACAGGCCCTGAAAAATGCTAGGTAATCCCAGAGCACCCTAATATGGTGTAAGAGAATGTAAATATGAACATATATGTCAGGACACACCCCACATCAAATGGCACTTGGCATTAGAAAACGGCCCCAATGATCCCTGCCTTGTTCATCTCTACAAACATGCTTTAAACTGCTAAGGATGAACCCTTACCAAGTGCACAAAACCCGAAAGTAACATTGCAGTTCCGCAAAGGATATATAATATTGCTGAGCCAAAGCTAGAAAAAAAAAATTCAAATGAGTGCTACAGAAAATGCAATTCCAAATAGCAAAGCATTACACTTTCAAAAAATCTGAGGAAAAATATTTTTCTAAAGAAGCTTCATGCCCTTTTATTCCATACATTTAAAACAAATCTTCTTATTAAACATTTAACAATTTTAATACACAAAATTGTTTCAGAATCTTCATTACAAAACAAACTTACAAAACTAAGAATAAAATCTTCATTACAAACAATAAGTTAGTATTCAGAATATTTAATCTTCAATACAAAGCCATCATCATTATAAAATATTAAACAATATTCAAAACATTGCACAGATCTTAATCACAAAAAAACATGTGAAGGCCAGTTCTGCTCAGGGCACATCCGGCCAGTCCGGACGTCCAAAATCTATTCCACAAGAGCAGAATCAGGCCTTACATGGACCAGATGTGCCCCAATTCAGCGGGCCTGGACATGCAGCGATCACCCAATCCAGCCCTCCCTATGCTCCTGCATGGAGCCTCGGTGCCGTGGCATCCCATTGCCATGGCACGGGATGCCATGCAGGAGCCCCGCTGCACCACAAAATGTTACATGTGTTTTTCCCACCGTCTGACCCCTGGAGGGGCCTGCCAAGGCTAGGATCAGACTGCAGGGAACTCCCTGCCCCTGCTTACCTCCCCACGGGGTACCTCTGTCACTTGCCACGTAGGGGGGGACTTCTTCCCCATACATCCTTGACTCATCAAACATACAGAGCCACAACCAGAATTGGCCCTGAATATCCGGGTTGAGCGCCCTGCCCCTGCTTCCTCCACTCCCTTCCCTGTCGCAGCCCCCTCCCGCCCCCATCTAGAGCTCCCCGCACAAAGGCCTTGTACGTGCTGGGAGCTGTGAATAGTGGGGGTTGAACATCCAAACCGGCGGAATAAACCCCATAATTTATCTATGTGGCATAAATCTCCTATAACAATAACATCAAACAGGAGGTGCCCACATTCACAATCTAACAAAGATACCATCCGTTTTAAACAGCATAGCCAGTCTTCAGCTTCCTGTGTAGGCATCAGATGGATGCTAAAGATTGGAAGCTGAATACGGGCCGTGCTGTTTAAAACAGATGGTATCTTTGTTAGATTGTGAATGTGGGCACCTCCTGTTTGATATTATTGTTATAGGAGATCTATGCCACATAGAAAAGTTATGTGTTTTTTACAGTGAAGATCTGTGCAATGTTTTGAAGATTGCTTAACATTTCATAATGATGATGTCTTTGTATTGAAGATTAAATATTTTGAATACTCCCTTATTGTTTGTAATGAAGATTTTGCTCATTGTTTTGTAAGGATGACTGTTTTGTAATGAAGATTGTCAAATAATTTGGTGTATTAAAATTGTTAAATGTTTCTTTATATGAAGATTTGCTTTAAAAGTATGGAATAAAAGGGCATGTAGCTTCTTTATAAAAATATTTTTCTTCAGATTTTTTGGAGTGTATGCTTTGCTTTTTAATATTGCTGAGCAACAAATTTATGCTCTTTTTGTGCCTATAACTGCACTCATTCTGCTGCTCCGCACTACCTTTCCTCTCTTATATCTCCCTACACCCCTCCTCAGGAACTTTGCTCTTCTGACAGATTGCTTCTAACTGTGCCTTTCTCTTTTGCTGCCAACTTCAGACTTCGCTCCTTTCACTTTGCTGCTCTCTATGCCTGGCCCAAGCTACCAGAGTCTGTATGTCAGGCTTCTTCTCTGGCCCTTCACAAATCTGGGCTGAACACTAACCACTTCATTGCTGCTTTTAGATCTGATCCGCCCAGTCTCCTTTGGGCCCAATTCTGATCCCAACGTACATCTCCTTTGTATGTCCGGGCTGACCCGGATGTACAAAGGAGATTGCAATTCTAATCCCATGGGGCACGATCAGAATCGCGAACAAGCCTGTATGTGCAGGTCAGGACTGCGATCCAGTCCCAGCCTGCACATACAGGCACTGTCCGATTAACTTAGCCAGGGCTTTTAAATGGAGCCACAATGCCATGGCGTCATGTTGCCGTGGCACTGCGGCTCCATTTAAAAGCCGCAATGCCGGCTGCCTTCCCAAAATATTAATTACCCGCAGCCCAACCCTGATCTGGCCTCCTAAGGCCAGGGTCGGACTACAGGGAATTAACTTTGCCCCCCTCTGCTCCTTCCGCGCAGCAATCCAGACCCAAAGAAACATCCGGGGAAGTTATTCCACCCCGGGGATGGAATAACTTCCCCAGACATTTCACCAGCCCTGGACGTACAGGGCCGATATCAGAATCAGCCCTGTTCGTCCAGGGTTGGCGACCGCCCACTGCCCGCACACTCTCCGCACCTGTGTGCTTCCCCCCCCCCCCTTATAACTTTCCTGCACAACCGGCGGGGAAGTTATACAGGGGCAGGAGCCGGCATGACATCCATCCCTGCTATTCGTGCCTCAGAATGACCCCCCTTGTGTTTCCTTACCATTCCTCCTAGATGTATCCTGTCTCAGCTGCTGTGTTTCCGTCTTGACTAGATTGTAAGCTTGCTGAGCAGGTACCATCTTTTATGTGTGTCTATACAAATGATCAGTAGTAGTAGTAGTAGTAGTAGTAGTATGACTTTCTGGCTATAGCATCTGATTCCCACATATCTGGGCACTGACATTTCTCACAGAAGCTACATATGTCCCATCATAGTCTATGTCAATCTGTATGCATCCACTATCTGTGGCAACCCTCTCTGCCTTCCCACATTCTGCTTTGTGGCACTGCTCCCCTGGTCAGGCCTATGTGGGCATGGGAGGGGGGATCCCTGTGTCATCATACCTGGGTAGCCAGCCTGTAGATATATCACCACTCTCGCAGCTTGCATAAATCCTGAACTGAACTGAACCGAATCTGGGGGATGTTGGCACAACATCAGTCACGTTTCCCAGTGCCTGGCACAGCTAATGTATGGCTGCCCTATCACGGCTGGCACCTGGTAAAACTGCTGTCATCCATATGGCCCAGGTACTGGCCGGCCATTCATGGCCTCCCTAAATTGCAGATCAGCATGCCAGATCCTCCTGTGCTGTCCCCAAACCACATACTCTCACTTGCAGTCACAAAAGACATAATTCTGCCAAACCAAACCTACAACTAACAGCTAGCATAACATAATAGCACGCTGTGCCAGGACTACAAATCTGATCTGCATTTCTCACCCAAACCAGAATATTTGCCATACCCACTCACATAATCTCCCTACATCACCAGTCCCAGTTTACAGAACATAGGAAATGTTAGGGAGCCCTGGCTTTGCTCCTTTAGCACAAACAGCAGTTATCAACATAGTCAGCATAAACACAATTGCTCTTCTTAATATGTTTCTGGGGTGTTTATCAATGTTTCATTACTGTACAACCTTCCGATACCTCTGCTTTCTGTTCTTTAGAACTGCATCTTGTGTTCTGCCAGATACAACAGTTCAAAACATAATTGTCACATCCGTTCTTCAATATGGGACGCATTCAAGAGCAGAGCAGAATATTTTCTAAGTTCTGCCCTTATTCCATGTTTCCGCAGAAATAACATGGATGTCAGTAGGAAACACTTAAAATATACATGGGCCATTCCTGAATATGTTTTATATGTCTCCATGGCTGACCATGCCCCTGCTCTGACCCCTCCCGCACACGTTCTGAGATCCCAGTGGCCAATCTAGGTCATCCATACCTAGCAATTTCCCCAAAAGACACAGGTTTTACAATGCTTGTATTGGGTTAAGCATTGATATCCTGGGTCCCTTCTTAATAATGGTTTATGGACCTTTCCTCCAGGAACTTGTCCAAACATTTTTTAAATCCAGCTACACTAACAGCATTTACTACATCCTCCGGTAACAAATTCCAGAGTTTGATTACACGTTGAGTGAAAAAATATTTTCTTTTATTAGTTTTAAATAGTTTATCCTGTAGCTTCAATGCATGTCCCCTAGTCTTTCTGTATTCTGATAACATAAACAATCTATGTACGCTTACCCGTTCCACTCCGTTCATTAATTTATAGACTTCTATCATATCTCCCCTCAGCCATCTCTTTTCCAGGTTAAAGAGCCCTAACCTTTTTAGCCTTTCTTCATAGGGGTATCCTTCCATCCCCTTTACCATTTTGGTGGCTCTTCTCTGAACCTTTTCTAATAACGCTATATCCTTTTTAAGATACAGCGACCAGAACTGCACACAATATTCAAGGTGCGGTCTCACCATGGAACGATATAGAGGTATTATAATATCCTTTGTTTTATTTTCCATTCCTTTCCTTATGATACCTAGCATTGTATTTGCTCTGTTGGCCACTGCTGCACACTGGGCAGAGGGTTTTAACATGTTATCCACGATGACGCCTAAATCTTTTTCCTGGGTGGTGGTTCCTAATGTGGAACCTTGCATCCTGTAACCATAGTTTGGGTTGTTCTTCCCTAGGTGCATAACTTTGAACTTGTCCACATTAAGGGGCTTGTTTACAAAGCTGCGGTAGCAGTTCGTGATCGTTATCGGAGCCACGACCCCATTGATTTCAATGGGGCTGCGGCTCCGATAATGACCGCGAACCGCTACCGCGGCTTTGTAAACAAGCCCCTAAGTTTCATCTGCTATTTTGATGTCCAGTCTTCCAATTTATCAAGATCCTCTTACAATTTTCCACAATCCTCTTGGGTTTTAACAACTTTAAATAGTTTTGTGTCATCTGCAAATTTGATAACCTCACTCGTTATTCCCTTTTCAAGGTCATTTATGAATATGTCAAAAAGCAGCGGACTCAGCACAGATCCCTGGGGTACACCACTATTCACCTTTCTCCATTGGGAAAATTGGCCATTAAGCCCTACCTTCTGCTTTCTATCTTTTAGCCAGTTTCTGATCCACAATCGTACACTGCCTCCTATCCCATGACTCTTTAGTTTTGCCAAACGTCTCTGATGAGGGACCTTGTCAAAGGCTTTCTGAAAGCCCAAATATACTATATCAACCGATCATGCAAACAACACATTAATAAGGATGAAAATGATAGCATACAAACCAGACTATATTTACTGTTCTGTTGCATGCCGATAACACTACAAGATTATGTACATGCACCAAAGCTATTGTATAAGCAAGTGGAAAGTGAAATGTTTGTCCAGACAGACCTTGCAGCAAAACAATAATGGCATTTGAAGAACACCTTAATAACTGCAGTCACAAATAACATGGTGCAGTCAGATATGAATTAGTGCTGTTTGCACTGCAGCATGTCCCCACTCCGAGGGTCCCCACCACTGACAGGGACATGCCCTAGTATGTTGCCGCAGAGCAGCTGCACATATGTTACTGCCCATTCACACTGGCTCCTAGTGATGATGCAGTCAGCCCCATGGTCCAGGCACTGGCCAGGCATACATATCTCCCCAGGGTTGAAGATAAGCATACCTGGGCCTCCCCTGCACCCCCATACCATATACACACACACGCGCATGTGCACTTTTGCTTGCAGTCACAAATAACATACATCTGCAAAAACCATGCCCTGCACCTATAAACAACTGCTGGTAAGACACAATGGCATGGCGTCTCAGGACAACACATCTGCTCTGCATTTCTCAGTCAAACATGAATCTGCTTCATACTACCTCATATTCCATCCCTACATCTACACTCCCATCTTTCCGAACACTGGAATTATTTGGGAAGCCTAGAATAGCCCCTTTAGCACAAACAGCAGATGTCCCTCACTGTGCATTCTATTCTTTACAACTGCATCTTGTTCCCCCCCAGACAGCAGGCACACCAGTTCAATACAGATGTTTCACATCCATTCATCTATATGCGACATGTTGAAGATCAGAGCATATATTTTTCTAAGTGCTGGCCTTATTCCACGTTGCTTCAGGTATAACGTAGGTGTCCACAAGAAACACTCAGGACATACACAGGCCTTTCCTGAATACATTCTCCACATCTTCATGGTTTGCCATGCCCCCATTCCGCCCCCTCCCACCCACATTCTAAGATCCCTTTTTTGTGTCATGTACGTGCAGGGCCACGTGGTTTAGGAACACAGGTCTAGACATTTTTGCAAGGAAAATGTCTATCCCACATGTCCAGGCAGCCTATTTGCATTTTGGAATGACCCCCATAGTGAATGGCCACAGATAAAATCAACATGGTTCTTCTAATCTGCCCAGGTAAGTGGCTAGAGTTGTAGAATTGCACCTGCCTCTCCATGCAGTTTACTCCCTTTCATGTCTTTGTTTAAGGTTGTACCTGCCACTCCATGCAGATTATCACTTTATATTTGTGAAGTTTGTTTGGATACCATCCTCTTGCCATATAAGGATCCCCTTTTGAATTCGATCACTGTTGTTCCTACCACATCAATTGGGAGGGGATTCCAGGCATCCACCATCCTTTCCATGAACAATATCTCCTTACAGCTTCACTTCATGTCCTCTAGTTCTACAGCTTCCCTATCTCTGAAAAAGTTTGTTCATTACACAGGTACACTAAAAAAATTTTTTTTTAAACTGCCTCTAATGTTTCGATTGATTTTTACGTTTTTTGGTGCGCTGAATCCAAATCTGGTAACCAATTTGCTCCATCACGTACAGATTTTTTGCTACATTGGGTTAGCAGTTTGAGGTGAACGTTTCAGATTGAGTGCGATCGAGATAAAAGTTTCTTGGATGAATTCTTTATACTAATTGTTTAGTAGTTATTCAAATAAGAATAAAGAAAATTGTAACAAGGCAGCACATAAGAATAGAGTAATGTCAACAAAACACACTGTGATGGTAGCAAAATTGTCTGCACTTAAAACAGCCACATACATGTGCACAAACATTGAACATATAAGAGCGAGGTTAGACACAAAGCAAAGCAAAGAAATGTGCAAAAAATGTTGTACAGGTATGTATGTAAGAATAGAAAACGCAAACCGCACCATTGCAATACATGAAGACAAACACCCGATGGTGTGAAAATAAAATTCTAATAAATGAGATCCGACACTGTGGTAATAACTAGCAAATTTTTATTTCAAAGTTTAGTAAAAACATGATATTTGTCAACACAGTTTAGATTTTAAAGTCATTCTTGGGTCAATCAATCTCCTGGTGGGCCCGTTTCTTCTTCCCCCGAATGCTTCTCTTGGTGCGCTGCTTGGCGTATTTTTCATCTGGGGTTTCCCGCAGCAGCAACCAGCAGAAATCAGCCATCATAGTGGTGTTCCATCTTCCTTGGTACCTTCTCTCTGCGTCCTTGATGTCCTGGTGAAACCTTTCACCTTGTTCTTCACTGTACGCCCCCATGTTTTCGGGAAAGTAGTTCACATGGGAGTGCAAGAAATGGACTTTCAGGCTCATGTTACAGCCTTGTTCTTTGAAGGCATTGAGCATCCTGGCAACAATATCCTTATAGTTCTCATCCCGCCTGTTCCCCAAGAATCTGAGAACAACATCCTTGAAGGAATCCCAGGCTTCTTTTTCCTTCTCAGACATCGTTTCAGCGAATGCTCCATCTGAAATGAGTTTCCTTATATCAGGGCCAACAAACACTCCTTCCTTTAGCTTTGCTTCAGAAAGTCGGGGGAACTTTGAGCAAAGGTACCGAAAGCACTCACCATCTTTTGGAAGAGACTTGATGAATTGCTTAATGAGACCCAACTTAATGTGGAGAGGTGGTAATAAAATTTTATCACGAGGTACCAAGCTCTCATGAAGAACATTTTTCTCACCGGGTCTCAAATACTCCCGAATTGGCCAGTCTTTTTTCCCCCAGTGTAGGTCGCGGGCCCGGCTATCCCACAAGCAAAGGAAGCAGGGATATTTGGTGAAACCGGATTGCTGCCCTAATAGCATGGATAGAATTTTAAAGTCTCCACAAATCATCCACTTATGCTCATCATAACGAATCTTCTGAAGAATCAGGGCCAAATTCTCGTATTTTTCTTGGAGAATAACAGAGTGAGCAATAGGCACTGAAGCGAATGTGTTGCCATTATGAAGAAGAACACCTTTTATGCTGTCTTTTGACGAATCAATGAACAGCCGCCATTCAGCAGGATCATACTTGAGTTTAAACTATTCCATCACTCCATATATATCGTTGCAAAATACCAAATCTTCCTCTTTGCTGAAATACTTCAAAAATTGTGTCTCGCGGTTGCGGTACCAATAAAAAGTTCTTCCTGGTGACAATAGATTTTTCTGTTTAAGCCGAGAACCTAGCAGTTGGGCAGCATCTTTTGGGAGTCCTAAATCCCGGACTAAATCATTCAATTCAGCTTGAGAGAAAAGTTCAGGTTTCGGATCTGGTTCAGTTTCAAACTCGGAAGTACTGGACTCATCGGGAAAAGCCATCTGATGAGTCTCATCATGATCAGAACCGTCCACACAAATATGATCCAAAGATTTTGGTGGTTCAGGCACAGGTACTTCGTTGCTATGAGGCATAGGCCTAATTGCTGAGGGAAGGTTGGGGTAACTTATTACGTTCTTATTTTTTAAGTTGTATCCCTTCACAATGCAAGAGCAAAATAGCAGTCACTGCTGTGGTCTCTTTGTTCACGCCACATCATAGGTATTCCGAAACGAAATGCTTGTTTTTTACCTTTCATCCATAAGCGTAGATCTTCCTCACATGTCTTGCACACTTTGTGAGGAGCCCACGGTTTGTCTTGATCGCCTAACTTCAAACCGAAATAGGCGAAATATACTTTTTTAATAAATGCAGAAATGTTCCTCTGCCGCTTTTTCACGGTATATTCCCCACAAATAAAACAAAAACTGTCCGGAGAGTTGACGCAACCTCTGGCTCTGTGAGCCATCACAAATACACAGCACTGCAAACTACAACTGTAGTGAACCACTTCGGAATAAAGCTGGATTACGACTGAGCAAACAAAAGGTAATAATGAACTTGCAAGAAACTGAAATTTGACAGGAACGTTCATGTCGCAACCACCGTGTTTGAGCGAGCGAACGAGGCGAGGCGAACAGGAAAGAACATGCGCCAGCGCGAGTACTGGATTTAGCCCCCCGCCTCCCAATTGTCCTGTTAATGTATAAAATGAATACAAAACACTCTAAAATATCATGAGGGAGTGTTTCTAGTTAGTTAACCATTACAACCTCTATTTTGGGCCAAGAAAATAAACTGCAGTCGGCTAAAAAGAAATTATGTGAACATTCCTTATATGGGTAAGAAATCTAATTTTGCAAGAAAACGTGACGTGATGGAACATTTTGGCTATTTTTCCTGGATTCAGCACCCCAAAATCTATAGGAATCAGTTACAAAACTGGAGGCAGTTTTTTGGTAGTGTACCTGTGTTAGTAGTCTTTAGGTATTTAAACATCTGTATCATTTGCCCTGTCTCTCCTCTCCTTGAGGGTATATACAATAAGGTCTATAAGCCTCTTCTTATAAGTCTTTAAGTGCAGGCTCCATATCATTTGCTTGCCTTCCTTTGAACCGTTTCAAGTATTTGTATATCCTTTGGAAGGTACCGTCTCCAAAACCGAACACAGTACTCCAGGTGAGGCCTCACCAATACCTCCTTCTTCCTGCTGGTTGTTCCTCTCTCTATGCAGTCCAACATTCTTCTGGCTTTGGCCATTGCCTTGTCACATTGCTTTGCTACATTGAGATCCTCAGACACTATCACCCCAAGATCCCTTTCCTGGTCCATACACACCAGCCTCTCACCCCTATCGTATGCTCTTCCTTTGGATATCTGCATCCCAATTGCATCATTCTGCACTTCTTTGCATTAAATCTTATCTGTCAGGCATTAGATCATTCTTCTAATTTTTGTAGATCTTTTCTCATGTTGTCTGCTCTGTCTAAGGTACCTACTCTATTGCAAATCTTCATGTCATAAGACTAAAGATTTGCTTGGGGCACCCAATACCCTTGCATTGGCCCTGAAACCAGAAAACACAAGCAAACAGTGCAAAAGAGAAAAATAACATCTCAATATGCTAGAAAAGCAAGAAAGGTTTGTGAAAATAGCAGGCGTTTTTTTTAACTTTCAGAATTTGATCTCTAAGGGTTTATTGTGAAAGTGGATTTCCTGTGGGGGATATTAGCATTGAGTGGCATGGCCTCAAATCCTGAATAGCTAAATCTATGGATGCTTCTTTTCTTGATTGCTAACCCATTTGGTCTTTTCCAGGTTCTAATATTCTCTCCCATTGTGTTGAAATAAATAGTATATTTTTAGTGTGTTCTTAATCTTCCAAGTTGGAATATACTTTGCAAAGTTAAACAGTTTTGACTGGCTTAGTCATTCATCGTAAAAGTTCTATACAGTTTTAGAATTATGCTGGTTTTACTAATGAAAAATACAGTTGTACCTAAATGAAATATAATTTGTAGTTTTAGCTATGGCAGAATAACTTATCAAAACATCTCTGTCTCTATCAAACTAACAGAAGAAACATTAACCAAATAAATCTAGCTTATTTAAAGCAGAACTTTAATATAGCTTACTCAAAACTTGGCTATGTAGACATTCATTGAGTGGATATATATCATAATATATGATGGCTTAAATTCAGCAAGTTTTTTCTTGATCCAAAAGTACAGTTGCCAAGATATTTGAGGAACACTGCAAAATATTGACATTTCCAGTTCAAAAATAAGGCTGTGGGAGTGTTGCCTGTCCGAGCTCCTCCCTTGCAGTTAGGATTTTTATGAATTCCAATCCTTGACCCTTCTCTCAGTCATGGAGTATACCATCTCCCTCATCAAAGTCTTGCCTTACCTGATCTTTTCGAACAGGTTGTGTAATGTTCCCTTAGCCAGAGATCATGAGATTACCCCAGCTGCCAACATCAGTACAGAACAATAGTTTAAAATCAAAGCTACCCATACTTCACCAAACAAATTCACATTGTATTATTTTTAAACATACATTACTGAACATCTAAATGTTATAGATAGACATTTTAAATATTCATCAGTGTGAACAGAAACATAGACAATGATGGCAGATAAAGACCATACAGTCTATCTAGTCTGCCCATCTAAACCAACTACTAAGCTCTTCAACCATTCCTTTCCCTTAGAGATCCTCTGTGCCTGCCCCATTGCTTTCTTGATTTCAGATACAGGACTCATCTCTGCCACCTCAACCTGAAGCCTATTCCATGCAGGCCGGTGCGACCCGCTGTGCAAACTGTGTGCTCGCACAGGGCAGCTGTCTGGAGAGGGTGGCATAGTTGTCACAGTGAGCTGCCCAGGCCCAGCTGTAAGGCAGGCAAGCAACAGACAGCACAGTCAGCCGGTCCCAGCAGCAGGTAATGGGTGGCAGACGGGGACTGCAGATCACATGGAGTTTTGAGCCCATGTGTGTGGTAAACAGATGCGCTGCTTACACATGGACTTCAAACCCCCAATCTGATTTGAAGTGGTCAGCAGCAGTTCCTGTATCCTGCTCTGCAATTGACTCTCTGAATGGTGAAGCCATGCAGGGCAAGAGGTTTGCGCTGATCTCGTGATTTGAGAAATCAGCACAAATTTCCTGTACCAGGTGGTCTGACCATTCAAGAAGTCAATTGCCAGTGCAGGAAGCTGCTCAACCACAGCGGTCTGGACTCTGGGAGAGCACAAAGGGTAAGTTGGATGCCTGGTGAAGAGAAGTTGACAGAGAGAGAGAAAAACAGATTGGGGCAAGGCTGTGGTTAAGAGAGAGAAAGAAAGACACTAGGGGAAAGCTAGTCGTGGTTGGCATTATCAGAGACACAGGGTGAAGACTGATGGGGCCTTAAGGGAGAAGGAAACAGAAAAGGGGAAGGCTTAGAGAGGGGTACAAGAGGGAAAGAAGCAGGCTGCGGTATTATGAGATAGACTGGGGGATTAGAAGAGAGAGAGAAACTGAGCGGAGGAAGCCTGTGAGAGGGTTCATATGACAGAGAAAGGAATAGATGCACACACATGCGGCCCTTAACACTCCACATGAGGACACACATGCATACATCTCTCAGTACTCCCCATGTCATACATGCACACACACACACATACATGCACGAAGCCCTTAGCACTCCCCATGACATGCACACACACTTATGAAACCGTGACATTCCCCATAACAAATGCACATATGCAGTGCTGGCCCAAGGGCTCCTGCTGCCCTAGGCAGAAGCTCTGGAATACCCCCCCCCCCCTTGCGCTGAGCCTCGTTGCCCTTCCCATGCTAAGCTGTACTGCTGCTGATTTTGTCGGCAGGATCGGGGGCGGCTCAGTGGCAAGAGCAGGCCATTTGTTTCGGCACATATGGCCTGCCACTACTGATCTCTCTAACACAACTTTGGGGATCAGAAATGACAGGCCATGTATGCCGAAACATTCTAGCATTCCCCATAACACATGCACAAAAACATCAAGATGATAAACTATGAGGGGATGGCAGAGAGATGGTGGGCTCTGAGGAGCGGAAAGTGAGAAGCAGTTGCTGGACTCTTAAGTGGTGACAAAGGGGGTGAGGGATGGACAAAGAGAAAGATACTTAACTCTGAAGGGTGGACAGGGAGAGAGAGATGCTAGGTTCTGAGGGGTGGATACAGGGTGAATTTTGAATGGATAGAGAGGAAGTAAAGAAAGACATGGAGGAAGGAGCTAAAAGGGAATGTGTCAGACAGATATAGAGAAGGAATGGAAGAGAGAAAGCAGGAACCACCACTCAGGAAAAAGATTTAGGCGTTATCATGGATAATACATTGAAACCCTCCACCCAATGTGCAGCAAAAGACAAAAAGGCAAATAGAATGCTAGGTATCATAAGGAAAGGAATGGAAAATGAAAATGAGGATATTACAATGCCTCTGTATTGTTCCATGGTACAACCGCACCTTGAATACAGTGTGCATTTCTTGTCACCATATCTTAAAAAGGATATAGCAGAATTAGAAAAGGTACAGAGAAGAGCCACCAAAATGGTAAAGGGAATGGAAGGATACCCCTATGAAAAGAGGCTTAAAAGATTAGGGCTCTTCAACTTGGAAAAGAGACAGCTGAGGGGAGATATGATAGAGATCTATAAATTAATTAATGGAGTGGGTAAACCTAGATTGATTGTTTATGCCATCAAAAATTAGAAAGACTAGGGGACATACAATGAAGCTATAATGTAACCCATTTAAGACTAATAAGAGAAAATATTTTTTTACTCAACGAGTAATCAAACTCTGGAATTTGTTGCCAGAGGATGTAGTAAAAGCTGTTAGTGTAGCTGGGTTTAAAAAAAGGTTTGGACAAATTTCTGGAGAAAAGGTCCATAAACCATTATTAAACAGGACACAGGCATTTCTTATGTTCTTATGTAAGTTGCTGAGTTGTCCCACCATTTTTCCCAAGAGTAGATTAAGCCCTTTTTTCTTCTAGCAGATCAGTATGACTTTGCCAGCTTTACAGTATTAGTGGATGTAGTTGAAACACTGCATGGAGCACAGTACGATTTCCATTCCCTATCTAAACCAAACACCAGAGATCATAACAATCTGTACTTAGATGTTGTTTAGCTCTCAAGTGGCCTCTCAGTTTTATAGATACTTTCGAACAAGCACAGCCATTATTTTAAGTGGGACATAAAAAGTATTGGAACAAGATAAGGGAGACACACTATCATGCACACAATGGGATACTTACTAGGGAAATCCTTCATGGCTTCATTATCAGCCTTGCTTTCTCATTCATTGTATTTCTTTGCATACAGGGCAGCATGGACTCCATTAAAGCTTTTAAAGATAAAACTGAAATAAAATCATACAGCTTAGCTCTTTAATGAAGTGTTTGGATCATTACTGCTTATGTTATGACTGTTCTTTACAAAATTATTGGAAAAAGGTTTGTCAATAAATACATACACTGTTAGCTGTCCAATGCAAGTGTTCCCCTATTGTCATAATTTGGAGAGCTACTGCAGTATCTTGCATATAACCATCATTACATCTTTTATCTCTCCTTACACCCTTCCACAGGAATTCTGCTCATCAGGCAAGTCACTCTTTTCTGTGCTATTCTCCTTCACTACCAATTCTAGATTCTGTTCCTTCCACTTTTCTGCTCTGTATGCCTGAAATAGACATCCTGAGTCAGTACATCATGCTCTTTCTCTAGTTCTATTCAAATTCAGGTCATGTTTTTGATTCTGCTTTTGAATCCTAACCCCTTATTCTCCTGTTTATACCCTTTTCTTTTTACTGAAGCTCCCTAATCTCTTATTTGTCCAGTTTGTCTTGAAAAGACTGTAACCTCTGTTGAGCAGGACTATGAAGCCATGTCTAAGTAAACTATCAGAGACATTTACCAAGCCTAATCTAAATCCTAGTTGACCAATTAATGATGTAGATTAGGCTTGGTAAATGCCTTGATAATATATATAGACATGGTGTTACATAATCTATGTACAAAAATATCCCAGATAAACCAGACAAAAGTATGAAATTCAAAACAGAGGAAAAGTCCCAGTAATGACAGCAAACAAGTAGAATTTTTTTTTAAACTCTTTTTGTCGGAACAAAAAACACAAAAGGAGGTGGGAAAAAGAATTACCACCACCTCGCTGTGATTGTTCCCTTTACTCATAATATTAAAGTGTTGGAAATGAGGAAATAATGAAGTACTTAGCTTTATCCAGAAATATCACAACGTGTCACGTTTTGGGTCGAGGCATTCAAACCCTGCTTCAGGTATGGTATTCATCAATCCATTCAGATTCGCAACCAAAGCGGAGTGCAGACATGCGTTCTCATCACCACAAACTTGGTAAAAGCAACGCTGCCAATGTAACACTTAAAAATGGCATCTGACATCATAACTGAAGGGCTAAGGAACCAATCAGAGACCAGAACACTTTATACACCAATAGAATGAAGCTATCCCCACTAAAAAAGGGGATCCCCACTCTCATTGGTTGCAT
Organism: Ichthyophis bannanicus; assembly: GCA_033557465.1. Lineage (NCBI taxonomy): Eukaryota > Metazoa > Chordata > Amphibia > Gymnophiona > Ichthyophiidae > Ichthyophis > Ichthyophis bannanicus. The sequence continues at coordinate 1,545,760,122 of CM066031.1, forward strand.
AAGTAAATGACCTCAAAATCATAAGCCTATCAGAACAAGGTATGCCATTCCACCGCTGCATTCAAGCCATCGGGGATGATTGTTCCCAGCCGGAATATCCAACGTTGTTATCGATATTGGAGCTTTGAAACCCAATCCCCTCCTCGCGGGTCAGCAGGTACAAATTCCTAGACTCTCCAACGTAGTTGTTCAAAATTGTGATTTTTATGAAGGCAATGTTCCACCACAGGTGCAGCCAGTGTTCTATTTTGTAAACGTGATGTATGTTCTGCCAAATGAGTTTTGATTGGCTGAGTAGTGCGCCCTACATAATACAAAGGGCAGGGACAGATATTGTATACTACAAACGCTGATTCGCATGTAGTGTGCCACCGTGACAAAAAACCTTCAGATGTACGGGGATCACACCAATTCGTGCCGGTAAGAGATAGAACACAATACCGACAATTATCGCAGGGGATCTTGACAAAGGCTTTCTGAAAATCCAGATACACTATATCAACCAGCTCACCTCTTTCTACTTGTTTTTTTCACACCTTCAAAAAAAATATAACAGATTAGTAAAACAAGACCTTCTTTGGCTGAAGCCATGTTGGCTTTCTCCCATTAAACCATGACTATCTACATGTTCTGTAATTTTGATCTTTATAACGGTTTCTACCATTCTGCTCAATACGGATGTCAGGCTCACCAGTCTGTAGTTTCCTGGATCATCCCTGGAACCTTTTAAAAAATTGGTGTTGCATTGGCCATTCTCCAATCTTCAGGTATTACAAATGATTTTAATGATAGTTCACAGATTACTAATAGTAGGTCTTCAATCTCATATTTCAGTTCTTTCAATACCCTTGGATGTATACCATCCAGTCCAGGTGATTTGCTACTCTTTAGTTTATCAAATAGTTGTAGTACATCTTCCCGGTTTATCAATATTTCTTTCAATTCTTCCGATGCATGACCTTTAAATACCATTTCAGTCTTGGGTAACTTCTCTACATCTTCTTCAGTAAAGACCAAAGCAAAGAATTCATTTAGTCTCTCTTCTAAGGCCTTGTCCCCTCTTTGTGGCCCTTCTACCTCTCTATCATCTAATGGTCCAACTGACTCTCTCACAGGCTTTTTGCTATGAATGTACTTGAAAAAATTATTATGCATTTTTACTTCTACAGCAAACTTTTTTTTTCAAATTCTCTCTTTGCCTGCCTTATCAATGCTTTGCATCTAACTTGCCAGTGCTTATGTTGTTTGCAGTTTTCCTTATTTGACTCCTTTTCCATTTCCTGAAAAATGCTTTTTTGGCTACAATAGCCTCTCTGACCTCACCTTTAAATCATGCTGGCAGTTTTTTAAATTTTCTTCCATTTTTCTTAAAGCGTGGAATACAGCTGGTCTGGGCTTCCAAGATAACATTTTTAAACAACACTCATGATTGATGTAAATCTTTAACATTTGCAGCTCCTCCTTTTAGGTTTTTTCTTAATTATTTTCCTTATTTTATCAAAATCTTCCATTTGAAAGTTAAAAGGTAGTACTATGGATTTCTTTGCCATTCTTCCTCCATTTAATCAAACATGATCATGCAATGATCACTATTGCCAAGTGACCCCAACACCCTTATCTCTTGCACCAGATCTTGTGTTCCACTTAGGACTAAGTCCAAAATGGCTTCCCCTCTTGTCAGTTCATGAACCAGCTACTCCAAGAAGCAGTCATTTATTTTATCCAGAAACTTTATCTCCTTAGCATGTCCTGCCATAACACTGAACCAGTCGATACTGGGGTCAAGTCATAAAAACTGTTAACAAAAGTAAAAACAAAATAAAATTTAAAATTTTTTATTTGCCTGGAAACCTGTAGTAACCTTTCAGTGTTTTTTAGCTACTTAGTGTTGTTTTTATTTTTCTTCTGGGCAGCAGCCACAGCCACCTCTTTATTAACAAAATTGCCCAGAAATGAAAAGTTATAAAAGCAAAATGAAACAAGATGAAAAAACCTACAAACAACACAGGAAACTAAACAATGATTTTTTTTTTTTTTGTCTGCACATCCCCAACAGTTGATATAGAGGCCCATTCTGTTCGAGGCACATCAAGGCTATCCATATGTCCAAAATCTGGACAGCCAGAGCTGCAACCGATTCCACACCCACGGGAGCTAGATGTTTCTGCAGTAACAGAATCGGGGTACTTGGATGGGCTAGACATGCCACAATCCAGCTGCCCTGCATGTCCGACAACCTCCCCATCTAGTCCTCCTTATACTCCTTCATGAAGCCTCAGTGCCGTGGTGTCTCATCGCCATGGCACTGCGACACCATGCAAGAGTAATGAGGTGCCGGACGCCATCCCGTTCATATTTTCCAATGGCCCGGCCTTTGGCAGGGCACCAGGGCTGGGACTGGGCAGTGGGGACTTACCTCTTACCTGGCCTGTTGCTGCAGCGGACCTGCTGGCCCCGATCGCCACCATCCGTCGGACTTATTCCACCATAGAAGTGGAATAAGTCCGATGTTTATCTTGGTGCACCCAAATATACAGGGCCAGGTTGTGTGCCCTGCCCCCTCATCTCCCTGTCACCGTCCCTTCCCGCCCATGTCTGGAGCTCGCCGCACAAATGCCCTATACATGTGGGGAGCTCCTGGATCAGAATCACTGAACAGGGAATAGCAGGGAATGTACATCTAGAGCAGACATTCATCCTCACTAATCCCTGTTCAGAATGACCACCATAGTGGACTGAAATTTAGCATGCCCTAATTCTCATATTAACCCATAAAGTGGAATGGAGTGGGGAATTAGGGCATATAATACACTTTGCAGTTAATGTATAGTAACTTACTGCACATTGGGGAAGAGGAAGTGAAATCCAAAGGGGTATCTTTCCAAAAATGGAAACTAGACCCTAATGAAGCAAATATGGATGAGTACAAGCACTGGCAAGTTAGAAATAAACGATTTCTTTCTTTCTTTCTTTCTTTATTTGATTTTTCTATAACGTCCCTTCCAAAGATCAGGGGTGGTTTACAGATAACAGAACATTTTACATAGAACAATGGTTTAACTTTTTACATAGTAACTTTTTGGAAGTAACAAAACAGTTTAGGATATACGTACATTTGACTACAAACTTAGCTTATTATAGGACAATAATAAGCTATGTACAAAATTTCAGGTTAGAAGAATTACATTGAGTTTGAGATTGTTGTAGGTGGGTGTAGTTCAGGGGTGTGTGTGATCAGTGTTTGTGAGGACATGTTTATTAGTTTGGCAGACCAAGAAAGACTTTGAAAAGAAGCTTACTGCAGAGGTAAGAACTAATACTAAAAACCTTTTGAAGTACATTCCAAGCAAAAGCCTGTGAGGGAATAGTGGACTACGGTGTTCTCTCCTATCAAGTACTGTATATGCCTTGGGTCTCCTCACAATGAAATTCACCCTGGGTGAGAGACCACAAATTACAGGGACTACAGATGTAATAGATCAAATTGACGATGTAAAGAGCACCAAATCACCAGGACTGGATGGTATTCACCCCAGAATTCTGAAAGAGATGAAACATGAAGTTTCCAACCTGTTACTAGTAATCTATAACCTATCATTAAAAATGGCCATGATACCTGATGGCTGAAGATTGGCCAATGAATGCCAAATTTTAAAAAGGGCTCCAGACATGATCAGGGGGAACTATAGACCTATGAGTCTGATATTGGTGCCAAAATTAATGAAGATATACATATAGGTGAATATTCATGAGTTGGATGTCTGTACAAAGATGTGTAAATCATACAATCATCCCTAGAGCCATTTTAGCAAACTGGATATATACGAGGGATGTCCGATATTAAAGGTGCAGGTGGCAATCATACTGACTCCGCATGCGCAATTGTGCTGTCATATGCAGGACTACTTGTACTCGTAGTAGGAGAGTCTGTAGCGTTGTTTTGTTAAACACTCAAATTACGAGTAGTTTTTGGGAAGCAAGCAAACATGGCGTGTGTAATCGCAGAGTATTTGAAGTTTGAGGTGCGTGGAGTTATCAGATTTTTGCAAACCGAAGGAGTTAATCAGAGTGAAATTCATCGCAGATTAGAGGGTGTGTTTGGCCCAAATGTTTTAAGCCTAAAAGAAGTCAGCGTCTGGTGTAACAAGTTTAAAGATGGCCGAACGGAGTTGAATGATGATCTGGAAAAGAAAAGAGACAGACCAAGGACCTCACACACGGATGACAACTGCGCAATTGTCGAACGTCTGATTAGGGAAGATTGTCGCATTAAAGTTCGTGAAATTGCTGAAATGACTTAGCCCCTTCAGATTTTCATTTATTCGGAACTTTGAAGAAATTCTTGGCAGGGAAACACTTTGCGGATCAGGAAGAATTGCAAGACACCATTATGAACTACTTCAAGCAACTTGACATGCAATTGTACCATGAAGGGATGTTCAAACTAGTGTCACGCTGGGATAAATGTCTCAATGTTTACGGTGATTATGTGGAGAAGTAAACAAAAGTATGTCGTTTTTGGTGGAATGTATTGAATAATTTCTTTAAATACAAATGTTAGTTTAATTTTGGCCTGTACCTTTAATATCGGACACCCCTCATAGATGTGCATCCAGGTAGCACGGGTGTGTGGCAGAGGCGTGCCCTTTGTACAATAAAGATACACATTGTGGTTTGATTTCATAGCTGCACAAGCATGCCTGGCTCTGGTTGTTGAGGTGTCCATGCCTATACCACAAATAAGGTGCAAAAATGTGCTGGTTTCATAGCTGCCATGCTTTCAGGGGGACAAGCAAAATGCACTTACATCATTGTGGGTAATATTTCATCGCTGAAGAAACATAAACATAAATACATATGGCAGCAGACCAAATATATTACAGGCCTGCAGTCGTATGTCTGAGTATATGAAATGGCAGGGCAGTATGTGCTAGTCTCAGGACATAGGAGTACCCCTTCTGAACTACCCAGGCGATGATGTTGAGGTACCCAGTTCTGCAGATGCCCAGTTCGGAGACATCCACATTTGTGAAACAGTCGACACCCGTGCAGCATGTACCCAGCTTTGTTATGTGGGGGAGTGGGGGGAGGGAAGATGTCTCCAGAGCTGGCTACTTGGATGTTCGTTTTTCAGGGTGAAGACAACGGTTTCAGAAGGTACATATACATGCCTCCCTTCACTGCTGCCACTCCCTGGGTTTTTTGGACGTTCTGTTCTGTTCTGTTCTGAACATCCCAGATTCTTCCTAGACATCCCTGCCAAAATACCATTTATAGCTATAGGTTCAGCCAAGGCAAGTGTTACTTTACCAGTTTATTAGATATTTTTTTTTGAAGGTATAAAGAAACATTGGAAAAGATAAGCCAATTAATATTGTGAATTTGGATTTTCAGAAAACTTTTGACAAAGTCCTTCATGAAAAACTCCTTAGGAAATGAAATAGCCTGAATTTGACAATGAGTAGCTTAGCTGCCGGGCACCTCATAGATAACAGCTCGCCTTGTAGTTCTGGAACATAAAACACATCTTTACAGGTATTATCAATTTATGGGGCATGCTAGAATTCCTTCCCCAATTCCTTCTGCATTTACTTGAATCCAGTTCTGTAGAGAAATTTTTGTCACTTGTTTGTGGCACCTGAGTGTAGGCACCAGCCTTGCAACATATGAATCCTTACTGCTTTAAAGGTTATATGCCACTGTTCTGTACCCGGTTCAGCAATCATTGTCCCTTTTGGCAGTTTGCTTTCCACACTGCTTTCCAGCTTTCCACACTGCTTTTTTTGTTCTGCTTTTCACACTGTACAGTCTTTCTTAATGCGACTCAGCTTCTTGTATTTGAAACATGCTCTGCCTTCTTTACTGTTCAACCTAGCTCTGGGGGCCCGCAGGGCTACCTCTGTATCCTGTTCCCCTTTCTCACATGAAAGTTCCCGCCTATGCTGGTATTCATCCATTAGCCTGCTCTTCACAAAATTAAGTGTCAGCTCTGTCTCTGGCCTAGTTCCCAGGACATTAATCAAAGCACTGTATGACTGGTAAACTCTACAGCAAAAGGGGCCACCATGTAGTTGTCGGTTATTTTTTCTCCAAGAGCCTGGAGCTGTGATACCACTTCTAAATAGTATTTATATGCCTTTAAGAAACATAGAAACATGGCAGAAAAAGACCATATGACCTATCTAGTCTGCCCTTCCATATCAACCACTATAGTCCCCTTTTTTCCTTTATAGAAACATAAAAACAAAATGATAGCATCCCCATGTCAGATGAAAAATACCCACCCTGCTTTGCATTTCCCCTTCTTTGCTAAATCTCATCCTATATAGTCTTCATAGCAAAAATAATGTATTTTTCAGTGTGGGCCTTTCATATAGCATTTTCAGTACATTCCATGCTCCCCGTGCAGTCTTTTAATTTCTGACATGAATCAATTGATTAATTTCCTGCAACAAATTTATAGTAGCTCAGGTCTATCTGCCTTTTTTCCTTCTCAATTCAAGTAATATTCTTCTGACCTTAGTATATCAATCGCTTCCCACAAGTCATCTCTAATTAGCAGAATTTCAACTTTGAACTTCCATAGCTGGTAATTCTCATTGTTTAGCCTGGGCACTGTACTACTGAGTTTTGAACTGAAAGACATTTTTTTTCCTTCTGGTCTGTTCCCCTGAATAAGCAAAACTGCTTTTTACTATACCGGCAGAGGTTTTCTTGCTTGCTTCTAGCTCCAGGAAAGATTTCTTTGTTCCAGAATTCTTATTTCTTACCTTTCTTTGTCTCACAGAGGGATGGTTGCTGGATCTATAACCATTATTGAGAGTCTGTTGGTTTATACATCAAAAGTTCACTGTGAGACAATGGGATGGTCAGGTGAGTAAACCAAAGATTTGTGAATCTTAGCTAGCACATACATTGTGGGAATGACTTGCTGTTTCACAGTTTAAAAAAAATCACCCTCTTTTTGTGACAGGTAGCCTACCTCACCCCTAGTCTTAATTAAGGTGTCAACCTCTCATTTTCAGTGATATAATCATGTTTATTCGGGACCACTCCAAAGTTCAACAATGGCTTGATTCCCTTTTTTGGATGGATTATAGAAGACATTGTATTTCTTTTTCACTTCACCTTCACAATGGTCCCGATCCACGAAGGCGAATAGCGGGGCTAGATGTCCCGATGGGAAGTCCAGTCCCGCTATCCGCCCTCAGCCGCTGCATGGAAGGGGATGGCACTGTGGTGAAGAATGGATGGGACCAATCCCTGGGCATGCAGGGCCGATTACAGTGATGGCCTTGTGTGTCCAGGGATCACCAGGGAGATGCCCTGCTTATTCCACCTCCGTGGGCCTGATCCTGCACCCACAGGGCCATCTTGCTTCCACAGTACAGAATCCGATCCTAATGGGCCCATCTTGCTCAGGGGCACCCAAATGGCCCAGATGTGCCCGTTCGGGGATTGGGCTCAATATCTTTTAAAAAGAATTTCTGGGAAGAATGAATGAGAGAATCGGGGGAGGGGGCAGGGAATGTTGGGAAAAGAAGAAACACTGTGGATTGTGTTGGAAAGAGGAGATGGCACGATCATCTATATCGGTGTAGTCTACAGGCCTCCAACTCAGACTGAAAAAATTGATAGAGACTTGATTATTGATATTACAAAGGCAGCCATGAAGAGGGAAGTGATCATATTTGGTGACTTTAATCTACCCGATGTGGATTGGTGTATTCCTTCTACAAATCTGGAAAGAAATAAAAAAAATTGTGGATGCCTTCCAAGATGCATTACTTAGACAAATGGTGATGGAACTAACCAGGGAAAGTTTGATGTTGGATTTAGTACTCGCCAACAGAGATAGTGTGTCGAATGTCCAGGTGGGTGCCCATGTGAGTGGTCTGAGATAAAAGCCAAGGCAGAGTCCAATCAAAGCAAGCTCAAAGTCCGAGACTTCAAAAATGCTAACTTCAGTTAAATGGCCAAGTGCCTGAAGGAGGAGTTGGCAGGGTGGGAGTCAGGGTGGAAAGTGGAACAGCAGTAGGCTAAACTAAAAGAGTAAATAAAAGGGGCAACAGATAGATATGTAAGGAAAGTAAATAAAAACAAGAGGAAAAGGAAACCTATTTGGTTCGCTAAGAAAGTGGCTACACAAATAAAAGCAAAAAACACAGATTTCACAAAATTCAGAAGTTTGCAAACAGAGGAACACAGAAAAGAATATAGGATAAATCTAAAAGAAACAAAAAGAGAAATAAGGATAGCAAAATCAAAGGCAGAAGAAAAGACGGCTAAAGATCTAAAGCGTGATGACAAAACTTTTTTCAGGTTTATTCGGGAGAAGAGGAAGATCAGAGATGGAACCGCAAGACTCAAAAGTGCCAAGAATGGATTAGTGGAAAGTGACACTGAAAAAGTGAAAATACTAAACAAATACAACGGTTCTGTTTTTACTAAAGAAAATCCTGAAGAAGGACACCTGTGATTGACACATATACAAATGGGAATGGTGTGAATACCACACCATTCATAGAAGATGATGTGTTTGAACAGTTTGCAAAACTGAAAGGGAACAAGGTCATGGGATCGGATGGGATATATTCCAGAATACTCAAAGAGCTCAGAGAGGTCTCACAGGACCTTGAAAGAATGTTTTAATAGATCCTTGGAGACAGGAGTTCCACAGGACTGGAGAAAGGCTGATGTGATACTTCTTCACAAAAGTGGTAATAGGGAAAAAGTGGCAAACTACAGGTCAATAAGCCTTACCTCGGTGGCAGGAAAAGTAAAGGAGGCACTCCTGAAAGAGAGAACAGTGGGCTTTCTCAAAACCAATAGGTTGCATGTTCCAAGGCATCATGGTTTTACCAAAGGATGAAAATACCAAACAAATCCGATTGAGTTCTTTGACTGGTTAACCAGAGAACTAGATCAAGGGCATGCGATGGATGTGATCTACCTAGATTTCAACAAAGCCTTTTATACTTTTCCTCATAGGAGGCTTATCAATAAATTTAACAACCTGGGGATGGATTCCAAGGTGGTGAACTAGATCAGAAATTAGATGAATTACAGATGACAAAAGGTGATGGTAAACGGAACTCACTCGGATGAAAGGAAGGTAATTAGTGGCGTGCCCCAGGGATCAGTTCCGGAATCAGTACTATACAATGTATTTGTGAGTGATATTTCTGAAGGGCTGAATGGAAAAGTCTGTCTTTTTGTAGATGACACAAACAGAGTGGACTCCGCTGAGGGAGTGAATAACATGAGGAAAGATCTACAAAAGCTGGAAGAATGGTCTAATACTTGGCAGTAAAGATTTAATGTGAAGAAGTGCAGTGTCATGCACTTGGGATGCAGAAATCCAAGGGAATTGTATGCAATATGGGGGCAAGAGGTTGGTGTGCACATTCCAGGAGAAGGACCTTGGAGTAATTGATTCTGAGATCTCAAGTTGGCGAAACAGTGTGACAAGGTGGTGGCCAAAACCAGATGGATGCTGGGTTTCATACAGAGAGGAATTACCAGCAGAATGTAGGAGGTACTGATGCCATGTACAAGTCGCTGGTGAGGCCTCACTTGGAATATTGTGTTCAGTTTTGGAGACCATATCTCGCAAAGGATATAAAAAGACTGGAAATGGTTCAGAGGAAGGCAACTAAAATGATTTGGTGCCTGCACCAGAAGACATATGAGAAGAGATTTGAAGACCTAAATATGTATACTCTAGAGGAGAGGAGGGACAGGGGAGATATGATACAGACCTTTAAATACTTAAAGAGTATTAACGAACAAATAAACTTTTTCAAAGATGGGGAAGCTGCAGTACTTGAGGACATAACATGAAGCTGCAAGGAGGTAAACTGAAAGGCAATGTCAGGAAATACTGTTTCACTGAAAGGATGGTGGATGCTTGGAATGACCTCCTGATGGAAGTGATGGGGGCAAATACAGTGACAGAATTCAAAATGGCATGGGGCAGACACAGTGGATGCCTTTATAGCAACAGGATAAAATATAAAAAAACTTGACTGTCTCTACTATCTCAACAAATAGGTGTGACCTGCATGGAGCAGTGGGTACACCCCTAACAAAGGCATGGGGAGGGGTGACCTACATGGAACGGCAGGTGCACCTACTCTTGCCACCTTGTTGGGCAGACTAGATGGACCATGATGATCTTTATCTGTCATCATATACTATGTTACTATGTCATCCTGAGTCACTTTGAAAAGTCATATGGGATCATAATATTCACTACAAAATCTATGCCGATGTCATCATGGTATACACACCATTTGATGGATTACACAACTATAACTGAATGCCTCACAGAAAGCTCCAGTTGGCTAAACTCCCATAATCTCAGCTTAAACTATAGCAAAATAGAAGCACTCACAATAACAAGAAACAAGTCCTTCAACCATCCCTCAATAATAGCTACAAAGGATGGGTACATTGCTGTCAAAAGTGAAGATAAATACCTAGGGGTCATCTTTGATCAGAACTTAATCTTACAGGCCCATATTAGAAGGACAACACAGAGCGCTTACCACAAAATGAAAATCATTCAGAGACTAAAGCCCCTGCTAAGTTACAATGACTTCAGAATGATCCTACAGGCCATAATAACACCAGTATTGGACTTCTGTAACTCAATTTACCAAGGCCTGCCAGCATCAACAATCCATCCACTGCAGATGGTACAGAACACCACTGCTCACATTCTCACAGGAACAAACAAATGTGAACACATAACACCAATCAGGAGTCGTGCAAGATTCAAGGCAATCACTATTATATTCAAAATACTCCAGATTGAATAAGCTGAATCACTCCAAGACCTAATAAAAATACACCCTGAAAACTGCCCATCTAGAACAAACAATAAAAGCACTTTAGCCACACCAAAGGAATTCTCCAAAGTTAAGCAGTGCACTTCAAATAGAGCCTTTTCACTATATGCGTCATATCTATGGAACTCCCTACTGAACAATATCAGATGCACGAATGACGCTAAAGAATTCAGGAAAATGCTGAAGACCTTTTTATTCATTGATCACTTCAGCAACATCACTGCAGATCTGGACAATGACTAGTAAATATAGTCCATGATCATACAACATGACCACAAACTGTAAATAGTTCACTTCTGTAAATAAGTTATGGAAACATACTGTTATGACACAACGATGTCTCCAAGTTACAGAGTTTTTAAAACACCTGGTTACAATGTAAATGGTTGAGTTCAATGATAGAGTTTAATGTAAACAACCTTGTTTCACAAGATAAAAATTGAGTTTAATGTAAATCACCTTGATTTAATGAAAAGGTGGTATATAAATAGTGTTAAATAAATAAGTAAATAAATACATAAATTTCTAATTATAAATATGTGAGTTGTACTGGCCAGTTTTTGAAAAGAAGTGTTAGATAAACAATTTATGTGTATATTTAAAGAGGTAAATTTGAGTTTGTAAGGCATTATATTTGATGTTGGGAATGAAGAATAAGCCCCTCTCTTGGACCTTTTCCTTGCTGTGGTCAAAGTCACATCAGAAAAATTTACCACCAGAAGGTCTATCTTTGGTGTTATCCTCATGACCAATCTCTCCCTTGGCTTTCAGTAACCTGTGCCAGTCTCTTGTCTCTCTCCTGGGAGATAGAAATTTCTTTCTCTTCCATGAGCGGTCATACAAAAAATCAGCACCCATGGATGAGGTCAGGGTAGCTGCACAAATACAAACTGGGGAGGAAGGTTCCTTTTCTGAGCTCCTAATTTGTTTTCTGAATCTACCTTTCTCTATTTCTTCTTCCCTTTCTCTTTTGTCTCTTTGGGAATTAAATGAAAATGTAACTTGTCTTGGTCATCAAAGTTTGCAATGATCCCAGGGATAGATTGGTCCTTTTCTATGGCTTTATCCAAACAAAATTTATCGTATTTAACCTAGTAGAAATTTCTCACCTCCAGTCTGGCAGCCTCAGTTGCTGCCTTGGAGGAGAGATGTTACCAAGAAGGAGAGTGCTACCTTGGTGTGGCAGGAAATGATCCTGTGGCCAGAACCTTTCCTCCAGGGGACGCAGTATCTTCTTGCATCAAGATTGGTTCCCCAGGGCCTTCTTCCTCTGAGAGAAGGGTTAGGATGGTCATTTCAGCTGGTGATTTAATCCTTAGGCATGTAGATAGTTGGGTAGTTGGTGGGCATGAGGATCACTTGTTCATTTGCCTGCCTGGTGCAAAGGTGGCAGACCTCAGGTATCACCTAGATAGAATTATAGCTAGTACTGGGGAAGAGCCAGATGTCTTGGTACATGTGGCACCAACAACATAGGAAAGTGTGGTAGGGAAGTTTTGGAAGCCTAATGTAGTTTTTTAATATCCAGGACCTCCAGGGTAGCATTCTCAAAAATGCTCCCTTTTCCATTTGCAGGATCCAAGAGGCAGGCAGAGCTCCAGAATCTCAATGTGTGGATGTGGCAATGATGTAGGGAAGAGGGCTTTAGATTTGTCAGGAACTGGGCAACATTCTGGGGAAGAGGAGGCCTTTTCTGGAAGGATGCGTTCCACCTTAACCAGGATGGAACCAGGCTGCTGGCACTAACTTATGAAAAGCACAGCTTTTAAAGTAGAGTTTGTGGGGAAAGCAGACAGTCACCCAGGAGAACATGGTTCAGAATAATATATCTCTGGAGAATACTACCAATGCAGGGAGGGCAGGGCATCCAGATAGAGAGGATGCAACAAAGGTGAGCTGTTAGGTTAAATGCCCTTAAGTAAACAGCGGACTCAATTGAAAGATTCCAAATTAGCCCTGACAACAGATAAGCAGGTTGTCAATATGAACATGAAACATACTTTGAAATGCTTTTATAGAAATTATAGGAGTCTAAAAAATAAGTTGGGATAGTTATAATATATAAAAACGATTCTATCTCAGAGACCTGGTGGAAGGATGATAACTAATGCAACTCTATGATACCAGGGTACATATTATATCACAATAATAGGGTGGATCAAATTAGTGGAGGGTTTTTACTATATGTTAAAGAGGGCATTGAATCAAACAGGATAAAGATTTTGCATGAAACAAAATGCACTGTAGAATCATTATGGATAGGAATTCCATGTGAGAAAGGGACTCCTATAATTTCTATAAAAGCATTTCAAAGTATGTTTCATGTTCATATTGACAACCTGCTTATCTGTTGTCAGGGCTAATTTGGAATCTTTCAATTGAGTCTGCTGTTTACTTAAGGCCATTTAACATAACAGCCTTTACTACATCCTCCGGTAACAAATTCCAGAGTTTGATTACACGTTGAGTGAAAAAATATTTTCTCTTATTAGTCTTAAATAGTTTACCCTTTAGCTTCATTGCATGTCCCCTAGTCTTTCTATATTCTGATAACAAACAATCTACGTTTACCTGTTCCACTTCATTCATCAATTTATAGACTTCTATCATATCTCCTCTCAACCGCCTGTTTTCCAGTTTAAAGAACCCTAACCTTTTTAGCCTTTCTTCATAGGAGTATCCTTCCATCCCCTTTACCATTTTGGTGGCTCTTCTCTGAACCTTTTCTAATAATGCTATATCCTTTTTAAGATAGGGCGATCAGAATTGCACACAGTATTCAAGGTGCAGTCGCACCTTGGAACGATACAGAGGCATTATAATATCCTTTGTTTTATTTTCCATTCCTTTCCTTATCATACCTAGCATTCTATTTGTTCTCTTGTCTGCCACTGCACACTGGGCGGAGGGTTTTAACATGTTACCACAATGACGCCTAAATCTTTTTCCTGGATGATGGTTCCTAATGTGGAACCTTGCATCGTGTAACCATATTTTGGGGTGTTCTTCCCTAGGTGTATAACTTTGAACTTGTCCACATTAAATTTCATCTGCCATTTTGATGCCCTGTCTTCCAATTTGTCAAGATCCTCTTGAAATTTTCCACAACCCTCATGGGTTTTAACAACTTTAAATAGTTTTGTGTCATCTGCAAATTTGATAACTTCACTCGTTATTCCCTTTTCCAGGTCATTTATGAATATGTCAAAATGAACGGACCCAGCACAGATCCCTGGGGTACACCACTATTCACCTTTCTCCATTAGGAAAATTGGCGATTCAGCCCTACCCTCTGCTTTCTATCTTTTAATCAGTTCCTTATCCACAATAGTACACTGCCTTCTATCCCATGACTCTTTAGTTTTGCCAAATGTCTCTGAAGAGAGACCTTGTCAAAGGCTTTCTGAAAGTCCAAATACACAATATCAACCGACTCACCTTTGTCTACCTGTTTAGGTTTGGACAATTTCCTGGAGGAAAAGTCCATAAACTATTATTTAAAAGGGACCCAGGATATCAATGCTTGACCCATTACAAGCATTGTGGAACCTGTATCTTTTGGGGAAACTGCTAGGTACGTATGACCTAGATTGGCCACTATTGGAAAAAGAATACTGGGCTTGATGGACCTTGGTCTGACCCAGTATGGCATATCTTATGTTTTTATGTTCTTATTAGAGACAATCTGGAAGGGGGAAAAAAGTCAGGAGGGGTCACCAGCAGCCAGCATGAGGTGCTTGAGCCAATCATAATTCAAATCCTTGACAGGTAGTCAGAGAAGCATATACCGGCCTGAGTTCTGCAAATCCCATGAGTGATAATGCCACAGCAGGGTTAGAACATGCAGCCCAGCACAAACCCCAGAAAACTAGTTTGTCTCTGACTTGGAGAGAGTGAGAAAGAGGTGCTGTCTGCAGCTTAAGATTGCAAAGAGGAAAAATATAGCAACTTAGACTGTTTCTGAGAAAGTGGGGAAGGGCTCCTTTGTGGCTTATGACTTGAAGGCACAAAACACAGACAGCTTCAAGTCTGACATTGAGCCACTAAGAAGGTCTGGTGGTTAGTGGAGCTTGCTTGCTACTTGAAAACACAAAAATAAAGACTGAGAAAACAAAACACATTGAAGAGAGCAGTGTGCTCTTTCCTGCTTTTACAACTAGGTGGTGAAAGTTTTGATAAGCCGAAGTGTATCTCTGAGGTTGGGGAGATCAGGAAAGCCAGAGAGAAGAAAGGAAAATTCTGCCTTTACAGTTTCCCAGTTGAATTGATTTTACTGTCCTAAGCATTGATGGAAAAAGGTGTGTTGTGCTCTTTATGTGTACAACACAGCCAGTGGCAGTGGTGGACAGACAGATTGCTGTGCCTAAATCTATTCCATTGCACAACCATAAAAAACAGTGTGAACAATTTTTTGGAACAATCTTCTTCATGTATTGTCTGCACAGTAGCTGTAGGGGTAGGAGGGTACCTTACTATATCTATATATTCCGTCCCTTGTTCATAGAAAACAGTTAAATAAAGATAAAATGTTGGCAGTCTCTGCTCCCCAGAGCTGGGAACCTAGTCCCATATAAGTATTGGCTGGACAAGGTCATCCGCCTCCCCCTAGTCCTATGAAGCATGTCAGCAGTCAGGCAAGAAACAGTAACTTGGCAGTGCAGGGCCTACCCTCAGGCTGGGTGGGTGATTTTGTGCACAGTATCTGAGGCAGCACACTTGGGATGGCATAGGCTGCTGGATGGGGCAGGGAGCTAAAATACACACATTCCCTGCTCCCCAGAACTGCAAATCCATAAGAACACAAGAACATAGGAAATGTCATACTGGGTCAGACCAAGGTCCATCAAGCCCAGTATCCTGTTTCCAACAGTGGCCAATCCAGGTCACAAGTACCTGGCAGGTTCCCAAAGGCCACAGCTTCCACAATGCTTGTCCTGTAGTAAGGAGTGGATTTCTGGGTCCTTTTTAATAATGGTTTATGGACCTTTCCTCCAGGAACTTGTCCAAATCTTTTTTAAACACAACTACACTAACAGTTTTTACTACATCCTCCATTAACGAACGTGTTGAGGGAAAAAATATTTTCTTTTATTAGTCTTAAATCAGTTACATCCATTGCCACTGGAGCATTAGCAGGACAAACACATGGTGACATGGTGCATCAGGGAAATGATAGCCCTGGATGACAATCCCCTGAGCATGGTTTATGAGGCAGCTGCATCTCTTAGCTTCTGATTACTGAATGTCCTGCCTCTCCTTATCCTCCTGTACATTTGTACCTTTGTGGGTGCCGTTGGCATGTCATTGTATGAATTTCACCCTCTTCAAATGCCATGCTGGTTTGTCTCCACCCATTTTGCTGCATGATTTTGCCTCCCAGTGTGCTTTGTCTTATTCTGGGCCACTCCTCATCCTTCACCTGCTTTGAACATTTGTGGGTACCTTGAGCTTGTCACTGCATACTTTTTTAGATGTTCTGTAACCTGTTTTGGCATGCATTTCCTATCAACCCTAGCCTGGGAGATACTATTGAAAAGCCTTGAGCTCTCTATTATAAGTTCTTTTCAAATTTCCGTTACTATACTTCTTTGGAGGTTCATGCATTGGAGCTAGCTATTGCTATACCCTTGAGCGAACAACAGTATTTCTTCTATCAGGAGGGATGAGCAGGGAGCACTGACAGAGGGAGGGAAACCTGCCTAGCCAGTCATCTAGCCAAATCAACCTTAGCTATCATGGAGTGACAGATTACCCTCATATCTATTATCCTCCATTACTGAACTTGTCAACTATCTGTCTTCTGCCAATAAGTGTTAGCCTTTCATTACAGGGGCTTCCAGACTATCTTGCTGCTGTGTTGGTCTTCCTCAGCTCTTCTGGGCTGTCACTGCCAGTGCTGCAACTCCACTTCCACTGCTTTTGGGGCCTTCACCATGGTGCATCCTCTGATTCTTATTTAAATCCCTCAGCATGTCATCTAAGCAGTCCATGAATGTTTCTTCCACCCTGGAGGGATCCTTCTCTGTATTTAAGGTTCTCATGATGGGACCCAAATCCTCATTATCAGGACTCTAACTTTCAATCACAAAGTTTAGCTGAACTCACCCTACTGCTATGGCCTGGGCTCATGCTGCCTCTTCTGCTGTTTTGATGCCTCTTCTCTGGTGATTTAGGGCTTTGCAGCCAATCTGGGTGCTGTGCTGGTCTCCTTGCCATTTTACGTTTCTCATTTCCTGAATGTGCTTTTACAAATTCTGTTGCTGCTTTACCCTCTTCCATCATTCTGAGGTGTTGATTGTGCTCTCTGTTCCAATTTACCATTTTGCCCTTCTGATGGTGGTTTCTTTTTTTTTTAAATTTATAATTCTATGCCTTTGATGTTCTTCTTTTTTTTTTAATTTAAATTTTATGCAATTTACAATATATTCAAAAAGCAAAAATCATATGTAGCATACAAACAGCATACAAAATAAATAACAGGGGGAAAAAAAATCCAAATAGCAATAAGAATCAACCACCCAAAATAACATATCCCCTATTTAGTCCCCAAGAAGAAACAACCCCAATAAGGTTCCAAACAGGTAATAAAGGGAAAAGGAAAAACAAAGTATCATCTCATGAGCAAAGAATAACTCACATGGCAGCCAATACAGGAGCTAAACCCTCACCCCCCTGTTCCCTAGCCTGGAGAAATTGCAAAAGTTGCACAGGTTCAAAAAAAAGAAAATGCTTAGTTTGATATAACACAGCACATTTACATGGATACCTCAATTTAAATTGGGCACCCAGGGCGGTAACTCTCTGGCGTAAAGCCAGAAATTATTTCCGCCTCTTCTGGGTGTCCCTTGACAAATCGGGGAATACTAAAATTTTTGAACCCATGAACTGGGAAAAGGATAATCTATGGAAATAAAGCCTAAGAACCGTATTGCGGTCAGATTCAAAAGCAAAGCTGACTAACAAAGTTGCTCTACTGGTCACTACTTCCAAAGAAGACTCTAGGAATTCAGACAGTTCCATCTGGCCCGGTCCGCCCTTCCCCCCTGAGCCCCCCTCAGCCACAGAACCCGAATCAACAGCAACATATTGAACCCTGACAATGGGTGGCAAATTATCATGTGGCATCAGGAGAACCTCAGCTAGGTATTTACGCACCAGAGCCAAGGGTTCTAACAATGGTGACCTCGGAAAGTTCAAAAAACGTAAGTTATTCCTCCTTAAGGAATTGTCCATGAATTCCAACCTCCTTAATGTAATCAAACATTCCTTGGAAACATTATCACCCACTACACGCATTTCTTCCACTTTTGACTCAAGTTTTGTCAACTTGTCAGCCTGCTCAGCACACTTTGCCTCCACCGCGGTACACCGACCCTTAAGAAGAGGAAACTCTTGCGATAAAACACCCACCACTGGAGCAAGGGATGATTGGAGAGAAGAGATCGCCTCCCATAAGCAGTCTAAAGTCACCTTGGCTGGTTTCTTCAAGCCGCAAATAACCCGCGTCTCAACCGCTCCTGGTACTATGATTTTCCGTCGGGCACCTCCCAAAACCTCTTCGTTTGAAGGTGTCTTCTCCACCACTCCAACCCGCTGAACACCAGAGCTCAACGCCACTGGAGAGGAGGAGCCCCCGGACACGGCCTCGACCTCCTGACCCGGAGGTACTCCCGCGTCTGCTCCCTCCTCCCAATCTCCTCTGGGTTGTGGCGGCAACAGCTGAGCTGGACTCAAATCCATGCTATCACTGCTCAGCTCCTCTAAACCACACAGAGGAACCGCTGAAGCCATGTCAGCTGGACGCGGGGTGCAGAAAGGCACAATTGAGGATTGCACCGAACCACCTAAAGGTGTCGAGGATACCGGGGGCTTCGATGTAGACTGCTTCCTCTTCTTCCCCATTAGTACGGCGTCCACCTCACAACCTCTCCGCTCACCGACAGCCAGCAACTACTCATCCGCCATCTTGGAACCTGCATCTCGCCTTTGATGTTCTTAAATCACACAAAAACCCCACAGCTGTTCC
Organism: Ichthyophis bannanicus; assembly: GCA_033557465.1. Lineage (NCBI taxonomy): Eukaryota > Metazoa > Chordata > Amphibia > Gymnophiona > Ichthyophiidae > Ichthyophis > Ichthyophis bannanicus. Next base: position 1,545,779,001 of record CM066031.1, read on the forward strand.
AACTTACACACCACTTCCTTTAGTGCAGGTACATCAACATTTATCCACCTTCGTAAGAGACTCATATGTGCTCCCAGAATAACATACCCAATAAACCTCCCTTGATCTTCTTCCCCTTCTACCTCCCCCTCATTGAGCAATACCATTGCTGACGTTAATTCTATTAATATTTCTGTTATTTCTTCACATAAACATCCTATCTTCCCCAATAATCCTTCACTTTTGGACATTGCCACATCATATGCATCAGATCCCCTCTCCCACCACACTTCTTCCAGCATTCACTCGGACTGTCAGGAAATATTGCCTGTATTTTCGTTGGTGTCCAATATATCCTAAACCTCACCTTCAAACTATTTTCAAGCATAGAGGTATCTCTGGCCAACTGGTGTGTTCGTACATATATGTGCACTCAACGCTCATCATTCCAAACTCCCGAAATATCCTCTTCCCACCTCTGTTGCCATTTCATTTTTTCTCTCCCCTTTTGTAAGAGCATTTTATAAAGCTTTGAAATTACCCCTTTCTGTGTCCACTGTTTCTCCATCATCTCTTCAAATTTTGTAGGTTCACTTTTCATATCCGCTTTTACCTCTTAAATTTTAAAAAATACCACATTTGTATATATGCATATTGATCCTTTTTCTCTAATTTATATTCATGTTGTAACTCTTCAATTTTTTTTAATTCCCCCTTCTTTCCGCATCCATTGTCCTAATCAATCTAGCCCTTTTTCTCTCCAACTTTGTATCACCTTAACATCCACCCCAGCTCCTTATTTTCTATTGCACCAATAAGTGTACATCTTGAATACTTCCCCCCCCCCCAAGTGTACATCCTGAATATTCCCCCCCCCCCTTTCCACTTTCTCCAGACTTGGAACATAAGCTCCCGAAATGGATTTTCATGCCCTATACACTCTCTCCATCCCCCTGGATCCCAAATTCTCCTCTCCTTTTGCTCTTCTCCCCCTGCTTCTATTTGCACCCACCTTAAAACCTCTACCCCTTCCCACCAGGCAAACAAGGCTCTCAATTGTGCTGCTTCAAAATATTTCATCAAACATGGTACTCCCAACCCTCCTTCCTCTCTTACTCGATATAGCATCTCCCTTGCTACCTTGGGACGCTTTCCTTCCCAAATAAATTGCATAATCATGTTCTGTATCTTCCCTATCTCCTTTCTGGATGCTCTACATGGTAAGGATGTGAACATGAACAACAGTCTTGGCAATATATTCATCTTCACAGCCGCTATTCGACCTAACCAGGACAACCTTAGCCCCCCCCCCCCACCTCCCTAAATCTACTCTAATGGATTCTATCAACATCTTATCACCGCTCCTGTTTGCATTGACAATTGAACTGTTGGCAGAAGTGATTAGAAAGAATGGGTATGTTAAAGGAGTAGTTGTAGGAGAGAAGGAAGAGAAAATAGCGCTTTTTGCAGATGATGTTATATTTTCATTGACACAACTTCTAACTATTCTGACAGTCTTGATGAGACTTATAAAAGAATTTAGTGGAGTAGAGGGATATAAAATTAATTCTAATAAAACCGAAGTTTAGGGGTATAATTTGAAAGGAGACCTAAAGGAAAGATTGAAGACACATTTTAATTTTAAATGGGTAAGACAGCAATTTCAGTACTTGGGGATACAACTGGGAAAACCACTGAATCAGATTAAGCAATGGAATTATAAGATGCTGATGGTGGTTTCTGATACTCATCCGGCCACTGTATATACTCTTTGTCCCTCTTTTAATGTCTCTGGAGCACTGTTAGAGATGCCTGCCATCACGTTTGAAGCAGGTTAGAGTGAAAATAGATGGCAAAGCTGACTGTTCAATTGTAAAATACTGTAGCTTCCTCCATAGACGTTAATGAGTGTGACTAGGACAAAACCACAAATGCTTTGGTTCACAAAGATTAACCCAAAGGATATATTCTGACCATAAAAAAAGAAACCATATGTCTGCGCATGCATGTTCCTAGAATCCACCAATCACACCGCTAAATGGCCCTGAATGCCACTGAACATAGTAACTAGTATATGATGGCAGATGAAGACCAGTATAGTCTAGAATGACTGTAATCACCGTGTCGTGCAAGTCACCCCCTCTATGCCTTTGATTAGGGTTGTACCCGCCGCTCCATGCAGGTAAACCCCCTTCTCCCTCTATTTATTAAAGTAGAAAAGATATTTAAGTTTGCATTGATTTTATCCTCTTGCTGTAAAGGGATCCACTGTGTCTATCCCATGCCATTTTAAATTCTGTCACTGTATTTTCCCCCATAAGTTAGAAGTTGTAATAAGAGCTCTATGTAGCTACAGCCTCTAGGTCAGCACTGAAGAAACAGATAATCATTCTTGTAGACCTCACAATGCTAAAACAGTGTTCAATAGTCACCTGGGTGGAAGCTGGTGGGAATCCACCAATCATATCACTGTCAAGTGTAGTAAGGAGAGCTTGGAGCTCTCACACAAACAAAATGGCAGTCCCGACAATTAAAAAGTTAAAAGCTGTATGCAACCACTGCCTGTTTGAACATTCCCCTCCTCCATATGGCTAAAAGTATATTTAATTTCTACCACATATGGGAGCCCAACATTTATTATAAAACGCATCTATACCTCAGTCTTTCTGCAAAATGTGAGCAATTTCTCTTTAAAATTTTCATGGGAGTATTGCAGTACGAGTCATTTGAAAATCTTTAAAAGTGCCAGTTCATTGTTGTGAATTCCCATGCAGCTTGATACATTGGACTCTTATTTACTGTAGAGAATCTACCCACAAAAAAAAGGAGCAAAAGTCCAAAGGAATTTTTTACTGGCAGCAAATTTCAGTGGGAAAGCCTGTGGTACTTTCTCTTTGAAAATGCTTGCAAAGTTCTCAAGAGTATTTGCAGACTTTGCTCTACAGTTGGCCATCTGAAAACTGCCCCATTAATTTTTGAGCAAATACTGATATTTCAGAAAAGGTATCAGGAAACTGAACAAGTCACACTGTCAGAAATATCACAAAAAAAGCTTAGGTCCCCACTTTGAAAGGAAAATTGGAACACAACCTAAGGGGGTCATTTTATAGAACTTATTCACAATCTGGACGTTTGAAAACATGCATTCAGACATCCAAATTACAGCAACGTCCCTGGAGCTGTTTTAGCAGACAGGTCTAGAGATGTCCCTCACATGTGCACATCTACATATGGCGATGGGCATAGCAGAAGCATGTCCAGGGCGGTCTCTCAAACTAAGACGTGAGCGTCCAATTTCATAAATGGCGGGCATGTATAGGCCAGCATTCAAATCTGTACATGCTCCAGGGCACGACTAAGCTTGTTTTGCTGATATATCCCCTTGAGGGTGTCTGCAGCTGCAATAACTTTTAACAGGAAATGGGGAGACTTGTGCTGCAGTTCTCCCTCTGCTGTGTGCTGAATGGCCCTCTAGGACGTGTCTCCTATCTGGAATACTGCTGTGGGGACGTCTATGTAGATGTCCCCAAAGATGTTCATATCGAGTACATCCACATTTCTGAAATTGTGCCTGAATTGTGGGCCTTTTCGGGCACATTTTCACATAGATGTCCCTGGATGTCATTTATAAAATATTCCTTTATATGTTTATCTCTACTGTTCTCCTGTTACAAAGGAACTACAATTAACCAGTTCCAAATCAAGTTTTTGAGACAACAGCATTTTAAATTGTGAAATGAAGCTACAATATAACACATTTAAGAGTAATAATAAAACTCTGGAATTCATTACCGGAGGATGTGTGACCTGGATTGGCCACTGTTGGAAACAGGATATCGGGCTTGATGAACCTTGGTCTAACCCAGTATGGCATTTCTTATGTTCTGTGGAGAAATTCAGTGGCACTAACTAATTAGGGCTGCTGAATATCAAGGTCCTGAAAACCGCAAAAATGTTTTTGAATATCAACCTCTTTGTTTCTGGGTAACTTTTACTCAAATTACGTTTTTTAAATACGTATCTTTCATGAAGCCCACATTAACAATTATGATTGGAGCCTAGCTGTCACATGACAAGGGTGACTCTTTTTTTGAGCAGTGCCCGCCAACACAATTTTCCAACAGTGACAGACTGGCCCTCAGTGGCCTATTTTAAAATTAATGTTTAACTTAATTGCCATTGAGTATTACTTTAAAATACAACCATAGGAGACCTTTCGCATGCCTTTGTGCATTCATTGTGCCTCCAGTCTCTGTCTAAAGTGCTTACTCACTCAAACCACAATCACATACCACTCTACACACTTCCAGCAGTCAGTTCCTCTGGGTCCCTTCAGAATAGCATGAGAGCTCAGGGACTGCTCCACCCTAAACACACCAGCCATTAATGTTAATCTAAAAAGAAACACATTTAAACTATTTTTAATCCACTGCTATAGGTTTGCTTAGCTGGTTTTCAAAATGTTTCAGCATCATTGCTAAAGTGACTCCTGCTTGATATCCCTCCACAAGACAGTTCCACTGTGTATGGACAGACTATGGGTTGTTTTCCTGGTCCACAGACTATAACGGATCCAAAGATGAATGAAAACAAATGATTCAGTTTGTTTGAAGGATCTGAAATGAGAATAGCCTCATTCGTTGTGTTTTACCATTGGTTTTAAAATGAATACACATCTCCAGGCCTTTTTTTGAGGGGGGTGCGGTGGTGGTACAGAGTAGAGGCATTTTTTTCATTGCCTGCTAAAATTGACCCAGGGTCCTAATGTATTAATGAAAGAGTCCTGCATATGAGCACCAACACCTTTTTTCTAGGAAAAATGCACTGATATCCCTAACATTTTATGGCTAGAACTTTAATTAGAACATGTAGCATCAAACAGATTCAGAGAAAGGGGCTGTTAGCCCTGAAAATATATAAACTATGAAATGTACTACCTAGAACATTTGCTGATCTAGTCATTTTAGAAATCAGTTTTACAATTAAATCCATTGAATTCAGGGCAAACTCAGACTGACATTTTATTTTATCCCTAGCTTCTTTTTGAGATTACAGCCACCCATGCTTCCATCATAGATGATGGCAGTGCACCTGTCTGAAGAACCAAATTAAAGACAAGCTATAGATTCAGAATCAATTGCAACCCAAATATTTAAAAAAATCAGAGAAAAATCCATCTAAGCTGGAATCCTTTTCTGACTTAAGTGAGTGAATGACATTCAATATCTTCTCAGTTGTTATTTCATCATCTACAATCTTAGCTTGATCTTGTGAAATGGAGGGGTTGTCAAGGTTCTACAAATATTATTCAATAGTCAGATGCTATATTTTGGCATCTTTAGTCTATAACTCTCCAAGGAAGGCTTTCTTGTATCTGTGAGACTTCGATAAGCATAACCACATTTTTAGCTTTTATCCTACTGATATGTGTTTTAGCCCACATTTTCCTTAAGCAAAATACTAAAATGCACCTGTTTATTATATCATTTGTAATAATGCTGTTTGATTTTCAGGAGTTGATAGTCTAATTCCTCCTGCAGTAAAAACATCCAAATACTCTCTCGCTTCATAAAATTTCTGGGCACCAGAGTCTTTATTCAGCTTCCTATATTTGACCAACTGCCCCTTTCACCAATAAATTTGCTCAGGTTTGAAGGATTACTTAGATACTGCTTTAAAGGAATCCCACACTATGGCCATCCAGACTTTATACTTAAATGGAAAACTCCTATATCACAGATAAGTCCTTTAACAACTGCTCATTTTTTAACAAAGCATTATTCATAACTCACCTTCTATCCCTCCCTCAGACTGAAAGCCTTTTAAGACCAGCCTACAGAAGGCATTGTCTGACCATGTAATATCTCCTATACATTCTTCAACCAGAAAGTCACTAATATTAACATCCAAAAATATATATTCAATTTGGATATAACATTGATGTGGATTAGAATAATAAATGCAATCCCTGTCCAGAAAATGAAGACCTCTCCACATATCAGACAGTCCAAATTCCTTAACAAGCATTGAGAGAGATTTACTATGAAAAACTCACCAGAATAGATACCCCTGGAAGTGTCCTCACTGGGAAAAATGCAGGTGCTACATGTTTATTTATTTATTTATTTAGAAGGATTTAGTATACCGCCTTATCGTTAAATCAAGGCGGTGTGGCACATCAATCAAAATCAATAATAAAGGGTGGTTTGTAGCATGCAGTGTGAGAACTGAGAAGTGAAGTGTGTGGGGCAGTGCATTAGATTATATTGGTGAACTATTTACATAATGAGCTATATACATATATACAAAATGGGGCTGTTTGAGAGGCGTGCTAGGACTGAGATTCTGTAATGTCTTGGGGGTAGGATCGTGATCCTGTAATGTTTTGAGGTAGAAAATTTATGTGAGGTCCTTGAAATGTACTGTAAATAGATCAGTCTTAAGAAGTTTTCTGAAGTCCTTGAGGTTCTTGGTTGATCTTATGTGGTCTGGGAGAGAGTTCCATATAGCGGGTGCTGCCAGGGAGAGTGCCCTCCTTGATGTGGCCAGCCTTGTTTTAGCAAATTCTTTTGGTGTTCTGATGGTGTCTGAGGTTCCTTTTCTTCTTGGTCTCCTGTTGTCATCGGTTTTTATGAGAGGGCGTAGGCTGTCTGCTGATAGGTTGTGTATTATTTTAAATATATGTAGAAGTACTTTGAATTGGATTCTGGAGCTGATTGGGAGCCAGTGTAGGTGGTACAGTATGGGGGTGATGTGATCGTGAATTGTGTGATCTGTCGTGAGTCGTGCGGCTGTGTTTTGTGCTAGCTGTAGTGGCTTTATTGTCTTTTTAGGTAGTTCTTGGTAGATGTGATTACAATAGTCTAGGGTTGGAGTGATGATGGCTTGACAGACTGTTCGGAAGTGTGCATAGGCGAGGATGGGTTTGAGCCTTCTGACTGTCCTCATTTTGATGTAAGCGCTCTTTGTTATTTTTGCAATGTGGGACTGGAGGTTGAGGTCCTTGTCGAGCGTTACTCCCAGGTATTTTATTTCTTGTCTTACCGGTATGATGGTGTTGTTTAGGTTGATGGTGGCCGATGGTGAGAATGTCTGGTTTCTTGTGATGAATAGAGCTTCGGTTTTGTTGTAATTTATTGATAGGTTATTTTCTTGCAGCCAGGTTGCCATTTGTTGGAAGTAGTTGGCTATGTTGGAGTAGTCTGGGTTGTCCAGTTTGATTGGTGTGTATATCATTATGTCATCTGCGTATATGGTGTATTGAATCTTGTGGTCCTTGATGATGGTGCATATGGGTTGTATTATGCATGTACCATGCATAATAATCATTCCTATAGCAAAAGCTGCCAAGGAAAGTTTAACACTTTCAAAAAAGGAAGCTTGTACCACATTGGGGACATATATAGTTGCAAAGGTAACTTCTCTTAATCATCTACTTCAGGGGATGGAGCATTATGAAATGGTTAAAATAACAGAGGCAGATAGCCTCTTATAGACTAACCACTTTATTGAGGCAGAGCTTTAGAGGAAAAGAGTCCACTCCATCAGATGCATGAAGTGCAGTATAGAAGATGGGTAAATATGTATGAAGATGGATGATGGGGGAGGAGACACACAGTATAGAAGAGGCACTGAAAAGTGCAGGGCAAGGTGTGGAAAGGAATTGATAATAGCAGAATAGTTCAGCTCACTAATATTTATGAAGAGTGAGAAAAACTAAGGACTGGATGATCTGAGACTAGTTAAATCCATTCACACCTCTAGAGAATCATAAGCCACTGTCCTTGTTTGGGCCTAGGGTGATGGGTTAAGCTGTTTGATTAGCTCCAATTCAGCAGTTTCACACTGTGATGTTCCTTTGAAGTTTCTTTGTAGGAGTATGGAAATCATAAGGTCAGATGCTAGGTTTTGCTGTCCTGAATAAGCCTGATCTTAAAAGCTAAGCAGGATTAGACCTCCATAGTACTTGGATGGGTGTCCACATCAAAATATCAGATGCTGTAGACTGCATTCTATTTAAGAACATAGGAATGTAAGATATGCATATACTGGGTCAGACCAAAGGTTCATGGAGCCCAGGATCCTGTTTCCAACATTAGCCAATCCAGGTCAAATTTACTCATCAGGTTCCCAAAAGTAGATAGAATCCATGCTGCTTATCCCAGGGATTAGCAGAGGATTTCCCCAGTCCACTTTAAGAATGGTTTCTGGACTTTTCCTCCTGGAACTTGTTAAAACCTCTATTAAACCCAGCTACACTAAAAGCTTTTACTACATCCTTCAGCAAAGAATTCCAGAGTTTGGTTACGCATTGAGTGAGAAAATATTTTCTCTGATTAATCTTAAATGAGCTCCACTGCATGTCCCTAGTCTTTCTATTTCTTAAAGGAGTAAACAACCCATCTATATTTACCTGTTTCACTCTGCTCGTTATTTTATAGACCTCTATCATATCTCCCCTCAGTCGTCCCTTTTCCAAGCTAAAGAATCGTAACTTTTTAAGTCTTTCCTCACAGGGGTAACCTTCCATTCCCTTTATCATTTTGGGGTCTCTTCTCTGTACTTTTTCTAATTCCACTCTATACTTTTTAAAATATGGTAACCAGAATTACATACAATATTTGAGGTCAACTGGCAAAATGTCAGACTTACAATAAATTCAAAAAACTAAATTAATTAATGTTGGAACGTTTGTTATGCAAGGGGCACCCTTCCAAATTTTTTTTTCCTTTTAATCTTTTTAAGATGAAAGCCATCACCAAATAAGTGCTTCAACACCAACAAGTAATAAACACAAATATTATAGCTATGTGATAAAAACAATCTTGATAGCTTAAAAGCTTTATGGCTTAGCTTGTAAATTAGCTTATCACAGCCGATCATATGTGAGCTTTGCAAAAGAAAGTCCCGCTATTCAAGACGCAGACACAGCTCTGTGTTTCAAGCTCCTTCAAAGGTTTTTGGGTTCTGCTTCAAACGTTTTAGATTGAGGGCATGTTGCTCACTTGTTTTCAAGCTTAGAAAAAAGAGGACTCTTAAGAAGAATACCGGCTAAATGGCGGGTGACGTCAACAAACCAGCTGCCACATATTGATTAAATGATGTCATGCAAAATCTTAAAGGAGGCTCCACCAGTTAAGCTCAAGATTGAGACCCCTAGGAGCCACTGTCTGTAATCTAAACCTCCATGATTGTTCAACACATTGTAGTCTGGATTCCCAATCATCCCCCCCTCCCTGTGGATCAGGAGGAACAAAATCAATTCCACAGGTACACTAAAAACATTTTTTTTTTAAACTGCCTCTAATGTTTCGATTGATTTTTACGTTTTTTGGTACGCTGAATCCAAATCTGGTAACCAATTTGCTCCATTACGTACAGATTTTTTGCTACATTGGGTTAGCAGTTTGAGGTGAACGTTTCAGATTGAGTGCGATCGAGATAAAAGTTTCTTGGATGAATTCTTTATACTAATTGTTTAGTAGTTATTCAAATAAGAATAAAGAAAATTGTAACAAGGCAGCACATAAGAATAGAGTAATGTCAACAAAACACACTGTGATGGTAGCAAAATTGTCTGCACTTAAAACAGCCACATACATGTGCACAAACATTGAGCATATAAGAGCGAGGTTAGACACAAAGCAAAGCAAAGCAAAGAAATGTGCAAAAAATGTTGTACAGGTTGTCAGACGGCTGCCTGGGTGAGAATCTTCACAGTCTTGTCAAGTGCATATATCTATATGATTTGCAAGGTATTGTGGGCAATGTAGTTCATTCACACCAGACACAGCTGCTGACAATAATTTAGTTGTGCTCTTGGGTAAAGCCAATAAGATTTTTATTTATGGGGTTATTTCTCCCAACACAGATATGCTTGGTAGCACATAAATTAGGTTACTTGCTTTCAGTGTTAACTTGGAAAAACAAAGTTAAAATCAGGAAAACAACAAATGAAAAGCCACAAAGCAAGAAACAAACTGTTCTTTTCAGGTTAACTTCTGATTACTTCCCACATAGATACAGAAGTGATTCTCTCCTAGCTCACAAGCAATTAGGTAAGGCTTAATTGCTAGCAGTCACCAGCTGAAACCCCTTAGCTGGCTTGCCTTCCACTGTGTGGGTCAAATCCTGCTTCAGGAGCTTTTCTGAGTAGATTAAAGAACAAATTTGTATTTCTTTGTGATGGTTGCTGTACTTTATAACAGAAAGTTACCAACGGAGTTTAGATAGAGAGCAGTCCATATAAACAGGATCCTCATCTGCTATTATTCCCCCTTGTTCAACAAGCATGGGTTCAATATCATGGATTGGCACAGATGAATCTCTCAATGGAGCATTTTCAGGAGAATACTTGTTTCCCTGCTGTCTTTCAAGGTTATAGCTAGGGCATAGATCAGTGTTCATACCTGAGCTTCCATTGCTGCTAGAGTTCCTCTCTATATAGCCTGGCCAGTATGTAGTCCAGTTCTTATGTCCAGCCTTCCAATCCAGATCCCTGGACACTGGATCTCTCTTCACATACCTTCTGGCACGGGTCTTAGGGTCCCTTCCACGTGCAGCCGTCTCCCTCACAGGTAGCCTCTGGTGATTCCTAGCTCTGCAGCACCATTCCTCTGGCTTTCCCCAGTCCAATGGTGTATGCTGGCCCTTGGAATACCTCCCAGTATACGTACTGCTTTGGACTCTTCTAGACCTCTCAAAGGCTTTTCTCCTCTTTCTTCCAGAGGGTCTCTTTCCCTCTCTGTCCGTCCGGTTTGGCTTCTGCTTCTGATGATCCTTCAGATGAAACTGATGATCCAGCTCAAGCTGATTCTCAGGATAAGGAGGACAATGAGGACAATTCTCTGGATATCCAAGGTGATCATGAAGATGGTCATCTGTAGACTAAACTCTACTCTTATTCTGCTTAGATGAGTGATCCTCCCTAACACAGCGCAGCTGTGCTGAATCAGGCCCTGCCCTTTGAGATGAGTGCTTAGGGATTACCTCATAGCCCTCCTGATTGAACACACGTTTCCCCACTTCAGCTCCTCTAATGGCTGTTGGAAACCTGGTGCATTCTGGGACTGGTAGTCTTTTATGGGAAAATTCTGTTTTCTCATTTCTACCAGCAGTGACAGGTTGCTTGTTCAGAGACACTTCACCTTTTCTATAGCCCCTTCCTGAGCTATGATAAGCTTCCTTATCACATACCCCCCTGCTTAAGTTATTACGGACTGGTGTCACTGGTGAAACTTCTTCTCTACAGTCCGTAATATGGGAAAGGGCATCCGCATTCTTGTGTAACTTCCCAGCACGATGTTCAACTTGAAAATCAAATGCCTGTAAGGCCATGTACCAGCGTGTCAACCTGGCATTGTGGTTCTTCATTTGCTGCAACCACTTAAGTGGGGCATGGTCCGTGACCAACTGGAACTTTCTCCCTGTAAGGTAAAACCTTAACGCCTCCACTGACCACTTGATAGCTAAACATTCTTTTTCTATTGTGGAATACTTTTGTTCAGCCGGTGACAACTTCCACTCAGGTACATCACAGGATGCTCCTCCCCATCATGACACTGGGATAAAACCGCTCCTAGCCCTACATCCGATGCATCGGTTTGAACCAGAAAGGGTTTCTTGAAGTCCACCCCTTTCAGTACCGGTCCTGTATACAATTTTCCTTTTAAGACTGAAAACGCTTTTTCAGCTTCAGGTGTCCACTTTAGCTGGTTTGGACAATTCTTCCGAGCATATCCGTGAAAATTGCACTTTTCTCTGTGAATTGCGGTATAAACCTGCGGTAGTATCCAATAAGTCCTAAGAAACTTCTTAGTTGTTTCTTTGTTGTTGGAGGAGGAAAATTCCTGATGCTATCTACTTTACTCATTAGAGGTTTAATTTTTCCTCTTCCCACTAGGTGGCCCAGGTATTTTACCTCCCTATTTGCAAAGGCACACTTCTTCGGGTTTAAAGTGATTCCTGCTTGCTTCATGGAGCACAAGACTGCCCTGATCCTCTTTAGATGCTCTGCCCAGGTGTTACTATGGATTATGACATCATCCATATATGCAAAAGCATAATTTTGGTGGGGTCGAAGTACCTGATCCACTAACCTTTGGCAGGTAGCCGCTGCTCCATGCAGTCCGAAAGGCATCCTCTTGAACTGGAAAAGGCCAACGGGGGTGCTGAACACAGTCTTCGGCTTCGACTCCCTGGTGAGAGGGATTTGCCAATATCCTTTTGTCATATCAAGGGTGGTTAAGTATTGAGCCTGTCCCAGCTGTTCCAACAGCTCTTCAATTCTTGGCATTGGATATGCATCAAAAACTGATATGGCGTTTACCTGCCGGAAGTCAATACAAAATCTTAAAGATCCATCAGGCTTCGGCACCAGGACTATGGGGCTATTCCAGGGACTCTTTGACTCCTCTATTACTCCCATGTCCAACATCTCCTGGACTTGTGCCACTACTTCCTGTCTCTTGGCTAACTAATTTCCCAGGTGGAGTTATTATTTCATGGGCAACCAAATGTGTCTCCCCAGGTATGGGTGTCAACACATCTGGGAATTCTTTAAGCAACTTCCTAATTTCTTCCTGTTGTACCACTGTCAGGTCCTCACCTATTTGGGGCTCTGATTTTTCTTTGCAATCAGATACCTGGGGTCCCAAATCTTCCTCTTCATTCACCTCCCTCTCTCGGGCACAGGTGGCAGCTAGGCTTTTAACCCCTTTGGCATCAGTAGAACCAAAGCCTTTGGTTCCACGTTCAGAATTCTCCAGGGATGTGACCTCCTCCACAGGTGGAAAACCCAGCCTCTCACAGATCAATTGGGCAATTCTGTCTCCTGTCTTCACGTGATAATCATTCTGTCCAAAGTTAAATAACAGAACTTTAATATTGCCCCTGTAATTGGGATCAATTACTCCCGCACCCACATCGATGAAATATTTAAGGGCTAATCCGGACCTTGGGGCTACTCTCCCATAGCATCCAATAGGTATTTCCACTTGGAGACCGGTGTCAACCAGGGCTCTCCCTTGGCTAGGTACAGTCACATTTTCTATGCTGCACAGGTCAAACCCAGCAGCTTGAGGGGTTGCCCGCTTAGGAGCTTGGGCCTTCTCTGTGACCCTATGGTACTTTAGGACGAATGTCTGCTTTGGGGTAGCTTGGTCTTCTGGACGCTTAACCATCTTTTTAGCTGGGGTCTGAGGACTTCCAAATAAAGGCCCGGGAACTATTACCATTAAACCTTCTCCCTCCTTCTTTCCTAGTCCTTCCACTAGACCCTGCTTAAATCTTGGCCAGTCTCTTCCTAGAACCAAATCAAAGGGTAGCCTAGGCACCACTGCTAACAGGACTTCCTCTTGTCCCCCCAGGCACTTAACCTTTAGCCTATAGGTGGGATATGATGTTGCAGCACCATGAATGCATCTGATGTGAACTTGGCTTTCAGGGATTTTAGGCACAAATCCTTCTTGGGCCTCTATCCTCTTCCAAAGCCTTTTTGACATCATACTCTGGTCTGCCCCAGAGTCTAACAAAGCATTTGTGGTAATTCCTTGCACATCACCATCAAAAGAAATCCTTCTTTGGGCTGTTTTAAATCCACACCCACTAAGCTAGTGTGTGTCTGGCATCTCTTTTCTAAATGTCCCCATTTTCCACTTTTGAAACATTTCTTTCTATTCCACTGTGTCATCTGGTTTGATACAGTACATTCATTTTCAGAAACATTTTTAATTATTTTCTTTTCTGATACAGCACATCTAGCCTCAGCACCAATCTTCAGAGGGCCACCCATTCTATGGCAAGCCTGCGTGGCTTCCAAGAATCTCTCTGCTAGCATGGTTGCCTCTCCAAGATTTTGGCAATTTTGCTGTATAAGGAAAGTGTGCAAATCTTTAGGCACCCCAGACATAAATTGTTCCAGCATTATAATGTCTAATAACATTTCTACCGTCTTTTGCTCAGGCTCCAACCATTTTACAGCTAAACTTCTGATTCTCTGACTCAGAGCCCTGGGTGTCTCACCCACTCTCAATGTAGTAGCTCTAAACATTCGCCTATACTCTGAAATAGACAACCCTAGGCGATCTCTAATAGCAGCCTTTACATCCTTATAATTCAAAGCCTGGGCTGCTGGCATTGCTCTGTAAGCTGCAAGCGCCTCTCCAGTTAATGAGGCTGCCAGCCTTACTGCCCACTGGGTCTCTGGCCATGCTAATGCTTGTGCCACTCTTTCAAAAGACTCTAGAAAATCATCAACATTATCATCTGGAGTTAGCTTCCCAAAACTAAATGCCCCAATCCCTTGATTGAGTCCCACACTGTCCACATGTGGTGTACCAGTGTTTACTGCTGGTCTTGCATCTGTTCCACTTTGGTTCTTCAGCTCAACTAGGGCTTGCACCAGATCAAGCACTGGCCTCTGCTGGTCCATTAAGGCTCTCATAGCAGTGTCCTGAGCCTGCTGTGCTAGCTCCTGCTGCCTGCTGAACTAGGCTGCCATCCACTCAGCTAGTTCCCTTGAATCCATCTTGATTCCTGCAAGAAATACAAAGAAAAAAAAAACACAGTGCGCCACCTTCCAAACAGGTGTTTTTTTCTACACTTTTTTTTTTTCCAATTATCCCTGTGCCTTACTCCCATCCACCACTAGACATGCCCAGGTACTTATTACCTTGTCTCAGTGATGAATCCAGCTCTGCACAGGGTCTTTTCCTCCAGGGACAGCTTCCTGGAACAACCTCTTCTCCTCCAAAGTGCAGTTGAGGGAAAATCTTTTTTTCCCGCTTTAAACTTGAACTTTAGTTGTAATCCTCAGCAAGTAAATCCCTTTTGTGCAAAAGCAATCCGAAAAACTACGCCATTTGTCAGACTGCTGCCTGGGTGAGAATCTTCACAGTCTTGTCAAGTGCATATATCTATATGATTTGCAAGGTATTGTGGGCAATGTAGTTCATTCACACCAGACACAGCTGCTGACAATAATTTAGTTGTGCTCTTGGGTAAAGCCAATAAGATTTTTATTTATGGGGTTATTTCTCCCAACACAGATATGCTTGGTAGCACATAAATTAGGTTACTTGCTTTCAGTGTTAACTTGGAAAAACAAAGTTAAAATCAGGAAAACAACAAATGAAAAGCCACAAAGCAAGAAACAAACTGTTCTTTTCAGGTTAACTTCTGATTACTTCCCACATAGATACAGAAGTGATTCTCTCCTAGCTCACAAGCAATTAGGTAAGGCTTAATTGCTAGCAGTCACCAGCTGAAACCCCTTAGCTGGCTTGCCTTCCACTGTGTGGGTCAAATCCTGCTTCAGGAGCTTTTCTGAGTAGATTAAAGAACAAATTTGTATTTCTTTGTGATGGTTGCTGTACTTTATAACAGAAAGTTACCAACGGAGTTTAGATAGAGAGCAGTCCATATAAACAGGATCCTCATCTGCTATTATTCCCCCTTGTTCAACAAGCATGGGTTCAATATCATGGATTGGCACAGATGAATCTCTCAATGGAGAATTTTCAGGAGAATACTTGTTTCCCTGCTGTCTTTCAAGGTTATAGCTAGGGCATAGATCAGTGTTCATACCTGAGCTTCCATTGCTGCTAGAGTTCCTCTCTATATAGCCTGGCCAGTATGTAGTCCAGTTCTTATGTCCAGCCTTCCAATCCAGATCCCTGGACACTGGATCTCTCTTCACATACCTTCTGGCACGGGTCTTAGGGTCCCTTCCATGTGCAGCCGTCTCCCTCACAGGTAGTCTCTGGTGATTCCTAGCTCTGCAGCACCATTCCTCTGGCTTTCCCCAGTCCAGTGGTGTATGCTGGCCCTTGGAATACCTCCCAGTATACGTACTGCTTTGGACTCTTCTAGACCTCTCAAAGGCTTTTCTCCTCTTTCTTCCAGAGGGTCTCTTTCCCTCTCTGTCCATCCGGTTTGGCTTCTGCTTCTGATGATCCTTCAGATGAAACTGATGATCCAGCTCAAGCTGATTCTCAGGATAAGGAGGACAATGAGGACAATTCTCTGGATATCCAAGGTGATCATGAAGATGGTCATCTGTAGACTAAACTCTACTCTTATTCTGCTTAGATGAATGATCCTCCCTAACACAGCGCAGCTGTGCTGAATCAGGCCCTGCCCTTTGAGATGAGTGCTTAGGGATTACCTCATAGCCCTCCTGATTGAACACACGTTTCCCCACTTCAGCTCCTCTAATGGCTGTTGGAAACCTGGTGCATTCTGGGACTGGTAGTCTTTTATGGGAAAATTCTGTTTTCTCATTTCTACCAGCACTGACAGGTTGCTTGTTCAGAGACACTTCACCTTTTCTATAGCCCCTTCCTGAGCTATGATAAGCTTCCTTATCACAAGGTATGTATGTAAGAATAGAAAACGCAAACCGCACCATTGCAATACATGAAGACAAACACCCGATGGTGTGAAAATAAAATTCTAATAAATGAGATCCGACACTGTGGTAATAACTAGCAAATTTTTATTTCAAAGTTTAGTAAAAACACGATATTTGTCAACACAGTTTAGATTTTAAAGTCATTCTTGGGTCAATCAATCTACTGGTGGGCCCGTTTCTTCTTCCCCCGAATGCTTCTCTTGGTGCGCTGCTTGGCGTATTTTTCATCTGGGGTTTCCCGCAGCAGCAACCAGCAGAAATCAGCCATCATAGTGGTGTTCCATCTTCCTTGGTACCTTCTCTCTGCGTCCTTGATGTCCTGGTGAAACCTTTCACCTTGTTCTTCACTGTACGCCCCCAAGTTTTCGGGAAAGTAGTTCACATGGGAGTGCAAGAAATGGACTTTCAGGCTCATGTTACAGCCTTGTTCTTTGAAGGCATTGAGCATCCTGGCAACAATATCCTTATAGTTCTCATCTCGCCTATTCCCCAAGAATTTGAGAACAACATCCTTGAAGGAATCCCAGGCTTTTTTTTCCTTCTCAGACATCGTTTCAGCGAATGCTCCATCTGAAATGAGTTTCCTTATATCAGGGCCAACAAACACTCCTTCCTTTAGCTTTGCTTCAGAAAGTCGGGGGAACTTTGAGCAAAAGTACCGAAAGCACTCGCCATCTTTTGGAAGGGACTTGATGAATTGCTTAATGAGACCCAACTTAATGTGGAGAGGTGGTAATAGAATTTTATCACGAGGTACCAAGCTCTCATGAAGAACATTTTTCTCACCGGGTCTCAAATACTCCCGAATTGCCCAGTCTTTTTTCCCCCAGTGTAGGTCGCGGGCCCGGCTATCCCACAAGCAAAGGAAGCAGGGATATTTGGTGAAACCGGATTGCTGCCCTAATAGCATGGATAGAATTTTAAAGTCTCCACAAATCATCCACTTATGCTCATCATAACGAATCTTCTGAAGAATCAGGGCCAAATTCTCGTATTTTTCTTGGAGAATAACAGAGTGAGCAATAGGAACTGAAGCGAATGTGTTGCCATTATGAAGAAGAGCACCTTTTATGCTGTCTTTTGACGAATCAATGAACAGCCGCCATTCAGCAGGATCATATTTGAGTTTAAACTTTTCCATCACTCCGTATATATCGTTGCAAAATACGAAATCTTCCTCTTTGCTGAAATACTTCAAAAATTGTGTCTCGCGGTTGCGGTACCAATAAAAAGTTGTTCCTGGTGACAATAGATTTTTCTGTTTAAGCCGAGAACCTAGCAGTTGGGCAGCATCTTTTGGGAGTCCTAAATCCCGGACTAAATCATTCAATTCAGCTTGAGAGAAAAGTTCAGGTTTCGGATCTGGTTCAGTTTCAAACTCGGAAGTACTGGACTCATCGGGAAAAGCCATCAGATGAGTCTCATCATGATCAGAACCGTCCACACAAATATGATCCAAAGATTTTGGTGGTTCAGGCACAGGTACTTCGTTGCTATGAGGCATAGGCCTAATTGCTGAGGGAAGGTTGGGGTAACTTATTACGTTCTTATTTTTTAAGTTGTATCCCTTCACAATGCAAGAGCAAAAATAGCAGTCACTGCTGTGGTCTCTTTGTTCACGCCACATCATAGGTATTCCTAAACGAAATGCTTGTTTTTTACCTTTCATCCATAAGCGTAGATCTTCCTCACATGTCTTGCACACTTTGTGAGGAGCCCACGGTTTGTCTTGATCGCCTAACTTCAAACCGAAATAGGCGAAATATACTTTTTTAATAAATGCAGAAATGTTCCTCTGCTGCTTTTTCACGGTATATTCCCCACAAATAAAACAAAAACTGTCCGGAGAGTTGACGCAACCTCTGGCTCTGTGAGCCATCACAAATACACAGCACTGCAAACTACAACTGTAGTGAACCACTTCGGAATAAAGCTGGATTACGACTGAGCAAACAAAAGGTAATAATGAACTTGCAAGAAACTGAAATTTGACAGGAACGTTCATGTCGCAACCACCGTGTTTGAGCGAGCGAACGAACGAGGCGATGCGAACAGGAAAGAACATGCGCCAGCGCGAGTACTGGATTTAACCCCCCGCCTCCCAATTGTCCTGTTAATGTATAAAATGAATACAAAACACTCTAAAATATCATGAGGGAGTGTTTCTAGTTAGTTAACCATTACAACCTCTATTTTGGGCCAAGAAAATAAACTGCAGTCGGCTAAAAAGAAATTATGTGAACATTCCTTATATGGGTAAGAAATCTAATTTTGCAAGAAAACGTGACGTGATAGAACATTTTGGCTATTTTTCCTGGATTCAGCACCCCAAAATCTATAGGAATCAGTTGCAAAACTGGAGGCAGTTTTTTGGTAGTGTACCTGTGTTATCCATCACTTAAAATCAGGGAAGGTAGTTTCTAAGCTTGTACACAAGTTTGTAGGCTGAAGACAAGTGAGCAGCATGTCCTCAATCTAAAGTGTTTGAGGCAGAGCTCAAAAATCTTTGGAGGAGCTGAAATGCAGCACTGTGTCTGTGTCTTGAACTGCGGGACTTTCTTTTGCATAGTTTACAGATGATCAATGGTGATAAGTTAAGCCAAAAAGCTTTTAGGCTAACAAGTTTGTTTTTATCATATTGCTATAATATTTGTGCTTAGTACTTGCTCTAACTGAGACATGGCTCCTCCCAGAGGACTCAGCTTCAGTTGTTGCTCTCTGTAGTGATGGCTATCAATTCTTTATCTTTATCTTTTATCTTTATTTATAAGATTTGATATACCACCCTTGCCGGAGCATCAGGGAGGTGTAAAATAAAACAATATATTGGCTACGGAAAAGTGAAAGGAACACTGTCATTAGACAGGAAAGTAAAGAATAATAAGGAAACATAACAAGAAAAGTAGAGAAGCAAGGATTGACATAGAAAGTATAAGTGTAACGGTAGGGGGGAGGGAGCTGCCAAATGGGCAAGGATAGATATTACTAAGGTACTAGTGTAGGAGGTCTCGGCGAGGGAGGGTCACAGCCACCAGCGGGAATAGGAAGATCGTAGGCCTGGTAGTAGAGGTGTGTTTTAAGAAGTGCCTTAAAACGTGGGAAGGATAGCTCGGTTGCGAAGGGGGTGTGGGAGAGAATTCCATAGAGCGGGAATGAGGAAGAAGAAAGCAGAGTAACGGGTGAGCTCGAGGTGGGCCTGGGAAGGGCAGTGGTGGTGGTGTAATGTTTCTACTCACTCCTTCCTGTCAATTTCAACCCCTCCTTCTGCTTCAGACTCACTTCTTTCCCTCCTTTGAAGTCCACTCTATTAGGCTTTTTACTACACACTCCAATTAGCTGTTATTTATCAACCTCCTGACAAATCCACCTCTACATTTCTCTCTAACTCTGACTCATGGCTTTCCTTCTTTCTAGATTCATCTTCCCCTACTTTTATTCTCGGGAATTTTAACATTCATGTTGATAATCCCGCTGACCCTTATGCTTTAAAGCTCCTCTCCTTTACCTTATCATTCAACCTCCAGCTTTGCTCTACTGCCCCAACTCATCAGCAAGACCACTGCTTCAACCTTGTATTCTTCTCTAATTGCTTACTCTCAAACTTCTGTACTTCACTTCTTCCATTATCAGAAAATCACCTGCTAAGCTTCACTCTTCATCACCCGCCACCTCAACCTCGCTCTCTCTCCTCCAACCTCTTTAGAAATCTTCATGCTATTGATCTCTTGGCTCTCTCCTCCAATGTCTCATCACCTCTTTCCTCCACTATATCATCTGAATCTGTTGATGAGACAGTAGCTTCCTATAACACTGCATTCTCCGCTGCTTTGGATGCTCTTGTTCTGCCCATGTCACATCCTGTGAGGTGTACTGTAGCTCAATACTGGCTGTCTTCCACTACCCACTATCTATGTTCCTGTGCCTGTTGAGCTGAGCATGCTTGGCTCAAATTCCACACCCTCATGGACTTTCTACACTTCAAATTCATGCTTGTCTCTTTCCAGTCAGCTATAGCACTTGCCAAACAGGACTATTATGTCCATCTAACTGACTTTCTTGCCTCTGACCCTCCTGTCTCCTCAGCTCGCAACCTTGGAGTTGTCTTTGACTCCTCTCTCTCTCCTTCTTCACACACATCCAACTGAACACTACTAAGATACTTTTCTACTCCTTAGTCACCTTCAGTCTAGACTATTGTAACCTAATCCTTGCTGGTCTCACTTCAAATCACCTCCCTCCTCTTCAATCTGTTCAACACTGTGCTGTTTGGCTAATCTTCCACCAGTGTCGTCATGCTCATATTACCCCTCTTTTCAAGTCACGTCATTGGTTCCCTACCTGTTTCCGCATCCAGTTAAAACTTCTCCAGCTGACCTATAAGTGCATTCACTCTACAGCTCCTCATTACCTTTCCTCTCTTATCTCTCCCTACAATCCTCCCCTGGAACTTCGCTGTACTGGCAAATCACTTCTCTTTTATTGCTAACTCCAGACTTTGCTCCTTTCACTTTGATGCTCCTTATGACTGGAACAAACTACTCGAGTCTATATTCAGGCACATTCTCTGCCCCTTTTCAAATCCAGGCTGAAAACTCAACTCTTCGCTGCTGCTTTCAGATCTTGACTTACCTGATCACCTTTCTGTTTCCTTATCATTCTCTCTAGATGTATCCCATGTCTACATTTACTGTATTGTCTGTCTTGACTAGATTGTAAGCTCTGATGAGCAGGGACAGTATTTCACATGTGTTTGTGCAGTGCTGTGTACGTCTTGTAGTGTTATACAAATGTTCAATAGTAGTAGTAGTAGAACATAAGAAATGCCATACTGGGTCAGTACCTGGCAGCTTCCCAAAATGCACACAGGTTCCACAGTGCTCATCCTGGGGCAAACAGTGGATTTCCTGGGTCCTCTTTAATAATGGTTTATGGACCTTTCCTCCTGGAACTTGTACAAACCTTTTTTAAACCCAGCTACTCTAATAGCTTTTACTACATCCTCTGGTAATGAATTCCAAAGTTTGATTAGCACTGAGTAAAAAATATTTTCTCTTATTAGTCTTAAATAGGTTACACTGTAGCTTCATTGCATGTCCCCTAGTCTTTCTAATTTTTGATGGCGTAAAGAATCGATCTATGTTTACCCGTTCCACTCCATTCATTAATTTATAGACCTCTATCATAACTCCCCTCAGCTATCTCTTTTTCAAGTTGAAAAGCCCTAACCCTTTAAACCTTTCCTGTTAGTGGTATCCTTTAATTCTCTTTATCATTTTGGTGACTCTTCAGTATATCTTTCTAATTCTGCTAGACCCTTTTTAAGATATGATGACCAGAGGATATGACAACTATTCCTAACAGATGCTCTGCATTTAAGCAAAGGTAAGGGTGTGTGGCTTTTAATTACTAGCTCTGTGTCTGAGAGCTATTAAAAGGGTTTTGGTACATTTTTAAAATAAAGTTACATTCTTTTTGGTGCTTTTGTTCAAAAGGGGAAATATTTTCTTTAGTGGTGTAGGTTTAAAACTCTGCTTTTAGTATCTTTCTCAGGTCTTTGAAGCTATCGACACATCATCAGGAGTTAGTGGGCCTGATTAGCCTGTGAAAGAACTGAGAGCAGCTGAGAGCTGCATAAAAATCTTCAGAGCCTTGCACGTTGAGGCATTCCTAATGGAGGATCTGCATTTTGAGCAAAGGTAAGGGTGTGCGGCTTTTAATTACTAGCTCTGTGCCTGAGAGCTTTTAAAAGGGTTTTTGATACATTTTTAAAACAAAGGGGTATGTTTACTAAACAACAGTAGCAGCTTCCATGCTATATCGGAGCCGTGGTCGCATTGATTTCAATGGGTCCGCTGCTCCGATATCGCACGGAAGCTGCTACCACTGTTTAGTAAACATACCCCAAAGTTACATTCTTTTTGGTGCTTTAGTTCAAAAGGGGAATTTTTTTTTTAGTGGTGTAGGTTTAAAACTGTTTTTAGCATCTTTCTCAGCTCTTTAAAGCTACTGACACCTCATCAGGGATTAGTTCCCTCCCTACCCCCCCAACTCCCACCCATCCCATGTGAGCAGTCTTGCTTTATAGGGCACCTCCCCAATTAGTTACACATAGGGACTTGGAATAGCACATTTAGGACACACTTAAAAGAGGTTAATTGCTTTTTCTCTGAAAGGACAGCTGGGAAACCAGCTGGTACTTTGGTAGGTCTCTCTCGCTTTTGCTTCAACAGGTACCTAAGCTCCACCAACTGAACAATGGCTGGGAAAAATTGTATCACCAAAGCTGTTGCCCCCATTACAGCTTCTGCCTCTGTCCAGACAGAGATACCAATGCCAGTTGAAGGACCAGTTCCATGTGCAGGATGCCTGCATGCTGAAGCTCTCAGAAAACAAGTGGAGGAGTTCAGAGAAGAGGTAGCGAGGCTGAGGGGCATTCAAGACAGTGAGAAGTACATTGATGAGATGTTTCTTAAAACTTCCAAGCTCTCCAGCTGAGGAGAAGATGGGAATCTACATAATGATGAAGGTTGGACACGAGCCACCAGGGCCTGCAGTATCACCAATCCAACTCCTTCAGCCCTTGAATTTAAGAACCATTATGCAGCCCTGGAAGTGGAGGAGGTGAAGGTATCCCCAGAAAGGGAAGAACCAGAGCTAAAGTACCCCAAAGTTGCAGAATCAGTGACCACAAGGAAATGAAGGGTAGTAGTGGTTGGAGATTCTCTTCTAAGGGGTAAGGAGGCATCCATCTGCTGACCAGACTTGATGTCCAGAGAGGTATACTGTCTGCCAGGTGCCAAAATCTGAGATGTTATAGAGAGTTTGCCAAGACTCACCAAGCCCACTGACTATTACCCGATGTTGCTCATCCATGTTGGCACAAAAGATACTGCCAAGTATCCATCAGAGCATATCAAAAGTGACTTCATGTTCTGGGATAGAAAGTGAAGCAGATTGGTGTGCAGGTGGTGTTCTCTTCAATCCTCCCTGTTGAGGGTAAAGGTTAAGGCAGAGAAGCTCACATCCTGGAGATAAATGCATGGCTGCACGGATGGTTTCATCAAGAGCGTTTTGGTTTCCTAGACCATGGGATGCTGTTCCAAGGGTTTCAGAGCAGAGATGGTGTCCATCTGACCAAGAAGGGTCGATATGAAGAAAACCCCCAGGTAGGTGAAACATTAAATACCTTTATTAAAATGGGTAAAAGGGACAACATATGCAAAGCAGTGTGTACAAATGCCCGTAGCATGGGAAATACGATCCCAGATGTTGAGACTTTAATGGGAGAGGCTGAGTTGGATTTAGTGGTGGTAACAGAGACATGGTTCACGGACAACCATGACTAGGATGTAACTATACCAGGCTATACTTTATTTAGAAAGGACAGGGTAGGAAGAAGAGGAGGAGGAGTGGCATATTTGTATAAAATAATATTAAAGCTATGGAAATATGGGCTTAAAAATGAGAGAGGAGGCACTGTGGATTAAATTAGAAAGAGGGAAAGAGAAATCTTTTTGCATTGGCATGATATGCAGACCTCCCTCACAGGGAGAAGAGGTGGATGGAGATTTAATAGAAGACATACTCAGCATTACCAGGAAAGGGGAAGTGCTACTAATACCGGATTTCAATATGCCAGATGTTGATTGGCACATCCCTGCTGCAGTATCATTTAGAAATAAGGAGATCCTGGATTCTCTACAGGGGGAACTATTCAGGCAACTGGTAACAGAATCCACACATGATAGGGCCATACAGGACTTAGTGCTTACCAATAAGGAAAGTGTTTCTGATGTTAGAGAGAAACATCATCTCGCATCAGTGATCACCAGATCATATGCTTCAGTATTAGGACTAGGACTGATAAAATCCATTTAAAAGTGAGGGTCTTAGACTTTAAGAAAACTAACTTTGCCAGAGGAGGAAGGGCAAAAGTGGTATTGTCAGACTCAAGGGTGCAGGCGAGGAATATGCAGAAACTGATTAGGATAAAGCAGAATTGCTTAACAAATATTTCTGTTGTGTGTATACAGATGAAGGGCCATGAGCAGGACCTCAGAAAACTCCCACAAATAGGAACAGAAGTGATGTGGATCTTGAAAGATTTTCAAAAGACTGTGTTTGTGAGGAAATAGCTAAACTAAAAGTAGACAAAACCATGGGTCCAGATGGGATACGTCCAAGAATACTGAGGGAACTTGGGGATGTTGTAGTGGTTCCACTGTCTGACCTCTTCAATGCCTCTTTGGAGTACGGAGTGGTGCTAGAGGACTGGGAAAAGGCACATGTGGTCCCTTTAAACCAAAGTGGATGTAAGGGTGACATTGAGAACTACAGGCTGGTTAGTCTAATCTCTGTGGTTAGTAAATTATTGGAAGGCTACTAAAAGAGAGAATAGTGAGGTTTCTGGAGTCCAAAGGGTTGCAGGATCTGAAGCAGCATGGATTCACCAGAGGCAGGTCTTGTCAGACAAATCTGATTGATTTCTTTGACTGGATGACCAGGGAGTTGTACTGAGGAAGAGCCCTAGATGTGGTGTATTTAGATTTCAGTAAAGCATTTGACACCGTTCTGCACAGGCAACTTATAAACAAACTGCACCCTAGAGATGGACCCTAAAGTTACTGATTGGGTTAGAAATTAGTTGAGTTGGAGGCGACAAAGGGTACAGGTAAATAGAGCTCATCTAAGGAGAAGGAGGTTACCATTGGTGTTCTTCAGGGATCTGTCCTTGGTCCAATTCTTTTCAACATCTTTGTTAGTGATATTCTGGAAGGGTTGTCGGATAGGTTTTGCTTGTTTGTGGATGATATCAAAATCTGCATTAGAGTAGACAACCAGGAAGGAGTAGATAACATGAGGAGGGATCTAGCTAAGCTTGAAGAATGGTCTAGAATTTGGCAGCTGAGATTTAATGCTAAAAAATGCAGGGTTATGCATTTGGGCTGCAAAAATTCAAAAGAGCAGTACAGTGTAGGAGGTGAGGTACTCTGTCCACAAAAGAGGAGCAGGAAATGGGTGTAATTGTGTCTGACGATCTTAAAGTAGTTAAACAGGTAGAAAAGGCATCTGCAAAAGCCAGAAGGATGCTTAGGTGTATAGGGAGAGGAATGGTCAGCAGAAAAAAGGAGGTGATAATGCCTCTGTATAAGCCTCTGGTGCGACCTGATTTGGAGTATTGTATGCAATTCTGGAGACTGCACCTTCAAAGGGATATAAGTGGGTTAGAGTCAGTGCAGAAGGTGTCTATTAAAATGGTTAATGGACTTTGTTATGAAATATATAAGGACAGACTTAAAGATCTTAATATGTATACTTTAGAGGAAAGGCAGGATAGGGGCAATATGATAGAGACCTTTAAATACCTTGAGGCATAAATGCACTGGAGGGTCTCTTTCAATTGAAGGCAAGCTCTGCTACAAGGGGACATAGGATGAGAGTGAAAGAGGATAAATATGCAGAAATATTTTTTTTACGGAAAGAGTGGTTGTTGTTGTTAAGTGCCGTCGAGTCGGTGTCGACTCATGGCGACTCTCTGGATAGTTTTCCTAAATTGTGTTTGATCTTCACTCACTCAGCTCATTGTTGACAGACTGGTACCTGTAACTGCTGTTATTGTTTTGATCCATCTCATTGTTGGCCTTCCTCCTTTATGGTGACCTTCTATCTTGCCAAGCATGATGTCTTTCGCTATTAATCTCTCTCTTCACATAATGTGTCCAAAGTATGAAAGTCAAAGTCTTGTCATCTGAGCTTCTAAAGAAAGCTTATGTTTGATCTCCTATAGTACTGACTGATTTGTTCTTCAGGCAGTCCATGGTATACACAGTATTCGCCAGTCGCCACCAGCACCATAATTCAAAGGCATCAATTTTCTTCCTGTCTATCTTTTTCACTCTCCAGCTTTCGCATACATATGATGTTATTGAAAATACCATGGCTTGAACGAGTCAAATCTTTGTATAGAGACATCTCTGCTCTTAAGAATCTTGTCTAGGTCTTTCATAGTCATTCTGCCAAGAGCAATGCGTCGTCTGATTTCTTGACTGCTTGTTGCTTTTTTATTGATCGTTGATCCACGTAGGTTAAAGTTGTCCACGAATTCAATTTCTTCTCCTTCAACGATGAACTTATTGATTTTGCCAGTTGTCATGACCTTTGTCTTCTTTACATTAAGGTGCAGGCCCATTTTAAGACTATGTTCATTGACCCTGAAAAGCAAGTGTTTCAGATCATCTTCACTTTCAGCCAGTAATATGGTATCATCAGCCTAGCGAAGGTTGTTGATGAGTCTTCCACCAATCTTCACACCTCTGTTGTCTTCATACAATCCTGCTTCTCTGATGATTTGTTCTGCATAAAAATTAAACAGGTAGGGGGAAAGTATTCAGCCTTGTCGTACACCTTTGCTTATTTTAAACCATTCTGTTTCTCCTTGTTCTGTTCGAACTGTTGCTTCTTGATCAATGTACAGATTGTGCAAGAGAGCGATGAGGTCCTCTGGTGTACCCATGAATCTTAATGTGGCCCAAAATTTCTCATGGTTTACACAGTCAAAGCGTTGCTGTAGTCAATAAAGCAAAAATAGATATCCTTTTCGTATTCTTTAATCTTTTCAAGGATCCATCTCACATCCGCGATGTTGTCTCTCGTTCCTCGCCCTTTCCTCAACCCTGCTTGCACTTCAGGTAGTTCTTGTTCCAGGTATGGTTGTAGTCTCTGTTGAATAATCTTCAGTAGAATCTTGCTGGCATGTGGGATCAGAGTGATTGTGCGATAATTTCCACAGTCAGTTGAATCACCTTTCTTTAGTATTGGTAAACACAGATCTTTTCCAGTCAGTTGGCCATGATGTTGTCTTCCAAATTTCTTGGCAGAGCCTTGTAAGTATGGTAATAGCTGTATCAGATTGCTGTAATACTTCTATGGGAATGCCATCAATGCCTGGTGCTTTGTTCATTGATAAGGCTTTCAGTGCTGCTTCGACTTCTTCTTTCATCACCAATGGTTCCGGTTGAAACGGCTGTTAGTCCACTTGATCTTTATCATAAAAAAACTCTGCGCAAAGAGTGGTAGATGTGTGGATTACTCTCTCAGTGGAGGTGTTGGATACAAGGACACTATCTGAATTCAAAAAATTTATGGAGCAAACATAGAGGGTCTCTAAAGGTAAAAAGAGGACTATTGTAGCTTATATGTAAGAAAATTGATGCCTTTGAATTATGGTGCTGGCGGCGAATACTGTGTATACCATGGACTGCCCGAAGAACAAACCAGTCGGTACTAGAGGAGATCAAACCTAAGCTTTCTTTAGAAGCTCAGATGACAAGACTTCGACTTTCATACTTTGGACACATCATGCGAAGAGAGAGATCATTAGAGAAAGACATTATGCTTGGCAAGATAGAAGGTCAACGCAAAAGAGGAAGGCCAGCAATGAGATGGATCAATACAATAACAGCAGCTACGGGTACCAGTCTGTCAACAATGAGCCGCCTGACTGAAGACCGAACACAGTTTAGGATAGCTATTGTGGCAAGGAGAGAGTAGTGCCACCTAGAAAAGCAGGAAACATTGAAGGTTTTACCTTGGCTGGGGGGATGGGCACATTAGAAAACACTTGTCAGAGAAAACCCAGGGTTAGAAGTTCACAGCAGAAAAACCCCAGGGTTGATAGTCAGTGGGCCAAAACTAGTGTTGAGTCATTCCCACGTTACACACCAGATAGGAATCAGAGAGGCAGGTACTCGGAGGAGGAGCCTGCAAGGGAGTGCCCTTGTCACGTAGCTGCTTGTAAAGAAGGGCAGACAGAAACGGAAGGGAGAAGGGAGAGAGAGAGGAGAGCAGAGGAAGAGAATCACCTGTCTTACCAGCACGAGGATTCTGAACCTGACTGGAACAAGGCTCCCAGGCTCTATGCTGAGAGGAAGGGAAGACCTGAAGCCAGATTCGCTCCCCAGGAGAAAGGGAAATACTGCTGCTCTCCAGGAAGAAATACTCACAGGCCAGGCACCTGCTGTTGCGAGGCCCAGAGATACACTGCTAGTGCAGTGAAACCACAATGCAGGTTAGTGGGCAAGCTAAACCCTGTATTTGAAAGAAGCTTAAAGAAGCCACAAGAAGGCAGAACTTTTACCCAGGCAAAACCCTTGCTGGAACCTAGATGCAGGCATTGCTCTGCTAGGGAAGCTTCCAAAGCAAGAACTTTTTATAGAGCCCGAAGGAGGTCTGACCTGTCCTCTGATTACAGCTCAGAAGAGGGTTTTATTGATAGAAGGCCTGTATGTAAAACTGTGCAAGTTAAGCATCAAACCAGGAGAAAGCCTAGGCCCAAAACTGAACACAGGGATAGTTCTTCAGATGAGGAGGAGATTACCTGTAGACATTTATATGAAAGGAAAGGAACTTTTAAACCACGGCTTTTGAAACCCCAGGAGCTTTTACTTAAAGGGGAGAAACCTATTAGGTGGCCAAGACTGAAGAAACTGTTAATGTATGGGACTAATACCATTCCAGTTAAGAGTCCCGAACCGCTACCTGAGAGTCCTCCAGAGAGCATGGAAATTGACTCTTTCAAAGGGGATTCAGATCCTTCAGTCACTGACATGGAATGTGATTGTTGCACTGTATGTGAATAACTGTTAAGAGGGAAAATACCTTTTGTAAGAGCTAAGAAGAAAAGCTTGTTTAAAAGACTTTATTTTTGACCTGGCAAAGTTTGCATATATTTTCTTTGGGAGGAGTATCCCTACTTTTGTTTTCCTGTGGACATTACCTGTTGTGAGTCTCTGAGAACCCAAATAAAAATCTGTGATCTTTAACCAACGGCTCAACTACAAATTCTTATACAACCTCAAGGTTAAGGTGCAGCGCCTCCTGCTGGTCAAGCTATCTGGCACAGGGGCGGGGCTCACACTATCCAGAGGGTCGCCATGAGTCAACTCCGACTCGACGGCACTTAACAACAACATGTAAGGGCAGACTAGATAGGCCATATGGCCTTTTTCTGCCATCATGTTTCTATGTTTCTACCACAGTCTCAGTACCTTGGACCAGGCATCTGGCAATTTGCCCATGGATTGCCACCAGTGCGTCTCATAAACTATAATGGGTATGAACCCTCAGAGCTACATATACACAGCAATGTTTGTTCTGTATGTGGTGACTGATCAGCACATTGGCACAGAGTACTGTACATCTTCCCTGCAATTCCTCATCCTGACAGGAATGTTGCATAATGATGATCTGCAATTCCTCATATGTATCCCAGTTGTGGAACGTTTTCTCATTGCAGTTCCATGGCAAGGGGACATCTGAGAGTTACAAAGGATGTCAAACACCATTAACATCAGAGAGTGCTAACAAATCAGTGGAGATGCACCATGTCAGGCAATGCGCAATGCGCCATGTAGAGATCCTGGATTCTCTACAGGGAGAACTATTCAAGCAATTGATAACAGATCCCACACATGAAGGGGCCATACTGGATTTGGTGCTTACCAATGGTGAAAGTGTTTCTGATGCTATAGTGGGAGATCATTTTGCATCCAGTGATCACCAGACGGTGTGGTTCAGTATTAGGACTAGGGCTGTTAGAATCCATTCAAAGATGAGGGTCTTAGACTTTAGGAAGACTAACTTTGCCAAGATGGGTCAATACCTCAGGGAGTCATTAGCGGGATGGGAACAGCTGGGGGATGTAGAAAAACAGTGGGCAAAACTGAAAGGAGATATTTTAAGGGCAACCAACCTTTTTGTTGAAATGGTAAATAAATGTAAAAGGAAAAGGAGTCCGTTATGGCTTTCGAAAGAGGTAGCTGAAAAAGTGAAGAAAAAGAGGGAGGCCTTCATGAAATACAAGAGGTCACAGAGAGAGGAAGACAGGCATCTATATTTGGAAAAACTTAGAGAAGCCAGCAAAGTAGTCAGGAAAGCAAAGATTCAAAAAGAGGAGGAAATAGCAAATGCAATAAAATGGGGGGATAAGACATTTTTCAGATATGTTAGTGAGAAGAGGAAGGGCAAAAGTGGTAGTCTCAGACTCAAGGGTGAAGGGGAGGAATATGTAGAAGCTGATGAGGATAAAGCGGAATTGCTTAACAAATATTTCTGTTCTGTGTTCACAAATGAAGAACCAGGAGCAGGACCTCAGAAAACACCCATAAACAGGAACAGA
Source organism: Ichthyophis bannanicus (assembly GCA_033557465.1). Taxonomy (NCBI): domain Eukaryota; kingdom Metazoa; phylum Chordata; class Amphibia; order Gymnophiona; family Ichthyophiidae; genus Ichthyophis; species Ichthyophis bannanicus. The sequence goes on from CM066031.1 coordinate 1,545,809,567, forward strand.
AGCGAAGGACATCTTGAACAATTTTCAGAAGACTGTGTTCATGAGAAAGTTGCTCAACTTAAAGTAGACAAAGCGATGGGAGGGGGGGGGGAGGGGGATACACCCTAGAATACTGAGGGAACTTGGGGACATTCTAGCAGTTCCACTGACTGACCTTTTCAATGCATCGTTGGAGTCGGGAGTGATGCCAAAGGACTGGAGAGAGGCTCATGTGTTGCCTTTACACAAAAGTGGAAGTAAGGATGTGGTTGAAAACTACAGGCCGGTTTACTTTAACTTTGGTGGTGAGTAAATTATTGGAACTGCTACTGAAAGAGAAAATATTGAGGTTTCTGGAGTCCAGAAAATTACAGGATCCGAGGCAGCATGGATTCACCAGAGGCAGGTCTTGTCAGACAAATCTGACTGATTTCTTTGACTGGGTGACCAGGGAGTTGGACCGAGGGAGAGCCCTAAATGTGGTGTATTTAGATTTCAGTAAAGCCTTTGACACTGTTCCTCACAGGTGACTTATAAACAAACTGAGCACCCTAGGGATGGACCCTAAAGTTACTGCTTGGGTTAGAAATTGGTTGGGTGGGAGGCGACAAAGAGTACAGGTAAATGGGGCTCACTCTTAGGAGAAGGATGTTACCAGTGGTGTGCCCCAGGGATTGGTCCTTGGTCCGATTCTTTTTAACATCTTTGTTAGTGATATAGCGGAAGGGCTGTCGGGTAAGGTTTGCCTTTTTTGCGGATGATACCAAAATCTGCAATAGAGTAGACACCCAGGAAGTTGTAGATAACATGAGGAGGGATCTAGCTAAGCTTGAAGAATGGTCTAGAATTTGGCAGCTGGGATTTAATGTAAAAAAATGTAAGGTCATGCATTTGGGCTGCAGCAATCCAAGGGAGCAATATAGTAAAGGGGGTGAAGTACTTTTGTCCACTAAAGAAGAGCGGGACCTGGGCGTGGTTGTGTCTGACGATCTTAAAGTAGCTAAACAGGTAGAAAAGGCAAAGGCAAAAGCTAGAAGGATGATTAGGTGCATACGGAGAGGAATGGCTAGCAGAAAAAAGGAGGTGATAGTGCCTCTTGTGACGCTGCAGCAGTACCTGAAGCCATGGAAATAAATATTGACCCGGTGGCAAGACCTGGTATTGCAGGAAGAGGCAGTAAAATTCCTTCCCAGCACAGATCACAAGGGAACAATCAGTCAGATCAGCCTAACCCGGGGGAAGGGAGGAGCGAGGTCACTGATTGGGCACACCCTGCTAGGAGGTGGGCTTCCCAGGACAGACGTACCCTGTATAACAGGAAGAAGGAAAATGAAGTAAGAGGCAGAGAAGGAGGCAGAGAAAGAGGCAGAGAAAGCCAGAAGGCAGCTGGAAAAGCAACAGAGGCGTATGAGGAGAAGAGTTGGAATGAAAATCCCAAGGAGAGAAAGAACCAGAGGACAAGCTGGTTAGAGAAACAGAACTGGTTGAGAAGCCAGCCAAAGGAACCACAGAGGGGAGCATTTACCAAACCAGGATACAGATACCAGAGAGGCTCAGTGCAGCAGGAAACCTTCCAGGACTCAGAGGAGGGCGTGGCACAGAGAGACCCAGGTGGGAAGCCTAACGGTTTGGAACCAGAACCTCAGCCGTGGAAATACTGGCAGCCGGTTGAAGAATCTCCCTGCATTCCTCATCAAGGTACTTTTAACTGCAATAAGAGTTTTTATGACAAGCCAAACTGTGTTATTGGTAGTTCTGAAACCCACGGAAAGCCTAGGATCTATCCAGACAGTTGGCTACAGCCAGAACCTCCAGCAATTAAACCTTGTGTCTCTTTTAAAAACTCCTGAAGAAAGCAGTAAAGAAGCTAGCCTTAGAAATACTGCAGATATCTTTACCAGAGATATTTACCAGAGGATTTTAGAAGCATCCAAAGGGGAATTGCCAAAGGAAAACCCTCTGCCTGCCTATGATGTAAGATTTCCAGCACTTGCTGATAGAGACAAGTGGGGGAAGGGTAATTACAGCACCGTGCCTAAAGAGAGTGTGTGTAACGGTAGAATAGCTGTGAATGAAGCAAAGCCTCCCAGTCTCTGTATACCACAAGGAGAAGCAGTTTCCTCACCTATTCCTCACAGCCAGCAAGCTCAAGTATTATTAAGAGGGCTTCAGGCTTTCTTAGAAAAGCATCTTGTTCCTGAGCAGACAGTGTCAAGCCCAGACCCCCAAGCAACGCTGTTAAATCCTTTGCCTATATTAGACCAGCCCATGGACTGCTCGACCTGCCTCATAGACAAGGTTTAAAGGGAAGCAAGAGCTTGTGTAGTGATCTGCTACAAGAAGTGCTATAGTACATGTTTGGAGTGCATGAACCCAAGAGCTTATGGGGATAAGAAAATAAGCTGATTGTTTTCACTCAATTGTACTGCATGAACTTTATAATTTCCTGTTTGTAGCTGGATAAAATATAAGACCCACATGCCAGGAATGTGGCTGTCTTGAATATAAGTTTAAGTTGGACATTATTGAAGAAGCAGTCTCTTTTCAACTTTCTGTTTGGCTATAAAATATTAACCTTCAAAACCTGTACAAAGTCCTATCTTTGGAGCAGGAGAAATAAACCCTAATAAAGAAATAAATTTTCTCTATTCGTGCCTTGCCTGTTCACTCGGTCACCCACAACTACAAGATGACCTCCAGGCTAGCCCTACCTTAAACCCTCAAGGTCAAGGTACGGGCACTAGGGGCGCTACATAGAGTGGCGTAGTTTTTTAGGATTCTCCTACAGGCGAAAAGGTGCCACTGCAGAAGAACTTATTTCCCTCTGGACCCCGGCCGAAGAGCTGACAAGCCCAGCTGAGGAGAAAACGACTGCGGAAAGGCTACAGGAGCCAATCCTGAAGTGCTTCATATACACCATCACCAGGTAAAGGGTATCCGCCCCGGGTGGTGGAGGATACTAGAAGGAGAGGTCCCCTAGTGGTAATAGGGGAAAGTGAAAAAAAAAAAAAAAAGGAAAGAGTCCTGTTTTTTTTTTTTTAAACACATAGAAGTGTTGAGATATCGCACTTGGGTCCTGTGTTTTTGTTTTCCTTGCAGGAATTTTCAAAATGGAATTGAATCCGAAAGAAATTTTCACCTGGATGGCGACACAGTTGGAGCGCCAGTCTGACCTTTCTCTGGAGGCCCAGCAGAGAGCCGCCGACCAGTTAAAGGAACAGCAGCAGCCCCTTCTGACTTTATTGGAGGAGTATTTACGTGAAAGAAAACAAGCTACTGTACCAGTTCCTAATACAGGTTTACCTTTGAATACAAATGAGCTGCCTGTGAGCACAGGAGTCTTATTTAACTTTGGACAACTTACCAGCCAAGATGACATTGATGACTACCTAGAAAGTTTTGAAAGGGTAGCACGGCTAAGCTTATGGCCAAAAGAGCAATGGGCCTTAAGGCTAGCCGCTTGTCTCACTGGGGAAGCTATGGCGGCCTATCGTGCCATGCCAGCTGACTTGGCTGGGAGTTTTGAAGAAGTGAAAAGGGCAATTAGGGAGAGACTAGGTCTCACTCCCCTGATATACCGCTCTCGTCTGAGGAGTGTGAGGCTCCGACAGAGTGAGACGCCAAAGTCCTTATATCATAGGATAAGGGGTTTATTATATAAATGGCTGAATCCAGAAAGGAGATCCATGGACTCCCTTCTGGACGAGCTAATCCTAGAACAGTATATGGGGGCACTACCCTCAGAGATCCGTACCTTTTTGGTCCTCCAAAATTGTAGAACAACCCAAAAGGCCGTGTCTCTCTCGGAGAGATTTGTAGAGGCCGAGTTAACGGCCCAAAGAGGGGGCACCCCTTTAAAGGATTGGAGTCAAGGAGGATCCGAAAGGACAAGGAAGGTACAGGACGATCCTCTCGGTATTTGCATGCCTCTTAGGAAAGATACAGCATGTAGAGTAAAATGTTATAAATGTGGACAGCTAGGTCATATGCAAAAGTTTTGTCGTATGAAAAATGCGTTTGTGTTCAGAGAATAGACCGGGATTTCTGTTACCTGTGTCAATACAGGGGGTCACTACACAAGCATTGCTGGATTCTGGGGCAGAACTAAGTATGATCTCGGAGGAATTCTGGAGAACTATAAAGGACCAACTGGCCCCGGAAAGAATTCCTCCTGCTGATGAAGTAAAGATTAGGTGTGTGCATGGAGGAACGTCCTCCTATCCGGTATACAACCTATCTATAGCAGGCATAGGAACCCTAAGAACTATCCAGCTAGCAGTAGTCCCACGTCTCCCACACGCTGTCATCCTAGGCAGGAACTGGCCTCATTTCTATAGAGAAATTAAAAGAGAATTGCAGGAGAAAGGAGCAATGGTCTCTACACAAGCCCAGACCGCAGCTTTAGAATGTCAACCATCCACATCAGAGGATCTCGGTGACATCCTTCCCTCGGATGACGCCTTAGTGGTCCCTTCTGACCCTAAAGAAAAGAACGGGAAGGCAGAAAAGCGCAGGGAGCAGGCAGCCCGTACGAAGAGTAAGGCTGAAGTGCAAGCAGGGCAGGAACTTCCTTGGATACCTCAGGAGCTGATAAATAAGTTCCCCACGTTCCCCAAGGAACAGCAGGCGGATCCTGCTCTCACTCATGCATTTAAGTGGGCTCAAGACCCCAAGGATACGCTACCCAGGTTTTCCCTCAAGTCAGGGATATTATACCGAGAAAGTAAGAATCCTTTTACAGGAGAGTCGAGGACACAGTTGGTAGTACCCACTACTTTTAAGAATCTTGTGCTGCGGTTAGCGCATGATCACCCGGTAGGGGGGCATAAAGGCAGTCAAGGGACCCTCGACCAAATTTTAGCTAGGTTTTACTGGCCCGGTGTTTTTAGAGAAACAAGCCGGTTCTGCGAGGCCTGTCATACCTGCCAACGGGTCTCCGCCACTCATCCAAAAGGAGTCCCGATGATACCATCTCCAGTAATCAAAAACCCACTCCATAGGATAGGCATTGATATAGTGGGGCCACTGATCAAAACGCCAAGAGGATTTCGCTACATCTTGGTGGTAGTGGACCACGCGACCCGATTTCCGTGGGCCATGCCACTCCGCTCTACCTCAGCAAAAGTGATAGCTAATGAGCTTATCAAGCTTTTTTGTGAGGTTGGGTTCCCAAAGGAAGTCCTCACGGACAGAGGGAGTAACTTCCTTTCAAGATACCTTGGGCAAGTCTGGGATGCTTTCGGGATCCAGCACATTAAAACAGCGGCTTACCACCCCCAGACTAACGGACTTGTTGAGAGACAAAATCAGACACTCAAGAGGATGCTGCGAAGAAGTCTGGAAGGGAAGATGGACCATTGGGATATGATGCTCCCATTCGTTCTTTACGCCTGCCGAGAGAGGAAACAGGCATCATTGGGAACGGCACCATACGAGCTGTTGTATGGTAGAACACCCCGGGGAATCTTGGATATTTTGAAGGAACGGTGGGTGGAACCAGACGACCAGGAGGTAGAAGTGCCAGAGTTCTTACGGGATTTAAAGGCAAGGCTACACCGTACCTCACAAGTGGCGGTCGAAAATCTGGAACGTAGTCAACAAAAACAGAAAACCTATTATGATAGGAACACTAAGCACCGGCAACTGACTAATGGAGACAAAGTGATTATAATGGTGGCGGGGACGGAACCAAAGTTCGAGAGCCACTGGAAAGGCCCCTGCCGAGTGGTACGTCCGGTAGGTCCTGTCTCCTATCTTGTGGAGAACAAGAGAGGCCGTAGGCAGGTCTACCATATCAATTTACTAAAGCCATGGCAGGACAGGGTAGCATTGGCCCAGGTAGCCACCTTGGTCTCTCCAAAGTCGATATATGCAGTACAGTCCCCTAGCCTAGGGCCTAGGGGTAGAATCCCGTGCTGGCCGGATTCTCCTAAACCAGCCCGTGATATCTTAAGGGGGGGGATCTGTGACGCTGCAGCAGTACCTGAAGCCATGGAAATAAATATTGACCCGGTGGCAAGACCTGGTATTGCAGGAAGAGGCAGTAAAATTCCTTCCCAGCACAGATCACAAGGGAACAATCAGTCAGATCAGCCTAACCCGGGGGAAGGGAGGAGCGAGGTCACTGATTGGGCACACCCTGCTAGGAGGTGGGCTTCCCAGGACAGACGTACCCTGTATAACAGGAAGAAGGAAAATGAAGTAAGAGGCAGAGAAGGAGGCAGAGAAAGAGGCAGAGAAAGCCAGAAGGCAGCTGGAAAAGCAACAGAGGCGTATGAGGAGAAGAGTTGGAATGAAAATCCCAAGGAGAGAAAGAACCAGAGGACAAGCTGGTTAGAGAAACAGAACTGGTTGAGAAGCCAGCCAAAGGAACCACAGAGGGGAGCATTTACCAAACCAGGATACAGATACCAGAGAGGCTCAGTGCAGCAGGAAACCTTCCAGGACTCAGAGGAGGGCGTGGCACAGAGAGACCCAGGTGGGAAGCCTAACGGTTTGGAACCAGAACCTCAGCCGTGGAAATACTGGCAGCCGGTTGAAGAATCTCCCTGCATTCCTCATCAAGGTACTTTTAACTGCAATAAGCTCAAGTATTATTAAGAGGGCTTCAGGCTTTCTTAGAAAAGCATCTTGTTCCTGAGCAGACAGTGTCAAGCCCAGACCCCCAAGCAACGCTGTTAAATCCTTTGCCTATATTAGACCAGCCCATGGACTGCTCGACCTGCCTCATAGACAAGGTTTAAAGGGAAGCAAGAGCTTGTGTAGTGATCTGCTACAAGAAGTGCTATAGTACATGTTTGGAGTGCATGAACCCAAGAGCTTATGGGGATAAGAAAATAAGCTGATTGTTTTCACTCAATTGTACTGCATGAACTTTATAATTTCCTGTTTGTAGCTGGATAAAATATAAGACCCACATGCCAGGAATGTGGCTGTCTTGAATATAAGTTTAAGTTGGACATTATTGAAGAAGCAGTCTCTTTTCAACTTTCTGTTTGGCTATAAAATATTAACCTTCAAAACCTGTACAAAGTCCTATCTTTGGAGCGGGAGAAATAAACCCTAATAAAGAAATAAATTTTCTCTATTCGTGCCTTGCCTGTTCACTCGGTCACCCACAACTACAAGATGACCTCCAGGCTAGCCCTACCTTAAACCCTCAAGGTCAAGGTACGGGCACTAGGGGCGCTACACTCTGTATAAGTCTTTGGTGCGACCTCATTTGGAGTATAGTGTGCAATTCTGGAGACCGCACCTTCAAAAGGATGTGAACAGGATGGAGTCGGTGTAGAGGGTGGCTACTAAAATGGTTAGTGGTATTCATTATAAAGCATATGAGGAAAGACTTAAGGATCTTAATATGTACACCTTAGAGGAAAGGCTGGATAGAGGTGATATGATTGAGATGTTTAAATACCTCCGTGGCATAAATGTTCAGTGGGAGAGCCTCTTTCAATTGAAAGCAAGTTCTGCTATGAGGGTGAAGGGGGATAGATTCAGGGATGAGGGTGAAGGGGGATAGATTCAGGAGTGATTTGCGGAAATATTTCTTTACTTAAAGATTGGTGAATCCGTGGAATAGTCTCCCAGTGGAGGTGGTAGAGATAAGGACAGTAACTGAATTCAAAAAAAGCATGGGACAAACACAGAGGAACTCTAAAGGAAAAAAGGGGACTGTTGTAGTTGTTGATATGGAAGGACAGACTAGATAGGCCATGTGGTCTTTTTCTGTCGTCATATATCTATGTTTCTATGTTACAACACTGTAGCAAGATAGATAATAATATGGGGCTTGTTTACAAAGCCGCGGTAGCGGTTCGCGATCGTTATCGGAGCCATGGTCCCATTGAAATCAAATCAATGGGGCCGCGGCTCCGATAATGATCGCGAACCGCTACCGCGGCTTTTTAAACAAGCCCCTGTGTGTTGGGCCAGCTACTAACAAGGACAGCAGCAGTGTACATGACAGTGGTTCATGTGATTAACACACATTGGATCATAACATGCACAGATTGCTGCTTCAATGATTCCAGAGTGATAGACTACACACAGCAGATCACATACAACAATTATCTATGTTATCCTGGTCTGTCCCCCTCATAATGTCATCTGCTACTGTTCTGCTATGATGTTACAGCTGGGGTCTGGCTTCTTACCTCCCATTGCACACTGGACAATAGCATGATGCTTTTCTCACAAATAAGATAGGTGTTGCAGACACTGCAGTTCAATATGACAGATAATGGTTATAAAGTTAGACCCCTCATATGTGCATGAGTAATGTTTACCATACTGTTTTTTAAGATTAATATGTAGCTCACATCCCATGACCAATCTACCCTGCTCACTTACTTCAAGTCAGCACAAGACTCTCTCTTATTGGAACCATAGAAACATAGAAACATAGAAACATGACGACAGAAAAAGACCACATGGCCTATTTAGTCTGTCCTTCCATAACAACAGCTACAACAGTCCACTTTTTACCTTTAGAGATCCTCTGTGTTGGTCCCATGCTTTTTTGAATTCAGTTACTGTCCTCATCTCTACCACCTCCACTGGGAGACTATTCCATGGATCCACTACTCTTTCCGTAAAGAAATATTTCCGCATATCACTCCTGAATCTATCTCCCTTCACTCTCATCCCATGTCCCCTCGTAGCAGAACTTGCTTTCAATTGAGAGAGGCTGTCTCCCTGAACATTTATGCCATGGAGGTATTTAAACATCTCAATCATATCACCTCTATCCCGCCTTTCCTCTAAGGTGTACATATTAAGAACCTTAAGTCTGTCCTCATATGCTTTATAATGAAGCCCATTAATCATTTTAGTAGCAACCCTCTGCACCGACTCCATCCTGTTCACATCCTTTTGAAGGTGCGGTCTCCAGAACTGCACACCATACTCCAAATGAGGTCGCACCAAAGACTTATACAGAGGCATTATCACCTCCTTTTTTCTCCTAGCCATTCCTCTCCGTATGCACCCAAGCATCCTTCTAGCTTTTGCCGTCGCCTTTTCTACCTGTTTAGCTACTTTAAGATCATCAGACACAACCATGCCTAGGTCCCGCTCTTCTTTAGTGGACAAAAGTACTTCACCTCCTATACTGTATTGCTCCCTTGGATTGCTGCAGCCCAAATGCATGACCTTACATTTTTTAACATTAAATCCCAGCTGCCAAATTCTAGACCATTCTTTAAGCTTAGCTAGATCCCTCCTCATGTTATCTACAACTTCCTGGGTGTCTACTCTATTGCAGATTTTGGTATCATCTGCAAAGAGGCAAACCTTACCCAACAGCCCTTCCGCTATATCACTAACAAAGATGTTAAAAAGAATTGGACCAAGGACAGATCCCTGGGGCACACCACCGGTAACATCCTTCTCCTCAGAGTGAGCTCCATTTACTTGTACTCTTTGTCACCTCCCACCCAATCTATTTCTAACCAAAGCAGTAACTTTAGGGTCCATCCCTAGGGTGCTCAGTTTGTTTATAAGTCGCCTGTGAGGAACAGTGTCAAAGACTTTACTGAAATCTAAATACACCACATCTAGAGCTCTCCCTCGGTCCAACTCCCTGGTCACCCAGTCAAAGAAATCAATCAGATTTGTCTGACAAGACCTGCCTCTGGTGAATCCATGCTGCCTCGGATCCTGTAATCCGCTGGACTCCAGAAACCTCACTATTTTCTCTTTCAGCAGCGTTTCCAATAATTTACTCACCACCGAAGTTAAACTAATCGGCCTGTAGTTTTCAACCACATCCTTACTTCCGCTTTTGTGTAAAGGCACCACATGAGCCTCTCTCCAGTCCTTTGGCACCACTCCCGAATCCAACAAGGCATTGAAAAGGTCAGTCAGTGGAGCTGCTAGAACGTCCCCAAGTTCCCTCAGTATTCTAGGGTGTATCCCATCCGGTCCCATTGCTTTGTCTACTTTATGTTGAGCTAGTTTCTCACGAACACAGTCTTCTGAAAATTGTTCAAGATGTCCCTCGCTTCTATTCTGATTTGTGGGTGTTTTCTGAGGTCCTGCTCCTGGTTCTTCTTCTGTGAACACAGAACAAAAATATTTGTTAAGCAATTCCGCTTTATCCTTATCAGCTTCTATATATTCCACCCCTGCACCCTTGAGTCTGACAATACCACCTTTGCCCTTCCTCTTCTCACTAATATATCTGAAAAATGTCTTATCCCCCCATTTTATTGCATTGGCTATTTCCTCCTCCTTTTGAAACTTTGCCTTCTTGACTACTTTGCTAGCTTCTCTAAGGTTTTCCAAATACAGATGCCTGTCTTCCTCTCTCTGTGATCTCTTGTATTTCATGAAGGCCTCCCTCTTTTTCTTCATTTGTTCAGCTACTTCCTTCGAAAGCCATAGCGGTCTCCTGTTCCTTTTGCCTTTATTTACCATTTTAACAAAAAGGTTGGTTGCCTTTAAAATACCCCATTTCAGTTTTGCCCACTGTTTTTCTACATCCCCCAGCTGTTCTCATCCCACTAACGACTCCCTGAGGTATTGGCCCATCTTCGCAAAGTTAGTCTTCCTAAAGTCTAACATCCTCATCTTGGAATGGATTCTAACAGCCCTAGTCCTAATACTGAACCACACCATCTGGTGATCACTGGATGCAAAATGATCTCCCACTATAACATCAGAAACACTTTCACCATTGGTAAGCACCAAGTCCAGTATGGCCCCTTCACATGTGGGGTCTGTTACCAATTGCCTGAATAGTTCTCCCTGTAGAGAATCCAGGATCTGATTACTTCTAGATGATACTGCAGCAGGAATGTGCCAATCAACATCTGGCATATTGAAATCTCCTATTGGTAGCACTTCCCCTTTCCTAGCAATGCTGCGTATGTCTTCAATTAACTCTCTGTCCACCTCTTCCTCTTGTGAGGGAGGTCTGTATATCACTCCAATGCAAATAGATTTCTCTTTCCCTCTTTCTAGTTTAACCCACAATGCCTCCTCTCTCCCTTTTAAGCTCTGTAATTCCAAAGCTCTGTAATTCCAAGCATCCAGGGAGATTTGTGGAGGTCAGTCTTCTGTCATATAACACATTATGCTGATAAGTGAAGATGCATATGAAACTGGCAACCTGGTTCTTACCTGACACAGTGTTGCAGGGTAGTGCTGCATAATCTGAGAAAGTGTCATATATATTGGACTCTTGTACAGCAAGATATACAATGCACATGACTTTGCAAGATTTCTCACATTTGCCATGAATGTTTTCCATGCTGTTATTATACATACCCATAACTTTACATAGATAGCATTTACATTCAAACAGCTGCTGTATCAGCCATGGCCTGATCTCAGAGCCCAACTGTGTGTTCTCTCGGTCAAGTGCAGGATGGCATAGTGGATCTTCCTCCAGATCCAGATTAATTTTGACTGGGATCCAATACCTGACTGCAATGTTGCAATGTTTTGCAGAATGCAGCAGGCCAGAATGATGTTCGCCACAGTCAGAGGTTGATATTGTAAGGTTCCACCAGTTTCATCCTGACACCTGAAGTGACTTTTCAAAACACCAAAGGTGCACTCAATGACAGAACGGTTAGCAACATGGGCTTCATTGTACCTTGTCTCTGCAAGTGACCTTGTGAAATGCAGCCATACTTGGCACCCATATCCTGCATCACCTGATAACAGAGAAAGTGATATTGTAACATACATTGCATATTTGGAGAAATGAGAGGGGAAAGGAAAACAAGGCCACTAATCATTAGCTCAATGACTTGCAGTCTTACAACCAAGAAAAGCCTGGACTAGAATGAATTGGTCTTCCCATTCCCAAGCCTGATTAAACAACATCTCCAACTGTTACACCTTTCTCTTATACTGTGTGCCCTGTTTCTTCTTTCCTGTCTATAAATGGAATTCCTTTCTACCTTATTCTTGCAGCCTGTTTATTATTTGTAAACCGCTCTGAGGCTATCATGAAATAAAGTGGCAAAATAAAGGTAAAGATAAAGAATTTTCTGTAATGATTTCCACAGGGCATGGTGGCAAGGAAGGTTCTTTCAGGTCGCATGTCTCCACAAACACCCAATAGAGCTACTGAGTGCCTTGACAAAACAGCACCTGCTTATTGTGCTGTCTCTGAAGGGCGGAATTGTTCATGCTTTTGCTGTGTCTCAGTCAGGGCCGGATTTACCTTGAGTGAGGCCCTACGCCAACAAAAATTGTGGGCCCCCAGCAGGAGCGGCCCGAGGGGGGGTGCGGGGCCTCATTTGCATAAGGGACCTCATTTGCATAAATATTTGCATAATGTTACCATATACTAACTTTTAGTAAACATGCCTCTTAATGAGTGTATGGATAAAGAAAGACTAAAAGATTTCTATATTACTATAATCCAGTGCCAACTGCCAGACACATTAGGAACTACTACAAACACTGCCCATTTAGAACCCATAGCAAACCCGCCGTATCCTAATAGCACTACCAGGACTCACAAAGCACCATACTCTACCAATCAAAAGGCAACACTGCAAATATTAAACCAATACATTTCAGAGAACAACAATACATGACCTACTGGGGAAAGAGAACAAGTGGCAATGTCAAATAGGAATTATATAAACAGAACACCTCAGCTCAGTTACACATGCAGAACATAGACCATCACCAAACAAGTAATCACAATTTAGAAACAGGAAGACAATAATTAAACTGGGAATCCCAAAAGCCAAACTTGGAATGTACAACACTGTAGAAATAAAACTATACATTAATTTGCTCTTGTACTAAACAAAGCGCAGAGTTAATGATGCACATTTACCAGAGCTGATATATTCCAATTAATAAATTCAAAATAAAGAGATATTTTTCTACCTTTTGTGCATTTTTTTCAGCTGCAATTGCTCCAGCCACTTTCTTCTGGTTTCTTCGTGTCTTCTGCTAACTCTCCATCGTCTGCTGTCCATTTGTCCTTTCTTTTCTCTTCTAGTTTTTTTCCATTCTCTCTCTACATCTGCTTTAACATACTAATCTTTCTCCTTTTGCTCTTTCCTCATTCCTATTTCATCCACTCGAATTTTACCCCTCCATCCTCAATCCCCACTTACTCTCCCAATACCCGGCCAATTGTAGATTTTTTATCCCTCCCACACAAAATATTTTTCCCTTCTCCATTTTACTCTTCCAGCCCCATCCCATTCTAATCCTCCCCAACATCAGCTCCCTTCTAGTTCCAGCCTCACCCAGCATCCATTCCCTTCTAGTCCCTGCATCAGCCCATTTCCAGTCCTAGCCACCCATCAGCCCATTTTCAGTCCTAGCAACCCCCCAACCCAATACCAGTCCTAACCCCCCATCAGCCCACAGCCCATTACCAGTCTTAACCCCCCCCAAAGCCCATTACCAGTTCTAACCCCCCCCCAACAGCCCACAGCCCATTACCAGTCCTAACCCCATCAGCCCACCTCCAGTATTAACCCACCAGCCCATTTCCAGTCCTAGCCCCCCATAGCCCATTACCAGACAGCCCCCATCAGCCCACAGCCCATTACCAGTCTTAACCCCCCAAAGCCCATTACCAGTTCTAACCCCCCAACAGCCCACAGCCCATTACCAGTCCTAACCCCATCAGCCCACCTCCCCCCCCCCAGCCCATTTCCAGTCCTAGCCCCCCCATAGCCCTTTACCAGACAGCCCCCATCAGCCCACAGCCCATTACCAGTCTTAACCCCCCCAAAGACCATTACCAGTTCTAAACCCCCCAACAGCCCACAGCCCATTACCAGTCCTAACCCCATCAGCCCACCTCCAGTCTTAACCCCCCAGCCCATTTCCAGTCCCAGCCCCAGCCCCCCAATAGCCCATTACCAGTCCTACCCCCCCCCAGCGGCCTAAAGTAAAATTTAATTTAAAAAAAAAACTGCTGGCTGCCGCCGCGGGGCCCCCTCTGCTACCGCGGCAGCATGGACTGACCCGCGGGGCCCCCTCTGCAAGCTGAATCAATCGGTCTGTCTGTCCCTTCCTCCCTCCATGCAGGCTTTGAGAGGCGCGAAGGGAGAGTGTCTCCCTCGCGTCTCTGTTAAGCCCGCAGGGGCTGATGGGAAATTTCCCATCAGCCCCTGCGGGCTTAACAGAGACGCGAGGGAGACACTCTCCCTTCGCGCCTCTCAAAGCCTGCACGGAGGGAGGGAGGGAGGGACAGATGGACCGATTGATTCAGCTTGCAGAGGGGGCCCCGCGGGTCAGTCCATGCTGCCGCGGCAGCAGAGGGGGCCCCGCGGCGGCAGCCAGCAGTCTTTTTTTAAAATTTTATTTTAAAAAAAAGCTAATTTGTTCGATTTTTGTGGGCCCTTGCCAGCTGTGGGCCCTATGCCACGGCGTAATGGGCGTATAGGTAAATCCAGCCCTGGTCTCAGTTAAGGATTTGGCATTCTCAAGGGCCAATAGTGACAGACTGTTCAGTCTATGTGATTGTACTCTGATGATGCTTTATGTGTCCTCCATTTGGGATGGCACAGAGTTACCTAACTGACTATGAAGAGCCACTTCTCTTGCTTCCCTATCAGTTGTACAGCTCTGCTAAGCCCACATGATCTAGCTGGGGTTCTATCTCTTCAGAATTCCTAGAGTGTTTGTTCCAGTCAGTGTTGTCTTAGCCCCATTCCCATTCAGATGTACTCTACAATTGCTTGCACATGCTTACTGGTCTTCCTTCAGAGCATCTATGTATCCCAATGATGATAGACATAGAAAATCGCTCAGTGTCCAGCGCATTGGGACGGACATCTATTGAACTGACCGGTACAATGGGGTCACATCTTCCACTCGGTCAATGTATACATATGAAACTGTGATGACATTCTCAATGATAGAGTCAGTGCTGTTAATAAGGATCTCCAAGTCAGGCATGTTGATTCTAGAAGAACATGACCATATTAAGAGTCACAGTAGCTCCACAGACCAGTCCCATCCCTTGTAACCTCATTGCCATGGTAAGCATGTACTGGAAACCCATTTATAGCTTCACCCAGGGTCCATTGCAGCAGCAGCATGTGTCTCAGTGTACCGCAGTATTGACCAGGGATCCAAAGGCATTACGTAAACAGACATCTAAATCATATGGTCCACAATGAGTCATACATCACAGCACAATGCTGTGTACTTTGATATGAAGGACACAGACATAGCAGCTGCAAACACAAATCTGTTTTCATACTGTACCCATATATGAGATACTTTTTCCCAGACTCTGTCTAAGCTGTAATCTCTCATCTAAGAGGCATCATGGGTTTCCCTCATTCATTTAAAAACAGGGCATTTACTATTAGAGGTAGCCTATGGCACAGTTGATCACAAACATGTGACCTGACAGAGGTCATGGCATCATTCCTACTAATGATGTTTTTTTTACCTCCTCTGGGAGTGCATCCACTATTGCAGGTGTGAAGTATTCAGGTGGAGGTTTACTACATTGCTACTTCAGTATTGGCCTATTCTGTGCATTGGTATCCTGTCTGCCTCTGAATGAATCCCTCATTTTTTTTCATTAGGATTCTTCACAAATTCACATGCAGACTGATGGCAGAGGATATATCTCCAAGTCATTCCCAGCCTCCCTGACATGAGTACAATGGCAATGAGGTTCAAGGTGGTAGGGAGGCTTTCCACCACAATAAACATCATGTACCTACGGATCTGCACCTTATGTCAGCACACTGAACTTAGGTCTTAGAATACAAATCTCTGTCAACTACAGTGACTGGTATTTCTCCACACTGAGCTGATTTTTTGGGAGGACATAGACAGCTGTATAGAGGTCAGTGTGTCAAAGATTCACATCTTACCCTATGTGCAATTTCAGCATTTGGCCTTCATAGGCTCTGTGATTTAAAGGTGGCCTGTTTGTGTACACATGATAATTATAGTCCCTGGTGTGGCACCTGCTCTCCATTGCTAATTGCATCTGCTGGGGAATGTTTGAAAGCGAGCACTGGCAGGAATGATTACTGTAGCCCCATGTGAAGTACAAATTACAGTATATCTACTAGGATCAGTGCATTACAGGATATGTGGGGTATTTTTTCTGTCAGGTCATCCTAGACATTATGATGCTGACAGCAGGGCCCATGATTCAGCAAGGCTACAATGGCTGATGGAAAAATGGCCAGTGCAGCACAGGCAGTCTCCTATGTTTCAGATCCAGTTGGCCCCCCTCCCGAAGTCCACATGGAAGCATGCCCAGTTAGACATGGGGTTAGATGTTGATGCAGTTGCTGGCTACACATTTGCCACCATTCCCTGCCTCTTGCTACTATAAGGACATCTTTGTGGCTGTCACACTCAGTGTCCACAGAGAGCAGGTGAGGCTGCCATACAGCAGTGCTACTACCTTCAAAGGGCACATGAAAAAAGGTACAGCACTGTTCCCCCCACTACACCAACTTCACCTCCAGCCATTGCCTCAGCCCCTGGAAACAATTATAACTGTCCAAGTTATATTGGCTGTGTTCAGCATGCCCATTTAGAGATGGCGGATGCGTAGTTGTGGACCAGTCAGTCAATGTGCACCATCGATGAGGTACTGATGTACTTTCAGAAGCCCTGCTGCAGAGATGCCTGCAATGGCTGGGCTTCATCACATTCAACATAGCAAAGTCAGCTGAATGTGTGCCGGTCTTTCTTATTCCACCTTACACTGGCTTATAATTTCCTAATGTGTCCTTGCTGTGCATTTCTGCACTAGCAATATCCATACTGCATACACATCCTTGCAGACATTAGCATGGCCAGAGCCATTCATTCTGCATATAGGCTGAGCTTTTAACATTCCCAGCTGCCCTGACTCAGAGATGGCTCATGTCTCTGGGGATTCAGAGCAGTGTACATGGAAACAGAAAGAAAAGGTTTCCAAGGTACAGCTAGATGTGGCTTAGCTAATTCTAAATACCTTATACTTTGGTTCAGCAGTATAGCTACTGGGATCCTATTCTCAGGTCATCTGCAGTGACTGTACTTTTTTGTCCTCCCACCATGCATTCTGAGCTTCACACACTTGAGGATATTGGCAATGCATTAGCTATTCGCTGTTCAGATAGGATAAGCATGTGACACACACACAGCTGCCCTCTGCCACAGAACAATGTGAGTCTTCCTAACAGTGTACATTGAGCTGGGAATTGAATGGGTTCAAGGACAGTCCCTGGTATGCCTTTGCAAGGAAATATTCTGTGTGTAGCAGTACATATTATACTCTCAGATAACTTTAGGATGTAGCCTGTCTGTGATTCTTTCATTACCACTAGCCATTGTATGGAAACATCAGAAATTACTCATCCAGCAACATGCAGTCTTCATGCTGGCCATCTTCAAACTTCTGGAAGAGTGCTGAGTGTTGCAGGATATAGGAATCATGGGTTGACCCTGCAAACCTGGGAACCACATTCAGTATGCCCATATTTGCATCACACACTACCTGCACATTCAGGGAATGGAAGTGCTTGCGGTTGCGGTACATCGCTTCTCCTTCTCTCTGTGGCATCAGCACTACATGTGTTCAATCAATCACTCCTATCATATATGGTATCCCTGCAATTCTCTCAAACTGCTGGCTGAGGGTCACCCATTGTTTATCTTTATGTTTATTAGAAGGTTGATATACCACCCATCACAACAGCGTCTGAGCGGTTTACAAATAAAGCAAAAGCTGCTAAAGAAAGGAAAGGAACGCCAATATGTTTTAATAGGAGAGTAGAGTAGGAGCTGGAAGAGGACAGATAAGAGGCAGAAAGGTAAAAGGAAGGAACAGACTAATAAGCATTATCGGGGGAGGGGAGAGAGAGGAGATTGGAGCGAGGAAAGGTTGAAGGCTGTACAGAAGAGTTTATTTATTTAGTATATATTTGTATACCGCTGCTTCCAGCGATCAGTAGCGGTTTGATTACATGTATGAATTTGTCAATCATGACAGGAATTTTTGCGGTATACACACATTGATTTGAAGGGAGAAGCACAGCACACGGTGAAGGACTTACGGAGAGTAATCAGAATATACATATGCACATATTTACATATTTACATAACTGCAACCATGCTTCATTGGGAGGTAACTTTTTACCCCCGGGACTATATTGGGTTTTCAGATGGGCTTTGAAGGTTTTAAAGGATGGTTCAAGGCAGAGGGCTGGGGAGAGTGAGTTCCAGAGTCGGGGGCCGAGGAAAAAGAAAGCGGATGAGCAGGTAGATTCCAGGTGGGCTTGGGATGGGGAGGGGAGGATCATACAGTTTGCGTGAATGGAACGGCGGGAGCGGTGGGGGGTTGTGGAGACGGACCTGATTGGCGAGGTGGAGGGGAGTGCCGGTATGGATAGATTTGTGGATGAAGATGAGGAACTTTTATTTAATCTGGAAGGTGATTGGGAGCCAGTGCAGATGGATAAGGAGAGGGGTGACGTGTTCGAAGCGTGAAGAGCAGGTAAGAATACGGGCGGTTGTGTTCTGGACTCGTTGTAAGCGTAGAAGCTGAGATTGGGGAAGACCGGCCAGGGAAACATTGCTGCCTGGAATTTGGAAATACTATGTAGTTTCTTACCCGGCTGGTCATGGCTTGCAGTACCTGGTGGAGACATCGTGAGAAGGTGGAGCAGGCCATTCCTCCCAGTGCAGCCACTGATATTTGGAAGCAACCAGAGACAAACAAATGTAGGGCACTCAAGAGCTTGACCAATTCCTTACTGATGTAGTGCTTTAACCATTAGGCTACAGCAAAACACTGCTCTTTGAAAAAATGTCTAGAATCTACCATACAACAGGTCATTGACTGGAGTGGACACAAACCAGGAAAAGACACAACATAGCTGGCACATTAAGAGCCAGTCAGGAACCACACCTAGACCGGCATGCTGCGCAACACATGCAGTACAGACTGCACTGGACACTCAGTACTATATCTTCATAACAGATGCAGAGCTGCTGAATACATCTCATGTGCAAGAGCCAAGCCTCATCTGAAAGCAAGATGCTCATTCCTCCAGTGTGCCTCCAAAGCCCAAAGAATGTCACACATAGAGGTGTGCTAGGCTACAGTGTGACACTAAGCACTAAGACAGCACATGTGCTGGCCATGCAATACCTTACGAGGTGCAGTACACAGCAAGATAAGCACTTTAGCATATATACCAAAGGCATACCTCATTGCTGACCTCTGTGATCTATTGCTGACCATCCTGCCCTCTTCGTGGGACTATGCATACTTGCTCCACCATCATAGACAATATACATGTAGTGGCCAATGCTCCAGTGATCTCACTTGCCACTATAGCAGCAACTGGGGCTCTGTGTACCGTTCTAGGTTTGCCCCTTCATTTCTAATGATGCACCTCAGTATCTGAGCAACTATATGCCACTTTTTCCAATATGGCGATTTCACCGATCCATCACATCAGCTCTGTAATATGAATGGACATTGTGTGATTCATGCACACAGCAGCCAGCACTTATGCAAATGAACTTATGGAGCAGTCACCCTAAATATGAAGAAGAACACACATCATCCGCTCCACAGGCCGGGCACTGAAACAGATGGTCTGTCTAGGTTCTAGAACTAATCTATTTCCCTGCCAGAGTGCTGCAGGTGTGGCGTGCATTGTTTGATGCCACTCATTTGTTATCCCATACAACGACAGTATGTTGGAGTGGAATGTCTTATTTGGACCTTCTGTCCTACACCTGTTGGACAGGAACTCTCCTGTAACATGTTATGCCATGCCCTAGGTTTCCTGCCATTCTTTCAAGGGAACCTGACTGCAGTCAGTGTTGTATGGGGGAGGGGGGGGGGTATTGCTGAGACCAAGCAGCAGGGCCTTATAAAATCATATGACTGGCAACCCCAGAAAAGCTGCTAGCCTCTCTTTCTGAAAAGCAACTAGATTCATCACAATCAACATGCATGTGTTGTGCCGCACTGGCCTGTCTCAGCCACTCACACACAATCAATGCACAGTCTGCTGGTCATCACCCACTGCATGTACACATAGCCACCATAACATTGTTGGCCTTGTACAAACAGCATAGACATCCAGCAGCCTGGCTAGTGACTGGATTGCAATAAAGAAACAACACCCATATCACTGCAACTTAACGCTATATGGCACCATGACATCATCACAGCTCGATTAGAGTGAGAGGGTCCTCTTGGCATGAGCAGTTGTGTGTATCCAGGCCATGTTTTTGACAAACCCACATTAACATGATTCAGTCATTTACCTAACCTCTGACTCATATTTATTTATTTAGACAGATTTGTATACCACCTTATCCTACAATCAAAGTGGTTACATAATGTTACATCACAGTTGGAGGGTTACATCACAATTGAAGGGTTACATTTAACAAGTGGAAATTTTACAACAATTAACAAGATGGTATTTAACAACACTTAGACATCACAGGTGGGGATACATCAAATACATCCTGTTCAAATTGCTCTGTTGTAGACAATACCCAGAATCCTCTGCTCTTCTTCTGCAATACAAGGCACACTGGGAAGTTCCCCAGAGACAGACTGTGAGTACATGTGGGCCAATAGTGGCCTACATCTGTCACATCCCTGAATATTGTTTCTCTCTACACAGCTTTGGACATTGAGCATTGAACATAGTGCCATGCTTAGACTTCCATATAATGGCATGTCCTTAGCCATGGACACTGGAAAAATGGCCAGTG
This sequence comes from Ichthyophis bannanicus, assembly GCA_033557465.1. Lineage (NCBI taxonomy): Eukaryota > Metazoa > Chordata > Amphibia > Gymnophiona > Ichthyophiidae > Ichthyophis > Ichthyophis bannanicus. The sequence goes on from CM066031.1 coordinate 1,545,830,249, forward strand.
CAGCACAGGCAGTCTCCTATGTTTCAGATCCAGTTGACCTCCCTCCCGAAGTCCACATGGAAGCATGCCCAGTTAGACATGGGGTTAGATGTTGATGCAGTTGCTGGCTACACATTTGCCACCATTCCCTGCCTCTTGCTACTATAAGGACATCTTTGTGGCTGTCACACTCAGTGCCCACAGAGAACAGGTGAGGCTGCATGCAGCAATGCTACCTTCAAAGGGCACATGAAAAAAGGTACGGCACTGTTCCCCCCACTACACCAACTTCACCTCCAGCCACTGCCTTCCCATATTGTGGTGGACAATGAACAGATACAAATGACATTCTGTGGCACATATTGCCTGTTTGTATTGGGTGCGAACCATTCAGAGGTCAGTGTCCCAGTGTCACAATGAAGCAAACATGTACATTTTGTCTCAGGAAATATAAGGCATATTGTGGTTCTGGAATAATAGGTGATGTACAGCAGACTTCTGTGTTCAATGATCAGTAGACACTGTGGACAGAGTATATATTGTGTGAAAATTTGCCTGATACAGTCCTGCCTGTATGGGCATACTGTACATGGAGCAAAGAGTCCCCCAGATTGCACTCTATGACTGTAGCATAGGACAAGAGCAACGTGCTTGCAGGTACATCACAGACGCTTTGCAGTGTCACCAACTAGGTGATTGAAGTGGACATTAACAGAGGCCAGCCCTCCTCTTGAACCTAATTCCCTATATGCTGCAGCTTCACTAAGAGGGCCGACAGTGTTGCCATGGATGCAGCTATTGTGGCAGTTGGCAGTAGTCAGGCCTCTCACCTGGGCAAATAGGTGTGTCATGAGGCCTGGAGGCTCAGTTCTAAGATGGCAGTTGCTACACATACACATCTGTCTCCCCAGCTCACTGCAGTCAAACCAGCAAGTGATATGAGAACTCTACAGCAGTGTCATGTTGTGAAATAAGTGTAGGTGAATGCTGAGGGGATAGGACTTGACGATGATGTGACTAGGAATGCATTACAGCATCACAGCTGTGGGGACAACATGTGTACATGCAGAGCTGATCATCCAGTGACTCCCACAAGTTGCAACTACTTACTGAAACTCACCTTCTGCTTGTAGATAAGTGTCTCGTACAGTATGTGGATTTGCTGTAAAGCTGACCAGCAGTATGTTGGCTTGGCCATCACATGCATGCAAAGTGCATTGCTGCAGCTCACAGTCCTCTCGACACATGCACACATGACCCCACTGTCCAAAAAAGTGTAAATCTGGCATTGTTACTTGTGAGCTTCCTTTAATGCTCAGCCGTTGTCAACACTCTCTCAGTGTGCATGCACTGTTAATGTTCTCTGACACAGTCAATGTACAGGTGCTATTAGCATGCTCTACCATCATCCAGGAGATGCTGCCCACGTCTCCAGAGGCTCACCGCTCTTCTCCAAAAAACGCCGCGTTTTTTGGAGAAGGGCGGTGAGCCTCTGGAGATGTGGGCAGCATCTCCTGGATGATTTTTCATATATGCTGACAGTAGGCTGTGAATTGGGAGCCACGGGAAGCAGGAGCTTTTCTTCGCAACTCTAGCCTGGCTTTGCCAGCGGATGATTTTTTTGTATATGCTGACACTAGGCTGCGAATTGGGAGCCACAGGAAGCAGGAACGTTTCTCCGCAACTTTAGCTTGGCTTTGCTAGCGGTGTTTGAGATACGAGTAAAGAAAAAATTTTTTTCCCCTGAAGAATCCTGTTTAGGAGAAACGCGTATGAGCGCTACAAAGACAGTGTTGGGAAATCTTTTTGGACTTTGAGTATTAGAGATAAGTTATACAGATAAGTCATTTCGTGTGCATTTTGGATCATCACAAACTGTTGGGAAAATATTTTTGGACTGAAGTCAAACAAGATATGAGTTATTTTAATATTGCAAGTATTTGACCATTTACTGTGATCTCTATTTTTGTATAAAAGATTTTATGATATTTACCAATTGTTCAACCAACAGTTTACCAAGTGTTCAATATTTTGGCAGGTCATTGATGCTAGTTGGCACGGCTCTGCTGGGTTGCTGGCAGGACGCCTTGAATGTGTCGGGAAGTCTGAGACCTAGCCATATATTTGAAGAAGAGTTTGGTTGAGAAAAGTTTTGCAAATTGTGGGGTAATGGTTTTAGAGCGATAAATTTGTTGATAGGTACAGATGTAGGAAAGGGACATCTGGTTTGGTCTATATAGCACTGCATTGATATGCTGCTGGTTCAACAGACATTCATGTCTTACATATGGTATCTATCCTGCCAGATGAGAAGGCCATGATATATGCATACACATTCCAGACCATGGATGACCTAACAGAGTGACCAATGTACCCATTTCTGGGTGTGTGCAGGTGGCCCAATCTGGAAATAATCTCATATTTGGCAGAGCACAGGATGGAGAATAGCATCACATGTGGCTCAGCTGGATGTGGTAGCCTGAGGGCTTAATCATGGAAGGTTCACTGGTTCATGTAAACATTATTGTCATCATTTTGCAGCTGAGAGAGCAGGGTGGTTATTTGTCCTCTGACATGTGTTGTTATCATATTGCATAGTATGCCGACCTCAGTGGCATATTTTTCCACCCACATGAACATATCCACCCAATATGTGCATGTTAGGGACATCCTGATATAACCTTTTCCCCTAAAGGTACTGTCATTACTCATTACTGCTCATTACTGCAATATGTGAGAGTCATGAGTGGACACAGGCAACCTGTCCACCACTTTGGGACTGATGATGTTGACAGGACCCAACACATGCACATTCAGAGTAGGAGGGCAATAGCAGGTAGCAGATACCACTTCCCAGTCTCTATGTATTATAGGGGGCCACATGTGTGATGTGTATGGGCACCATTTCTGGGAACTGGCCATGCATTATGTCACAATGTAAGTTAAAAGTCGCACAATGTTGTTTCTCCTTAGGAAATTCATGGTGAGTCCTAACTCAGCTGCTCATGGCACAGTATCCAGAGATGGACCATTCAGTGGGCAATCTAGGCAGTTACCTAGGTCCACCAATCTAGGTGGATGTCATGCCAGGCGATCCCTTACTCCCTACAATCATGGCATGGGCAACAATTTAGTGCTGCAGGTGGCCTTGAGACAGTGGCTCACAGGCAGCTAGTCACAGCATGCTGCTCCTGCCTCCCCTCCAGCAAGGGCAGTGAGCACATGTGCTGCTGCCTTAAACCTCACCAGTGCAAAGACAGGAGGATTCACCATGGCCTCCATTTTACCTGCCAGTGACATACTTGGCAAGCCCATGACAGTAGACACAGCAGCATTGCACCTGACATACAGGGCCAAATCTAGGCTTTCTTCAGTAACAGCCAGAAGCGACTATGATGGCAACCCCCACCAACACATAATGCTAACATGGCTGTGAAGTGGCAGTGGCCGAACTCATTTCAGACAACAGAAGCATGTATGTGGGCCACAGCTGTCACAACAGAGTCACAAAAGGCATAACAGATGTACACCCTAGGCAGGCACTTCTTTAGCTTAGAGGACCAGCCTGACCCACTGCATTGTTCCTGTGCCACATTTTGTGGTAATCTGGCACCAACAACATAGTCCATTTCATTTCTAAGACACCATGCTGTTACTGTCAATGGAGCACTACTGTCACTAAGTCTAGGGCTACAATGGGAGAAGCACATTGCATACAGCTAAATAGGCTCCCTGTGTGCTGCTTGCGTGATGTAAATGGCTCTCTCCTTTCAGAGGTAGCCCTTAATGCGAGCTCAGAGCTGGCATTAGGGTTCCTGCCAGCTGCATCTCTAACGCACGGTAACAGCAACTGGCTGTAACGGAGCATACTCTATCCCCACCCAATCTCTGCCCCATTAACACCCACCCTCTACCCCTTTTCACCTTAACACTAGGGGACCAGCTAACACATGTTATTCCAGCATTATTGATGCTTTCCACAGCGTTAGCCGTTCATGGGCACCGATAACGCCTGTTAATGGCATCTTTGCTCTCTTAACACTCCTTAGTAAACATACCCCTTAATGTTTTCACTTCCAGTCCCATTGAGGGATTCACTTTAAGAAGATCATGATATGACGTGCAAATAGCAGCTACTGTTGTGCCAGCAGTATCTTCTCACTGCACAACTATGCTTCACTTTAATAAGCAGAAGTTAGAAGGAGCTCAGTGAATCAAAATCCAAAACAGGTATTTCAGTTCTAGCTGCCCAGGTGTCAACTGTTGTTTGGCAGCAATATTAATTTTATTCCTAACCAACTGAAGCTTACAATTAACCCACATGCACCTGCACTGTGCACTTAAAGCTCCTCTCATGGATAATATGTCTAGGGGAGTCTTCATACAATGCACATTCACTGTACACACTATTTTATTCATTTTCTAAGGGGTATGTTTACTAAACAGCGATAACATTGCAGCAGTGCAATTATCGCATGCTACGTAATTTTATCACGTGATACGTGACGCTATCATGCGATAAATTAACTTCTTCGTGCGATAACGTGCTGTTTAGTCCGACAACATCTCTGGCGGCGCAAAGACACAGAAAGGGTGGAGTAAGGCTCTCCAGAGGGCGGAGAGAAGGGGTTAATGGGCAGGGGGTGGGCGGGGAGAGGCGTCAGGCACACTATCGCTGTGAAATGAAGGTGCAAAAAATAGCGCGAGTGAAAACCTTGTCGGGCGAAATGGCATGTTATCACGCGAAGAAGTTAATTTATCGCATGATAACGTCACGTATCATGTGACAATGTTATGTATCACTGACATACCACCTCTGGGTGCACACAGTTTCACCAGGAACATGCACTATGTACTAGCTAGCAGACCGTCTGCAGTTAGCGTGTGTATGGCTAGAGCACCTTGCAGGGTGCAGCAGATAAAGACTGACCAGGCCCCTGCTGGTAAATGTCAGATGGTGGTGTGGGGGCATCTGAGCATTTCCAGGCCTACTGCCTGTCTTTCAGTGCCCTGTCTGATACATACAGATCTGTATTGACTGCCCTGGAGGGTGCCCTTTCCCCTGCAGGACCGGGGTTGCTGGTTCCACAGCCTCTCATCATATCCCTCCATTGCAAAGATGTAGAGTGTGGGTCTGCTGAGGACAGATCCTGTCCCCCCACCCTGGCCTGGAGAGGGCGGGTTGGTAGGCGGTGTTCCCTAATTCGCATGTGGGTCCAGACACCCCCCCACCCTATAGGGTGCCGTAGGTGATGGCAATGAGGTGAGGATGTTTCTGCTGGCAGCACAGATTGTAGAGATGTGTCTGACTGTTACGTGCAGCAAAGGAGATTGCCTTAGACAGCCTTATTAGATGAGACCTCTGAGGGATAAAACCCATTACCTCTGGCTTGGTGGTCATTGTATTAACCAGTGGGCTACAGCTCTATACATATTCTCACACCGCTGCCACAAAGTTAATGTTACCGCGCATAAACAGCCAATGCGCCTCCTATCGAGCCATACACAGTGCATGCTACGTGGACGCCAGCACGCCCACCTCCTTATATGGCATTGCTCACATTATCGCTGGGAGTTTCACTGGTAACATTAGGACGGTGTAGTACACATACCCCATAGCAAATATCAGTGTGTCCACCAAAAATAAACCATCACCTCAGCTGGAAAACCTAAGGTACCCTGTAAAGTGCCTTAGCTGGGGGTCTACACGATCCCGGTAAGCACAGCTGACAGTTTCTGGGTTGACCTGCAGTTGTTGTGTAGTCAGCCCTTGCTATGAGAAAAGGCATAGCATACTGGTTAATACAATGCCCTCAGAGTCACTGCTTATGGGTTTGAATCTCCAGTACTCCAACAGCAAGATGAGTGTCAGTAACAGTCAGACACAGCTCTACAATCAGTGACTCAAACCTAATACACTTTAACCTTTGTCCTGTACCCTAAGGAGAGGCATGGCACTGTGTCGCCAAAAGCGCATCATAAGGCGCCCAAAGCTAAGGTGCACCAGATGCAGTCCAGGCCAAATGGCGTAAAGCATGCAAGGCTGTAAACTAAAGCCAGCCACCATGGCCACCATTCACCATATCCGATGTGTATTCATGCAGCCACAGAGATACTTTGCCATGTGGCGCACGTGGCATACGTGGCATAGTAGGGTGCGGCATGGCATATGCATGATACTGCGCATGCGCGGTGTATGTGTGTGCGTCACAAACACATGGTCATCCCCCAAAATTGCAACACGATCCTGCAAGCCAGCATTTAACCGCCCGACCTACGCCAGCTGGCAGCATTAAACACCAGGATCTGGAACGCATCAGGAGGGTGTGGGTGTGCATCACAATGTGCTTCAACCATGTAGCAGACTACCCACAGGAGGTAAGTGTATGGGGACAAGTCACAAAATGGAAGGTGTGCAACACAAGATCCAGCAAACAAAACACATAAGACATGCACCACATGGGCGAGACACCTGCCTGTGGGCAAACCTGTGATGAAGCTATCTGCGTATGTTGCTGTGTGCACGTATGCCCACCATCCCCAGGAGCCCCAGACATGAAAACAGAGGTGCAGAGGTTAGCGCGGTGTGATGTTAGCTGCTCCTGTTTATTTATTATTTATTTATTACGGTTGCTTATATACTGCACTATTTGATATCAGCGCGGTTTACAATATAACAGAACGACCAAGACAAGAGTCTGTTTGGTTTTACATGGAACAGGATTATCAACTTGGCTAACAGGGTTGAACTATTTACATGAAATAATAATTACAAAGAGCTATGTCAAATGCAATAATCATTTGAGGAAGGTATGTGCATGATCTGCAGGGGGGAGGTTAGGAATATATCAACACTAAGAATGGATATTTTCTTAGGTGGGGTTACTTAGATTCCATTGCTGGCTGGGTAGTATTGGAGGAAGAGGTGAAATTTGATTGCCTTCCTGAATTGAGATAGGTCTACAATGGTTCGAATGTCTGGAGGTAGTGCATTCCAGCATTTGGGGACGTAGAGACTGAAGGCCCTATTTGCAGTTGTACTGTTGCATTTGGTCAAAGCCTTCGGGGTTATTAGCAGGTTTAGGGCTGTTGCCCTTCTTGATCTGTTGGGGGGCACTGTGTGAATGAGTTCCGTAAGTGCCGTGGAAGAGAGGCGATTGATGGCCTTGAATGAGAGGAGTAAAGTTTTAAAGGTAATTCTTCCGTGTATAGGGAGCCAGTTGCAGTGCACACCTCTGCCCAACCCAAAGGAGTTGCAGCCCCCATGACAGAGCTCTATTAGGCATCCCGGTGTCATGATGGCTGCTGCTATGACATATTACCAGTTCTGGACAATCCCCAGGATACATCTGACCTGATCAAAGAGGTCAAGTAGTCATCATGGTGTACTGTTAGTTGCTGCAGTTGGAGTATCACAGCCCTTCTCCATCCCCAGGAGGCATCAGATCTGATGACAGAGGTCCAGCAGTCATCTTGGTGGTGTGGTAGTTGCTGATGTTTATGTGTGGAACATCACCCTTGGCCCCGAAGGCTCCCAGACCTGCGTACAGAGGTGTATAAAAAGTCCTGGTGTCATGGTGGTGGCTCCAGTTGCAGTGTCACAGCTCTGCCCTATCCCCAAGAGGACCCAGAACAGCTGACACAGGTCCATTCTACATCCTGGTGTTATGGTGGTTGCTGTTGTTGCAGGTTCCCAGCTCTGCCCTAACCCCAGGAGGCCCCAGACCAGCTGACACAGGCCCATTCTACATCCTGGTGTCATGGTGGTTGCTGTTGTTGCAGGTTCCCAGCTCTGCCCTAATCCTAGGAGGCCTCAGACCAGCTGACACAGGTCTATTCTACATCCTGGTGTTATGGTGGTTGCTGTTATTGCAGGTTCCCAGCTGTGTCCTAACTCCAGGAGGCCTCAGACCAGATTACACAGGTCTATTCTACATCCTGGTGTCATGGTGATTGCTGTTGTTGTTGGTTTCCAGCTCTGCCCTAACCCCAGGAGGCCCCAGACCAGCTGACACAGGTCTATTCTACATCCTGGTGTTATGGTGGTTGCTGTTGTTGCAGGTTCCCAGCTGTGCCCTAACCCCAGGAGACCCCAGACCATCTGGCACAGGTCTATTCTACATCCTGGTGTTATGGTAGGTGCTGCTGTGTATGTGTGGAACATCACCCTATCCCCAGGAGGCTCCCAGACCTGATGACAAAGGTGTAGTACACATCCTGGGGTCATGGTGGTTGCTGCAGTTGCCGTCTCCCAGCTGTGGCCCACCCCCAGGAGGCCCCAGCACACAACACAGAGGTCTATCAGTCACCCTGGTGTTATGGCTGCTGCTGCTGTTGCAGGCTTCCGGCTCTGCCACATCCACAGGAGGCAGCACACCAGATTCCAGTGGTCCACCAAGCATCCCCGTGTAATGGTAGTTGATGTTGGTGCAGGTACCCAGCTCCCCCCCCCCATCACCCCCAGGTGTCCAAGCCTGCACCACAGAGGAGGGTTCAGCATCCAGGTGTCATGGTGATGGCTCCTGTTGATGAGGGACAGGCTGCCCAACACCGAGGTGTGTGCTGGACTGCACTGAGGGTATGAAGTCACATCCCCTGGAGAACAGAATGGCAACGCCGCACATGCCATGTTGCTGTCATGTCATGCAAGGAGATGGCAGGGACATGGCATGGGATGGCTGCAAGGCAGCACACAGGGTACATATGCAGGCGGTGGTGCCAACAGCTAGTATGGGACCCACTGACCATAGCAGGAGCAGCCCCCATTGCACGCAGACATGTATGCCATGTGGTTCACCATGGACAGGGATACAGGACCCTAATGGTTACAAACATTGCTTATCCCCCCAGGTAGAGGACCTACGGAAGAAGGGCAGAGAGATGCTGCTACACTGCCCTGGATACCTCCGCCGCATGCAGCGGTAGGCAATGGCCGGGGATGACGGTGAGTGTCCCAGCCTCTGCAGTGTGCAACACCATGTCCCAGTGGCATGGCAGCCTGTGATGCCACATACAATGTGTCTGTGCCGTAACAAACGCATGACACCCTGTTCATTTCTGCCTACTCCACAGAGGCTGCAGATGCTGGGGAGGGGACCTTGGCACCCACACCACCTGGTGGCAGCCCCCCCATGACCACTGGAATCACCAATGTGGAAGACGTACCTGCAGCGGTGGAGGATGCCATGGATGTGGGGGAGGAATACATGGAGGGTGGGGAGGGGTGGGAGGAGGGGGTGGTGGAGGGTGCTGGGGAGGTGCAGTGGGTGGGTGAGGAGGGTGTGGAGGAGGCCGGTGGGGAGAGTGAGGGGACCAGCCAGGGCGGGGAGGGCAGGAAGGCCATGGAGGCCATGGATGGTGGGGAGGGGGAGCCTGTGCCTGAGGGCGGCCACAGGTCACCACAGGGCACTGGGGGCCCCTGCCACCTGTCCATGTGTATGGTCAAGGTGTCAGCCTTGGTGTGGGACCCCCACACATTGCCACACACACGGCCCATGCAGATGCCACCACCAAGACCACAGCCACATGGTGTGGATGTGGTGGCAAATGTGTGGGTCTCCTGTGTGTGGTGATGGGCACCATTATGCAGACCCTGAGCGACCATGGCCATGCCATCAGGCAGCTGACAGCTGCTGTTGAGGGTATGGCTGAGGTGATGCACCACAAGAATTATCATGGCATGTTCATGGCACATCCCCAGCCATACCCCCACGGTGGGCCCCCGGGTGTGTGAGGCACACATGTGCACATGGCACACCTGCCCTGTGCTGACCCGGGACCTGGGACCAGCAACATGGGGTCCACTGGGAATTGGCCACATGTGACCCACAGTTGTGCCAAAAGATGTGTGATAACCTGTACATAGATGTGTCCGCAGCCACGTGTCTATGCAGCTTGATGTCATGGTCCACCCAGTGGCTGCCTCTGTGCATATCATGATAGGTGATACATTTGGCTATTAGGGTTAACTGTCAGTGCGTGTGTGGCCCAGAATACAGGGTCAGTTCCCCATAGTTGGCCTGTTGATAGGTATTATGTGTAAACCGCGTGATGTACATTGTTGGGCAATGATACAGTACTGTAGATATGCTCCCACATATCATGGATGCACACCAGGTCTCCCTCATATGCATGTATGTCGCCTTGCAAATGTCCACATGTATGCGTCAGTGATGGCTCCGTATCTGATGCGACACCCATTGTACCTGTTCACCAGAGTGCACCTTGCCCTCATTGAATGAGGCTGTCTGATAAGGTCACCATCGGTGACAACGCTGTTCCAAGCTGCAGTGCGTGATGCTATCAGCTGCTGCTATGATGATGGATGCCCCTGGATATTCTCCATGCCACCATGTGACACCGGTCGTGGCTGTATTCCAATTTGGGGACTGGCCAGGGCAGTCCATTGATGTGATGGTCTCCCGCAGTGTCCAGCTGATCACCTATCTGGAGCACTGGCAGGGTGCATTGTCAACTAGGAGGAGGAACTGTCCAGGAGCCAGCTGGTATGCTGATGGCAACATGCACAAATGCTGTATGGTGATGTACAGGGCCTTGTTGAGCACCCCATCCCTGATGTGTGGACGCACAATGCCGCTGGCTACCATGCAGCCCCAGACTGTGACTGGCAGAGGATGGCGCACACTGAGGTTGAGACACCCTGGCTGGAAAACCACCTCAGGGACCCCCCACACATAGGTGCGGGCCCAGTTACCAAACAGGCCAACAGTGCATTAAGCGCTGAAGAGCAATATATCCCACATCATAGTTGATCAGTCTAAGGGCCTCCACGCCCACATGATCCTGTTGCACACTGGTATGTCAGTCACCAGTGTCTCATTTGGTGCTTGCCACACCCTTAGACACAACTGCTGGCACTGGCGATGGACTGCTGAGGGGCTGACAGAAACCTCACTCCTGTCTGACCAGCCCTGATGTAGCTAAGAAGAGGTCAACCTGCGATCAGTCAGTGAAATGCGGTGAAGTGGGTGGTCGTGGCGTGATACTGATGCACATGGAGGACCTGAGCGGGGCTTGTCCATCACTAAACACATTTTCCTCTTCATCTGTACAAATGTAACAACAGCGCCCAGACTGCAGCCAACGTCTCTGGCTATCTGGCAGCGTGCAACCCCGTCCCCACCCATGATGGGGCCACAGACACGCTCCCTGAACATCAGGGTCTGAGTCATCCTCAGCCTCTATCAAGTAGGCGTTAGACAATCAAAGTGTCTGTGCATGAGTATAGCTGCACCTTTGCCCAGATATCTGCAATGTGATAGGTTGGTGCAACCTGCCTCCTCATTGGCAGAAATGAAGAGTGCATATTGGATAATCGAGGACCAGGTTGGACACACGATCCACATAAATAGCTGTGGCCATCTCCCAGTGTCTACAAGGTAGTTAAATTGGACGCACAGATGGCAAAGGTGGCAACTCCAATAGCCAAATGTATCTCCACTAACGTGTGAGACGGATGTACATGCTGGGCTAACGCCAAATGTGATCTAGTTGTAATGTTAACCCACCTGTGGGAGAGTGTTGTTCTGTTGTACCTATCAACGTTTGTATGGCACCTACTGACACAAATGTGAATTAAAACATTGTGTAGGCCACTAACTCTTGCAATGGTCATGTGTCCTCTGTGCATACATACTGTAGCGGTGAGTGTGACACCTGTATGCATGTCCCAGTGTGTATGTGTGCCACATACATGGCCCATGCCCCACAACAGGCTGTGTGGAGTGCCATGTGTGCTGCCGGATGTATCCCCTGATGACATCGTGATGTAACCATGTGCTGCAATGTCCAGCAGACATGGACACATTCACATTGTCACGGATAGTCAGTCTGTAGCAGGGATGCACCACAAGTTAGGATGGTGAGGAGGTATGGATGTGGTACCCATGATGCAGCCTAGATGTGATATATGCGGGGATGCACGTGTCTGACAGGGTGTTAGTTGGTGAGTCTCACTGAGGTGGGGTCTGGTGGGGTAGAGGAGCAGCAGCTCACTACAAGTGCTGGAGGAGGGTAAACAACTGACAGCAGCTAGATATATCTGTATGTTGTGTCTGTCCGCCAAGCAGGTGTGGTTAGTATGACACGGTGACCCTGGTGTGTGTCTGACAGATGGGTCACCCATGTAGATAGACAGATGTGGATGATATGCGGTGACAGAGGGGAGATATACCCCACAAAGTTGGTGAACAAGCATACATATACAGTAGGTGGCAGGGGGAGGGAAGGTGTAATCTCAGGCATATGTATGGCCGTGAACACATGGCATGGTACATGGCACACAGGGCATGTGTGGACCTCTCTGTCATGACTGCTGATGGTGCATACACCCCGCCAGCCTGTAACATGGTAGGGCACATGTGACCATGGTAACCCCAATTGGGACAGCCCACTCTTGGACCCCCCGATACAAACAATGGACACGTGCACATTGGTAACCAAAGGTAATGCATTATTTAATGCGGTGGTCAGTCCAACGTACAATCACAGACCTACGGCCTGCATGACCACCCATGCCCATGCCCACACTGCCCACCCATGACCCCCACACCCCTTGCTGCTGCTGCTGCTGCTGCCTCTGGCACCACTGCTGGCTGCAGGATACATCCTGCCACAGCCTCGAGGGCATATGCCACCCAGCCTATTCCAGCTGCGATCTCCACGGCAGTCCCTCACAGCTGCTGTGTCTCCAGGTTGTGCTCCCTGATGTCCCTGTGGCACCCACACACAGCCCGTGTGAGGGCCTGCACCGCCTGGCATAGGGCATGCTGTACCTGCTGCTGACCATGCATTTCCACCCATATAGCTATTAGCGCCTGGCGAGTGCCTGTGGGTGGGGAACAGTGTGACCTGTGAGACATTTGTTGCCCACACCCTAACGTGTATGACCTGCCCATTCCCCACTGTGCCACACCAACCACACCAGACATGGCCAGGGAGAATATGTATGTGTGGAGGCCCACTGTCATTGTGTGTGTGTGTGCCCCCACCGCTGTGTCTTGGGTTTGGTGTGCCACACCAGCACATGCAACCATCCTGCTAGTCACCTACCTGCAGCTTTCATGCATGCCAATGCTGTATGTGCCCGCAGCTCCTGGAGGATGACATGCATAGCGCCCATTGGCGGAGAGGGAGGAGTGGCCTAGTGGTTTGGGCAAGGTACTACAGGCCGGAAGGTCGGTGGTTCAAATCCCACTAGAGGACAGCAACCTTGGGCCGGAAGGACTGGGGTTTCTAGTTCCGCAGGTGCTCCTTGTGGTCTTGGGCAAGCCACTTAACCCTCCATTGCCCATGTTCCCTGTAAGTATTAGTGTATGTGTCTCATATCCCCTCGTGTTAAATGTATCCCCCAACCGCTTTGACCCGGTGAAAAGCGGGATATAAATGCAGCTAAATAAATAAATAAATAAATAAAATTATAGCAGTCGATGGCCATGGCGTGGCAATGTGGGCCTGACCCCCACATCCTCGGGCCCCTCCCCAGCCACTGTGGTGCCTGTGTATCCACTCTACTGTGGTGTCTATTCATCCTCGGGGGCGGCCACCACCTCAGGCATCACATCAGCCCATGGGGTGTCTGGGGCATTGCTGGAGGCAGCCTCTGCATGCGGCACCTCTTTGACATCCACTGGCTCAGGCTCACTGCCATTGTCCTCCTCAACTACCTCGATAGCCTGGATGTTACCTGGGGGGGGGGGGGGTGGAACAAGGTACACAGTAGATATGGGGTTGACACAGACACATACGTAGAGCCCATTGTAATGTCACCACCATGGGCAATGTGTGTACTGCCTGTGCATGATGTCACAGCACCTACAATGGGGCAGCACATGTGTGTCAGCTGTGCTTTATCTGGGAGGGGGGCAGCATATTGCAGTGCGTGGGGTGCAGCGTTACATTGTCATGTCTGACATGGGGGTCTGTGTGGTGAGTGCTGCACACACAATGCGCAGCACCAGGTGCGTACTGTGTGTGAGACATGGGCTCCAACCACAGAGCTACCTGTGGCTGGTGTGTATGTGAGGCCTTGCAAGGAGTGTGGGGCCTGTCACAGTGTGTGTGAGTGACATGTATGCACTGTGGGGGACAGGTATGGGCGGGCGTAGCGGTCAGCCAGACGTGTTGCTGCGGGCGTAGCGGTCAGCCAGACGTGTGTGGGGACTGGTGCAGTGCTGTCCGATGTGTGTTGTGTGTGGGGAGATATGCAGGACTGTGCACCCTGTGGTGCGGGTTCTGGGGGATAGGGGGGCCCTGGCGTGCATGAGGTCACACTGGGGGATGTGGATTTGGAACAGTGTCACCCGGCACCACGGTGCATGTTCGGGGTTTGACCCCCGGTGGTGTCGGTGTTGGGGCAGGTGCATCTGTTACAGAGGTCTCTGGGACTGGTGCTGGGACATGACAGGGGGCGGGAGGGTGTGTACACTGTGTCTGTGGGGATGTATCTGCACATATGGCCATGTGTATCCTGGGGTGGTCAGTACAAGGCCTGGCTGACTGGGGCCACACCTATGCTGGTGGTGGTGGCACGGGGTGGGTGGGCCTGGTGTGTATGGTTCACCTGTGCATGTGCACTGTACATTCCACATGGCATGGTGATATGACATATCCCTCACCATTAGATACAGGATTTAAAACATACTCTGCGGTGTCACACACCTATCGCTGGACATGTATGCCTCCCACTGCCAAGGCCGGTAACAATGCAATATCTATAGTCCGCACCTAGCAACATCACATAGTTGGGGGCCCCATGGGTATGAGGGTTACATGTCACTCATACATGCTATGGAGGCCAATACAACATCTATACCCAATGTTTATGGAGATAGTTACTGGAAACACAGCCACGGTGTGACGGTGGTTGGTAGGGTAGGTGGTCAGTTGACAGGTTATAGATCAGTGACGGCATGTATTATGGTGTATACACAGGGCCATAAGAGACCACAGATGTGCGGCTTACAGGGTGTACAGAACTGACAGGGCAAAGGGATACGTGAGTGTGAATGACAGATGCATGGCAAGGGCTACAATGGGTCTGTTGTGAATGGTCACAATGTAACATGACAGGTCTGTTACTATGCTTGTTCTGTACACCTCATGCCCTCGAGATGTTGACCTGCAAATTCCCACGGTATGTCAACAGTGGTGTGTGTCATACGTGTGCAATGTCTGTGTGACATACACCCCAGCTCATCTCAGGGCTTGGCTGTGTATATCCCTTGTCAATGTGATGTTATCTGCCTATGGACAGGACATAACTTGTTGTCATCTGGCTCTGATTGGTGGCTATGGAGTGGATCCCCTAGGGCACTTGGTTTTGCTGTCACTTGGTTTGCATGTTGTGTGTGTTTGCCTCTGTGACAAGGGTTCGTGATGCTGCATCCATGCATGTGTCAGATGTGTGTGACATATGTGTCTTGTAGGGGTACACGCGGCATGGGCTGTTATGTTTATGGTGGGGGTGGTAGGCTGTCCCTGTCTAGGGAGCTTTGTGTTTTCATGTGCATGGTGGGGGAGGGGTGTCATTCAACCTGGCCGACTGTGTGCCCCCCCTCGTTCGGGACACCTGTTCAGTGCTGTATCATATCCACCACTGTGCATGTCTGGTACATGACCCCAGGTACCTGTCATGGCCCCCCTGGGGACACATTGCAACCCATTGCTGCCCCAGTGGCCTCCTCTCTGTCTATTTGGCCACACCTGCTCCCGAGATATGGGCCACACCACCCCGTGGCATGCCCAGCGTGTGCGTGGTGGATAGCTGTATGTGTGCTGCATGTCTCTAACATACCTGCTTGTGGGTCAGCCATGCCCAGCGCCAGGGAGAGGCCATGTATGTAGATTGGGCCTAGATGCTCTGCAAGTTGCTGCTCCAAGGGTGTGAGGCTTGGGATGAAGGAGCCGCCACCACCAGTGCCACTAGCATGTCAGCGTTCGGCAGTCATGTGTGCATGGACCCCCCGCCTGATGTCATTGAACCTCTTACAGAGGCTGTCCAGGTCCCTTGGTGGCCCCCCAGCCTGTGCCACAGCCCCCTGCACCTCCTCCCACACCTTGGTCCTTACGCTCACAGTTGTGCGTGAGCTCATGCGCCCATACAGCTCCTCATAGTGTTCGAGGACACTTGCGAGCAGGTTGTGATTTTCCTGCTGGCTGAATCTTATGGCCCTCTTCCTCTCCCCATTTGACACAGGTGTCCGCCTATGCTTGCCTGTGTGATGCCCCTCAGGCTGCTCATGGGTGGGGTCGGCCATACCCGATGGGCCCGCAACCTCGGACTCTGGCTGACCCATCCCTCCTGTCTCTGGGGACTGCGGCCCTGGCATTTCCACGGACACCCCACCTGTCAGGTCCAGCCATAGCATGTCCCTCCTCTCCCTGTCCTCCCTCTGCATCTCGGACCTATCTGACCTCCTGTGGCCCTTGCCCCCTCCCCCATCACCTACACCAACCCTCACCACCTAAGCCACTCACCAGTCCTGCCTCTTATCACTCCCACCACACACCAACCCAGCCACTCACCACCCCCACCACCGACTGACCTTGCCACTCACCTCCCCACCACACACCAACCCTGCCACTCTCCATGCCTAACCTGCCTCTGACTCTCTGTTCGCTTCACCATTAACAACGCACGCCTTCAAACTCACTCGTTTGCACTAACCCCTCAGCATGTACCAGGTGTTCACGTTAATTTATAGTATGTTTTCTCATCTGCACGTGTGTGCGTGCATTGCGCATGCACAGAGGTGATGCGTAGGATGCATACACGGAACCTGGAGCCACACATGCACGGACATGTACACCTCTTGCACATGTGCGGCGCGTGGTTCTGCTACGCCCTGTCGCCTGTGGGAGATGCAAGGAACCAGGCACTGCACATGCGCAGATGCGTACAGTGCATGTGCATAGGTGGGGCCTGTTGCCACCCATATCCCACAGGCACCAGGGCATAGCGGAATCATGTGACGCACATGCGCAAGAGGTGTACGTGTCTGTGCATGTGCGGTGCCAGGAATCGTGCAAGCCATAATGGACAGTGTGGTGGGAGCTGGCAACACACATGCGTACACCTCCCACACAAATACATAGCCTGCATATGCATGTGCGGCTCCTGGTTCCACACATGTCCCACACGCAACAGGGCTTAGTGGAACCATGCGCAGCATATGCGCAAGAGGTGTATGTGTCTGCACATGTGCGGCACCAGGATCTGCGTATGCACCCTACACATCATCTCTGCACATGCGTAATGCATGCACATACACACAGATGGGAAAACATACTATAAATTAACGTGAACACCTGGTACATGCTGAGGGGTTAGTGCAGGCGAGCGAGTTTGAAGGCATGCGTTGTTGATGCTGAAACGAACAAAGGGTCAGAGGCAGGTTAGGCATGGAGAGTGGCTGGGTTAGTGTGTGGTAGGGGAGGTGAGTGGCTGGATTGGTGAGTGGTGGAGGAGGTAAGCAGCAGGTTGGTGAGCGGTGGGGAAGGTAGGTGGTTGGGTTGATGAGTAGTGGGGGAGGTGAGCGGCGGGCTTGGTGAGTGGTGGGGGAGGTGAGTGGCTGGGTTGGTGAGTGGTGGGGGAGGTAGGTGGCTGGTTTGGTGAGTGGTGGGGGAGGCAAGCGGTGGGCTTGGTGAGTGGTGGGGGAGGTAAGCGGTAGGGTTGGTGAGCGGTGGGCGAGGTAGGTGCTTGGGTTGGTGAGTGGTGGGAAAGGCGAGCAGCGGGCTTGGTGAGTGGTGGAGGATGTAAGTGGCTGGGTTGGTGAGTGGTGCGGGAGGTAGGTGGCAGGGTTGGTGGGTGGTGGGGGAGGTAGTTGGCAGGGTTGGTGTGTGGTGGGGGAGGTGGGTGGCAAGGTTGGTCAGTGGTGGGTGTGGTTTGTGACTGGGTTTTTGAGTGGTTGTGAGGTGAGCAGTGGGGTTGGTGTGTGGTAGGGGGGTGAGCAGTGGGGTTGGTGTGTGGTGGGGAGGTGAGCGGCTGGGTTGGTGTGTGGTGGGGGCACTGTTCCCTCTAAGCTGTGCGCGTGTGCGCGCGCACACACCTCGCCGAGTGAGCGCACATACTTTACAACAGAGCGCACAAAAATTACAGCTCTGATTCTGATAGAAAACAACACAGACGTCTTAAAATTTAAAAGTTATGATTGTAATTACTAGAAATTTCCTGCTTCATTTAGTAATCGTCTATTTTCATTTAATTTGATTAAAATCAATGTGGTATACATACTGTATTCTGACGTGTAGTCAAATTTTAAAGTATATAACTCAGAGTGTCGTTATGTGGCGCACAAAAATTTAACCTTCCTTCAAAAGCTGCACACAGCTGATATTTTATGCGCACACAGCCTACAGAAAATTAGAGGGAACATTGCGTGGGGGAGGTGAGTGGCAGGGTTAGTGTGAGGTAGAGGAGGTGAGGGGGGGTTGGGTTTATAGTGTCCATTATGGAGGGCTTTGTGGTTGCTGCATGTGTCCTGGGGGATGTGCCGGGCTTGCAGTTGCCTGACGAGGGAGATGGTGTCAATGGGGCAGGGGTGCAGTCCCGCTGCAACAATGACCTGCAGCTGTGGGGGCAGGCCAGGCAAGGGCTGTGCCGGCATGGCGCAGGAGGCGTGCTGAGTTGCAGGCTCGCCAGCTTCACCTCTACAGGCCCAGGGCCCAGCTCCAGGACATGCATGAGGACCAGGTCATCTCCCTCTACCGCCTGAGCAGAGGGGCTATTAGGGAGCTCTATGAGGGTCTCAAACCTGACCTCAAGCCCCTGACTGGTCGGCCATATGCCATACCAGGTTTGGTCAGTCTCCTTTGTGACCTACATTTCTTTGCCTCTGGCTGTTCCAGTCATCTTTGGCCGCAGTGGGTGGCATGAGCCGCCCCACCTTCTCACGCTGTCTCCACCAGGTACTGCGTGTGATGATCAGCCGGGTGGGGAATTACATTGTATTTCCTGACACTAGGCAACAGTGGGGGACCCTGAACCAGGTCTTTGAGGCATTTGCCGGGTTACCACACATGATGGGAGCTATTGATTGCACACATGTTGCCCTGGTCCCGCCCAGAGACAGGGAGGCAGTGTTCCACAACTGCAAACACTACCACTCCCTGAATGTTCAGTTGTACCTGATGCAGTATGGTATGCGTATTCTGAATGTGGTCCCGAGGTTTGCAGGGTCCACCCATGACTCCTATATCTTGCGTCACTCGACACTATACAGACAATTTGAGGCCAGTCAATTTGAGGACTGTATACTGCTGGGTGGGTATTTGTCATCTCTGACATGCACATCGTGTACCCCTGACTAGCCATCTGCACACATGTCTGTCTTTGACGTGTGTCTCGAGTTTGTGAGAGCTGACGCGGGGGGGGGGGGGGAATCACTCCAGGTCTTCTGTGCTGCGGTGCTGTGTGTTGATGGCACACTGACGTTTGACATTTCAGGCCATTTGACATTGTGTGTTTGGGTTGGCATAGTACAACACACATGTAAGCTTCATGTTTATCAACAGTGTGGTGTTGTCTCTGCCATCCTGTCTGCCACGGTGGGGTACCTGTTCCTGTCGCACCATCTGTGTGTGGACAGTAGCATGACTGTCACATCCTTGCACATGTGTGCATCTCTGCCCTTGTCCAGGGTGCATTTCATGTGTGTCTCTGATGTGTTCAGGGCTGGCGCTACTAGCTTTCAGCCTCTGGTGTCTGCCCATGTGTCTGCTGTGGTTCAGGATAGTGTTGTTGGCACTCCTTCTACCTCCCCCGTGCTCTGTATCTCACACCTCGAGACACTGGTGCATAGTTGTTATGTCCCATCATATGTTCCCCTATGTTTCTGTCTGACCTGTATGTGCTGTTGGTTTGTATGTACATTCATGTGTGCATGTGTGTGGACATCAGCTCCTGGTTTAACGTTCAACATTTCTTTCTGCAGGTGACGCAGGATATGGGTGTCGTCCTTGGTTGCTAACCCCTGTGCGTCTACCACAGACGCGTGCAGAGATGAGGTACAATGAGGCCAATGCCTCCAGCCGCTCCATCATCGAGCGCACCTTTGGCATTTTGAAGAGTCGCTTCAGGTGTCTGGATAGGACCGGCGGAGCCTTACAATACAAACCCGTGACTGTGGCAGAGATCATTATTGCCTGTTGCATCCTGCACAACATTGCTCTCAGGCACGATATCAATGTCGAAATTAATGAGGATCTGGAAGACGATCCAACATGCCCTCCTGTATGTGCTTGTGGTGACACACGTGAGGGCACAGCACTCAGGCGGCAGCTGTTTGAGGAGCTATTCTCATCTAAATACTGGATAATTTGGATATAACATTTGGATAGATATGTGTACTACTACTACTACTGAGCATTGGTATCGCACGACCAGTCATACGCAGCACTGCACTGACATTGCTGACACAATCCCTGGCCATCAGAGCATACAATGTAGTCCAACCGCTAACACAGAAGGTGTGGGCAGGGGGCAACAGCGGATGGAGGTGATTAATGTAGTCAGGATTATTAGGCGTAGGTGATGTGGTAAGCTGTCACACATGGTTTTGAGATGGTTGGAGAGGGTGGCTGCCCTGCAACCACAAGTAGTTAGTTCCAGGCGTTGGGTGCTGCAAGGTGACAGGTGTGTGGTCCCGCATTAACACTGGGGGAGCTGCCCATAGATAGGACCAGTTGCCTTGACATGTGGGGATGACATTTGGGGGATATGAGGGGATTGATTGGATTGTATGCTCTGATGAGCATGGACTGTGTGTTACATGTTTCAGTATGGCGATGCATACAGGTGTTAGCACTATTTCCATGCTCAGTAGTAGTAGTAATTGTAGTACTTGAGATATGCGAGTCAAGGTACAGGGCAACCACAGTGTGACTGCATGTATAGATCAGCAGGTATATCTTGACCTGTCTACATAGACAGATCAGGAGCCTGTGAGGTGTCCTGACAGGTGGAATATTATTGCCATGATGAAGCTGCAGGTAGATTAGCCATTCAGCGCAGTGTTGCATACATTGCGGCGGACAGATATGATTTTGAGGCAGACCAGCAAGGTGTAGGTTACAGTGAACAGGGTGGCAGGTGATGAAGGGGGGCATTAGCGTTATATTTGTGTGTTCTGGGGTGACGGCAGAAATCTTGCTGATGTTATCTAGAAGGGCACCGCAGGCCTTAGCTACATGATGGGTATGTGTGGGGAAGGGGAGTTAGGGGTCATAGAGAACTGTTACCTTGCAGACCATGTAGACAGAAGGTGTACCAACCTATACACAGACACTGTAAAGGTTGGGGAGGGTTTAGGGGTGATGATCATATGTCCGGTCTTGGCCATGCTCAATTCATGCAGCGGGGGAACTTGCAGCCAGCAATGTCAGGGAGCAAGCTGAGATCAGGGTGTGGATTGCCAAACATAGTTCAGGCATGGAGAGATATCTTTGGGACACATCAGCGTACAGCTGCTACTGATAGCCAGGGGATGAGCCTGCTGCACCCAGGAACTGGGTATGGGGCCAGGGGAAAGTAGCAGCCACTGCATATATCCCTTTCATACAGCAACTGGGAGCAGGTTAGCAGGGAATGTGGACCCACAGGAACACACACTGAGGGTGCTATGGGAGACATATGGGGGAAGCAGGATTGTACCGAGACCTTTGGGCCGAGCACGTACAGGGTAGCAAGGTGACGGCTGTGGTCAACGGTCTCGAGGGCAGCAAAGAGGTCACAAAGGGGACGTACAGGCTAGAGGCCCTTGTATTTGGCCAAGGACATGTCAGTGGCGAGTTTGGGTGGGGGCAATTAGGTACAGTGTCATGATGAACTGCCAGACTGTGATGGATCTAGGGGGTTATGAGAGCTGAGGACGTGAAGGTGGTGTGTTTGTTACACAGCTCCAACATGACATATGTATGTTTCTCTTGTGTTTCTCAATCCACAGGACATGCTTGGTGATGTTCCTGGTGCTGTAGTGCAGTGGCAGCTGTGTGTACCTCATTCAACATGCAGGACACTGGGGTAGGTGGACATACAGGTAATTTGTCTGTGTGGACAGTCAAGAGCAGCACATGTCAGAGGGTATCTGTCTAATGCACATATGTTGTGGATGACCTATTTAGCGTGCTCCCCCGTACTCCATAGGTTGATGTTGGCCACACATATCCACATGTGTTCGTGCCCAGTTTGTCTTCTCCAGCACTGTCTCTGGGACACATCCAACAGAGCTGCGTGTGTCTACAGGTCCTAGGTGTTCTGGTGGTGGGCCACACTTACACTCTTCCCTGACATTGTAGAATCGGCCAACAGCAATGTATCATAGCATTTGCAAGACCTTTATCTCCACTATTCTCCAATTGTGCACATACAGGCCATATGTTACTGGTTGCACGCTCACCTTCTCATACTGTGTGTGTGTGTGTGTGTGTGTGTTTGGGGGTGGCTCTTTTATGATACAGTGTGCATGCAGTTTGCATTATCATGTGGTGGGCGGGGTCTGCACACCTGTGGAGCGGTGGTGAGTGTGCTATCTCTACCTTACTGGTATTGACCTTGTGCACAGTGTGCTCGTGTGTTGTGGGTTGATCTATCTCATGTGTGTTGACAGACCACTGCACAACAGCATTTATGTAGCCCAGATATTACCATAATTTGGACATGCGGCAACAGCGGCTGGACATGGGGACATGGTAAATCGACACATTTTGATGACATCTTCTGCCTTTACTGTGACGTGTTGTAGACTTTGCTTGCCCCTGAGGATCCCAAACAGACATTTGCTGCAGACACACAGTAGATTGCACCTTGGATCGTTTGGGTGTGACATCAGCCTTTATATGTTTGTGTTTTGCTGTTTGTTTCATGGGACCTTGCCTGTTGGGTCTCTGTGCACCAATGCTGATGGACATGGGGTGCAGCTGTGAAACGCCTGTGTTACATGGACATAGACATGACCATATCCATGGGACATGCTCATCTGTGGTTTGTGGAAGAGCCCGTTCTCAAGTTTCAAGCTCTTGCCAATGGCAGACAGAAGCAGCAAAGGGTGACAATACATAGAAACATAGAAACATGATGACAGAAAAAGACCACAAGGCCCATCTAGTCTGTCCTTCCATAACAACAACTACAACAGTCCACTTTCTACCTTTAGAGATCCTCTGTGTTGGTCCCATGCTTTTTTGAATTCAGTTACTGTCCTCATCTCTACCACCTCCACTGGGAGACTATTCCACGGATCCACTACTCTTTCTGTAAAGAAATATTTCCGCATATCACTCCTGAATCTAACTCCCTTCACCCTCATCCCATGTCCCCTCGTAGCAGAACTTGCTTTCAATTGAAAGAGGCTCTCTCCCTGAACATTTATGCCACGGAGGTATTTAAACATCTCAATCATATCACCTCTATCCCGCCTCTCCTCTAAGGTGTACATATTAAGATCCTTAAGTCTGTCCTCATATGCTTTATAATGAAGCCCATTAATCATTTTAGTAGCAACCCTCTGCACCGACTCCATCCTGTTCACATCCTTTTGAAGGTGAGGTCTCCAGAATTGCACACCATACTCCAAATGAGGTCGCACCAAAGACTTATACAGAGGTATTATCACCTCCTTTTTTCTGCTAGCCATTCTTCTCCGTATGCACCCAAGCATCCTTCTAGCTTTTGCCGTCGCCTTTTCTACCTGTTTAGCTACTTTAAGATCATCAGACACAACCACGCCTAGGTCCCGCTCTTCTTTAGTGGACAAAAGTACTTCACCTCCTATACTGTATTGCTCCCTTGGATTGCTGCAGCCCAAATGCATGACCTTACATTTTTTAACATTAAATCCCAGCTGCCAAATTCTAGACCATTCTTCAAGCTTAGCTAGATCCCTCCTCATGTTATCTACACCTTCCTGGGTTTCTACTCTATTACAGATTTTGGTATCATCCGCAAAGAGGCAAACCTTACCCGACAGCCCTTCCGCTATATCACTAACAAAGATGTTAAAAAGAATCGGACCAAGGACAGATCCCTGGGGCACACCACTGGTAACATCCTTCTCCTCAGAGTGAGCTCCATTTACTTGTACTCTTTGTCGCCTCCCACCCAACCAATTTCTAACCCAAGCAGTAACTTTAGGGTCCATCCCTAGGGTGCTCAGTTTGTTTATAAGTCGCCTGTGAGGAACAGTGTCAAAGGCTTTACTGAAATCTAAATACACCACATCTAGAGTTCTCCCTCGGTCCAACTCCCTGGTCACCCAGTCAAAGAAATCGATCAGATTTGTCTGACAAGACCTGCCTCTGGTGAATCCATGCTGCCTCGGATCCTGTAATCCGCCGGACTCCAGAAACCTCACTATTTTCTCTTTCAGCAGCGTTTCCAATAATTTACTCACCACTGAAGTTAAACTAACCGGCCTGTAGTTTTCAACCACATCCTTACTTCCGCTTTTGTGTAAAGGCACCACATGAGCCTCTCTCCAGTCCTTTGGC
Source organism: Ichthyophis bannanicus (assembly GCA_033557465.1). Classification (NCBI taxonomy): domain Eukaryota; kingdom Metazoa; phylum Chordata; class Amphibia; order Gymnophiona; family Ichthyophiidae; genus Ichthyophis; species Ichthyophis bannanicus. Next base: position 1,545,854,732 of record CM066031.1, read on the forward strand.
ACCACTCCCGACTCCAACGAGGCATTGAAAAGGTCAGTCAGTGGAGTTGCTAGAACGTCCCCAAGTTCCCTCAGTATTCTAGGGTGTATCCCATCCGGTCCCATCGCTTTGTCTACTTTAAGTTGAGCTAGTTTCTCACGAACACAGTCTTCTGAAAATTGTTCAAGATGTCCCTCGCTTCTGTTCTTATTTGTGGGTGTTTTCTGAGGTCCTGCTCCTGATTCTTCATCTGTGAACACAGAACAAAAATATTTGTTAAGCAATTCCGCTTTATCCTTATCAGCTTCTACATATTCCCCCCCTGCACCCTTGAGTCTGACAATACCACTTTTGCCCTTCCTCTTCTCACTAATATATCTGAAAAATGTCTTATCCCCCCATTTTATTGCAATGGCTATTTCCTCCTCCTTTTGAATCTTTGCCTTCTTGACTACTTTGCTAGCTTCTCTAAGTTTTTCCAAATACAGATGCCTGTCTTCCTCTCTCTGTGATCTCTTGTAGTTCATGAAGGCCTCCCTCTTTTTCTTCACTTTTTCAGCTACTTCCTTCGAAAACCATAGTGGTCTCCTGTTCTTTTTGCCTTTATTTACCATTTTAACAAAAAGGTTGGTTGCCTTTAAAAAAGCACAAGCTCCTGCCACTACCGAGGGACTCTGCCTGCTGCCACTTTCAGCTGTGATGATGTCACCTGGCTGCAATGTCACAGAGTGCTGCGGAAAGGGCCATTTTTTCATGAGTGTTTAGAGTTTTTCAGTTATAACCAACAAACAGAAGCCCTAAATACAATTAAGGAAACCTCATTTTCTATATTCTTTTATTCTAACTTTTCTGAAATAGCAAAGCAGCAGAGTTTATGTAAAAATGGAAAAGCATAACAAACAACTCCCAAACAAGGACTGTTCCTTTTCTGTCATTGTAGATGGTCCTGTTACCTCCACTCGAAAAGAAGGCATGCAATTCAGCTTAACAAAAACCATCTGTTTTTCATTTGATGTGCACTCAACTGTTCATTATAGTGTCTAAGCCGCTCAATTTTTTTGGTGGGCAGGGGGTTGTACTCCACAATAGTTTACCTTTCTTTTGCAAATTCATCATGTGATACTAAAACATCAAAGTCAAAGCAGTGCTTCCTCACCAAAACTTAACAAATAATATAGGAAGAATCACAAAAGAAGCAAGACTCTATTTCATCTGATTTCAAAACAAGTTGGAGTATGTTTTTTTCAACTTGCCTTTTCCATGCTTCCTAGGAGTGTTTATTTTCTGTAATAATTCATCCAAGCTTCATTGAACCTGCATGCTAATAAATTTTAAGAGGTGAAATAAGAAGCCTTCACTACTGTCCACAGGGAGGCCTTGGGAAACTAAGCTCTGTTGTGAGTTATTAGTATTAACACGTCTAGTGGCAGTATTTGGTTACTTTTCACATCAAGCCAAATCAGGTCAAAGGAGTTTAACGAGAACAACTCTACAGCCTCGCTCATTCTGTTGAAATATATATTTTCTCCTTAGGTATCATTCTTGAAATGTATGTTCATTAAATTTTGCATTGTATTCTTAAATTTTGCAGTCAGCATTTGCTTAGAACTTGAATTTTGAGGACAACCACACCCCGAGAATGTGGTGTACATTAATGTTTCATTGTGGTAGAGTGAAACTTCACTATTTCCTGTCTTCTGACTGTTTGACATCCTCTTTCAGCTAGCATCAACTATCGCATGAAATAAAAAAAAATAGCATTCATTGAAAGAAATACATTTTTAGATGAACAAAAATGAATATATTTATTCACTCGCTTAGATAAAAACTAATATAAAGTAATATTTTATCTCTAATTCATCCAAGCATTATTTTTGCTCTGCTATTATTACTGTCATGCTGCCTGAACAAGCCCATCTAGTACAAACACAAGAGTAATTTGTTTAGCTGTAATCAGCCGAGAGGCATACACAATAGAAGAAAGCTTTCTGGTTTTAAAATGAATAAAAATTGATTGTATCCCTATAAAAACTAAATTGGCAGCACGTTAATTACATTTCACATAAACAGCTGTGGCAGGCTGGGACTAGGTTCTGTGTTGTAATGCAATATAGGATACTTAGGAATAAAAGCATTCTCTAGATGAGTTCATAGAGATTTACTAAAAGGGCTTGATGAGATTGTAAAAATCGGATTAGTCAGAACTGCTAATGATACTTAAAAACAAAGGAAATCCTTCAACAAAATTATTTTTCTCTTCTTTCTTGATAAATGAGATGCAAATCAGCCACAATTAAAAAAATGTATGCCTTAGAGGTAAACCTGTGCAGATAGGGAAAAAATAGCCACTGTGACAGGAATATGTTGTTGAATATGTTTATCTGCGTGCAGTTTTAAATGTCATACGAGTTGCTTCCATGTTTTATTTTTTATGATTGGATTTTGCTTATGTCTTTCTATCCATGGTCTTGTATCAGCATTTTAATGTTGGTGGAATGCATCTCACTTGGGTTTTGACTGAAGTTCAAACAATAGTGACCTTGAAACAGCATCATCAAGTGACCTTGAAACAGCAGTCAACTACAGCTTATTAGTGCTTGCACAATAAAGATCCAAATGACAAAAACAGGAAACAGCATAAGCACTGGCAAGGAAGACAACAAGAGAATTTGAAAAGAAGCTACCATAGAGGCAAAAGCGCATAATACAAACTTTTCTGGTGCATTCAGAGCAAGATGCCTGTGAGGGAGTTTGTTGGATCACTAGATGATCACAGGATAAAAGGAACATTCAGAGAAGACAAGGCCATAGTAAAGAGACTAAGGGCCCCTTAGCACATGCTATCTTCCACAGAGCCCATAGGGTGCCGTGGCAGACAGTGCACTTTATTATGTGCCCTAAGGAGTGCCTTATAGGATGCCTTATGCGGCACCTTAGGTTACAGCACGTGAGGGTGTGTTTGCTGGCAGCAATAATTAAAATACAAATAAAATGCCTCACAAAACAACACTTACATGTCAAAGCTGATGTCTCAGCCAGCCTTATGCATTAGGCACACTGGGGGATCAAACTCATGACTCCTATATCATCAGTAAGTGTATTAACCATTGTGCTACACCTCTGTTTCTATGCTTGCATGTCTGGGCGCCTACTTAAGATTACCGCGCGTTAACGTGCTTAGCGGCGCTTCGCCCGATAATGTGCGCAGCAGCGCGCGTTATCACGCGATAATCCCATTTTGCTACTTTAAGACTGAAACGCCCACTCCTTTTATGGCAGTCTGTACACTATCGCCGGGCGCACGTTAAGATGGTTTAGTAAACATACCCCCTAGACGCATAAGTGCTGCAAATTAAATACAGAGCCTGCAATCTTTAATTTCTATTTGGTGGGTGGAGATAAACAATGGAGGATTAAGGAGAATGACCCCCTTAATCCCTCCTGTAAAGGGCTAGCCAAAACGAGCACTTTTTAAAAACCTGTAACGAAGCCAAGGCAGATGAAGCCCCTCTGCCCGATCCTGGTCCTGGCAGGCCCCATTGAGGGTCGGGCGGTGGTGAAAAGAATTTTGTTGCTATGGTAGGCTTTTGGGGCTTCTGCTGGACATCCCGGTGCCATGGTGATGGAGCATCATGGCAGCGTCACACAAGCAGGAGCAATGAGCTGGGGAGATGGGCAGACACTTGGACATAGAATGGTCTAGAATTTGGCAGCTGGGATTTAATGTTAAAAAATGTAAGGTCATGCATTTGGGCTGCAGCAATCCAAGGGAGCAATACAGTATAGGAGGTGAAGTACTTTTGTCCACTAAAGAAGAGCGGGACCTAGGCGTGGTTGTGTCTGATGATCTTAAAGTAGCTAAACAGGTAGAAAAGGCGACAGCAAAAGCTAGAAGGATGATTGGGTGCATATGGAGAGGATAGACCATCATGGAATGCTGTTCACGCCGGCCTGTCCAAGTGCCTGATTCTGCAACCACGGAAACGGTTGCGGAATCGGGTTTTTCTCTGGGCCGTACAATTTCTGCATGTCTGGATGATTCAGACATGCAGAGATCAGACTCGGGCTCTATCTGTATAATTGTAGGTTGAGTTAGAGACAGGACAGAGGCATCCCTACAAATTATTCAGATAGTAGTAATAGTCAGCTACACATCCAGATAAGTTGTTCATTTAGTTTAGGTCTAAACTAAATAGATATTGCCATTGCTGCCACCTATATGGATAGTGCTGCTGAATATTTTATCTATTTTATTTCTTTATGAGTTTTATATACCGCTTTTTCATCATAATCAAGGCGGTTTACGTATCACATTAAACAAACTTGAACAAAATATGTATATGGGTGAAGCGCCAGCACCAGTGCTTAGCTAAGACCAATGACCATGCCAGCTGTCAAACCGGCTCAGGAGTTTTAGCCATTCAATACTCATTCAATTGTAGCACATAATATTAGTGTTGCAAAACTATTTTTTTTTATCTCACTGCATATCTTGCAGATGGCCTTGTGGAGTGTAACTTTATAAAATGTCATCTATGTCTGAAGACCAAAAAGTGCCTATTTGCAGACTATTTTATAAAAGCACATTGAGCCTGATTACCATCTGGGCAAGCCTAGCTTTTCTGGATATCCAGAATCTGGATGGGCTGGATCTGCACCCGATATTGAACCTGCGGGAACTATATATACCTGCAGGATCAAAATTGGGTGCAACGGGCCTAGATGTGCTGGCTGTGCCCTGATTCTGTGCTGATGGACACACAGGAAACCCCCCGTCTAGGCCTCCCAATGCTTCTGCATGGTGGCCGGTGCTGTGGCATCCCATTGCCAAGGCACTGGGACGCCGTGCAGAAGCCCCGATCCGTTGCGGTGATTGCAATTGCTGATTTCCTCGCTGCTCGACCCTAAATCAGGCTTGCAGAGGCTGGGATCAGGCCACAGGGAACCCCATGGAGCCACCTACCTTGCTATCTGGCTCCTCCATGGCTGTCAGAGACCCCAGACATACAGGGCCACAACAGGAATCGGCCCTATACGTCCAAGGTTCGGATTACGCTTCCGGCCCTGCCTCGTTCCTCCTCTGGCCTGCCCCTACCGCCCCTATTCAGAGCTCTCTGCACATCTCCTCTATATGTGCAGGGAGCTTTGGAGATTGAATCGGACCCAGAAATTTAGCACATGATATATGTCCGACCCGGACGTATATCCCTGCTAAACTCCACTCGGAATAACCCCCATAGGCACTAATGATTCTTTCTAAAATACTAGCGCAAATCCTGCATAAATAGTGCCTAGGTTGAGGGTACTGACATTTATGGCTGCTTGGGAGGAGGCCTAGATGTTAGCATGTAAAATGCGCAGATGCAAGTATTGCATAAAGAATATGTGCAGATCTCAACTTTGCTTGTGCTTTGCCCAGACTCCTCCCCTGAACGCACCTACTCTAAAGTCTCATACAAGTATTCACCTAACTGCACTCAGGGCCAGTGTTAGGAGTGACAAGCAGGGCAATTGTTTTAGACTCCCATGACACAGGGGGGCCCCAAATTTGTCTCAGTCTGAAGGAGGCATATCCTGAAGCTATGCTTTGGTGGGTCCCTCCCCAGTTTCTGCCCTGGGTCCCCTGCAGGTCTAATACCAGCCCTGACTGCATTCTGCATATGTTTACTCATGATTTAACTTTATAAGAGACCTTTTACACACTTATTCAGATTTTTTTTGTAATTTTTTTATTTACCATTTTCCATTTTAAAATATTTATAAACAATCAATGCAATTATTCCAAAACATTGCCTCCTCCTTTTATATAAAATAACAACACATCTCATCATTTGGGTAGCAGTAGTAGAGGACGTGGGGGGGGGGGGGCTTGGGGTAGAAAGAACACAGCAGAGTAGAGCAAAAATGTAGCCTAGGTCAAGCCAAAAACATTCAACTGAGCCTGCTAGAGGCAAATAATCTGCATGTACCACTTCTCCTTTATGAAATTACCTCTTTAAAAATAACTTATGTATGTATATTGCTAGTCCCAGCTTGTCTATCTAGCTGGGAATGTATAATTCCTGATGAGCAGGTGCATAGCTAAGGGTAGGCCTGGTTGAGCTATGGCCCTTTCGCTTTGGCATCAGGTCCACCCAATCACTGGCATATATTCTTAATGAGAACAAGAGGGTGATGTAATTACTGATGTTCCCTAAAGACATATACTTTGCTCCTTGGATATTTAAATCAATGAAATATCTATTAATGTTACCACCACATTGAAAAAACATACTTGCTGAACTATTTTGTGACTTAGGAAGCCTGTTTGTAGAGCTGCAAAAATAATAACTGTGTGCTAAAGTCTTTTCACATAAATCAGATAAATACAAGAAAGGCTTGAGGGTAAATATTTCCATATGTAACTGCAAACATTTATGCTAAGAATGGCATTAAGAAAGCATTAAATAGTAACGAAATAATAATTTTACAGCTCCACTCTTTAACTACGAGAATAGAATCCTCAAACAAATAATGTCTTCATGGCAACTAGGTCTCAGACTTATATCAAGCATATATGTAAACTCACTAAGTGAGAATTTAATGCTTATGATCGCATCAATGACCTATCAGTGTTGCCGTATTTTTTTAAGAAACACTGATAGGTCATTGATGCGATCATCAGACACAACCACGCCTAGGTCCCGCTCTTCTTTAGTGGACAAAAGTACTTCACCTCTTATACTGTATTGCTCCCTTGGATTGCTACAGCCCAAATGCATGACCTTACATTTTTTAACATTAAATCCCAGCTGCCAAATTCTAGACCATTCTTCAAGCTTAGCTAGATCCCTCCTCATCTTATCTACACCTTCCTGGGTGTCTACTCTATTGCATATTTTGGTATCATCCGCAAAGAGGCAAACCTTACCCGACAGCCCTTCCGCTATATCACTAACAAAGATGTTAAAAAGAATCGGACCAAGGACAGATCCCTGAGGCACACCACTGGTAACATCCTTCTCCTCAGAGTGAGCTCCATTTACTTGTACTCTTTGTCGCCTCCCACCCAACCAATTTCTAACCCAAGCAGTATCTTTAGGGTCCATCCCTAGGGTACTCAGTTTGTTTATAAGTCGCCTGTGAGGAACAGTGTCAAAGGCTTTACTGAAATCTAAATACACCACATCTAGAGCTCTCCCTCGGTCCAACTCCCTGGTCACCCAGTCAAAGAAATCAATCAGATTTGTCTGACAAGACCTGCCTCTGGTGAATCCATGCTGCCTCGGATCCTGTAATCCGCTGGACTCCAGAAACCTCACTATTTTCTCTTTCAGCAGCGTTTCCAATAATTTACTCACCACTGAAGTTAAACTAACTGGCCTGTAGTTTTCAACCACATCCTTACTTCCGCTTTTGTGTAAAGGCACCACATGAGCCTCTCTCCAGTCCTTTGGCACCACTCCCGACTCCAACGAGGCATTGAAAAGGTCAGTCAGTGGAGTTGCTAGAACGTCCCCAAGTTCCCTCAGTATTCTAGGGTGTATCCCATCTGGTCCCATCGCTTTGTCTACTTTAAGTTGAGCTAGTTTCTCACAAACACAGTCTTCTGAAAATTGTTCAATATGTCCCTCGCTTCTGTTCCTATTTGTGCGTGTTTTCTGAGGTCCTGCTCCTGATTCTTCATCTGTGAACACAGACAAAAATATTTGTTATGCAATTCCGCTTTATCCTTATCAGCTTCTACATATTCCCCCCCTGCACCCTTGAGTCTGACAATACCACTTTTGCCCTTCCTCTTCTCACTAATATATCTGAAAAATGTCTTATCCCCCCATTTTATTGCATTGGCTATTTCCTCCTCCTTTTGAATCTTTGCCTTCTTGACTACTTTGCTAGCTTCTCTAAGTTTTTCCAAATACAGATGCCTGTCTTCCTCTCTCTGTGATCTCTTGTATTTCATGAAGGCCTCCCTCTTTTTCTTCACTTTTTCAGCTACTTCCTTTGAAAACCATAGCGGTCTCCTTTTCCTTTTGCCTTTATTTACCATTTTAACAAAAAGGTTGTTTGCCCTTAAAATATCCCCTTTCAGTTTTGTCCACTGTTTTTCTACATCCCCCAGCTGTTCCCATCCCACTAACGACTCTCTGAGGTATTGGCCCATCTTCGCAAAGTTAGTCTTCCTAAAGTCTAAGATCCTCACCTTGGAATGGATTCTAACAGCCCTAGTCCTAATATTGAACCACACCATCTGGTGATCACTGGATGCAAAATGATCTCCCACTACAACATCAGAAACACTTTCACCACTGGTAAGCACCAAGTCCAGTATGACCCCTTCATGTGTGTGGTCTGTTACCAATTGCCTGAATAGTTCTCCCTGTAGAGAATCCAGGATCTCCTTACTTCTAGATGATACTGCAGCAGGAATGTGCCAATCAACATCTGGCAATAAAATACATGCAGACACAATAAAATCCTTGCTGGAGGTAATAAGATTGAGTATAATATGTATATAGTTTCCCCGGTTTTTCTTCCATGTTCAATTCCCTGTTCTCTGTAAAACTCGATGTTGTTTGTATACATTGTAGTATCTTTGTTCGATGTACACCGCGCTGATTTTAATAGCGCGGTATAGAAGAATTGTTAAATAAAAAAAATAAAATAAATAATAAACAGCTTAATTACAATGTTACTACCTTATTTGTAGAGACGATGTCATGCAAATTAATTGTAGAAGTGATGTCAGTCTTCAGTCCACAGTGGTTTTTTAATTTAAATATAATGATTTTCAATTCATACTTTAGATAGACAAGAGTCATCTCCAATGGTACACATATGTTTCATCCCATGTTTTTCTTCATTTTAGTTGCTTGCCTCCTTGCGAGGATTGTATGACATCAGTTCTACAATTAATTTGCATGACATCGTCTCTACAAATAAGGTAGTAACATTGTAATTAAGCTGTTTATTACCTCCAGCAAGGATTTTATTGTGTCTGCATGTATTTTATTGTGTCTGCATGGATTTAGTTATGGTCTATTTTAGTTTTACTATATATTTTTATTTTTTAACTATGTTTGGGTATCGCATTTTGAGTATTTGAGTTTTATAGTTTTATTATTTTAATTATTATTCACTTTTTAATTATTTATTATAAATTATTTATTATCCCTTAATTAGTATATATTTATTTCTATTTTTGTGTGAATAGAGTATAATCTTTATTCTTTATCTTTATCTTTATTCATAACATTTGATTAACCGCCCAGGCCGAAGCGTCAGGGCGGTGTACAATATAATCATAGGCTACCGAAAACAAAGTCAGAAAGGAACGCCAAAGTAGATAGGATAGAAGGGGATAGAATAAAGGTAGAATAAGCAAAGAGCCCAGTATGGCAACGGCATAGAGAGGGGGGGGGTCAGAAAGGAAGGAAACGGGGAAGGGCCTGTCAGGGGAGTAATCATGGAGGGAGAGCACGACCAGGGGACAGAACACCGTTAGCTGGAGGAGGAAGGTCGAAGGCTTGACAGAAAAGGTGCGTCTTAAGGAGGGACTTGAAGTGGGGGTAGGAGAGTTCTAAGCGCAGGGACAACGGGAGTGAATTCCAAAGGGCGGGGCTCAGGAAAAAGAAAGCAGAGTGACGGGTTAATTCTAGGTGAGCCTGGGAAGGGGGGGGGAGGAAAAGACGATTACCGAAAGCAGAGCGAAGAAGACGGGGAGAGGGCTGGAGATGGATAGCATCTGATAAGTATCGAGGAGTGCTAGAGTGGAGGGCCTTGTGTGTTAGAATGAGGACTTTAAAGATAAAACGAAATTTAATTGGAAGCCAGTGCAGGGCAAGAAGACAGGGGGACACATGTGAGCGTGCTGGGGAACTGGTGATTAGGCGAGCAGCGGCATTCTGAACGACCTTGATTATTTGTTCTTTCACTATTATTTGATTTTTTAATATTGTCTGTTTTTATGTTTCTAGTACCTATTTAGACAACCCCTGACGAAGGTCTCCGAAACACGGCCTGTGTCGGGTTGCTAGGTCTGAGAAATCAAATAAAGTGTTTTTCCACCTTATCACGTTTTGGACTGTGTGACAGGATATGTCTTATGCACACTAGCCCTAGAGGGATATTCCTAGCCATAAGGATGGGCTTGCTGGTCCCACAGCCAGTCCCATGGTCTCAGGCATCTGTCCCTCTATGCCCCCACCTACAAGATGGGGGCACATAGTGTATAGTACCCCAAGCAGTAGGGGGACGTGGTACTCACCCCTCTGACCTGCTAACAGGCGGCTATGGAAGCCAGACCTTAACACTGGGCACACACGGATCTGGGTGGTCTCTGGTCCCAGGGGGACACCTGTGACTGTGTAACACAGATGGGTACAGAGGTGCCTTTGGCACACTGCCAGTGATGGGGATGTGCAGCAGGACCTATATGTAGCACCACATGTACTGTGGACCTAGTGCTGGGCAGCCATCCTTACCCTCAGGGTGAATACAGAACCTGCAAAATGGCATGGTCTGTAGCTACTCTGTGCCAGTATTTCGCACGGCAGTCCATCTTACCATGATGTGGTAACAGAGAGGTACAGACCCCATTTGGTTACCTGATGTAGACCACTGTTCCTCATGTGCAATGCATCATGGGTGCTGGTGCAGTTACCCTAACCTGGCACACAGAGCAGATGGTCCATGCGGTGACCTGTAGTCCCTCTGTACCCAGGCACTGCTGTACAGCAGGCCATAGAAGTATAGCCCACTGGTTCGTACAATGACCCTCGGAAATGTGTCCTGGGTTTGATCCCCTATTGACCCCCCCATGTGTGCCCAACTCAGATACCCTGCATGCCTCTAACACTCATCTTTTTTCAGATATGTGCTGCCAGCCCAGGATATCAATGCTTGACCCAATATAAGCATTGTGGAACCTGTGTCTTTTGGGGAAACTGCTAGGTACATATGACCTAGATTGGCCACTGTTGTAAACAGGATGCTGGGCTTGATGGACCTTGGTCTGACCCAGTATGGCATATCTTATGTTTTTATGGTCTTAAGAGACTCACCACAGTGGGTGACACTCCTCTGGTCTGGCTATTTGCGTCTGTCAGCTGAGTAGAATCCGGACTGCCTGTATAGACTGCCATCACAGGTCATGCACTGTGCACCTGTCCTGCCTTGTGCCTCCATGTTGCCTGCCTCGCCTGTACCCCAGCTGTATGGTAAAACCACCCCTCTGTCCACCCCTCATCATAACCATCATGGCACCCCATACACTCCTGGGGGACACGTATGCCCACCATCTGTCAATCACTGTCGTCCCAGTACATTACATTCCCCACACCCAGTGCTGTGGTACAGTTGCCCACAACATGTATGTCACTAGTACTGGCAGGCACATGGTCTGGCTGCAGATATGGCACATTCAGGAGCCTCAAGCCCTCACCTGCAAGCACCTGTGCAGTGGCACTAAACCGTAGCCAAGCCAGTGTTAGGTTGAAATCAGTAGCTCTGGACATACGTAATGCATGCCAACCTGAGGCACCTTGCAGGCCGCAGGGCAAAGTAACCTAGGGCAACGTCACATTGTTATGCCACCATGAACTATGGTGAAATATCCCAGGGAGCCCATGAGGATGACCTGTCCAGGTGTGTCCAGTATGGTGCGCTGCCAAGGGACCCCAAGATGGTGCCGCAGAGGCTGCCGCACAGGGCACATGATGAGCAATCTATATGGCACCGTACAATATGGCACCCAGTAACGCGCCCACCAAGGCGCGCTCGTTCAATATACCATAGTACAAGCCCACTAACGCGCCATGTTCTGAGGCGTGGCACTGGGCGACGTACAATGTGCTATTACGGCTGGGAAGCCCCAGGACGCGTCCCTAGCATAGCGTTGCATAATGCACGCACCAAGGTGCCATAAGCAACCTTAGTCCAACACGCACTTGAGGCCCAGACAGCTGAAAGCCTGAAACTCTGTAACGTCAGGCCCCAATGCCCACAAGAGGATGGCCCGTCAGAACAATATAACGTGGTATGTGTAGCGCAGTGGTTAGGCAATATATCAGAGTACAGTGTCTTGCGGGTTCAAAACCCAGAAGGGGATACCAGAATGGGAAAGAGATGGGGATAGGGCATGTCAGAAATAGAAAGACTAGTTGTACTCAGATATAGAAAAGGATACTTTTAACATAAACAAATAGACCGACAAAACAGACCAACGCACGCTGCAAAGGGAGGGTGTGCGCGTGGGTACGCGCATGCGTACACGCGGTGAGAAGTGCGCAGTGCGCAGGCGCAAGTTTATTGTGTCATATGAGGTCTGACCACATACAGCAGAAAAGATGGCTGCCAGGTCAAGAAAGCCTGCATTCACCAATGCAGATCTGTATCTTCTGGCAGAATTAATCTGCCTCTGCCAGGAGTGCCTCTTTTCTGGCTCCTCCCGTAGGCAGGACTTAAGTCGAGTTAGGAGGGCCTGGGTGTGCCTAACCAGGCGATACAATAGAAGCTCAGACTACCCACGTGAGGTAAGTGCATGGGGACAGGCACCCAAACCTAGGACGTAAAAAAGAAAACCTGGTAACCAAAACACATATCAGACATGCATAGCAAAGGAAAGGCAGGTGGCAGTGTGTCAAAATGGGATTAATGTTTCCCGCCCCTCGATGCTAACAGATCCGCCCTGTCCCCAGGGTCGCAGAATCCATTACAGAGATGTCTTATCCATCACAATGCTATGGTATTTGGCCCTGTTGCAGTGTCACTGATGTGTCCTATCCCCAGGAGGCCCCTTATTCATCCTGGTGCTATGGTACCTGCCCCTGTTTAGGTTATAAAGGTCTGCTATATCCCCAGGATGCTGCAGGCCTCACTACAGAGGTCTATTATCCATCCTGGTGTTGTGGTGCCTGCTCCTGGTTATGTTGCACAGGTCTGCTATATCCCCAGGATGCCGCAGGCCTCACTACAGAGGTCTATTATCCATCTTGGTGTTATGCTATCTGCCCCTGTTTAGGTTATAAAGGTCTGCTATATCCCCAGGATGCTGCAGCCCTCACTACAGAGGTCTATTATCCATCCTGGTGTTATGGTACCTGCTCCTGGTTACGTTGCACAGGTCTGATATATCCCCAGGATGCTGCAGGCCTCACTACAGTGGCCCACTATTCATCCTGGTATTATGGTACCTGCCCCTGTTTGGGTTATAAAGGACTGCTATATCCCCAGGATGCTGCAGGCCTCACTACAGAGGGCTAATATCCATCCTGGTGTTATGGTAGGTGCACTGGCAGATGTGTGAAGGCCACTAATACCACCATGTTGAGTTTGGAGCCTGCAGGGCATATAGCGATACGTCCCCAGGGCACACCCAGGTGCGGCTGTTGCTGTGTGCAAGGGCCACAGGTGAGACACATGACCACGCCCATGTCAGTGCATACAGTGGCACATGGCTATGCAGTCTGTGCATATGTTGGACAAGGGCTGGAGAAAGGCTGATGGATCCCACAGACATGCTGACATAGTGGTGCATATGTATGGGATGTGGCATATGGTCGCCTGCCCCCCCCGGCACACTGTGCATGTATGCTGACACCATGCAGCCCCCCATGCATGGCTCCCGTGACCAACAGTATGGCAAGGGCAAATATGGTCAGTGTCGTAGGCCTAAACACGGATAGGCCGCCCGTGTAGAAATGGGTGCCATGGGGCCTGCACACAGGGCACGTAGGAGCCAACTTGGACATGCACAGCCACAATGCACACATGTGCGTGGCAGAGGCAACAGCTAGGGGTCGTCACATAGCACACAATAGGGGTAGCCACCTGCTGCATGCAGGTATCTATGTGGTGCAGCCCCGGCTGGCGATGGATGTCTGTCCGCTAATGTCCCCACACATTGCCTCCCTTACAGGTCTAGGACCTGTGCAAGAAGGCCCGTGAGCTGCGAGCCAGGTACCCCCCCTTCGTGGCGCGGGTGCAGCGGGAACGGCTGGCCCACCGTGATGGTGAGTGATGTGGCATGGCCCTGTGGGGCAATGTCCTGCGAAGTCACAGGACGCGTGTGAATGCTGTGCCTGATGTGTGACCATGGCGGTAATCTACATACCTCTCTCCCACAGTGGACACACATGCAGACGAGGGCCCAGCAGGGCTGGATGCAGTAGCCGGGCAGGCAGTGCTGGCTGAAGATGCCCTGGAGGCCATGGTGGTAGCCGATGGTAGGGGATCCAAGGAGGAGGGGGGAGCTGGATGCAGAAAGGGGGAAGAGGAGGAGGGGGAGGGGGGTGGGGGTGGGGCGGGGAGGTGCGGGGGCAGAGGGGGCGGGGGGGGGTGAGGTGGGGGAGGTGCAGGGGCAGAGGGGGAGGAGGGGGGTGGGTTGGGGTGGGAGAGGTGTGGGGTCAGGGAGAGGAGGGGGTGAAGTGGGGAGGTATGGGGGCACAGGTGGAGGAGGGGAGGCAGGGTGGGGGAGGTGTGGGGATGGGGGGAGGAGGGGGCAAGGGGGAGGCGCAGGAGGTGGAGGGGGGCGAGGGTGTGATAAGTCCTGAGTGGCATGGGCTGCCACAGGGCACTGGGGGCCCTAGCTACCTGCCCCACAGTGCCAGTGATGTCCCCTGTCTGGCCGTGGGCCTGCCCCACATAGCCACAGACAGGCGCGCCGTACATGCAGGCATACAGACAAGGGGGGATGTGTGTCTGTGTGGCTGCATGTGCAGCATATGCCTGGCTGCAGCTGTGCATGCCCAGGCACACGCCCAGCAGCAGCACACCCGCATCCTGGGCAGGTGCTGGAGACCATGGTCATGGTGACTGACAGGCTGAGCAGGCTGGAGGACATACGTGCAGCAGGCGCACCTGGCCAGCCACTCAGTGATGGGGGACCCCAGGGGGTGTAAGTGTTGGCATTCCGCATGTCACACCCGCCCTGTGATGGCCCGTGCCATGGGTCTGCCACCACCACCGGGGCCTGGGATGGTAGGGCCCCTCACACACAGGGTCCCACATCTGTGTCCCCACTCCAAATAAACAATGTAAATATGTTTGACAAACCCATGATTGTCAGCTGTCCCTTATTGCTACATGTCAGTGGTGTGTGAATGACAGGTGTGAGCATCTACATGTGTGTCTGTGGCATGACAATGGACCCATACATTGTACCGTACCCATGGCAAGGGCGGGGGGGTGACCATGGGTAGCACACGAGATAGCACCACAGATGGACACAAGCACACACAGGACAGGGGACAGCACAGAGCAGTTTTGGTGGGACATGTACGGCCAGCAGTGGTGACGGGTACGAAACAGGGTGGTTGCCACAATGCACGTAGATGTAGGGATGGCAGACACAGGGGCGAGCAGGGCGCTTGGCTGGGGGTGGCCCCAGAGACCGGGACCATGGATGCAGGGTGAGGAGGGATGGGCGGTACACATGGGGCCCAGGGGATGGGGCCTAACCCACAACAGTGTGGCTGGACACGTGCATACAGGGAGGGGGCGGGGATGTACCTGGGCCCTGGGGTGGGTCATATTGCAGGGGCAGTGTGCCGTGTGATTAACCATGGGGGATCCACAGTGCACCCATCAAACATCTGTGAACCGTTGCATGCCCTATGGGACGAGGGCGATGTGGTCAGGCTGCACAGCATGCATCTGCCTACGTACAGCAGTATTGTCTATGCATCCCAGGGGATGCACCCACAAGGGGGGGTACCTCCACGGCACGCATCACACTGAACAGGACAGGGCAGGCTACAGGACAGCATCATCATGGGGCCATGACCCAGGCATGGTCCGTGTGCTCCGCCCCCTCCTCCGCCCCCTCAATGGCATGTATGTCACCTGTGAGGGAACAGGTTACACAGCTCAGGTTGGGCATGGCTGCCTGCCTGCCCCTGTCACACCTTTTATTTACATGCCCTGTAAGGTGCAGGGCACCCTGGTCAGTATGCAGGTACCCTGGCTGCATACGTGTGGCCATAGACATCACCTGTACAGGGATGTGTGTGGTACCATCCCATATCCGTGTCCCAGGTGACTGTGGTGGGCCACCAGTGACTGCATGTGCGTGTGACTGGAGGCACCCCACATGGCCAGGCATGGCTGGTGGGGTGGGGCTGGGGTGCTGTGCCAGTGCAGCCAGTTATAGGTGTGCCCTGTGGTGGCGGGGATATGCATGCATGCATGGTTGCATGGATTGGGGTGGGGTTGCCCTGTGGCGGTGTGAATGGCAGCGGTCTATGGGTGGATGCGCGTAGCTGGTGCATATGTAGGCCGCACGGGTCTGTGTTGGGGCCTGTATGCCCCCACCGGCACCGCCCCTTGTACAGTGGTGCCACGTGTTCTGCGGCCGATGTTAGGGGGCCATTTCCCCCCCTGTGCAAGCAGCCACCCACCCCGTGCCACCCCATTGCCACCTGTGTCCCTGCACCCAGCACCTATGGCACACACAGGTGTGTTGCACCTCTGTCTCCCCTGTGTAGTCACCCATGTGGCCCTGCTGTCCTCGCCAGCCCTGCCCTGTGTCCCCACAACACATTGTCGCCCAACACTGCTACTACAGGCCTGACCCCCCTGCCCCTGCACCCATCCACTGTGCTGTGCCGATCCCCTGCTCCATATCACCACGTCCACCCCCATACTGGCCCCTGCACCTACAGCTGCACCTGTGCCACCCCACCCACTGCCCCTGTGTCTGTGCCCTCCCCTCAATCTAAGGCAGCCATGCACTGATTCCGCAGCTTGGACCCCTCTCTGGCTGCCCCTGCCCCCCTGCCCCTCTCTCAGTGGGGGCTGTCACCCCTAGGACCTGCCACCCACAGGCCACTGTCGATACCTGGGGGGGATCAGCACGCAATGCACCTGTTGTGCTTCCATGGCTCCCACCCGCCCAACGACCCATGCACTTTCCAGTACCATGTGTTGTGCATGCCCTGCTCCTCCTGCCCCAGCTCCCAGACATGATCCCCACATCTCTGCTGGCCAGACCCAGCATGTACTTCCAGACACCCTCCCGCCCCTTGATGGGTCCGCACATGGTTCTGCGCTATGCCCTCGGGTCCCTGCATTCACCTGCACCCCCCCCCCCCCCCGTTCCTCTGGCTGGGGTGCTTGTGTCAGGCCCGGCACCCCCTACCCCCCTGCATGCCAGGCCGGCCCCCCCTTTCGGCCCTGTACTAGCACCTCCACCATTGGCTGCTCCGTTCAACGTTGGACCCCCCTGCTCACCCCCCACTGACTTGGTACATCCTTGTGTCCATGTTCTCGGCTGGGTGTATAGCTCTGTACTGTCCTCAGTGGCCCCACACCCTACGCCATGCTATTCCTGTGTGTGTACCTGTCGCTGCACCCCCACTGCTATGCCATTCCCAGGGGGTTTGGTCCCATGGCTCTGTTCGTGGCCTGCTTGTCCCACCTTGTTAGCACGGTCCCTTGGTGCACTATGGATGCCCATGTGTGCAGTGGCGGTCTGTGTGCCTCGTAGGTCTATTCCTGGCACAGAGCAATGCATGGCAGGTGGTGGCGTGCTGTCCACACCCCTTTCTGCGATTCCGAGGGCTGCCAGCCCATGGATGGGTGTGTGGGGTCCCTGGACCTGGCTGTGTGCTGTTGCAGGGCCCTTATGGGATTGGAAGGTGCCCGGGGGTGGCAGTGCATGTTGGCCGGTGGTGTGCCGGGCCACATGGTGTGGTGCAGGGGATATGGCTGGGGGGGGTGGGTGGGAAGGTGACCCCCATTGGGCCAGACTCCGGCCCCTGCATGTGTGGGGTCTATGTGTGGCGGCCTACGCAGTGCATGGCTGACAGGGGGCTGTGGTCCAGGGGCAGTGTGGGGATGCTGCACCTGGTGTGGGTCACGCCATATTTTGCATAGGACTGGCTGGTGTCATGCATTTTTGTATGGCACTGGCATGCCCCCCCCCCCGCACCCCGCACCCCTGCGTCCTTCCCTGCACTTGCTTGTTTATGGTCTGTCCCCAGTACAACTCTCTCCATCTTACCTGCATGAGGGTGTGCTGTATCCAGCGCAGGGGGTAGGCCATGTATATACATGGGCCCGAGTCTGTCTGCTAGGTGCTGCTCCACACTGCTCAGGATGACCCCCTGCGCTGGGCCCCTGCCAGTGTCCTGTGCACTCTGCCCCTCCTGAGTGAGTTGGGCATGTATGCTGCGTTTGATGTCACAATACCATTTGCATATGTCACGATAAGGGCCCCCTGCTGCTGCCACCTCGGCCTGTACCTCGGCGCATGCTCTTGTGCGGGTGGCAATGGTGGTGGTTGCACTCATCCTTCCAAGCAGCACCTCAAACCTCTCGAGGATGCTGGCCAGGAGGAGGTCATTCTCCTCCTGGGTGAAGTGGATCCCCCTCCTCCTGGCTTCCTCGGCCACTGGTGTCCTGTGGCGCTTCGGCCCTGGCACACCTCCAGGATGGTCTGGGGGCTGGTGTATGGCCCCGGATGGGCCTGCCCTCTCACTCTCTGCGTCTGCATCTGTGGTGGCCACTGGTGGTTGTTGGCTGCGCTCCCCTACTGCCTCATGGCTGCCTCCTGCCTTGTCCTCCATGCTATGGTAATTTGTGTTTACCATAGCCCTTGCTGTTCTGGGCATGCTGTGTCCAGTTATGCACCTTGGGTGTAACCCTGCATGCGTTCTGCATGGGTGTTATGCACATGCACAGTAGCACGCGTAACCTTTTTGCGCATGCCATCCGCCATATGGGCACCTCTTCTGTTCCACGCGCATGTACGCGCCTTATGAATGATGTATCCTCATGCGCCTTGTGCACGTGAGGTGCATTGCTAGTCACACGACGCACTATCCCTACACTCTACGTTCTCAGATGTGTCCTTGTCTCTGCTGTTGGTGTGCACTGCTCCATACACATGCTGTTTATCCTCTGGCATTGTTCATACTGCATGCACGCACACTCTGCTGGGTCTCATTGCTTTCAGTGTTAAGGTGCTTTCTGACACACCTAGGTAGGTCATGCTACATGTCCCCACGCACTACTCTGCGTCAGACATATGTGTGCCCGTGACGCCACCATGCGTTGGAATGTGCCTTCCGTTCTGTTCTCACCTACATGTCTGGGTGGGGCACTTAATTCAGGGCATCAGGGAACACACGTTTCTGCGCTAGTTACGCTTCCGTACTTGCAGGGCGTTGTCTCATGCTGTTGATGGTGTACGTCCCAGCATCAACAGGTATGTAGGGCTTGCTCTGACTATTTACTGCACCCCACACCCTATTTAACATCTACCTATTTCTTTGTAGTGCCCATGTGACCAGTCTGCTTGGTGGATTGGTACTGCTGTTGTTGACTGGTCTGTGCCACATCACTGTGAGGTTCGATTCTCACATGATCTTTTTTCATTACATTGCGCTGGTCCACGGGCCATCCACTTAGCTGTCCCTTCAGCACCCTCTGACACCCTTCGTCAATCGCTCCCATGCTCTTTTGAATGCTGTTTACACTGCATTACATCTCATGGTGTGTGTGCATGTGTTTCTTTGTGGCTCCTGTCCCACTTACAGACTGTGATATGAGCTGTAGATGCCTGTTGTACATGTGCATTACATCATGGTGACTGTCTGGGTTGGCCTCTCTTGGCACACAGCAAGCGCTTTGTGTGGTGCCCTGCAGTGTTCTTGTATGCAGCCATTGCTGTGGACCTCACAGTGGTGGTGTGGCCTATTGGTTTGTGCAGTGCTTTTTCAGCCCAGTGGTCATGGGTTCGCTCCCTCTTTTTTCTCCTTCTTTTATGCCTTTCCTACACCGGTACCTGTCATCCCTGTAACAGTCATATCTCTGCTGATATCTGCTGCCAGCACATATTACCCTCATCACAGTTGCCAACCATCCTTCTGTCCATCTATCTGCGTCTGTCAGCTGTGTAGAGTCCTGTCTGCCTGTGCAGGCTGCCACCCCATGTCCTGCACTGCTACCCTTTCCTGCATTGTGCCTCTTCATGCTTGCCTCGCCTGTGCCTGATCTGCATGGCAACACCACTCCTCTGTCCACCCATCATTGTAACTATCCTGCCACCTCCGCCCCCACTGGGGGACACGTATTCCCATCATCTGCCACCAACAGTCTTTCCAGTACTTTACATTGCCAACACCCTGTGCTGTGGTACAGCTGCCCCCACCATGTTTGTCATCAGTACTGGCAGCCACATGGGATGCCCGCAGATATGGCAGGTCCAGCGGCTCCCAGCTCTCCCTCCTTCACTCACCTGTTCATTGTCTTTCCTGAGTGCTCTATCTAGTTTTAGGGCTACTTCTGTCTCTGTTCCACACAGGTCATGCATGTTATTCTGAGGCACCCATAGAAACATAAGAGGCCATAGATGAGAGATACTGAAGAGAAAAAAAAATAGGGTGCAAAGAGAGAGAGAGAGAATACAAAATCTTCTACCATTGTCACTACACTTACACAACCCCTCTTCTCAAACCGCTTCATTGGCTCCCTATCTCTTACTGACATACAAGTGCACTCACTCTATGGCTCCTCATTACCTCTCCCTACACCCCTCCTTGGGAATCCTGGTCATCAGGTAAGTCACTCTTATCTATGCTCCTCTTCTCCACTGCCATCTCCTTCTACCTTGCTGTGCAGTACACCTGGAGCGGACCTCCTGAGTTGGTATGTCATGCTCCATTTTTTTTTCTATTTAAATCCTGGAACTATGAGCTGGAATCTCCACCAGAAGAAGGCTTGTTGTAATTTACTCCTTTTATATGATGCAAAAATGGGGAAGTAAGGACTCTTATCGGACCTCTGACTCCATCTTGGCTTTTCTTTTATCGATCACAAGTGTTCCATTTCTGAACTCCTTGAGGTGCACTATTGTATTCATATTTTGAATTATGTTAACCTCGTTGATGTCCTTGGTAGTTGGTAAATAAGCAATTAAATAAAGACATAAATGCCCATGTTCCCTGTAAAATAGTTATTTCCAAGTTATAATACCCTGTTCAATGTAATTTCAGTTCGTTCAATGTAAACCGCACTGATGCAGAATAGCACGGTATATAAGAGAATGTAAATAAAAATAAATAAATAAATAAATACATTAATAAATAAATAGATGAAAGGTATGAATCACTTTTTTCTTCATTCATGTGTGCTTTAAGAATAACATCAAAGGGTATCTGAAAACTCTTAGTATAGACTATTGCTATTATCTGGTGTTTTCAAAAGAAATTGAAAGTGTTCATGAAAACCTTTGGTAAAAGACGTTGAGGGTTTGTATGGCACTGTAAAACCTTTAGGGAACTGAGATAGTCCAGGGATGGGATTATTGGTGGGTGCTTGTTTTTAGTCTGATTTTATGTTATTGTATATGCAACCTGTAGCCCCACCAAGAGAAAGATTTTCTTATATTAAACCTCTATTAGAAACACCTCATAGGTTCTAATTCATGACACACAAGGGTACCGGGACCTAAGGGCAATCTAACCACTAGCAAAATTTATTTATGTATTTATTTATTTAACTGTTTTTCTATACCTTCTTATCTGGGAATCTAGGAACAAGTACTCAACAGGTTTACATCAAGCATTTTGATAAATAACCGTAGGAACTTACAGACATTTGAACATAAACATAGCAAACTATGTACAGGGAGGGGATGGGGGACAGGGTGGTGGGAGAATTGTAGAGGAGGACATACAAGAGTGTTAAATGGTTCACTGAGGGAGAGTGATGCTCAGGGGAGCAAATCTCAGGTGTTAAAATGTTTGATCAGCTGGTGTGATTCTGATATAAGCAGCCTTTGGAGCAAGAGCGAATAGGGATTGCTCCTGTCCTCGCTAGCCCCAGACCCTTTGAGTCTGAGTTGGAGTGCCAGGGGGATGGAGGCAGGTGGGCTCAGGTGGAACATTGGGAAGGGATTTAAAAAAATGGTTTAGTTCCCATGCCTGAGTTTGGGAAGGGGTAGCATCAGGCCCTTTAAAGCCACCAGGGAGGTCCAGGGAGCATTCAATTTGGACCAGTAGGCCCTTTAATTTTATTGTGCCTCTGTGCAAAGGACCCTTTTAAAAAAATATCATGTGTTGCCCACAACCATGAACATGCAAATTTCCTGGCTATGGTAACACATCAAAACTTTCTACTAAGTTTAGCTAAGGATATAGATGACCATACTTTAAAAAAATCACAAAACCACTTCAATAAACAACTAATGTAAAAATGTTTTTTTTTTTATTATTTTAAATCCACTCCTTATGTGCAACTGTAAAATATAACTAAATAGACATAAGTCAAAATGTGGATTTTTTTTCACGTCCTTTTCCATTACCATCCACACATCACTTGGTATTTTTGCATTAATATTATGTTCAATATTGTCTTGATAGTGGCAGTTACAACTTAAAGTAAAAGCGCCTTACTGGACAGACTGGATCAGCCATGTTGGTCTTTATCTGTCATTATTTACTTTGTTGCTACTATGTTAGTTATTTTTGAGATGATATTTCTTCAGCAGTATGGGCAAAAATCATGTGGAAACTGTAGATGCTGTGAATAGTCCCAAAACTGAGCAGAAATGGCAACATCCATGGAATTCCTCAAGAAAAATATAAGCACCTCTCTCTCAAAAGAAAGAATGTTTAGCAAATGTTAACACAAATATCAACATCCATGCAATGGCAGAAGGTTTTTGATGAGAGTAACACTGATTCCAGTTCAGAAAATGTAGCATCTATGATTTATTGTTCCTGTTTGGCAAGGTTGATGGAACCCTCCCCTGACAATTCCCCCCCCCCAAAAAAAAACAAACCCAAAACAAGACATACACCTCCATATCATTCTCATGATCATCTCACACCCCTGAACATATCCCTGACACCATCACAGATACTCCCACCCCCTTCCCCCTCCTTAAGCTTCCTCACATGATCAACTCCACTCCCTCACCACTGGACACCTCCTGGCTCTTATCAGGCATTTTCCTGGGGATTTAACAAAGAGCAGGAGTGAAAACCAGTCATGTCTGCACTGTGGGGACCAAATAATGTCTCTGCATCTTAGCAGTAGTCTTGCAGTTGTTTGGCAGCTTGTCCTCTATTGGTAAGAACATAAGAAAATAGCTATACTGGGTCAAACCAAAGGTCCATCAAGTCCAGTGTCCAACAGTGGCCAATCCAAGTCACAAGTACCTAACATAACCCAAAGTAGCCAGTTCCATGCTGTTTATGCCCAAGTTTATGGACTTTCCCTCCAGGAACGTCTCCAAACCTTTTTTAAATCCAGCTATACTGTCTGCTTTTTACCACATCCTCTGGCAATGAGTTCCAAAGCTTGTATACACTGATAGCAAAAAAAAGTATCCACTATCATATCTCCCCTTATTTATTTATTTAATTTATTTATTTCTCTTATATACCGCACTCTTCAACATCAGTGCGGTTTACATGGAACATTTAGGTTTTACGGTGGGGTTAACCGTAAAAATACAGATAACAGGTAACTCAACTTGGATAGTCAAAATTAACTATTTACACATACTTGATACATAGTAGTATTTACATATTATACAACATTTTGAGGGATGTTACAGTGAACATGGGGTTTATTTGTGGGAAGGTTGAGATGGTGCACTTTCATTTGGGTAACATTCGAGGAAAAGGTGGTGTTTCAATGCCCTTCTGAATTTAGTCAGCTCCGGGATTGCTCGTATGTTGGGAGGCAGGGCATTCCAGTATCTGGGAGCACTGATACTGAAGGCCCTGCTTGCTGTAGCCTGTGTACACTGGGTCATTGTTTTGGGGATTGCCAGGGTGTTTATTGCTGTAGTTCTTCTGGCTCTATTGGGGGGAGGGGTAATGTGAGTGAGACAAGCGAGTGAGGGGGGGAGAGCACATTTATGTTCTTAAATGTTAGCAGTAATGTTTTGAATACGATCCTACAGTGGATAGGGAGCCAGTGGAGACTTTTGAGGATGGGTGTTATATGGTCTCGCCTCGAGGCCCCATTCAGAACTGTGGCTGCGGTGTTCATGGCAAGCTGGAGTGGGCTCAGGGTGGATTTAGGGAACCCTTGGAGGATCGCGTTGGCATAGTCAAAGTGTGGAATAGTTAGAGCCTGGAATATAGTTCTGAAGTCGTCTGGTTGTAAAAGAGGACGTAGATGTTTGAGCGTCCTAATTTTGTGATAAGTTGATTTGACCATGTTGCCAATGTGTGTCTTCATCTTAAGGCTCTGGTCTAGAGTAACACCCAGGTAACGGATTGAGGGCTTGGTTTGAAGCTCTATATCGTCGACTTTTAGGTGGGTTGGTGGGGAGAAGTTAGAGTTTCTGGTGATGAATAGCACTTCAGTCTTTTTGTGTTGTATGCGAAGATTCTGATTCTGGAGCCATCTTTCTACTGCGCTGAAACATTCCGTAAGGGGTGAGAGGTCGGTTTGGTCAGCCTTGAACGGCATGTAGAGCAGGACGTCGTCTGCATATATCATGGAGGAGTGGAGGAGTAGCCTAGTGGTTGGGGCAAGGTACTTCAGGCCGGAAGGTCGGTGGTTCAAATCCCACTAGAGGACAGCAACCTTGGGCCGGAAGGACTGGGGTTTCTAGTCCCACAGGTGCTCCTTGTGGTCTTGGGCAAGCCACTTAACCCTCCATAGCCCATGTTCCCTGTAAAATAGTTATCTCCAAGTTATAATACCCTGTTCAATGTAATTTCAGTTTGTTCAATGTAAACCGCACTGATGCAGAATAGCGCGGTATATAAGAGAATGTAAATAAATAAAAATAAATAAATAAATAAATCATGCATTCAATGCCGAATGAACGAATGATGTCGCAGACTGGCTGCATGTAGATATTGAACATTAGTGCTGAAAGGGAGGATCCTTGTGGGACACCTTGTTTCTGATGGAATGGTTTGGATGTAGAGGTTTCAGTTCACACATGTTGCCATCTGTCGGTTAGGTATGACTTGCACCAAGTTAGTGCTAAACCGCCGATGCCCTTCTCTTCGAGCCATTTCAGGAGAGTGTGGTGACATACTGAGTCAAATGCTGCGGCTATGTCCAGGAATATAAGGGCCACGCCGTTCTGGATGTTATCAATTGTGGTGAGTATGTTATTGAAGAGGGTGGTGAGTAGGGTCTCCACACCATGAGCCTCTCTAAAGCCATGTTGGCAGTGGTCAAGAGGAGCGGTATTGTCAATGTGATGCTGGAGCTGACCTTGGACCTCCTTTTCGATTATCTTTGCCAGCAGTGGAATACTGGCAATTGGCCTGTATGATTCAACTTTCTGGGGGTCGAGCTTGGAGTTTTTTAGCAGAGGTCTAATGGATGTGTGTTTGAGACTTAGGGGGAATAATCCTGAAGAGAATGATGTGTTAAAGAGTTTAGCGATGAAGGGGCTGAACTCTGTCCTTAGTTCCTTTATCCAAAAAGCCGGACATGGATCGGTCTGGGCTGTGGTTGTGTTGATTGCAGAGATTAAGTCTGCGATTTGCTTAGCGGAGGGGGTGGTGAAGGTTGTCAACGTCGCTATGCATACTGGTTCCTTAGTGCTGGTAAGAATGGTCTTGCTGGTTTGGAGTAACTTTGATTGAAGGAAGTCTGCATAGTCTTGGGCGAGAATCTCTGTTGTTTTCTCCGGTCCTGGTTCCTTCGTTAGGTTTTTGACGAGGGTAAAGAGGTCATGTGGTTTATTTAACGATCTCATTAGCGTATTAGTGTGAGCTTGTTTCATTTTCTCAGATATCACGGATCGGTGGGTTGCGAGTTGTAGGTTGTAAGCTTCCAGATCTTCGGTTGAGCGTGAGCGTCTCCATCGCCTTTCGAGTTTCCTAAGTTTGAGAAGCGAGATCCTCAGTCGTTGGAGAACCAAGATGCTGTGGGTCTTTTCCTTGGGTTTTTGTTGTGTCCTGTACATTGCGCGATAGTACTGAGACTATCATTCCAGTTGGAGACCAGTCTGTCGGGGTCCGTCGTTGTCAGGCCTAATAGGGGTTGTGTGTGGTTTATGATGGATTCCTTGTTGAATGGTTGGAAACTTCGTGAGGGCGGTCTTGTGGGGTTTGTCTTACTCTCAGGGGTTTCATTGGCTTGTTATCCAATGGAATATGGAACAGGATTAACTTATGGTCTGACCACGGTACTTCGGTGTAGGTAGGTGAGGAGAAGTTGGCAGAGTTGCAGGTAGCTAGTGGGGCAAAAATCAAGTCTAATATGTTTCCTTTTGTGTGGGTTGGTTCGTTGATTAACTGCTGATAACCTAGGTCTTTGAGTGCTTCTAGAAATGCAGAGGCTTGGGAGTCGTGT
The DNA here is from genome assembly GCA_033557465.1 of Ichthyophis bannanicus. NCBI lineage: Eukaryota > Metazoa > Chordata > Amphibia > Gymnophiona > Ichthyophiidae > Ichthyophis > Ichthyophis bannanicus. Next base: position 1,545,880,973 of record CM066031.1, read on the forward strand.
AGCGTTGGCAGGTTGAGGTCTCCTAGTATCCAGTTTGGGGTGTGCAAGTGTGGAGAATTGCAAGCTAGTTCAATTATCGTGGCTAGGTCGTCAGAGGATGATGTTGGGGCTCTGTATATTAGATTGATGGAGCAGAGATTATTAGTTATAACTACAATGTCAAGGTTGGTTGAGTTGGTGCTATTAAAGAATTGGAACTTGAGGTCTGTTTTAGAGAGTATGAGAACTCCTCCTCCCCTTTTGTTTCTTCTGTGGCAGCTGTGGACTGTAAAGTTGGGAGGTAGAAGGTGGTTAATGAGTACGGAGTCTTCATTTGTTAACCATGTCTCTGTGATCAGAAGCACGTCCAGGTTGTGTCTATCTATCAGGTCAGTGATGATGGGCCATTTCTTGCATATTGAACGCGCGTTTATGAGGGCAGCCTTTAAATATGGGGGATGTAGGACACCTTTTTTTGCAATTGAGTTGTGTTTGATTGCAACGTGAAGTAGGTGCTGATAGGATGGTAGCATATCATCTGGTGCCTTGAGTGGAGGGCTTCTTGACCATCTCCTTCCACTGCAGTGTAGGATGGGTATGTGTTTGTGAGTGTTGGTTAGGGCCAGAGTGCTGCTAATCAGTTCTAAGAGGAGGTATCCACAAATTATTGTTGTGAAGGTGCGAGCCATTTTGTGGTAGAATGCCCTTTGTGTATGGGTGCGGGTAGCTGGAGGGTTGTTCTGGTTCAGGATATTGCACTGGAGATGGGGTGGGTTGGAACCTTTGACGTCAGGCAAAATTAGATGTGCTACATAGGCAAGAATGCGATTGAGAATGCACAGGTGGGTATGACTTGCAGATGGGAGCTCGTTAGTATGTGCCCTTGTAGATATCAAGTTGAAGATGGAACCGATGTTACAGTATCCTACCTACAAATGTTACAGGACATAATGTTACAGCATCCTACCTATAATAAGTAAGTATGTTCAGTGGACTGCGGATATCCAATTTGAAAGGGAAATAGTGTTACTGTATCATACCTACAATAAATGTTACAGTATCATATCTACAATGAATACAAAATGGATGCAATGGTCTGCAGTTATCAGGCTTTCAAAGGAAGTAATGAGACGGTATTCTGACCTCAGTAAGTAAAGAGAGATGTAACGATCTACAGTACAGGCGACTCTTTGCTAATGTATGCAGTTGTGGTCAGCCTATAATAATAGAGATAATATTGTATCTGGATTTGCAATAGGGACAGATCTAACTAGTGGTGCAATGGGCAATCATAACTAGAATACAAACATAGTTAGGGGTAAAGCAGGTAGATAGCTTAACCTAGCAAGTGGCAACCTAGGCAGAATAACACTGGCCACAGTAAAACAGACTACTGATGTGGTGACTTATGTTCAGTTAGTTAAGGTACATATACTTGCAAATCATTGTAGAGTACGTAGTGGGTGGCTGTAGTAGTTGTCGAGAGCGAGCTCAGCCTGGGGAGCTCAAGCTGCTGGTCAATTGTAGAGGTGAGGATGGGTCTCTCTGGGGTAGACGACTCTGGCTTGGGTCCGGAGAAGTTTCTCTTCTCCAAGCTGAAGAGCCCTATTCTCATTCCTTCCCCTTTATCATCCCTATCCCCATTCCTTCCCCTTTATCATTTTGGTTGCCATTCTCTATATCTTTTCTAATGCTGCTATATCTTTTTCAGGATGCAGACACCAGAAATGCTTACAATACTTAAGATGCTGTCACACCATAGACAGAAACAGAGTCATTACAATGTTCTTTGTTTTATTCCCTGTTCCTTTCCTAATGATTCCTAACATTCTGTTTGCTTTTTTGGCCACCGCACACTGAGAAGACAATTTCATTCTATTATCTAAGATCACACCCAGATCCTTTTCCTAGGTGGTGACACCTAACGTGGAACTTACAGTAGCATTGTGTACCTATACTTTGAGTTACTCTTCCCTATTTTCATCATTTGCACTTGTCCAGGTTATATTTCATCAGCTATTTGGATGCCTAGTCTCCTAGTCTCACAAGGTCCTACTGCAATTTTTGACAATCCACCTGTGATTTACTAACCTTGAATAATTTGGTGTCATCTACACATTTAATCACCTTGCTTGTTATTCCCAATGGCAGATTATTTATAAATATGCAAAAAAGCACTGGTCTCAGTACAGATCCTTGGGGTATTCCACTATTCACCTTCCTGCACTGAGAAAATTGACCATTTATCCCTATTCTCTACTTTCTATCTCTCAATCATTTCCAGTCAACAACAGGACATTGCCTTCATTGCCATGTATTTTAAATTTCCTCAGGAATCTCTAAAAGTCTAATTACATGATAGAGGGTATTTTAGAAGCCCTATAAGTGAGTTGCACATCTGAAAGAGTGCAAAACATGGAGAAATCCCTGGAGCCATTTTAGAAGCTGGGTATATAGATGTCCCCAGCGTGAGTACATCCATGTAGCATGGGGCATGGTGGAGGCATGGCCTGGGAGGAACATGTCGCAGTGAGATTTCAGAATGACACTAGCATGTCTGGCCCTGCTTGGTAAGATATCCATGCCTCTACCTACTCCTGACCATGAAAAAACGCTACTACTACTACTACTACTGATACCTGTTCCTTTACCAAATTCTCAAAACTGACCATTATAGAACCCTATTCCAATTGTCTGACCCTACTCTGATACCAGATCTTTTATAGCATATCTAGATCACACCTCCTCCAAACCCATTTCCTATCTTAATCCCTTTTACAGATAAAGAGCACCCCAGTGACAAGTCCTTTTCCCTGGTACCATTTGGAATGATGACTGTTTCCCTACTCTATCCAACTGCTTTTTTTAAAAAAATGTCTCTCATATAGAGCCCCCGTCCCCAGCCCCTACTGGATGTCCTACTGAGACACATTTTGCCATGACTGTGTTAGCCAACTTATGCGGGGAGCTCTGTTCGTGGTTGGGAGGGGGTGGGCCAGGAGAGGAGAGAGGGCAGGCGTTGGGAGGGGAAGTGACCCCGGATGCACAGGGCCAATTCTGAGGTTGGCCCTGTACATCCGGGGTCAGCAGGTTGGGAGATGGAATAAGTTCCCTGCATGTTGGGGGCACGGAGTTGGGCCAGACTGAAGAGGTGAGAGGGTGCAGGAGGGTCCCCACAACTTGACCCCAGCCATGGGAGGCCCGATCTTGGGTTGGGCTGCAAGGAAAGAATGTTTTGGTAGTGGCCGGTGATAGCGGCTCCTTCATGGTGCTGTGGTGGCAAGGCAACAGGATGCCATGCCACTGCTGCTCCATGGAGGAGTCTGAGTTAGCCTGGAAGTGGCTGGATGTCCGAAGTGCCTGAATTGGGGCACCTCTCAGATGTCCAGACACTGTGCTGCGATTCTGCTCCAGCAGGGACATCTAATCTCCGTGGGAGCAGAATCGGGTACATCCCGAGGTGTCCGGATGTCTGGATGGCCCAGGGACACTTAATGGGGCCACAGCTCTGATTCTGCATGGAAGCCGCTAGCGCCATTTAGTAAAAAGGACCCATAAGTCTCCCAAATGGATATGACTGTGTTTGTGAATGGAGGAAAAAGAAAATATGTAATTAGGTCACACTCCAAGGGGATGATTCTATATAGGTCATGCAGGACAATACATGAGACAAGTGCATGTCCCTATTTTGTAGAAGTTATGCGTGTGAATGGGCATGTAAGCACATTCTTTCAGAATAGCAACTCTCATAAGCGGGTGCATAGGTGTCACCAAGCATAGGTACCACAGGAGTGCATACAGGGATACTGCTTGGGTGGAATGTAGGTGTGGCCTCTGCCAACATACCTAATTTATAAAATACAATGTCTTACCCACATCAGGTGGCCGATCTAGGCACAAGTTACATCCGCTCCTAATCAGGCATAGCTGCTGCGTCTAGATCCCAGCATATGCCATTATTTTATAAAACAAAGCACATGCATGTTTTACTTTATAAACTAGGCCCAAATTGCACACACATGTATTCCTGCACAAGCACCAAGTGGTTCTGTGTGCACTTTCCAACTTGTTTAGAATTGAAAGTATTGCAGTTGGTGACCCTCTCACCGGGGATTTAAAATGTGGTTTATTGTAGTGCTTAATAGGTAAATTGCAATTTGTGCAGATTGTGGCAGCATTGATAATTATGGGGAAATTACACAGACATACAATACCATGATTGCTATGGAAATTCTATGCGCTAATTCTTTCATCTATAATTCAGTTCCAATTGTAATTCATCTTGAACTACCAATGAAAACGTATAAGTTAAATCTCAATAAAGAAATTCAAAGTGCATGATAGCTTTTAGAATATTAAGGTAGTGGTGTTCCTAGCCCCCCCTTCCACCCGGGGCATGTGCCCCCCCCCCCATGAGCCGATTCTCATACCCTCCACTGCTCCAGCCCACAGAGACAGCGTGGCAAACTAATTTGCCTTAAAGTTGGCTTGCCACACTGTCTCCACTCTGTGAGCCCGCCTCTTCCCTCTCCCGGCCAAAAGTCTTGTGAATTGTGAGACTTTGGCTGCGAGAGGAGAGTGGCAGGTTCACGGAGCAAAGACAGCATGGCAAACCAACTTTAAGGTAAGTTAGTTTGCTGCACTGTTCTGTGGGCCCAGCAGTGGGTGCATCTCCCTCCCTACTGGCACCTGGGGTGGGCCGCACCCACCGCCCTGCCCTTGGTATGCCACTGCATTAAGAGAGAGTAAGCCCAAGTATTTGGCAAAGAAGTTAAAGTTGTTTGAGACTCAGCCAATGCTCATTTCTGATGATGCCAACAGTTAAGGAGGAGAAAGGAGTTAGGATAAGGAATAGGATGCTTCAATATTGATCCCAATAGCTTGAAATAAGCTGCCTAAGGAAACACAAATGCAAACAAAATATAAAAAATCCGAAAAATTGTAAAACTTAGGGGTATGTTTGCTAAACCTTCTTAATGTGCGCCCGGCGTTAGTGTGCAGGATGCCATCTAAGGAGTGGGCGTTTCAGTCTAAAGTAGCAAAACGGGATTAGCGCGCGATAACACGCGCTGCTGCGCACATTATCGGGCAAAGCGCCGCTAAGCGCGTTAACGCGCGGTAATCTTAAGTAGGCGCACAGACATCCAAACATAGAAATAGAAGTGTAGCACAATAGTTAATACACTGACTGATGATACAGGGGTCATGAGTTTGATCCCCCAGTGTGCCTAATGCATAAGGCTGGCTGAGGCATCAGCTCTGACATGTAAGTATTTTTTCCTGAGGCATTTTATTTGTATTTTAATTATTGCTGCCAGCAAACACACCCTCACGTGCCGTAACCTAAGGTGCCGCATAAGGCACCTTATAAGGCACTCCATAGGGCACATTATAAAGTGCACTGTCCGCCACGGCACCCTATAATGTCCCCTATAGGGCACCCTATAAGGCACTCCATAGGGCACATTATAAAGTGCACTGTCTGCCACGGCACCCTATAATGTCCCCTATAGGGCACCCTATAAGGTGCTCCATAGGACACCTTATACGGACTGTAACCATAAGGTGCCTCAGAAGGCGCTTTATAGGGTGCCCTATAAGGCGCCTTCTGAGGCATCTTATGGTTACAGTACCCTGAGGGTGTTTTGCTGGCAGCACTAATGTACATTAAAAATAGACAATGCTTTGGACAGCCCTATCAAATAACCCCACTGTGGGTTTGAACCCATGACCTCTGGCTCCACAAGCAGTGAAGTAACCAGTGGGCTACAGCTCCATAGCTGCTAGCCAATTCCTGGTTGGCTGCAGAAGGACTGCACGTCACCACACAAACAGTCTGCTGTGGTCACCAGGATAGGGTTAACCCACCCATACCCATGATGCACTGCACATGCAAATCAGCAGTCTACAGATGATCACAAGATGGGGTATGCACCCCCACAGCACCTCGGCCTGGTAGGGGGAACTGACCGTGTGTGATACTGGCACAGAGTAGCTACACACCGTCACATTGTGCAGGTACTGTACTCACCCTGAGGGTGAGGTGGGGCGCCCAGCACCAGGTCAACAGCAGCAATAAGCCACGCCGCAGGTCCCCAACAGTGCTAATGTGTGAGATAGGTAGTCTCTGCAGACACACCTTGGATACATCTGTATTTCTCAGTCAGGTTTAGCCCTTATGGACCCATAGGAAGATTATTTACCCCCGCCCCCCCCCCCCCAGGGCTGAGAGTAATAAACAGGGTCTCCCACCAACAGATCCACATTCTACCTCCCTGCAATGGTGGCAGTAGAGGGGACCATTATCCCCAGTCCTGCTGGGGAATAGACACTCTACAGGGCAGCCAATGCAGCTCTGTACACATCCATAAAGCAATAGCAGACAGACATTAGGCCTGGATATGCTAAGCTGCGCTGTACCCCACCACTATCTGATACTCTCCTGCAGCAAGCCTTCAGCTGCTGCACTCTGCAAGGTGTTCCAGCAAGACACATACCAGCTGCAGACAGTCTGCTAGCTAGTCCATAGTGCATGTTCCTGGTGGAAATGCGTGCACCCAAAACTGGGATGTCAGCATACACACCAAGCAGATAAGTCAGTGACTGGGCCCCAAGAGGGAACCCATAACTTGTATATAGTTAAAAAACATAATGTTCCTTGTAAATGTATACAGATGTATACAAATGTTCTGTTCACTGTTTTAATGTAAACCGCCCCTGATCTCTGGAAGGGGCGGTATAGAAGAAACTGTTAAATAAATAAAAATAAATATCACATGAGAAACATACTCAACAGCACTATGGGGGAACCTAGTCATTGCTCAGTCAGGGTGAGAGTGATCTCCCAGCAGAACATGCTGTGGCTACCCTGTCTGTGCAGGTGGTGGCCGGGCACTACAATGTCCCAGCCATTGCCCTATGCCATGTGCCGATGCATCCTGGCCAGGCCACCCTGTCCGGGCTATACCCATGGTACCTTGCTCCTAATTATGCACATTGGCAGGCCAATACTGGCAACAGTGCTGGCAATGTGTGCTGTGGAGGGTGTTTGCAGCCACCACACACTGGATAGACAGACACACACTCCCACACCTATGCCAGCATTGTGCTACTATAGAGGTGTTTGGCAGCCCTGGCCACCACACCAGTCCTGGGCACAGTGCAGGCATGGATATGGTACACAATAGTGTTGGGGTTCAATCCCCAGGGTGGTAAACACTGTCAGACACCAGACCTGAAGTACACTCCACAGACATCAGAAAGGTTGCTATGATGGAGCTCAATCAGCAAACTGTGCTTAACATAGGAATTGCTATCTGCCAGTAATCATAGCTACCTTTTGATAGCTGTGTACCGTATTCCCAGGTTTAGGGTGGCATTACTAAGGTATGCAAGTGCTAGTATTGGGAGATGCACGCAGGGCCCAATGTCCTGCCTCTCCAGGAGGCATTGGCTAATGGAGCCTGTGGGTGTGGGTGTGTCTGCCCCTGTTGGCTGCTGCTTTACGGCAGAGGTTCCCAACTCCAGTCCTGGTGTGCCAAACACTGTTCGGGTTTTCATGCTGTCCCTCATGAATATGCATGAGATACATCTGCATACCATGGGGGCAGTGCATAGATATGCAGCACAGGCATCTTTATTAGAGGCAGCATGGAACCTGAATGGTGTTTGGCCCTCCAGGACTGCATTTGGGTGACTCTGCTCTAGGTAATGTGCCTGTTTATGGTGTCTGTGCTCTGTAGGGTAAAATGTAGGTGTTTTGGGCATGTTTACGTCATCTGCAATAAAGGTTCTGTCTGTATTAGCACGTTTTAGTAGTGGGTTACATAACATTGGTCTCTCCGGTTCTGTTCTTCTTGGTTTCGTTCCTTTCTCTCCCATAGGTCTTTTTCCGTTTTCGCAGGTCCCTCATCTTCTCCACCAACCCCTCTTCCCTGTGGTGTCCCCCAGGGCTCAGTCCTTGCCCCCTCCTATTTAATGTCTTCCTGGCCCCCCTTGACCTTCTGATTCAGCAGCACAGTATCACAGCTCATTTTTATGCAGATGATATTATTCTCCTTCACCACACTGACCCTACTACCTTGGACCTAGCTCCTCTCAATTCCTGCTTGACATCGGTGGCTACCTGGTTCTCCTTTAATTTCCTGCATGTAAACTCATCAAAAACCTTTGCCATTTGGTTCACCTTCGGTGCTCCCGCTCCATCCCTCGCTCCTCTTTTGTCCTCCACTCCTCTCCCTCTTGTCCCCTCCCTACATTATTTGGGGGTTATCCTGGATTCTGCCTTGTCTTTCAAAGAGCACGTTTCCGCTGTGGTGCAACGGTGCTTCTTCACTTTGAGACAACTTCGCGCAGTTCGCCCTTTCTTATCCGCCCCCGCTATGACCACACTACTCTTATCCCTGGTGGTATCCCGTCTGGATTATTGTAATGTCATCTTGGCCGGCCTTCCCCAGTCACAATTGCGGAGATTACAACTGGTTCATCACACAGCAGCACGTCTTCTGATGCATGCTTCACGCTTTGATCACATCAGCCCTCTTCTGATTCACTTGCAGTGGCTTCCACTTCCCTATCGCATACAGTTCAAGGTGCTTATTCATGTACATAGATCCATTCACACTGGTGTCCCCCTTTACCTCGCAGATCAAATTCATCTTCACTCCTCCCATCGTTCTCTTCGGTTGGTTCATCTGAACCACATGTCCCTTCCTTCTCCGTCACAGGCCCATCTTGAATCCACCCGCTCTTCTGCTTTTTTCTTCTTAGGCCCTTGGCTCTGGAACTCACTCCCCCTGGCCCTCTGTCTCGAACCTTCCTACAAAACCTTTAAGACCTTGCTGAAGTCCCACCTGTTCTGCACGGCTTTCAACCTTCCCCCTACCCCTGCCCTCTCCGTTCCTCCACATCGCTGACCTCTTAATCCCACTTTTGCCTTGTTGTTTTACTCTCTCCTTTTATTCTATCCTATCTCGTACCATTCTTTCCTGTTACTTATGGCGTTCCTTTCCTTTTCTGCAGCCTCCTAATTTTTATTATTGTAAACCGCTCTGGAACCTTGAGTGTGAGCGGTATATAAAATGTTTTAATAAAGATAAAGCTGGATGAGATATAAAAGTGAAAACGAAGGAAAATTCATGTCAGTTTTAGAAGATGCAATGTAAAATGACGAGGTCTCCACATGGAAAAACCATAAGACAGAGCAACAAAAAAGATGTACAGCCTCATTCTAAAATAGATGATAACATGTATCTCCCCGTGAGTAGATGTGGAAAATATCATGGGGGTCTATAGGTGACTGAACATCCATGTTTATACATTTTTGGACTCCATACATCTATCATAGATGTGTACTATAAATTCCATCCTGCTAGCAAAAATCATACATGCTTGCCTGGGTACACAAGTGCATAGTACCACATCCATGGCAGAACCACGTTGATGTGCTTCTAGTGCAAGTGTATACCTGCACAAAATAATATCCCAAAACAGGACAGAACAGCTACGGCAGCCACTCAACAGTTCAACTTTTAATGGTACAAGATCCTTCTGGTCCGGCTTGTGATAATCAATAAGGATGTCTCTACTACCCTGTTGGGCGTAGATCATCCCATGCTGCAGCATAGAGGATCTGGGAGAGGATCTGTATGGTCAAGGACAGATAAGAAAACCTTTCTCACACCTCTATCCACATCTCACCAGGAGCCATTTAGCTGTACACTGGCACCCATTGTTTAAGCTTTGGATCTTGATTCTTAGAGAGATGTCAGGTGAAGAGAAAGAAATCTGAGAGCCATCAGCATAAAAGATGGTAGTGATAACTAAGGGAGGAGATCAGGGCACCAAGGGAATGAGTGTATAGAGAGAAGTCCCAAGACATTGCTCTGAGGCACACTGATTGCAGTGGGATAGCAGCAGAGAAAGATCCACCAGAGCATACACTAAAAATGAGTTAGGAGAGATAAGAAGCAAACCAAGTACAGAACAAGGCCCTAAATCCTTATATGGCAATCTGACCCAGCCCGGTGCATCCCAGGATGCACCACACAGGACCAAGTGCTGCCATTTTTCAAGATGAAGGGGCAAGAGCTGACGTTCGTGGGCAGCGCTCCTGCTCATTTGTAAAGGTTTTGGGAGGGGGTGGGGGTTCGGGGCCACTAGGCAACCAGGGATTTGCTTTCTATCTGGGGCACCATCCCCCGAGAGTATTTTGGTGGCATCGGGGACTTTCTCTGATACCTGGATCATCTTTGACATTTCTCCTTAGATGATCCAGGCATTGGGGAAAGCACCCAATGCCATCAAAATACCATCAGGGGGTACACGCTAATATTTAAGCCACCTCAAGACCAGGCTTAGAGATATTGATGCTAAGTCTGTTTGTGAAATCCTCTATGCATTTCTCTGCATTGGGCGCAGCCAATATTAGCATACTATTTTATTATGTGCATCTCCTTTGCCTATAATTTAAATGCATTTAAATACTCTTGGCGTTAATTGTACGCTCGTTTTTCCTTTGCTGTTTACGCATGTGTCCGTCTCTCTTCTGCATTTGGAGGTAGCGGTAATTGACACTTCTTCCCTGTCACCACTTTTGTGTAGAGATACAACGTCAGCCATTCTCCAGTCCTGAGGAACCTCTCCTGTTTCCAAGGATCTGTTGAAAATATCCTTTAATGGCCCTGCAAGAACCTCTCTGAGCTCTTTCAGTATCCTGGGATGTATCCCATCCGGTCCCATGGCCTTATCCACTTTCAGTTTTGCAAGTTGTTTTAACACCTCATCCTCTCCAAATGGTGTGGTATCTGCCTCATTCCCATTTTTATATTTGGGAGTCACAGGTGGTCCTTCTCTAGGATTTTCTTTAGTAAAAACAGAGCAGAAGTATTTGTTTAGTAATTTCGTTTTTGTGGAATGGGCATTAGGAATACTCAAAAGCCGCTTCAGATGCCTAGACCACAGTGGGAGTGAGCTGTTGTATAGTCTGGAGTGTATGTGCAGGATATTCACAGCCTATTGGATCCTGCACAGTCTTGCCATGCAGGCATCCTCATTCCAGAGGCTGAAGTGTCAGAGGATGCAGATGCTGCAAAGGCTGTGGATGAGGAAGGGATACAAAGGGGGAGTCAATAGATGGCACTGACACTCAAAACAAGGAACAGACTCATCTGTGAAACTTTCTAGTGTATGTGAGTAAATTTATTAGACATCAGTGATGAACAACACTAGGGTACCCTCTTCCCACACCCAACCCCCAGCTCTTGCTCTGGCCCTGGACATTTTGCACGTGGGCACTGTTTTGTAAAGGAGCTGTGTCTGATGTAGTGCTCACTGCATCTTCCCCAGTGAGGTAGCCTGTCTCTGGTAGGTCTGTGCCATCCAAAGGTGCTTCCAACATGGTACCTGTCCCAACATCAGCACCCTGGGCCTGCTAGGATGCCAGCAACGTCTGACATATGCTGGCAATTGCTACCATGTGGGCTGCCATCTCCCATATCATGCACATTTGTGTCTCGCAATGCTGCTGCTCCATCACATGATGATCCTGCAGGATCTGTGTGGCGGCCTGCATCTCCTGCCTGATGTTATGGAGCTCCTCATGGATGCCCTCTGTAGACTGCCTGATCTGTGCCCCCTCCCGCAGCAGTTCTCGCTCGACTTCAGCTGGCCCACTTTCGCCAGGGTCCTCCAGGATTTGGAAGTCTAGGTCTCCTGCTGCAGGCTTAACTGGGGCCTGCTCCTTCTCCCCAGTGGCTATGATGCTCTTCTGTTTTGTGCTCATCATTAACAGCCATCTGATGCAGGGGCATGAGCCCTACCCCCCTCAGTATCTGCAGGCATGGACGGTCTAGCTATAGGCTGGTCTGTAGGAGAGCAAGAGTGACACAGGTTAGGTCACAGCAGTAGTTACAGGAATTGGAAAGGTCCTAAATTGAGTGTCCACCAGTCCTGATAGAAGAGGGGCAGGTGGACCCAATAAGGCTCGCTGTCACTTCAACTGTCTCCCGACACCAGTTAGGTGTCAAGAGTTCAGCCTTAGTGTGCTTCAAACAGTGGAGAGGTGACACAGAGCACCAGGTTGTCAATGATGTCTGCACACATTGAAGGTTACTGCAGGTTTGGAATGCGGCTTGCAGAAACCTTCAAAGGGTGGACGTGCACATCAGCAAACTGAGCCTCTGCCTGCCCCACATTCCTCCAGCAAAGGCCCATGGTGGCAGCTAGACATCAACCAGGTACACTCCTATGAGCAGTAAACATGTGAGAAGAAATATACTACACTGTATGTGCACCTCTGTGTATATGACAGGCACTTAGGGCACAGTGAACACATACCATAGATAGGCCTGCTGTCCCTTACACCATACCAAGATATCTACTGTGGTGGTGTAACCCTCTATTAGATATCTCCACAATTCTACTCTGCAGGTATGACTCATCCTGCCTATGAGTAAATGCCCTCCCATGTTCCTGGGTGCCCAGAACAGAGTTGCAGACACTGCTGGAGGAAGAACCATCATTGGACAAGGGACAGCAGTTGTATCTCCATTAAATGCAGTATCACAATGCCTGCTACAGTATAAGTACCCTCATAACTCACAATGGCACAGTAGCCTGTACAAATGAGTCTCTGTCAATAGAAATAGGGGGGAGGGAGGGTAAGGGCACAGGTGGTTGTAGCAGCACAATGAGGGAGGGGAAGGGTCATAGGAGGGCACACAGGCCATCATACTTGGGCCTGTAGTGGGGGAAAGGGAAGGCATTGATGGGAGAGAGATATCACAGTCAAAAGCAGTAGGGTGGACAAATCCGCAACCCGTGCAACATGTCAGGACATTCTAGCCCGTCAGTCTGGTATGTCAGGACATTCTAGCCAAGGATCAATAGCTACTCACTGGCAAGAGTGGAGCTGTCATATCCGGCAACTCCAGAGATGACTATGTCATCCATAAACTGAGGACCTGTTTCCCCAGGGGTGTCGGTTGCAGCTGGCGCTCGGGTGGCAGTGGTCGATAAACCACATGCTCCATCTCTGGGAATTCAACTTGGCTGCAGGGCCGGCCCGTCCATTGAGCAAGAATGTTTTTTGCACAGGGCCCCGCGTTTCAGGGGGCCCCATGCAAAGAACATTCTGCTTGCAAAGTAAATTTTAAAATTAAAAAAAAAAGCTGTCTGCTGCCGCTGCCGCGGCGGCAACGGCAGAATCGCATATCCCGCGGGGCCCCCCGACAGAGCCTGCCCTCCCTGCATCAGCTCCGTCAGCTTTCAGAGCTCGAAGGGAGACTAGTTTCCCTTCCTTGGCTCTGTTAAGCCCGCGGGGGCTGATGGGACCTTTCCCATCAGCCCCCGCGGGCTTAACAGAGCCGCGAGGGAGAAACTCTCCTTTCGCGCTCTGAAAGCAGATGGAGTTGATGCAGGGAGGGCAGGCTCTGTCGGGGGGCCCTGCGGGATATGCGATTCTGCCGTTTGCGGTGCTAACTTGAATTCTGCATTGGTGAGCAAGCCTTGTGTGGGATAAGCGCCATAAAAATGCCACCCTACTTTTTTCACGTGATGCTTAATTAATCTCAAGGATTTATTGCCGGAGGGTGTGATAAAAGCAGTTAGTGTAACTGGGCTTAAAAATGGTTTGGTCGAGTTTAAGGTTTGGACAAGCTGGAAACGTCCATAAACCCAGGAGGGAAAGTTCATAAACCAGGTTGGCTTGGGGAAAGTCACCGATTATCCCTGGAATCCCTTTGGGACACTGCCGGATACGTGTGACTTGGATTGGCCACGGTCATTGCTTCTCTCGTAAAAATCTGAGTGTACAGACATGGGGAGGAAAAATTTTCAAAAGCCAATTACCGATGCTTGAAGGCTTTGGAAAATCACCCACTCTGTATGTGAGCAACGATATGTTTACTGTTCTACAATATGCGTACTTTTACCTGCATTTTAGGAAAGGCTGTCCTGTGCAGAAATAGGGCCAGGGATAGGGTTACAAAATGTCCCCGATTTGTCAGTGATTGTCCCCAGTTTTGAGGTAGTGTCCCTGATTTCATGGACCATAGCCACCTCCTGTCTCCGATTTCAGTGGAGACAAAGGACATTGTGTCTCCTGCATTCCGCTCTGATGCAGTTTTCTTGATCCTGGTACGAGAGGATATAAAATTAAATTATGTTTTTAAAATAGAAGAGGAATTTTAGAAATGTAAAGAATATTTATCTATATGTATAAACTAGAGTTTGAGCATGTCTGTTTGTATGCACGCTTATAACTTGAAGGGCTGCTACTGTTTTATTTAAACTTTGGAAATTACTAAATGCTATTTAAACCACTCATTTTGAAATACATGGGGGAAAAGGGTCGAAGGAAGAAGGACACCCGCCTGGGTTATCCCAGATTTGCTGTAAAAGAAATCTGGTAACCCTGCCCGGGAGACATTTCATACAGTATTTGCATTTTCAAAACTACATGCATTATTTTTTGGCCAAGAAAAGTAACCAAAGGAAAAGCCTATGCACACTGTAAAGTTCCTTTCCAAAGTCTGCCCATACTTTCCCTCTAGAGTACAGGTGCAAAATTCACCACTAAAACTACTGCGGCGGCAGCGGCAGCAGACAGCTTTTTTTTTTATTTTAAATTTTCCCTGGGCTGTTGGGGTGGGAGTTAGGACTGGAAATGGGCTAATGGGGTTAGGACTGGAAAAGGGCTGATAGGGGGTTGGGACTGGGGCTACGGGGAGCTAAGTCTGGAAATGGGGTGATGGGGGTTAGGACTGGAAGTGAGCTGATGGGGGTTTAGGACTAGTAATGGGCTATGGGGGGAGGCTTAAACTGAAAATTGGGTGATGGGGGTTAGGACTGGGAGTGGGCCGATGGAGGGTTAGGACGGGTAATGGGCTATGGGGGGCTTAAACTGAAAATTGGGTGATGGGGGCTAGGACTGGAAATGGGCTGATGGGATTAGGACTGAGAGTGGGCTGATGGGGACTTAGGACTGGTAATAGGCTATGGGGGAGGGGGGGCTAGGACTGGTAATGGGTTGGGGGGGTCCTAGGACTGGAAATGGACTGAGGGGAAGAGGGGGCTTGAACTGCAAATAGCTGATGGGGAGGGGGGCTTGGAATGGAAATGGGTTGTGAGGGGAGGGAGCTAGGACAGGAAATGGGCTGATGAAGGGGGCTACGATAGGACTGGGAATTGGGTGTTGGGGGGAGCTAAGATTGGAAATGGGCTGTGGTGGGGGCTTGGATTGAAATAGACTTATGGAGGGGCTAGAACTGGAAGTAGGCTCATGGGGGGCTTGGATTAGAAATGGGCTGAGTGGAGGGGAGCTAGGATTTGACATAGGCTGATGGTGGGGCTAGGAAAGGACTAGAAATGGGCTGATGGGAGGCTGGTATTGGAAATGAGCTGATGGAGGGACTTGGATAGGACTGGAAATGGATGGGGGAGCTAGGACTGGAAATGGGCTGATGGGGGGGGCTAGGACTGGAAATGGGCTGATGCGGGGACTAGAAGGGAGTGGATACTGGGTGGGGCTGGAACTAGAAGGGAGCTGATGTTGAGGGAGATTAGAATGGGATGGAGCTGGGAGAGTGAAATGGAGAGGGGAAAATATTTTGTGTGGGACGGAAGAAAAATCTACAATTGGCTGGGTATTGGGAGAGTAAGTGGGGATTGAGGATGGAGGGGTAAAATTTGAATGGATGAAATAGGAATGAGGAAAGAGCAAAAGGAGAAAGATTAGTATGTTAAAGCAGATGTAGAGAGAGAATGGAAAAAAATTAGGAGAAGAAAGGACAAATGGACAGCAGACAATGGAGAGTTAGCAGAAGACACAAAGAAACCAGAAGAAAGTGGCTGGAGCAATTGCAACTGAAAAAAAATGCACAAAAGGTAGAAAGATATCTCTTTATTTTGAATTTATTAACTGGAATATGTCAGCTCTGGGAAATGTGAATCATTAACGTCTGCGCTTTGTTTAGTACAAGAGGAAATTAATTTATAGTTTTATTTCTACAGTGTTGTTGTACATTCCAAGTTTGGCTTTTGGGGTTTCCAGTTTAATTGTCTTCCTGTTTCTAAATTGTGATTCCTTGTTTGGTGATGATCTGTGTTCTGCATGTGTAACTGAGCTGAGGTATTCTGTTTATGTAAATCCTATTTGACATTGCCACTTGTTCCCTTTCCCCAGTAGGTCATGTATTGTTATTCTCTGAAATGTACTGGTTTAATATTTGCAGTGTTTCCTTTTGATAGGTAGGGTTTGGTGCTTTGTGAGTCCTGGTAATGCTGCCAGGATACGGTGGGTTTGCTATGGGTTCTAAATGGGCAGTGTTTGTAGTAGTTCCTAATGTGCCTGGCGGTTGGCACTGGATTATAGTAATGTAGAAATCTTTTAGTCTTTCTTTATCCATACACTCATTAAGAGGCATGCTTACTAAGTTAGTGTATGGTAACATTATGCAAATATTTATGCAAATGATGCCCTTATGCAAATGAGGCCCCGCACCGAGTCTCCACACATGGCCCCGCATCCCCCTTGGGCCGCCCCTGCTTGGCTGCACGTGAGAAAGTGACTGGCTGATCAGTATCAATTGTTCTTTCTATGAGAATGAGAAGATTCCTGCCTTTCCCACAATGAAATCATGGTATCCACGGCAGCATTAGCACAGGCACCCTCTGAGAGACGCGAGAGTAGACAGGCAGGCAGCAGCAGCAGCAGCCAGAGATGGAGCATGTGGTTTATCGACCACTGCTTTCCACAGAGGCCAAGGATTTGAACATTCAGTAAAGTCCGAAGGTGGATTCTAGGGCTGCATAGTTACACAAAACAACGTGGTATTAGCGATTGACCTTATATACTCATAAGTGAGCCAAATACTCCTGAGGAAGTATCTTAAGAAATATGGCCAGTGTCGAGTTTATTGGCACATTCGTCCTTTTAAGAATAATAAAGGCTGCTTCTGCCCCCACTGCAAAGTTTCTAGACTGGTTTTTGTGTTGGTTGCTTTTGTGGCAGCTTGCTGTTTTTTTGGTGGACCTCTTCAGTTCTTTAGACATCTTGCACGCGAAGAGAATGGAGATGGAAAGCTACCTGTGTAAAGGGGTTTAAAATATGCAGTTATAATGCCTTATCCTGGGCCTTCTTTGCCCAAACCAATAAGAGAAACCCGCGTAAGATTTTCCCACAGGAAGTTCAAATATTGATACCAAGACTTGCTGCCGAAAACCACTATGGTGATATTCAGAGGGCCTGAGCAGTTATATATGAAACATGGGTAAGTGGAATATGCACTAGGGCACTTGGCTTCCTGCTATCCAGGTACATGGGAAATCAGCCGGATGGGCACTTTAGCTTTTCTAACCAGTTTACAGCAAAATAGCACAGGCTACCCGGGTGGCTATCACACTTGCTACATGGGTAGTGTTTAAAACTGACAACTGGAATACTAGAGTGCTTTATGGAGCACTACAGGCCCAGTACCACAGCCACCACAGGGTTACAGTATACAGTGCTCAGACCTGGGCCAACCACTAGGTAAAGTAGGCGGTCGCCTAGGGCGGCATCCTCTGGAAGGCAGCTAAAGCTGGTGAAACATAGCCATTATCATAGCCATATTTGACAGCCAGAGGCAGTGTAAAGCTACAGATTCACCTAGGGCTCCAACACTTTGGGGCCACTCTAGGGCCAGCCCTGACAGTGCTGGGAATGGTGCATGCACGTGGCAGCTGCACCCTGCTCCATGGCATTGGTGTACACTGACCAGTGGACCCTTATCTTAAAGCCAACATATTTGTGATTGATGATGTGTGTGCCTGCTGCTATGGGCACAGTGGTGTATGGCTGGGGAGAGAGAACAGGGAGGGTATGTGCTGTGTACACTAGCAGCACAGCACACTTTGCACTGCAGTGTTGTGTGTGGGTGGATAGGAGGTGCAGTTGGTGGGGAGGCCATGCCAATATGAGGAGTGTGATGCGAGGGATATCTCATCACCCATAAAATGCAGCACTGCTGTATAAATCATCCTGTACAAATCCCCTATCTGTTTCTGTTTATCTCCACTCCCTGTCATGCCAATGTAGAATATCCCATCCCCTGTAACCAGATATTCATTTACTATGTAAGTACTATGGTGGACCTATTATGGTTTGATAGTCATATCTAAATGATGTTTGTTAACCATATCTACTGACTGATAAGGTGGGTTATATCATTGCTAACATATGTCAATAAATAATAGAACATGCAATAGGATCTGGGTACACTAAGATATGTGTATGGTGTTGTTACTCAGTGTTGGCCTCCTAGGCGGACCACAATCCCTTGCCCCCTATGACCTTGGGTCATCTGCACTGTGGCTGTGAATGGCCTGCCCTTGCTGCCCTCTAGACAGTAAAAACACAAAACACACACACATTTTTCCATGCTGCGGTTCAAGAAGAGTACAGTTGCGAGGCAGTTTCTGAGTACCTATGGTATCCACAGTCACACACCTGACATAGCATACTAACATGCTGGTGAGCACATAATGCCCTCCTGACATAGCGCCCATACCCTCACACCCAAGACACCCTGCTGATCTCGCCATGGCATAGCAAGCGATGCCTGCTATTCCTATAGGGCAACATATATAGCCTTTGCAAACCCCAATGTAGCCCATGCTCAGCAGAGGTGACATGGGGGCCTGTTCCCAGTGTAAGGGACAGCACAACCTCTGCCACACCATTGGTTATCAGCATCAGTATGGTCGGTCTTGCCACTTATGAAACCCATGGGTGGCTGTGCTGCACATGCCATGTTGCAGCAGATAGAAATTTCTTCAAAGGTTAGGGCTTCTGAACCGTGAAATGGGACAGCTGAATGGAGACATGATAGAGGTCCTTGATGTCCTGAATGGAGTAGATGGTGTAATAGTAGATCAGTTGTAGGGGGCAAGGGGAGACACAATGGAGTAACAATGTGGTTCCTTCAGACAACATAGAGGAAATATTGGTCTCACTCAATGCATTCAGAAACTGCTTTCCTGTTGTGCCAGAGATTTCCCCGGTCAAGTTGTTGAAAAAATATATACATGAAACTTTAACGGTTGATTTAACCCCTCCTGTTGTTAAAGCTTATTTTTTGCCTAGTGGTAAGAAGGAAGGAAAGGTGAATGTGGGTCCATTGGATATGGATATTTTAGATGTATCCGCTGTTTTGCAATCACCTAAAGAAGCAGATTTGTTAGTTTCCACTATGTTAGTGACCTTCACAATTCCATCTGATAGGGATTGGATATTAAAGCTTTACTTTAAAAAATGTTCTACTTTATTTATGGGGAAGAGAACTGTGATGTTCCCAGATGTCTCTAGGGAGACTCAGAGAAGGCGTAGAGCTTTTTTGTTATTGAGGCATGGTGTTATTCAGATTGGTGCCTCATTCCTATTACGTTTTCCTTGTAAATGTATAGTTTTCTTCAGAGCGAATAAGTATGTTTTTTTTTCAACTGGAGGAGTTATCCTTGTTTGTCAGGTCCCATTTAGTGACATCTTCCCCTCTGTGAGTAAGGTCTCATTATAAGTATTATTGCTCTGTCCTCCGCCTCTGTTTAGATTCTTTGGTTTCGTTTTCCTTTATAGATGAATACCGAGGATCCACCTATTCTTGTTTGTTTGTTTTCTAAAGCTGTCTCCCAGTGATTGTGGGCTAACTATACTCTTGTTTGCTGAGTTTCATTGTATTATTTCTTTGTATTATTGCTGTACAAGTAGTTGTTTTCTGTACAAGCGTTGCTTGATTATATGTTGTAAAATTGCATAAACAAATAATACCCCCCCCCCCAAAAAAAAACCTGCTATTCATAAAAAGAGGAGGTAGAAACAGCAGGCACTGTAGCTGGATGTCAAACAGGTATAAACTATATCCTTGGGGAGGGGGTCCCTGAACCAATATTTAAGGAGACAGGCATATTCCAGTGCGTGGGCTGGTAATGACATTGGGAAAACTGTGTGGCTTTCTCAGATGCTGTCAGGTACCTGTAACCTGACCTGGCTACTCTTGGAGACAGGATCCTGGCCCTCATGGGCCCTCATCAGTCCCAGTATGACCTTTCCCATTTTCCCATGTGCATGCCCTCACATGCCAGCAACACTCTTACTCCACCAGCATTTCCACCATGAGAGTCATGGTGTGTACACCAACTTGGCCTGTGCCTGCAACATATTATATTTGCTCAGAACCAGGCTCCCAACACCTACACAGCACCCCATATATGCCATGACCTACTACATGTAACCCACAATCATTGACACCTATGTGGCAGCCACCCACCTATGCTGCTGGCAACAATGATGACACAGTGAGGTACAAACATAGAAAAGATTTATTGAACAATGGACATCAACAATTATCAATCCACAGAGGCAAACACATTGCAATAACACTTATTATGTTATACATTATTATATACTATTTATTATAGATTAACAGTTTTTTTATACCGCTTTCTCATTTAACCAAAGTAGTTATTTATTTATTTATTTATTTCAATTTTTTATATACCGCGCTATTTACAATCAGCGCGGTTTACAGAGAACCAAAGACCAGAACAACAGGCTGCTGGGTATTACATAAAACAGGAAAATAAATTTGGATAAGATAAACATAGATAATATGGGGTAAAACTATATACATTAAACTATATACATAGAATATATATATCTATATACATAGAACTATATACATAGAATATTTACAATATATTGGAACTTTAAAATGGCAATGTACAGACATTAAAAAGGGACATTGATAACTTGGATATTTCTGGGGCAATGGAGGATTACATGACTTGCCCAAGGCCACAAGATATGCTAGTGGAAATCAAATCCTGGTTGCTTTGTTCCCAAGCCAGTGGCCTGACCATTTGCCTACTCCTTCACTCCACAAAGCTGCAAGGTAGCAGCACATAGGAAAGGTGGGGCCATGCCCCTATGGGCCTGGGGGACCCTCCCTGCATCTCATCAGGACCTCCACAATGGCCTATAGCCCTTGAGTGATCTGTACTGCAGAGTGAAGTACTGCCTCCTTACATTGGTGTACCTTCATCACCAAGCTGGCCAGTACAGCAGCTTGGTCTGGCTATGAGGCTGGGGAAGGGGCCGGCCTGGGACAGATTCCTACATGTCTGGCCCTGGGACAGATGGTGCTGATTGTGGCCCATGGTCTGGCCAGGGGACCTGTGTTTCTGCAGTGCCTCCCACAGCAGCTGTGACATCCCCTGAAAATGACGAGTGCAATGGTGGGGTGGCCATGCTCACCTGGGGGATGTCTGGCCTGTGACACAGTTCCTTTGCTTCTCTGGCTGTAAGGAGAGGCATAGTGGCTCATTACATGGGTGTAACCTCATACCTACAGGAGATGCAACAGTGCAGACACATGGAGACACACACACATGCTACCTATAGAGCATGCATACTGCCTGTTTCTCCAATTTTTCCACCCATTTCCTCCACCATGACCTGCACATAAGTTCCCCAGACATGTTACTGTGTGAGTGTGGGTCCCCTATCATTCTGACTGATCTCCCATGGTTGGCTGGGTGGGCAGGTATGGTCAGTGCATTATGGTGCACTGCTCATTGTGTGTGTTCTTGTATGCTCATTCCATTGAGTGCACCATACAGATGGGGGTTCCAGTGGGTGGTGCTATAGATTGCAAGTATGCCTCACATGTTTCATCATTGTAAAGGCCCTCAGCACCACTCATCACAGTGTTTACATGGGTTTCAGCCAGTCTACTCCCACTCAACGACATTGTACCAGCTCCTGGGGACACAACTGGCATGATGTCTGTAGTGCTTCTGACACAGCTATCAGTGTATGAGCCATGTAGGAGGCATACACTCAAACAGACAATGCACACTGTGTGGACCTCTCTTCAGACAGTTGTTAGCACCATGTATGTTCAAAGCTTACTGAGTTGCTCTCTATTACCACTATGTGGCTGATGACATATTTGGTGGAGCCATGAGGCCTGCAGCACACCTATAGTGCTGTGTAAGCTACATATTCAATGTCATGTACAAGTGTCGGTCTTCCATTCAGTTATGGCTGTTGTTCTAGGTGGTACATGGTGACTGCCCTGTGCCTCAATTACCTGCATCTGCAGCAACTTCCTTCCTGAGACGCTGGATGTAATATGGTCTTTAGTACCGCATCATCTGAAATCGGCATTTTATTGCCTCCAGAGTACAGCGTATACCAAATTCACTGTGGGAGAAAGGTAATGGATCATATTAGACCCCTTTTATACCCACAATTACCCAATAGTGTATTCATATACATAGCTGTTTACAGTCAAACTGGGCACCCTAGCAGCAGGTCACGTACTTTCATTCTCAGGAAAGAATTCACCATATTTGTCAGTTGTTACACCTTTGGGTACCATGTGCCAGAGTTCCCACACACCCCTGTGTCAATGTGCTGCTATGGGTATGCTCACAGATGGAGCCATGTACAGGTGCTTCCAGCTCCTGTGACAACGGGGAAGATGTTTGCCCCAACAGTACTTATATTGCAGCTCTGTATGGATCCTAATGGTTTATGACACTAGATGTGGGGAGTTAAGGACATTATCTAGCAGCTTGCACTGACATGCCCATGTCATCCTTGACATTTGCCAGTCCACTGGGTACCAGTACAGTGTGTTTGTCACCTTGTCCCTAAATCACCTTCCTCGGATACTTGTGATTCCCCTCTGGACCCCATGGGCCCATATTCCTTTGGCAATTGTCCCCTCACTGCCCCTAACAAACATTCACAGGCCCATACACCCTGCCAGGTACATCCACTTTCTATACCCTGTCTCTTCCTTAGCATTTCCAACAACACATCCCACTCTGTTCCATCTCATCTCATGCATACGAGATACCACCATCCTCCTTGGCCCTCCTCCCCTTCCCTCTTGGCCCCTTGTAATGCCTATGTTGTCCCCACCCCTTCTGTACCTACCTCTTGTGACACCACTCTCGGAGCAAATCACCATGGTATGTGGTTTGTGAGGGTTTTTGGTTGTAGGTGTGTTATTTTTGTACAGAGCCAGCTGTCTGATGCTGTTGCACACAACTCACAGATGCACAAGAAGTGGTGATATGTGGGTAACATGGGGGCCTCGGTGTAGGCATCCTGGGGGATCCACATCTGTTTCCATCTGTGTGAATCACTGTTCTACAAATGTTGATAGGCAGTGGCTATGCTATGTCCTGGAGCTGGGCAGTTGCAGCAGGCCAAAGTCTAAGAAGTGTAACAACTAGTTGCACGCCACAACAAGCAACACCATAAACAAGTCCCAAAGGCTATAACAGTTCCCATGCTGTGGTGTGCTAGACATCCCCTGGTTCCCTATAGGGTAGAGCACCCCTACTTATGACCAGCTTGGCCAAAGCCTCTGCCTCAGTGGGGCTAAAGTTGGTTGTCCTTCTGGCTTCCATGCTACTACTGTGTATCTGCCCAGCCAGAGGCGTGGGGGGGGGGGGGGGGGTCCTGCACTAGCAGGGTCTGTAAACAGGTATGGGAGGTAGTACATGGGTACGCACCGCCAAATCTGTCTAATATGTAACCGCCATACCTGGGTGCTCCGTACAACCCATGTACAGCAGAATATTGTATTCTTGTCTGTTTTCCACCATCCTAGCTGTGTAATGTTTCATGATCTCATCTTACACTGTTTCTCGGGTCTACACGGTTTCCCTTTAGCTTTCTGTGCCCTGCACGGATTATGGGTCTATATTTATGTGTGTGGCGTTTCATGGGTAGGATGGATATCTGGGCCTGTTGGCTACCCGGTTATGTTGATTTAGCCGCCAGCCGCTGTTGATGAATACACGCCTATATTCCATGCTTGCCCGCGAGTGCGCTGCCTGACTCACAATTCGTGCCCCTTTACTCAGAGGGTTTTCTTAGCCAGTTATCAGTTTCTTCAGCGCCTCGTGCAATATCAGCCCCTTCATTTCTAATTCCTTTTCCTTTCCCCATCGCCTCATATTTTCCTGCCACAATGAGAACTCATTATTTCTCCTTTTCTCATTGGAGATTTTGTTGTTGTTGTGCAATTTACAGCACCCCCACCTTGATGTTCTTTCTTTTGTTCTTCTGCTTGTTTTATCCTGTCACTCTAGCCTATATATTCTATGGTGTCCTTGAATAGCCTTGAAGCTTCCTGCAGCTGGGCAGTATAACAAATCCTTGCAAATAAATATGTAAATTAATAAAGATCATTATTTTACTCGAATAATCTTCAGGTGGGGCTAGATGAAGAAAATAATTATTATTAAGCTGAAAAAGTAAGTGTGTTCTGTCAGGTCAGTGCTGACATGTGACTACCCAGCCCCTCTGTGTTTTTGGCAAGGTGTGACAGGAAGTAGCTTGCTATGCCTTTCTTTCACACAGTAAATCTATAGCACCTGGTGTTTCAAGGAGCTCTCCAATCCAAGTACTAACCAGGCCCTACATTGCTTAGCTTATGAGATCAGCTGAGATTCGTCTCATTCAGGGAGGCAAAGCCAAGCTGAAATAGAATGTAAACACAAGGCAGAAGTTGCAAACTTCTGCTGTGAAATATGATGTATGTGTGGGTAACCAGACAACTACTGTACTCAAGCTAGAGGGAGCTGCAGAAGGGCAGGACATACAAATTTCTTAACTTTCACTGATGAGCAAGGATCATATTAATAGTATTATTTACACACGAAAATAAGATACCACTCTAAAGCTGAAAGAAAGAGTATGTTGGAAGGAGTAAAAAAGGCTTCAGGAATGCATTCAGTGAGAAGGCAAAGCCCACCCAAAAATGGGAGAAGTACACCCATAGATAAGTTTTACAGGAAAAAGAGCTTGTACATTCTCTCTGTCTAGCATATGGCTTGATGTTTAGTCTTTAGGCTAAGAGGGGATGGGGTCCCTCCAAACTAGGGGAACTGAACTGTAGGCCATGAGCTCAGATAGCTGTAATTTCTGAGCAGTGGTGTTCCAAGAGCCATCGGCACCTGGAATAAGCGCCCTCCTCGCAGTGCCCCCCCCCCTTGCGGCGAACGCTTAGTTCACCTAGTGGACAGGCCAGCCCTGTCCTCTCCAAATACTAGTGGAGCTGAGTCCAATGCTCCTTCATCTTCAGACAAGCCCAAGTCATGTGCCCCAAGAAATTTTGCTAGTTAAATTCGAGAAATGATCATCTCAACTTATCATCCCTCCTTCAACAATCCTGAAATGCAGGGGATGTGGGGAAAAGAAGAAGTGCTATGAATTGTGTTGGAAAGAGGAGATGGCACTGTCATCCATACTGGTGTAATCTGCAGGCCTCCAACTCAAACCGAAGAAATGGATAGTGAATTGATTATTGATATTCCAAAGATAGCCATGAAGGGGGAAGTGATCATATTGGGTGACTTTAATTTACTTGATGTGGACTGGAGGATTCCTTCTGCAAATCTGGAAGAAATAAAAAAATTGTGGATGCCTTCCAAGATGCATTACTTAGACACATGGTAATGGAACCGACCAGGGAAGGCTCAATGTTGGATTTAGTACCAATGCAGATAGCATGTCGAATATCCGGGTGGGTGCCTATGTGAGCAACAGCTACCATCACATGGTGTGGTTTGAGATTAAAACCAAGGCAGAGTCCAATCACAGCAAGCTCAAAGTCCTGGACTTCAGAAACACTGACTTCAGTAAAATGGCTAAGTATCTGAAGGAGGAATTGGCAGGGTGGGAGGTGATAAGGGAAGTGGAACTGCAATGGGCTAAACTAAAGGAGGCAATAAAAGGGGCAACAGATACATATGTAAGGAAAGTAAATAAAAACAAGAAGAAAAGGATACCTATTTGGTTCTCCAAAGAAGTGGCTATACAAATAAAAGCAAAAAACACAGCTTTCACAAAATTCAGAAGTTCGCAAACAGAGGAATACAGAAAAGAATACAGGATAAAACTAACAGAGACAAAAAGAGAAATAAGGATAGAAAAATCAAAGGCAGAAGAAAAGATGGCTAAAGATGTGAAGTGTGGCGACAAAACTTTTTTCAGGTATATTTGGGAGAGGAGGAAAATCAGAGGCAGAATTGCAGGACTCAAAAGTGACAGGAATGGATTTGTGGCAAGTGACATTAAAAAAGCGAACATGCTAAACAAATACTTCTGCTCTGTTTTTACTAAAGAAAATCTTGGGGAAGGACAACCTGTGATTGACACATAAAAATGGGTATGGAGTAGATACAACACCATTCACAGAATATGTTGTGTTAGAACAGCTTGCAAAACTGAAGATGGGCAAAGCCATGGGACCAGATGGGATACATCCCAGGATACTGAAAGTGCTCAGTGAGGTTCTTGCAGGGCAGTTAAAGGATGTTTTCAATAGATCCTTAGAGATAGGAGAAGTTCCACGGGACTGGAGAAGGGCTGATATGGTACCTCTTCATAAAAGTGGTAATAGGAAGGAGGTGACATACTACAGTCCAGTAAGCCTTACCTAGGTGGCAGGAAAAGTAATGGAGGCGCTCCTGAAAGAGCGACTAATGGACTTTCTCAAAACCAAGAGGTTGCATGATTCAAGACAACATGGTTTTACCAAAGGACAATCTTGCCAAACAAATCTGATTGAGTTCTTTGACTGGGTGACCCGAGAACTAGATCAAGGGCATATGATGGATATGATCTACCTAGATTTCAGCAAAGCCTTTGATACTGTTCTGCATAGAAGGCTTACCAATAAACTCAACAGCTTGAGGATGGGTGCCAAGGTGGTGAACGGGATCAGAAATTGGTTGACTGACATATGGCAGAAGGTGACAGTAAGCAGAACTCACTCGGATGAAAGGAAGGTGATTAGTGGTGTGCCCCAGGGTTTGGTCCTGGGGCTGGTACTGTTTAATATATTTGTGAGTGATATTGCTGAAAGACTGAATGGAAACGTCTGTCTTTTTGCAGATAACATGAACATTTGCAACAGAGTGGACTCTCCTGAGGGAGTGGAGAACATGAGGAAAGATCTATAAAAGCTGGAAAAATGGTCTAATGCTTAGCAGTTAAGATTTAATATGAAGACATGCACTGTAATGCAGTTGGGAAGCAGAAATCCAAGGGAACTGTATGCGATAGGGGGCGAGAAATTGGTGTGCAAGGACCAGAAGAAGAACCTCTGAGTGATTGTTTCTGAGGATCTCAAGGTGGCAAAACAGTGTGACAAAGCGGTAGCAAAAGCCAGAAGGATGCTGGATTGCATACAGAGAGGAATTACCAGCAGAAAGGAAGAAGTACTAATGCCACTGTACAAGTTGCTGGTAGGTCTTCACTTGGAATGTTGTGTTCAGTTTTAAAAAAGAAAGGGTTCAGAGGAAGGCGACCAAAATGATTTGGAGCCTACATCAGGAAATGTATGAGAAGAGACTTGAAGACCTAAGTATGTACACTCTGGAGGAGAGGAGGAGCAGGGAGATATGATTCAGACCTTTAAATACTTAAAGAGTATTAATGAACAAATAAATCTCTTCCAAAGACTGGTAAGCTGTAAAACTAGATGGCATAACATGAAGCTGCAAATGGGTAAACTGAGAGGCAATGTCAAGAAATACTTTTTCACTGAAAGGGTGGTGGATGCTTGTAATGTCCTCCCTATGGAAGTGGTGGGGGCAAAGACAGTGACAGAATTCAAAATGGCATGGGAGAGACACTGTAGATCCCTTTATAGCAACAGGATAAAATCAAAATAAACATAACTAACTTTCAACAAATAGGAGTGACCTACATGGAGCGGTTGGTACACCCTAAACAAAGGTATGCGAAGGGGTGACTTGCACGGAATGGGCAGATGCACCTGCTCTTGCCGCCTTGCTGGGCAGACTAGATGGATCATACTGCTCTTTATCTGCTATCATATACTATGTTACTATGTACAGGGGCATGTTTATTGAAGTACAATAAGAGGATTATTCTGTGCCACAAATAGTGGGGATAGACATCCCAATGGGGCGTCCATCCCTGCAATTTGTGGCCTTTCCGCCAGCATCTAACTTCCCTACCGTTTGTACGGAGAGGTTAGATGGGGCGGGGAAGGGATGGATTGGGGCGGAGGCAGGGAAGGCATTGGGAGGTCGTTGGCCCTGGACGTACAAGGCCGATTCCGATGTTGACCCTGTACTTCCAGGGCCGATGGCTTAGATGGGGAACTTATTCCACCTTTGAGGTGGAATAAGTTCCCCGATCTTGCAGGGGACGGCGGCCTGGTGCTCAAAAGAGGAGGTAGGGGGCAGAGGAAATTCCTTGCAGCCCAACCCTGGCCTTTGGAGGCCGGATGGGAGGTTGGGCTGCAGGGAAAGCATTTTTCTGTGCTGGTGCTGGGGATCACGGCTTTACAATGGAGCTGCAGTGCCATGGCAACCGTACGCCATGGCGCCGTGGCTCTATTATAAAGTTCTGACTGAATTAGTCGGCGACAGGCCTGTACATGCAGGCCTGTTCGCGATTCTGATCCAGCAGTGCTAGACATGCCCCGCGGGATCAGAATCGTGAACCCCTCTGTACATCCGGCTCAGATCAGACATACAGAGGGACTGTACTTCTCCAATTGAATGAGCCCCTGTTTGCACTTACCGCACCTTAACTGCAAAAATTAAGGTGCGGTAATAACAAAGTCCATGTAGTAAATGCATTTGTTCTGCATTCAGTGCACAGAGATGACATTTACCACACTGCCTTGTGGTCTTTAGAATGGGAACAATCCTGCTATCTACTGAGGCAGAGAAAGTGGTGCAGTGCCAAAGATGAGAAAGAAATGCCATGACTGCACTTACTGCAGCCCCCACCCCCTCGATCGCATGTTCCCTGTGAAAGTACCCCCCCCTTTCCAATCCCCTCTCCAAATACAGATGTAACCACACAATGTCCAATTCCCCTTACATCCTTTGGCATGAAAACTCTGCCCATCTTTTCAGCACCCCCCTGGAAAGCTCCAAATCAGTAAGGTGAGATCCCTGCATCAGTCCACTCTTTTCTCATCCAGGCCACCCAAAAGAAATATCTAGCCTACAGTATAAGGACCCTCCCACAAAAACCAGACTCCCCTTACTTTAAACCATCTGACCCACCCCTAGGACTCACCCAGGTGATTCCCTGGTGTCTAGTGAGGCCAATGGTGGAGCAATCACTCTCTTCCTGCCCCAGCTATACTGCTTTTAAAATGGCGGCTTTCACCCTAGTGATAGTTTCATAGTACTACTGCTTGGGTCAATCCATCCCGCATGCTAGCTGACACTAGCCATTATGGCCACTCTTCACTTCAAAACCTCCTTGATCCCACCTCATCACATTCAAAGCAGTTAGCATAGGATTTGTACTGTATTGGCTATTTTTAGCACGTGGTAGCAGTTACCATAGCTCCATGCTAACAGCACATGATAAAACACCATTTCAGTAGACAACCCCCTAAATCAGAGGTTCCCAACTCCAGTCCTGGAGGGCCAAACACCATTCAGGTTTTCAGGCTGTCCCTAATGAATATGCATACATTTGAATACAATGGGGGCAGTGCATGCAAATGCATCTCATGCATATTTATTAGGGGCAGCCTGAAAACCTGAATGGTGTTTCGCCCTCCAGGACTGGAGTTGGGAACCGCTGCCCTAAATGTTTTGTGTATATACGGTGTATACATGCAACTCGTGCCAGTCTGAGTGTCCCTTATAGCAGCTGTGCCTAGTTATTTGGCAGACTGAGAGCACAACTTCAGGAAGATAAGCCTTGCAGCCTTAACTCTGAGAATTTTAAGGTTCCAGGATAGGACCAGACCTTTGGCAACTTAGAACCACTCACTCCAATCCTTACTTACTTCAGTAACTCAGTCCAGGTCAGAATTTGGTTGTTCTGAACCAAGGATGTACTGAAAATATTGAGGGATCACTGACAATGACAAAAATAGTATATAAAGGCAGATCAAAAAAATACAGTCACTCAGAGTTTAGTTGGACTCTCCTTTCCTGTCCAGCTCCTTTTCTCTTATCCCCTTTCACTAGAGTACCTTGTAGAGCTGGATGCTGGTTTTGGACGTGATCACAACATTTGCACCCTTTCAGACCCGTTCCTCCAGGGGATGTTCTTCTCCTTTCTTGTTCCAGGACCAGAGCTCCCTTCTGCTCCTTCTGTCTCCAAGGCTTTTTCTCTCCTTCACTCTTTAAGTTGTAGTGCACTGGCCTATGCTGCCTTTGTCACTACTGCTGCTCAAATAAGGCAGAACCTGAGCCATCTCTATATACATAATGGGGTCAATATTATCAGGAGCTGCCTAGATTTATGTTTGAACAGGTCACGTAAATCAAGGTATTTTAGTCACATATGGATGTAAATGACTGTATGTGTGCTAAGCATTTTTTTTATGAGTGCACCCACACATCTGAGCATGTGGACATGCATTGTGTGTATGCTCAGGGGTGGACTTTGGATGAAGCATGGGTGGGTGCAAAGTTATAAATTATGTGTGTTTGGTAGAAGTCTAGGTGCTGGCATTTACACCAGCTGTAAAGCAGGGGAAAGTGATAGTGCCTTAAATGACCATGCATTCTATGCTACTTATATTCTTCTGCATGTAAAATACATATAAATCTAGATGCAGCTTATAAAATGATTTGCAAAAGCCTCTCACCTGAGTAAATGGCCTACTTGACAATTGCCTACCTTCCCTGTGGGAACATGCTCTAGCTGGGACAACAGCCTCAGCACCACTGTTCCCTCTAAGCTGTGCGCGTGTGTGCGCGCACACACCTCATGGAGCGAGCGCACATACTTTAAAACAGAGCGCACAAAAATTACGGCTCTAATTCTGATAGAAAACAACACAGGCATCTTAAAATTTAAAAGTTATGATTGTAATTACTAGAAATTTCCTGCTTCATTTAGTAATCATCTATTTTCATTTAATTTGATTAAAATCAATGTGGTGTACATACTGTATTCTGACGTGTAGTCAAATTTTAAAGTATATAACTCCGAGTGACGTTATGTGGCGCACAAAAATTTAACCTTCCTTCAAAAGCTGCACACAGCTGATATTTTATGCGCACACAGCCTACAGAAAATTAGAGGGAACATTGCTCAGCACCATCGCTCAGCTCCCAACCACGAACAAACCTCCAAAGAGACGCGAACCCGCACCATGGTACTCCACCAAACTGTGATAATCACTCCTCTACCTACGTAAGCTAGAGAGACGATGGCGCCGATCACACTCCACCAAAGCACAAAGTGCATATAGCTTACACCTAAGAAGGCACCGAGAAGCAATAATGGAGAGAAGGAAGCAATTTCATACGGGCCTCCTGAAGCGCTCGCTGAGCAAACCACACGACCTCTTCAATATAGGGAAGACATTAATAAGGGAACCAGCCCTGGACCAACCATACATGCCGCAATTGCAGGAATTTGCAGAATATCTCCAATCAAAAATGCACCAGACCGACAAGACCACAAACCCCACAAGCCACACACCTCCACACAAACCACCCCATCCAACGCCACTGACCAAATTCACCACCTTGTCAAAGAGAGACATAGAGGACACCATCGCCTCCATCAACACCACCACTGCACCAAATGACCCCTGCTCAGCGTTCTGGGTAAAAGAACTGCGTTGCGATCTCAGCCAGTTCCTGAATAAACTCATAGACCAGTCATTCTCAACTGGATCATTCCCACAAAGGCTGAAACATACCTCCATAAGGCTGCTGCTGAAAAACAACAAACTGGACCCCCTGAAGGTCGAATCCTTTAGACCAATCTCAAGCATCCCACTTCTCGCCAAGATAATTGAAAAGGTAGTCCAGCGCCAAATTCAATACCATATCGAGACTGACACCCCTTTGGACCACTGTCAGCACGGATTCAGGGTGGCACATGGTGCTGAAACCCTCCTCACCACCCTCTTCAATACCATAATCTCGGGAATTGACAACATTCACCAAGGGTTTGCCCTCATCTTCATGGATATCGCTGCGGCTTTGGACTCCGTAAGCCATGAGATACTCCTAGGACGTCTCGAGGAAAAGGGAATACAGGACACAGCTCTAAACTGGTGCAAATCCTACCTGACCAACAGATGGCAGCACATAAGAACTGGCACCACAACCTCAGAACCGTTCCTACAAAAACAGGGTGTACCACAGGGGTCCTCGCTATTGGCGCTGATGTTCAACATATACATGCAGCCCATTTGCGCCCTGATCCGCTCATTTAACGTTGCCTGTCTGGTTTACGCAGATGATGTTCTACTCTACATGCCATTTGTAATGGACCAGCCAGACTTCTCCCCACTAACAAGCTGCTTCGACCCAGTTGCTGACTGGCTCCATACACAAAATCTCAGAATAAACCACAAGAATCAGACATCCTCTTCATCACGAGGAACCAAGGCTTCACCCCTCCAGCCTCCTTAAAGGTGAAGAACGCCGAGCTGATAGCCAAACCCACAATCCGTTACCTAGGTGTCACCTTGGACCAATGGCTGGACATGAAAACCCACATAAGAAACAGTCAAGACAATATACCATTAAGTACCGACTCTACGACATCTACGAACTCTACTGGACCCCAACGACTTCCGAATGATCTATCAAGCCCTGGTAATCCCACACTTCGATTATGCCAACGCAATCCTATATGGGCTCACGCAAGCATCACTGAATCCACTCCAGCTTGCAATGAATGCAGCCACCAGAATTCTATACGGAGTCTCAAGAATGGACCACATCACACCAATCCTGAAGATTTTCCACTGGTTACCAATCCATGGCAGACTATGCTTTAAGATCCTAGTAATGACCTTCAAGGCCATAAACAACCAACCCTCCACCTCCATCACCGAGCTAATCCACCCCACACCCCCGAACAGATCCAGAAGATTCACAGCTGTCAATACACTGATAATCCCAAAGGAAACAACGAAATGCACCCACGCGACATCTAATAGCGCGTTCATGTTCTATGCACCCAGATGTTGGAATGCCCTCCCTACAGCTATTCGAGCAATCACCGACCTGGCCCAATTCAGGAAGGCGCTGAAGCACCACCTATTCATATGGCACTACGAAGAGGTCAGCCCCAAAGGTCAGCTCGCAAACAGTCTCACCAATCACCAAGACTCCCCCAACGGCACACCCAGCACACTAGAGGGCAGCTAGCCCCATAGGTGCAACTCCGTGAAAATCTCAGTATGTACAGTACAGCTATTAGTGTAAATAATTTGTAGAAAGTTACCCCAGTTATATCCAAGTTATAGTTCCTGTTTATTGTAAATACATTGCAGCCCGACTGCACGGTATAAGGTTCTGTTAAATGTACACTGCACTGATATGAATAGCGTGGTATAGAAGAGACGTTAAATAAATAAAAAAATAAATAAAATGCTGATGGCTGTCTTCAGTTTGTGTGGCTTTGCTTTGAAGGCATTTGCTCTTTGGCGCTGCTGCCCTAAGAAACTGAACTAGGGCTTCATTTATGAAAGCCCACTAAGGTTTTGCCCTTCAAATGTGAAACAAGTGCACATTGCATGCAAAGCCTCAGCATTAGCTGTCGGGGTCTGGTCCAGATGTTCCCAGCAAGCTATGTGCAACGTTAACTGTGATTTTACACTACTGTGCTCTTCATGTCCATGCTTTGTCCCTACTTCGCCCAGTG
The DNA here is from genome assembly GCA_033557465.1 of Ichthyophis bannanicus. Lineage (NCBI taxonomy): Eukaryota > Metazoa > Chordata > Amphibia > Gymnophiona > Ichthyophiidae > Ichthyophis > Ichthyophis bannanicus. Next base: position 1,545,914,640 of record CM066031.1, read on the forward strand.
CGCACGATTGTCAGTTAACGTGCATTTTGGTAGTTGGCATAGCAGCATGTTGGTAGTTACTGTGGCCAGCCACTGCACAATAAACAACACGCTAACTGGTTACTGTGTCTAGCAAAAGGATCCTCTAGTTTTACCTAATGGTTTAGCCAGGCCTCAGTAGCCACTAATTTGCTGAGGTTTCTTGCTTGCCTTCAATCCCTTTTATCTGACCTCTAAATAAGCCCTTATGTTTAAGGATGTTGCCTTGAGGCATATCTAATTCATTGTTTGTATATGACTTCAGCTTGCTCCAAGTTACTATTTAGTCTCATGGCCACAGTTCTCATCCTGACCCCTCAGGAAGAACCAGATTCAAGCCCCTGTCAGGATCTTTTCCTGTTGTGTGCATATATTTTGTATAGGTGTGCATTAACCCCAAAAATTAAGCATGACAAAGAACAGCATGTAAAGGTAGGTGGGGTCATTTTTGAAACTGAAGTATGCATGTAGTTTTAAATTGAAAATCCAGCAAAATCTACATTTTCTGACTGTGTGCAGTAATGAATTTTCCCCAAAGATGAATTAAAGGGGAGGGGGGGGGAGGAGGGGGGAAGCTGCAAGTACTTTTCTGCTCTCATTCACATTTGTCCAAATGAAAATATCAGAACCTACACAAAATCCATTTGTTTATTTTAACATTTCTTATATACCACCTTTCATGATATCAAGGCAGTTTATATTGAACAAACTGAAATTACATTGAACAGGGCATTATAACTTGGAGATAACTATTTTACAGGGAACATGGGCTATGGAGGGTTAAGTGGCTTGCCCAAGACCACAAGGAGCACCTGTGGGACTAAAAACCCCAGTCCTTCTGGGCCAAGGTTGCTGTCCTCTAGTGGGATTTGAACCCCTGACCTTCTGCCTGAGGTAACTTGCTCCAACCACTAGGCCACTCCTCCTTATGAAACTAGACCAATATGGCTTCAAGAAAACTTTCTACATTTGCAATTATTCTATAAGCTTTTGTTGTCTTTGCAGGGTAGATATTAAAGGGATGAAACATGATATTTGACTCTTAATGTGTGTTAAAAGGCAATATTGTGCATTATTTTACCATTACTACTACTACTGAACATTTGTATAGCACTACAAGATGTATGCAGCACTGCACAGACACATGTAAAAGACGATCCCTACTCATCCCAGCTTACAATCTAGTCAAGATAGAGAACACAGTAGCTGGAGATATGGGATACAGCTAGGGGGAATGTTAAGAAAACACAAAGGAGATTAGGTGAATCAAGTGTGCTTTAGTTTACGACAATATACCTAAACTAACTGTGGTTCATCTCATCCTAATATCTATAAGCAAAAAGACATAAACTAAATCCAAACATGCCCCAAATAAATACCTATTATTTTTTGTCGGATTGTTTGCCCTGAGGGGGAACTTTCCCTCTCTCGTAGAAAAACCTCCTTTTACTCGTTTAAAAAAGAGTGCACTCACCCTTTCACCCACCGAGATAGAATTACAAAATAATCCTCAGTTAATCGAGAAACTAGATGAAGCTGAATAAAACATATGATTTTGGCAACTTAACTGAAATAACACGATCTCAGCACCCAGCCACTCAAAGGCTCTTCTACTTTGCTGACATCAGTATTGCCAAAGTTGTGGGCCTCCAAAGACCATGAAAAGTTGTAATCGTAACCTGGATACTTCAGCTCCCGTAATTCTCAGATCAGTTCATATTCAAAGATAAAGTATTTCAAAGACGTTTAGAAAGAGTACACAATGTCGTGTTTAAAACCGCAAAACTCCTGGTTCTTCTTCATGCCATGAACGTCCCATTATTCTCCACTCTCCCAAATCTATTTAACCATCAACCTCATTTTCACTTCCAAAGAAACCGGGCTGTCATTGGCTATCAGAACAGGTTCTGTCTATTAGTGTCCACCAATCTAAGGAGAGATTCAACCCTCCTGGTGTAACTGAATGCAGATGGTAAATCCAAAATTGCTCCTTGAATTGCAACTTCTTCAACCGATCCCCTCTACGTGTTTGAGCTGTAATATGGTCAATGATATGCCACTTAAGATCCTGAAAAGTATGTCCGAATTCCTGGCAATGTTGAGCCAGGGGGGCTGACAATACCTTGTTGTTAATTCTGGACCTGTGTTCCAGTAGCCTCCTCTTCATAGGACGAGACATACGACCCACGTAATTCTTGGGACAGGGACAAGATAAGACATAAACCACATGAGTACTTTTACAAGTAGTATAATGTCAATTCAAAATCTTGATACCTGTAACCACATTTTCCCACATTAGGCCCTCCAAAGTGGATCCACAAAATTCACAGTCCTCGCATTTATAATGCACAATTTGTGCATACTCAAAATTCTCAGAGTGAGAATGTATCAGTATATCTGCTAAATTCCATCCACGTTGGAAAGCGAACACCAATGGCTTCCAGAAGCAAGTATGCAACAATAACAATTCCCAGTGTTTCTTTATGATTTTCATAAGTGATGCTGTGTTAGGCATATATGGTAAGACTCCAACATAAAATGTCTGCTGATGAATTTGATCCGGCTGTTGTTGTTCTCCTGGTTCATCCTGCCACCATTCAGGATGATTAAACCGTGCCCTCCTATAAGCTTTTCTAATTATACTCACTGGATAACCTCTTTCTTTCAACCGGAAGTGAAGATTCTTAGCATGATATTTAGATTGATCCAAAGTAAAACACAACCTCCTCAAGCGAAGAAACTGTCCAATAGGCAAGCCTTTACGTAAAGGACCTGGATGAAAACTTTGATAATGCAACAATGTATTTCCCTGGACTGGCTTACGATACAATGTAGATTGTATAGTGGACCCCTCCTTTAAACGAGTAAAAGGAGGGTTTGCTACGAGAGAGGGAAAGTTCCCCCTCAGGGCAAACGATCCAACAAAAATAATAGGTATTTATTTGGGGCATGTTTGGATTTAGTTTATCTCTTTTAGTTTAAGACAAGGCATGTTGCATAATAATGAGTTGCAAAGACATGCAGATCATCTCATTGTTATACAAACTTGAATAAAGCAGCTTCCACTGAACTTTGTAAACTGTGTCAATCCTGGAAAAATAACATCTGCTCAAAGTCCTTATTTCACTATCACAACAATTTGTTCCACTCTCTAATCATTGCTAAAGTACCACTGTTTACTCGGGAAATGGGTCTCAGACGTAGTCGGGGAAGACACCAAAGTCCTTATTTGGCAATTTGCCCCTAGCAGTAATACCACAAGAATACCAATAGGGGTCAACCAGTGCCATTTTGAACTGGGAAGGGAGACATGCACATTTTCACAGACACTAGCCTCTTTAAGAAAGGCTTCTGGGAGCAGTGACCCTGTGTGAATGGTCCTATGTTCCCAAGAAGAAGAAGAACAGCATAGGAGGTTGATCTGAAGTTGCATTATTCATTTACCTTAGGAGTCACTAACTTATGGTGCTGAGTTATGACAGGTTAGTGATTCCAACACCAAATTAAGCTGTGGTAAAATACAATACTTTACCACAGCTTAGTAACTTCTTCCCTTAATGTATAAAAGAAAGAGCTCAGCATTCTTTGTCAAAAAATTAAACTGACGTTATACAATTTTGGATCATTTTGAAAGAAGTATTTTATCATTGGGGAGGAATAGCCTAGTGGTTGGGGCAAGGTACTTCAGGCCAGAAGGTTGGGGGTTCAAATCCCACTAGAGGACAGTAACCTTGGGCCGGAAGGACTGGGGTTTCTAGTCCCACAGATGCTCCTTGTGGTCTTGGGCAAGCCACTTAACCCTCCATTGCCCATGTTCCCTGTAAGTATTAGTGTATGTGTCTCATATCCCCGCGTGTAAAATGTATCCCCCAATTGTGTTGTGACCACTTTGATTGAAGGATAAGGCAGTATACAAAAACTGTCTAAATAAATAAATCATTCTTTCATTTTTTTTCGTTTAAAAAATATTTATAATTGACCCCCTGCTTAATTGTTTGTCATGAGAATAACCATTAAAATGTTAATTTAGAAATGTGTGAAAACTGCTCTGTGGGGATTAGTGCAACTCTAAATGGAGTTAGTGATGCTTACAAAGCACTTTTGTTTAGCTTTATTCCACAGTACAATGGCTGAAAGAAAATGTTGTTTTCTGTTCCTCTCATCAAGTAAAGCACTCCTCTACTTAGTTGTGGTCCATTTACACCAAAGCCCGTGATTTATCTGCAAAAGCTTAAAAAAAGATTAAGATTAGCCTCTGAATAATTCATTTACCCTGTAAGGCTTAAAAATACAGGTGCCTCATGCAAATCTTTTTTTCTGAGCTCAGTATATTCTACAGCCACACTTTGTAAGTACATGGACTAAGCACTATGGGGTATGTTTACTAAACTGCGATAATCGTACATAACGCGCGTTATGTAACGTTAACGATCGTAAGCGCAGCATAATGCGCGTTATGCTGCGCTTACGATCGTTAACGTTACATAACGCGTGTTATGATGCGCTAACGATCGTTAGCGCATCATAACGCGTGTTATGCTGCGCTTACGATCGTTAACGTTACATAACGCGCGTTATGATGCGCTAACGATCGTAATGCCCCGCGGCACTGTAAAACACCGCAGAAGGTGGAGAGAGGGCGGAGAGAAGGGGTCAATGGGCGGAGAGTGGGCAGGGAGAGGCTCCCTTCACACTAACGCGCTGATCTGAAGAGCTCAATTCCAACGTGAATGAAAACCTGCCGTTAAATGCACATTACGGGGGAGAGAAACCATTTCAGTGTCAGCAATGTACAGCCCAGGCAGGGAAACTTAAAAAAAGTGATAGGTGTGATACATGTGCACAGAACAAAAGGGCATATAAACACTGAAAATGACCCCAAAAAACTGGAAAAAAACCATAATCAAGCTGGCCAATAGTGGTATCAATGAGAAACATCAACCCCTCCCCCCTGAGTAAGCTCCATAGAACAGATATAAATCGTGGAAGGGTCTATAATCCGTCCCCATACAAGGTGAATGAGCCCACAGTGTATTAGCGCTGCTCAGGGTTTTCCCCACCATCGGACAGGGTTCCTATGGCGTGCACATGTCCCGCATCATCAGGGCGGGCATGTCGGAACGGCAAATGGACAGATGATGGAAAAGGGGATACAGAGGGCCGCAGGCGGCACATGCTGTGGTGCCGCTGGGCCACAGTGCAGACTAGGGCGATGCCTAGGTGGCCCATATGAATGCTGAAGCAGCAGAGCAGCCAGACAGCAACTGATGAAGGCCCAACATGGGCACGACTGTGTTTCCCACAGTGTCACAGGGGATAGTACCCAGCAGCTACCCCCAAGGGCACGGAACATTGGCAGGCGGTGCTGGGGGGAAGCGTGGACACCTATGCAGGCACCCCTACCCCAGAACCCGCACCATAGGCAGCCGCCTACCTGCACACTGGATGGCCTGAGACTGCATACCACCAGCACCACCAGCAGAAGGGCATGTCAGCATGGTGGCTGAGGGATACTGGTGGTGGAGGAGGCAGTGGCAGCTGCCCAGAGCAGACCGTAGCCTAGCCCTGTGTAGGTGGGTGCCGTGTACTGCAACAGATGGGCCCTGTCTGACGAACAGTCATGGTATCACCAAGGAATGTACTGACTCTGTGACAACAAGGTGGTGCAGTGCATAAAACCAGTATATTCAGAAGGTCACAGGTTCAAGTCCCAGCTGTGGTTCCCGCCAACCCAGTCCCCATATTTTACGCACTACTACAACGTGCTAATACAGACAGCACCTTTATTGGCATGCCAATCCCGCTAAATCCGCTGCTCTCTGGATTACCTTTGGTCTCCCACCCCCCACGGTACTACCTGTCATGGGCTCTCACTCCATCCCTTCTGCCCCTACCCTTCGTTACTTGGGTGTTACCTTAGACCCGTCCCTTTCTTTTCATGAACATATCTCCTCTGTTGTCCGCTCCTCTTTTTTCCACCTACGCCGTATCAAGGCCGTCCGTTCCTTTCTCCCTTTATCCTCTGTTGTCACTCTTGTCCTGTTTTTGGTTATCTCTCGTCTCGATTATTGTAACGTCATCTATGCTGATCTTCCTTCTTATCAACTCCATTGCCTCCAACTTGTTCAGAATGCTGCTGCCCGTCTTGTTACTTCATCCCCTCTTCGTTCCCATATATCACCGTGTCTGTTTTCCTTACACTGGCTCCCAATCAAGTTCCGGTTTATGTCCAAACTACTCATCCTTGCTCACAAGGCCCTTCACTCTGATACCCCCCAGTACTTAGCCAATATCATTCATCTTCAGCCCTCTCCCCGCCTCCTCCGCTCCTCCTATGGCAATCGTCTCTTCCTTCCCTCACCTACACAGGCCCGCCTCGAATCCACTCGACACTCCGCTTTCTTTTTCTTAGGTCCCGCCCTTTGGAACTCTCTTCCCCTCTCACTCCGCACCGAACTGTCCTACACTCGTTTCAAGGCCCTTCTTAAGACACACCTTTTCTGTCAGGCTTTCGATCTCCCCCTCACTACTGATGGTGCTTTTCCTCCTAGTTGCACCTCCCAGCCCCCTTAGTTTTCTCGTGCTCTCCCCTCCACTGCTGGTGTTTTATCCCCCTAGTTGCGCCTCCCATCCCTTTTAAATTTGCCCATGTTCTTCCCTCTCTTCCCCTCATCCCCTTTTGCCCTTCTTGCGTTCTTATTGTTCTCTCTCTGTTCTTTTTGCTCCTCTTCCTGTCCTATTATTTTTGGCGTTCTTATTGTTCTCTCTCTGTTCTTTTTGCTCCTCTTTCTGTCCTATTATTTTTGGCGTTCCTTTCTTCCCTTCTTTTCCAGCGGCTGTCATTTTTTATGATTGTACACCGCCCTGATGCTTCGGCCTGGGCGGTCTATCAAGTGTTTTAATAAAGATAATAAAGATAATAAAGAATGCAGATGACGTAAACATGCCCAAGACACCTACATTTTACCCTACAGAGCACAGACACCATAAACATGCACATTACCTAGAGCAGAGCCTCCCAAATGCAGACCTGGAGGGCCAAACACCATTCCAGTTCCATGCTGCCTCTGATAAAGATGCCTGTGCTGCATTTCTATGCGCCACCCCCATGGTATGCAGATGTATCTCATGCATATTCATGAGGGACAACATGAAAACCTGAACAGTGTTTGGCACCGCAGGACTGGAGTTGGGAACCTCTGCCGTAAAGCAGCAGCCAACAGGGGCAGACACACCCGCACCCACAGGCCCCATTATCCAAAGCCTCCTGGAGAGGCAGGACATTGGGCTCTGCGTGCATCTCCCAATACTAGCACTTGCATATTTTAGTAATGCTACCCTAAACCTGGGAATATGGTACACATCTTTAAAGAGGTTGCTATGAGTACTGGCAGAAAGCAATTCCTAGGTTAAGTACACTTTTCTGAGTGAGCTGCATCATAGCAACCTTTCTGATGTCTGTGGAGTGTGCTACAGGTCTTGTGTCTGACAGTGTTTACCAACCTGGGGAGTGACCCCCAACACTATTGCGTACCATAGCCATGCCTGCACTGTGCCCAGGACTGGTTTGGTGGCCCGGGCTGCCCAACACCTCTATAGTTGCACAATACTGGCATAGGTGTGGGGAGTGTGTGTCTGTTTATCCAGTGTGTGGTGGCTGCCAACACCCTACACAGCCCACACTGCTAGCACTGTTGCCAGTATTGGCCTGCCAATGTGCATAATGAGGAGCAAGGTACTGTGGGAATAGCCTGGATAGGGTGGCCTGGCCTGGATGCATCTGCACACGGCATAGGGCAATGGCTCGGACATTGTAGTGCCTGGCCACCACCTGCACGGACAGGGTGGCCATAGCATGTCCTGCTGGGAGGTCACTCTCACCCTGACTGAGCAGTGACCATGGCATGGCTAGGTTCCCACATAGTGCTATATAGCATTTCTCTCATGTGATATTTATGGGTTTCCTTTTGGGGCCCTATCACTGACTTATCTGCTTGGTGTGTATGCTGACATCCCCGTTCTGGGTGCATGCATCTCTTCCAGGACCATGCACTATGGACTAGCTGGTGGACTGTCTGCAGCTAGTATGTGTCTTGCTGGAACACCTTGCAGGGTGCAGCGGCCGGAAGCTTGCTGCTAGAGAATGTCAGATGGTGGGTGGGGTGGGGTGGGGGGAGCAGGGCAGCTGAGCATTTCCAGGCCTGCCGTCTGTCTGCTTTTGTATTATGGATGTGTACCACTCTGTCTGTTCCCTAGCAGGACTGGGGTTTCTGGTCCCATCTGCTGCTGCCATTGCAGGGAGGTAGACTGTGGATTTATTGGTGGGTGATCCTGTTTCCCACCCTGAGCCCCAGAGGGTGGGTTGTGTGGTGGTACATAATCTGCCTATGGGTCAATACACCCCCCCCCCCCTTTCACCTACAGCAGGTAACGATGGCACCAACACAGGATATGCACTATTCTGGGTGCAGCATCGCCCATAGGGACTAGACATGACCGAGACATACAGCAGGACACAGATGTATCCTAGGTGTGTCTAACTAAGCTACCTATCACACACTGATGGGGACCTGCAGCATGGCATATTTCAGCCATGAAAGGTGCTGTGGACCTGGTGCTGGGCGCCCCACCTCAACTTCAGGGTGGGCACAGTACCCGCACAATGTGACTGTCTGTGGCTACTCTGTGGCAGTGCCACACACGGTCTGTTCCCCCTACAAGACCGAGGTGCTGTGGGGGTGCATAACCAATCTTGTGCCCATCTCTCGTCTGCTGATGTGCATGTGCAGTGCATCATGGGTACGGGTGGGTTACCCCTATCCTGGTAACCACAGCAGACAGTTTGTGTGGTGACGAACAGTTCTTCTGCAGCCAGCCAGGGCTTTGTTCACAGCCTTATAAGGTGTCCTATAGGGGACATTATAGGGTGCCTTGGTGGACAGTACACTTTATAATGTGTCCTATGGAGTGCGTTATGGGGTGCCTTATGCGGCACCTTAGGTTATGCCACCGTGAGGGTGTGTTTGCTGGCAGCACTAATTAAAATACACGTCACATGCCTCAATAATCACTACTTAAATGTAAAGGGTGCTGCCTCAGCAAGCCTTATACATTAGGCCCACTGGGGAATCAAACCCATGACCTCTCTACCATCAGTCAGTGTTATAACCATTGTGCTACAGCTCTATTACTGTGCTTGTATGCCTGCGCGCCTTCTTAAGATTAACGTGCGGTAATATGCCCTGTAGCGCTCGTTCATTTATGGCGCCTTATAACGCGCGTTCTCAGCACGTTCTCGGAAACGATGTACCGCCCATGTCCTTATTTGGGGTTTCTGTCTCTACCGCGGCTCCTAACGCGAATCGCACTAACACAGTTTAGTAAACATACCCCTATGATTTAGGGTGGCAATCCTGTCACATCTACATGAGAAATGCCCTCCTGTCAATAACAGGTTGTAGCTGACCTTTAGAATGCCAAATAACCTTTCTGTATAGCCATGATGCAAAAGGATGTCTGCTAATATTCAGTGTCCCCCTGTGAGAAGCTCCAGTATACCACAGATCCCCCCCCCCCTTCCCCTGCCATGGCCAGTCTTTGGTTTGCCCCGTCCCTCTTATCACCTATTAGACTTTAGACCAGGCTCCTCCTTTCCTTCTGGCAACTTCATCACAACAAATATGCATGGAAAAGGTTTAGGATGAATGCCCAGAAATTAAAGGAAACTAGATCGATTTTTCTGATATAGGGATGTGTTGGTATCTGTTTACTTACAAATATACATTTGGATCTAGGTCCACATGCATACAACACAGAAACTGTAAATTTTAATATTGATACTGAAGGGAAGTCTGTCAGTAGATGATAGAGAGGAGTAACAGTGGAAGAACAGATTTTCCAGCTGGACATATGACCTCTCTAATACTTTTCAGGGCAGTGAAACATGTCAATCTGCTGCTTAAATGTTAAAACGTATGCTGGAGCCACCAGAGGTCACACATAATGTGCATGTCTAATTTCATTTATTTATTTTTGAGGGCCAGAAAATAAGGAACTTGTTCCTATGAACTGGCTACACCCTTCTACATATGCATCCTGCCCCCTGGAGCAATATTAGAATATCAGATTAGTATGTAAAAAATGCATACAGTAGTACCTCTTTTGAAGAAACTGCTGTCAAAGAAAATGTGTGAACCATTAGAAGCAGCAAAAGAACGATTCTGTTTATCTCATATTTTATTTCATCACCAAACTATTTTATTTTATCTTCCAATAAATATTTCAAGATTTTTTAAAGCCTCTTCTGCTCTAGCTACTTTGCCCATATGGACTTGAAAATCATTTAACCTCATCTTAATACATTTCAGATATAAATATAGCAAGCATTGACTCAAAAGTGACCTTTGTCAGTAAAGAAATCTATAACTCATATAATAAATAAAGGAGACTATGAAACTTGTATTGTAGTGTTCAAGATAAACTCACTTCCTTAAAGTGGCTGAAAGTAGTGGCCATGGTTCCAGAGGTTATTTAGGCCAGGAGAAGAAATTCATGGATATAAATTATATTTTCAGTTCTATGGGGCCCTTTTACTAAAATGTAGCAAGTTTTTGATTTTCAGAAGCAGCCATACAGGTAAGTGCAGCTTTCAGCTTTTAAGGGATAAAGTTACAATGTGACTTTGCAGTGCTCAGCAGCAATGTTAACTACTATGCAAGACTAAATACTTGAAGTAACATTTGCACAGAAATTATTTGAGAAAAGTTTATTTTACAGTATTGGTCTCCTCACAAAAAATATAGTGGTGAAAGTATTTAGGGATATTCTGTAACAGTCTCTGAATAAATGCAGAAATTCAGTATCCAGTGCTACCAACTTTGAAACTTTCAAGATCACTGAAAGTGATCACGAAAGATCACAAAATTGTAAAAAAAGAAAAGAAAAAAAACCACACAGAAAAAAATGTATGAGTTACAAATGATAAGAAACAGGCTAGTTGTAGAACTTAATAAGTTTGTCACAGAATTATTTTTGGGGTTTTTATTAATAGGCACTAAAAGAAATGCATGAAATCAGTTTCTTAAATATGGTATAGATGGTGAAGTACTTCAGTGAATGAAAGAAGCGTGAGATCTGGGGTTGATTGTATCTGGCAATCTTAAGGTAGCCAAACAGGTAGAAAAGGTAATGACAATACCCAGATGATGCTTGGGTGCATAGAGAAATGGCCATCAGGGAAAAGACGGTGATAGTGCTCTTTATAAGAATCTGGTGAGACCTCATTTGGAGTACTGTGTACAGTTCTGGAGACTGCATCTTCCAAAGGATATAAATGGGATGGAGTCAGTATAGGGGACAACTACTAAAACGATCAGTGATCTTCATCATAAAACATAAGGGAACAGACTTAAAAGATCAATACGAGGTGTGACAAAAAAGAAACGAGACTGTGGCAGCCACGTCCATGACTCAATGCCAATTGGCTAACTGCTTATGTCACTGTGTTGTGCAACATCTCACCACTATTCTGCTATAATATTTTTCATCTCTCTCACTCTGTTTTTCTTTTTCAGGTTTTTTTGTAGCACACTGCTCCATCGCTTTGTCATGCAACTGGAGGTGACAGAAATATGGAGCAAAGAATCAACTTGAAATTTCTATTAAGTTGGAGAAGGGCCCAACTGAGTTTCTCCAACTTCTCCAAAAGGCTTATGGAGAAGATGCAATGTCAAGGCCGCGAGTCTTTGCATGGCACAAATGCTTCAAGACTGGCAGCGAAGAGGTGGAGGATGACCCCAAGTCAGGACGGCCTTCCACAACAAAGACGGCTGAGAACATTGACAGAGTGAACCAGCTGGTGCAGAGTGATCACAGATTGACAGTGCGGATGATAGCTGAGGAGATCAGCCTGAACAGGGAGTCAGTGTGGACCATCTTGGTGCAGGAGCTGGGGATGTGGAAGGTGTGTGCCGAGATGGTGCCCAAGCTTTTATCGGACAACCAGAAGGAGCAACGGGTCAATGTTTGTCGAGACTTGCTAGAGAAGATCGGAGAAGATCCAGAGTTCGTTGGCTGAGTCATCAAAGGAGACGAGATTTGGGTCTTCCAACAAGAGACAGAGCCTGCAGTGGAAGACTCGAATGTCACCCAGACCCAAGAAGGCGCGCATGTCCAAATCAAAGATCAAGGTCATGCTGATTGCATTCTTCGACCAGAAGGGAGTGGTCCATCATGAGTTTGTGCCTGAGGGTCAGACAGTCAACCAGCACTTCTATCAGCAGGTCCTTAATCGCGTCCATGACCAGGTTCGGCACAGCAGGCGGGCTCTGTGGAGAGACAAGTCATTGCTGCTCCACCACGACAATGCGCCCGCACACACCGCCCTCAGTGTGAGGCAGTTCTTGGCCAACAAACAGATTACAGCTCTCAACCACCCTCCTTATTCCCCAGATCTCACACCGTGCAACTTCTGGCTCTTCCCCAGGCTGAATACTGTGCTCAAAGGAACTCATTTCGCCTCTGTAGAAGAGATCAAGGCCACTGTGATGAGGGAGCTGAGGGACCTCAAGGAGGAGAACTTTACCAAGTGCTTCCATATGTGACAGAAGCGAATGCAGAAGTGCATTAACTCGGGGGGGGGGGGGTTCCTTTGAAGGGGACAAGGCATAATTTCTCTGTAGATTTTGTAATAAAACATTTATGGGACAGTCTCATTTCTTTTTTGTCACACCTCATATACCTATTTATTTATTTAACTGTATTTATATCCTGCTTTTCACCGGGTCAAAGCAGTGTAACATAAAAGGGGAGGGTGCACAATAATCAACTTCTGAGGTTGGGGCCATCACCAGGTGGCCAACATTAATGATTTTAACAGATATTTGGGACATAGACATAGGCAGTGTGTTACAGTCTATTAGAGCATATGTTTTAGGGGGATGAAATAGGGGGGTTGGGGTAGTCAGTGGTGGGTGCTTGTTTCTGATCCGAGGTATTCCTGAAATAGGCTGGTTTTTAGTTGTTTCCTGAATGATAAGGGGTCTCCGTTGCTTCTGATGTGACTTGGTAGAGAGTTCCAGAGGGTTGGTGCATATAGTTCGAAGGCTCTGTTGCAGGTCCTTTGATTGCATTTGGCTCGTTTGTGGGGGATAGTGAGGGAGTTGTTGGTGGTTTGTCTGGTTGTTCTGTTGTGGGCTGGCCGGGGCAGTAGTGTGCGGAGCTGGGAAGTCTGAGTTTGGTAGAGAGCTTTGTGAGTAAGTAGGGCGGCTTTGTATTTGATTCTTGCTTCAAGGGGGAATATGTGTAGCTCCCTCTGGACTGGGGTGATGCTGTCTCGTTTTTTTGCTTTCTGGATAATCCTTACTGTGGTATTTAAGGCAGTTCGGAGTGGGTTGGTGTGGGTGGCTGGTAGTCCGTGGTAGATTATATTGCAGTAGTCCAGGTGGGGGAGTGGCTTTCATTACTGTTCGGAAGTCCTGTGGTTCTAGGAGAGGTCTGAGGTGCTGTACTGTTTTAGCCTTGTGGAATATTGTTACGGTGTTTTTTTTGATTTGTTGCTGGAGTGTGAGTGCTTGATCTAGGATGATTCCTAGATATCTTATGTGCAGTTGTATTTGTATTTGCGTGGTTCCAATGTTGAAGTGTGAAGGTGGTGTGAAGTCTGGATCCTTTGTTACTATGAGGGCTTCAGTTTTCTTTATGTTGATGGATAGGTTGTTCTTTTGTAGCCAGCTGGATACTTCTGTGAAGCATTCTGATAAGTGTTTATTTGTTGGGTTCGGGGTTGTGATTGGGGCATAGAGCATTATGTCATCTGCATAGATGTGATAGTTAATGTTGTGGGCGCGTATGATTGAGCAGAGTGGTTGCAGGTATATGTTGAAGAGTATGGCAAATAGTGTGGATCCTTGGGGTACTCCCTGGTGTTGCTGGAAGGGGGGTGAGGTTGATATGTTTGCGCAGATCAGTTGTTGTTTATTGGTTAGGTAGGAGTGGAACCATTGGAGTACGGTATCTTTGATGCCAATTGCTTGTAGTCTGTGTATTAGGATGTTGTGGGAGATGGTGTCGAAGGCTGCTGATATGTCTAGGAAGATCATGGCGTATCCAGAGTGTTTGGCTTGAGTTCCTATGATGAGGGTGTTCATTAGTGATGTCATGAGGGTCTTGACTCCGTGGAGTGGATGGAAGCCATGTTGTTGCGGGTCCAGTAAGTTGTTGGTATCTAAATTTTCTTGGAGCTCTTGCTGGACTACCTTCTTAATGATTTTGGCGGTAAACGGGAGGCTTGCTATAGGTCTGTAGGAGGCGGGGTCGAGGGGATCCAGGTTGTGTTTTTTTAGAGTTGGTCGGATGATTGAAGTTTTGAGGAGGTCTGGCATGCATCCTTGGCTGAGGGATTCATTAACGATGCAGGTTAATGGTGTGCTCAGGTCTTCTTTGGTTTTCTTTATCCATTCTAGTGGTTGGGGCAAGGTACTTCAGGCTGGAAGGTCGGGGGTTCAAATCCCACTGTTGTTGTTGTTTTTAAGTGCCGTCGAGTCGGAGTCGACTCATGGCGATCCTCTGGATAGCTATCCTAAATTGTGTTTGGTCTTCAGTCAGGCGGCTTATTGTTGACAGACTGGTACCCGTAGCTGCTGTTATTGTATCGATCCATCTCATTGCTGACCTTCCTCTTTTGTGTTGACCTTCTATCTTGCCAAGCATGATGTCTTTCTCTAATGATCTCTCTCTCCGCATGATGTGTCCAAAGTATGAAAGTCGAAGTCTTGTCATCTGAGCTTCTAAAGAAAGCTTAGGTTTGATCTCCTCTAGTACAGACTGGTTTGTTCTTCGGGCAGTCCATGGTATACACAGTATTTGCCGCCAGCACCATAATTCAAAGGCATCAATTTTTTCCTGTCTATCTTTTTCACTGTCCAGCTTTCACATCCATATGATGTTATTGAAAATACCATGGCTTGAACAAGTCGAATCTTTGTATGGAGAGAGACATCTCTGCTCTTGAGAATCTTATCTAGGTCTTTCATAGCCATTCTGCCAAGAGCAATGCGTCGTCTTATTTCTTGACTGCTTGATGCTTCTTTATTGATAGTTGATCCAAGTAGGTTAAAGTTATTCACGATTTCAATTTCTTCTCCTTCGACGATGAACCTGTTGATTATGCCAGTTGTCATGATCTTTGTCTTCTTTACATTAAGGTGCAGGCCCATTTTGAGACTATGTTCTTTGATTGTGAGAAGCAAATGTTTCAGATCATCTTCACTTTCCGCCAGTAATGTGGTATCATCAGCATAGCGAAGGTTGTTGATGAGTCTTCCACCAATCTTCACACCTCTGTTGTCTTCATACAATCCTGCTTCTCTGATGATTTGTTCTGCATATAAATTAAACAGGTAGGGGGAATGTATGCAGCCTTGTCTTACACCTTTGCTTATTTTAAACCATTCTGTTTCTCCTTGTTCTGTTCAAACTGTTGCTTCTTGATCAATGTACAGATTGTGCAAGAGAACGATCAGGTGTTCTGGTATACCCATGCTTCTTAATGTGGCCCAGAGTTTCTCATGGTTTACACAGTCAAAAGCTTTGCTAGAGTCGATAAAGCACAAATAGATATCCTTTTGGTATTCTTTAGTCTTTTCAAGGATCCATCTCACATCCGCAATGGTGTCTCTCGTTCCTCGCCCTTTTCTGAACCCTGCTTGCACTTCAGGTAGTTCTTGTTCCAGGTATGATTGTAGTCTCTTTTGAATAATCTTCAGTAGAATCTTGCTGGCATGTGGGATCAGAGCGATTGTGCGATAATTTCCACAGTCAGTTGGATCACCTTTCTTTAGTATTGGTATAAACACAGATCTTTTCCAGTCAGTTGGCCATGATGCTGTCTTCCATATTTCTTGGCAGAGCCTTGTAAGTATGGTAACAGCTGCATCAGATTGCTGTAATACTTCTATGGGAATGCAATCAATGCCTGGTGCTTTGTTCTTTGATAAGGCTTTCAATGCTGCTTCAACTTCTTCTTTCATCACCAATGGTTCCAGATCATAAGGTACAGGTTGAAACGGCTGTTGGTCCACTTGATCTTTATCATATAAAAACTCTGTATATTCCTTTCATCTTTTCTTGATCTTCTCAGCATCATTCAACATAGAACCTTGAGCATCTTGTAACATTCCAATTCGAGGCTGGAACTTTTTCTTTAACTCTCGTAGCTTTAGGAAAGCTGATCTTGTTCTTCCTCTAATAGTTTCTGCTTCTATTTCCTTGCATGCATCATTGTAGTACTTTTCCTTGTCCTGTCTTGCTGCACGTTGGAAATCTCTGTTGAGTTCTGTGATTGTCTTTCTTTCTCCTCTGGCTTTAGCTTCTCTGCGTTTCTGGGCAATTTTCAGGGTTTCTTCCGTCATCCATTTTGGCCGTTTTTTATTTTTTACCTTTTGTAGAGACTTCTCGCTTTCTTCCAACACAACCTTCTTGATGTCATTCCATAACTCTTCTGGAACTCTATCATTTGTATCTAAAGCAGCAAATCGATTTTGCAGGCAGTCTTTAAATTCCAGTGGTATATTCTCAAGGTCATATTTTGCTGCATTCATGAGTGGTTTGCTCTTTTTCAGCTTTAGCTTGAGTTTGCATACTAGTAGTTGATGATCTGTACCACAGTCAGCTCCAGGTTTTGTCTTTGTTGATGTTATAGAGCTTTTCCATCGTTGACTTCCACAGATGTAGTCAATTTGATTTTTATACAATCCATTGGGTGAAGTCCATGTGTACAGTCGCCGCTTGTGTTGCTGGAAGAAGGTGTTCGAGTTGAATTGATCGTTGGTCTTGCAGAATTCTATCAGTCTTTCTCCAGCTTCATTTCTGTTGCCAAGTCCATATTTTCCAACTACTTTGTCTTCTTCTTTGTTGCCAACCTTTGCGTTCCAATCACCCATGACTATCAGGATATCCTGTTTGCATGTTCTGTCAATTTCAGCTTGTACTTGTTCATAGAACTCTTCAATTTCATTCTCTTCTGCAGTTGTTGTTGAGGCATATACTTGAATTATAGTTGTGTTGATAGGCATTCCTCGTAGACGAATAGAGATTAAGCGTTCGCTGACTGCATTGTATTTCATTACAGTTCTTGCAAGTTTCTTCTTTATTATAAATGCAACACCATTTCTTCTTTGTCTTTCATTTCCAGCATAGTAGACCATGTGATCATCTGATGCAAAGTGCCCGATGCCAGTCCATTTCAGTTCGCTGACACCCAACAGATCAAGTTGTACACGTTCCATTTCATTCTTGACCACCTCCAACTTCCCTTGGTTCATGCTTCGTATGTTCCATGTTCCAATGTGTAAGACATCTTTACAGCTTCTGACTCTCATTTCATGTGCAGCTACATCAGCAGTCAGACGTCCCGAGGGCTTTGATCCAACCACATCATAAATGCTGGCTTTACTCTGAAAAGTCTTCAGCTCTTCCCCAGTAGCTAGTTGAGTGCCTTCCAACCTGGGGGTCTCATCTTCCAGCACTACAGCATAATTTGTTTTGTTGTAACTATCCATTGAGTTTTCCCACTAGAGGACAGCAACCTTGGGCCGGAAGGACTGGGGTTTCTAGTCCCACAGGTGCTCCTTTTGGTCTTGGGCAAGCCACTTAACCCTCCATAGCCCATGTTTCCTGTAAAATAGTTATCTCCAAGTTATAATGCCCTGTTCAATGTTATTTCAGTTTGTTCAATGTAAACCACACTGATGCAGAATCGCGCGGTATATAAGAGAATGTAAATAAAATAAATAAATAAATTCTGTGGGGCAGGGGTCTAGCGGAGAGGTGGTGGTATTCAGGCGGGAGATGGTGGATGATATTTCCTCTTTCGTGATTGCTTCGAATGTGCTCCAGTCTCTGTCTATGGTGGTGAGGTGGTTTGTTATTGTTGTCTCTGGGTTCAATTGTGGATTTCGTGGTTGTTGAAGCTGCTTGTATTGTCGTGCTAGTAATTCTGGTGGGATGTTTAGTAGCTGGTCGGAGTTGGGCGTTTTTGTGAGTTTTTTGACAATCTCGAAGAGTTCTCGTGGTTTGTTTATTGATGTGTTTATGATCTTCGAATGGAAGACCTTTTTTGCTTTGTCTGTTTCTGCGTGGTATGCATCTAGTTCGCACATGTAGTTTGTTTTGTCGTCTTCTTTCTTGGTTTTTCTCCATTTTCTTTCCGCTCTTCTGAGTTTGGTCTTTAGTTTCCGGAGGTTGGGGGTGAACCATCGGGCTTTTGTGTAGGTGTGTCTGGTTTTGGTCTTGTTTGTTGTTGCGCTGGATGCAAAGGAGATTGTGATGTTCCAATTGTGGATTAGGTCATCGATATTGTTGGAGTTTGTTTGAAGTTTAGGTAGAGTTTGTGCTAGAAAATCTTCTTTGTTGAAGGTTTTAAATCTTCTTGTATGCTGTTTGTTCTCCTTGCTGTTCATATGCTGGTGGGTGTGGGATATGCTGATGAGGTGTTGGTCTGACCATGGCACATGTGTGATTTCTGGCTTCTTGTATGAGTTGGCGGTTTGGGAATTTAGGAATATGAGGTCCAATGTATTTCCTTTTTCATGCGTTGGTTCATGTATGATCTGTGTTAGGTTCATTGCTTCCATGGCGTTGATGAAGGCTTCTGCTTGCCTGTCCTGGAGTGATGGGAGGTTGAAGTCTCCTAGGATTATTTGTTCTTTTGTGGAGATGGCGCTCTCAGATATGTGCTGTAGTATCCTTGGTATGTCGGTGCTTGGGGTGGGTGTTCAGTAGACTAGGCATAATGAGAGGTGTTTATTGGTGAGGGTGAGTATGTCCGCTTCATTGGTCATTTCTGATGCATGGTTCCTGAGGTGGAGGTTGGCTTTCACTACGATGACTACTCCTCCTCCTCTGGTGTGTGTTTGGGAGCAGTGTTGGAGGCTGTATCCTTTTGGTGTTAGTTGGTTCATGAGCACCGTGTCAGTGTCTGTTAGGCAAGTTTCTGTTATGCATAGGATGTCAATTTTTTGGGTTGTTATTAGGTCTCGGAGCATGTGGTATTTGTTCCTGACTGAGCGAGCATTTATTAATGAAATGGAGAGTGGGCTGCAGTTTGGGGTGTTGGGGATGTGGATTGGTGTGTGTGGTGTGTGGGTATTGTCCCATGTGGGGGGGGGGGGTTGTAGATGTTTGCGGTTTGGATGGTTGAGGTGTTTGGCCAGGGTGGGTTGGTGAGTGTGACTGTGGGGGAGGGGTGGAGGATCAGGAGTGGTGTTAAGAGGTAAATTGGGGCTAGGAAGGGTGGCATGGTTTGTAGGCGTACTTTGGTGTTCAGGGCTGTGCTGTGCTTCTGTGCTGGTTTCTTGATGTGTTGAGGGGCCTCTTTTCTGTGTTGTCTCATGGCTAGGCCTTTGTTGCTGTGGTTCCACGGTTATTTTTTCTGTGGTTTCTTCAGTTAGTTGTTGTGGTGATTTCTGCGGGTTATGTTGCTTTTTGTTGTTTCCAGGGTTGTTCTTGTGGTTTCAGTGGGTTCTGTTCTTTTTCTTTTGTTTCTGCTTGTGTGCGCCTCTGTGCCACGCCTAAGGGCCATGCCAAAGGGCCCTCTGGTGAGGCCCTCAGGTGTGGGCCCGCCAGGCACGGACGTGCCCTGCTGGGGCGCCACTTTATCTGTGTCCGTGCTGGTGGCTGTGTTGCTCCCACTGCCCCGATTGGGCAGGAGCTTCTGAGTGGGAGGACGTCCCGCTCAGGTGCTCTACCCCGATTGGGGGAGCTGCTGAGCAATGCGGGCTACTGTCGGGTAAAGCGGCTCCCTTTGTGCTGGGGTGCCGCTTTATCTGTGTCCGTGCTGGTGGCTGTGTTGCTCCCACTGCCCCGATTGGGCAGGAGCTTCTGAGCGGGAGGACTTCCCACTCAGGCGCTCTATCCCGATCGGGGGAGCTGCTGAGCAATGTGGGCTGCTGTCTGGTAAAGCGGCTCCCTTTGTGCTGGGGTGCCGCTTTATCTGTGTCTATGCTGGTGGCTGTGTTGCTCCCACTGCCCCGATTGGGCAGGAGCTTCTGCCCCGACTGGGCAGGAGTGTCTTTGAAGAAAGGCAAAAGTGTGGAGATATGATAAAAGCATTTACATAATGTCCATGCAATAAATGCACAGGAGATGGGCCTCGTTCAATTGAAAAAAAGCTCTGGAAGAAGGGGACAGATTAAGGAGTAATCTAAGGAAATATTTCTTTATATAAAGGGTGGCAATGTGTGGAATAACTTTCCAGTGCAAGTGTTGATAAGGGCAATATCTGAAATTAAGAAAGCATGGGACAAATTCAGAGCACCTAACCTCATAGCATACAAGCATTGTTCTGAAGACCCAAGATGATGGACAACTGAAATTAATCAACAGTTTTGGCCTTTATCATGTCCTTAATATTTCAGCATGGATAAATGTAAGTGATGGCCATTGACTTCTCAGTTTCTGACCATCCTCCTTCAAGCTTAGTTGACAGAAAGTGCCCCCATTTAGCCTCTAAGTACTGAATGGCTTTTTGGTTTGGTTCAGTCCCTGGCTGAAGTTTTGAGAAAGCTCATCCCCCCTACTCCAGGGGGGTGGGGGAGGGGGGGAGAGCGCCATCTCACCCCTCGCCTCAGGCAGCAGATGCCTTGAGCAGCCCCTAGTTATCGTGTCTGCATGGTAGCTATTAAAGCGAGCAAATTGGTGTATTAACTACTTAGCACATTTTAGAAAAGGGCCCCATGTGCATTATTTTCCATGAAAAAAGCATCTGCACAAAAAATAGTTGCAAATGTACACAGGTGCTTTGTACCTACTACAGGTTCCAAATTGAAAGGAGGCAGACACTTTCACTTTCAAACTTGGTGCAAGGTCTGTGGGTATGAAACAGCCATTGAATAGTTTAAAAATTTCCTGCTTGCTCCAGTTTGAGAGAGAACATGTTTAACTGAACTTTAAATTCATTAATTGAACTCTACATCATTCAAGAGGCATTCGTTTTATATTTCATCATAGAGTGTGGATTGCTGTGTTTTTGTTTATTTTTTTTAAGAGACTCCTTTAGAAGCATCCCCATGCCTAAAAAGCAGCATTGACATGTGTAGATTGTAAATGCTGTTTTAGAACACGCTTTTTTTAGATGTGGGAATACTCACCATGTCTACCTTCCTAGTGGGCATGGTGGGGCAGTGAGAGGGAGTGGTTTGGGCAGGCCTACAAGTTAGACATAGATTCTCCATTTCAAATAGGAAATCCAGGTCTCTGACAATATTTATGCATCTACATTTACCCAAACCCTAGGCATGAATAAATGCTGGCAAAGGCAGCTGTGAATTCTGATGTCAGGGCCCCCCCCCCCCATCATTGCCCAGATCTCAGGTACCCCCCACTGTGCTGCCCAAACTCTATCTCCTTGCCTGCCCAGTTTCCAACCCCCCTTGCCCCTGAAGCGATCTTCACTCCCAACCACCCCCCAAAATAGCCTGATTCCCCCACCTACACCTACAAAGCACAGTCAAGCCCTCCTCTCCAGGCAACTCCGATCACTCTTCTCCATGAATGCCTTCCGCAGACCAGTGAACCTGATTTCCATACCGGGCAAAATGGTAGAAACTATTATAAACAATAAAATTGCTGAACATATAGATAGCCAACATGGATTTAGCCAAGGAAAATCTTGTCTTACTAATCTGCTTTTTTTTTTGAAGGTGTGAATAAACAAGTAGACAAAGGTAAGCCGGTTGATATAGTGCATCTGGATTTTCAAAAAGCCTTTGACAAGGTTACTCATGAAAAACTCTTGGAGAAATTAAAAAGTCATGGGATAGGAGAGAGTGTACTATTGACGATCAGGAACTGGTTAAAAGACAGAAAGCAGAGAGTAGGGCTAAATGGCCAATTTTCTCAATGGAGAAAGGTGAATAGTGGAGTGCCCCATGGATCTTTGCTGGGCCTGCTGCTTCTAAACATATTCATAAATGACCTGGAAATAGGAATAACGAGACGTGATCAAATTTGCAGATGAGATAATTATTCAAAATACAAGAGGATTGTGAAAAATTGCAAGAGGACCTTGAAAAATTGGAAAACTGGACATTCAAATGGCAGATGAAATTTAATGTGGACCAATGCAAAGTTATGCACCTAACAAAACAACCCAAACTATGGATACACAATGCAAGGTACCACCTTAGAAACCACTATCGAGGAAAAAGATTTATGTGATATTGTGGATAATACATTGAAACCCTCCACCCAGTGTGCAGCAGAGGCCAAGAAAGCAAATAGAATGTTAGGAATCATAAGGAAAGGAATGGAGAATAAAACAAAGGATGTTATAATGTCTCTGTATTGTTCCATGGTACGACGGCACCTTGAATATTGTGTGAAATTCTGGTCGTTGGATCTTTAAAAGGAGATAGCTGAATTAGAAAAGGTACAAAGAAGAACAACAAAAATGGTAAAGGGAATGGAAGAATACTTCTATGAGGACAAGTTTAAAAGGTTGGGGCTCTTCAATTTGGAAAAGAGATGGCTGAGGGGGGATATGATAGAGGTCTATAAATTAATGATTTGGGTGGAACGGGTAGACATAGATCAGTTGTTTATGTCATCAAAAAGTAAAAAGACTAGAGGACAAACAATGAAGCTACAATGCAAGATAGGTTAGAAGGTTACAACATACCTTGATAGGACGATGGCAACATCCAGATCAGCTGGAGGGCCAACACAGCAGCAAAATAGGCCAGAAAAGCACAAAGTAGTAGAAGTAGTTTAAGGATAGTAGAGCTATATGCTTCTAAGTCAATTTATTTATTTATTTAAAAGATATGATAGACCACACATAATCAGGTATCAAGGCAGCAAACATTATTTCTGGTGCTGGGGATTTTTTTCTCAGTATGGGAATCCATGATTAAGAGCCTCCTGGGCTGGAGAACAAGATGCATTGATGGGCTGCTTGGATAAGATTATGTGGTATTTGGATAGAGAGTAGATGATGTGCAATCCTGAAGGGCTCATGAGCAGTGAGAATGGGTTATATCAAAACAGTATTGGCTAGAAGAGCATAATGTACCGAAAGAGCCCCAACACTGCACCCAAATTGGCTGGGAAGTCCCAGAACATTGAAAGCAGTACAATAGAGCATACAGATTGTCTAGAAGGTCCCATAATGCCCGAAGAGGTTAATATGACACACATAATAGCTTAAATTCTCCAGAGCTCTGAAAGAGGAGCAATGCATCACCAAGATAGGCTGGAAGGTCACAGCACAATTGAAGATGACAAACACAGCACTCAGTGTGTCTGGAAATCCCCAGAACATCAGAAGGAGGTTAACATGGTACCCATATTGGTTAGTAGGCCTCAGAACACCCTGAGAGGACCAACAAAACAGCAGAAATGGCTAAAATATAGTAACATAGTAACAGGGCTGGTCCATCCACTAGGTGAGCTAGGAGGCCACCTATGGCAGCAAGCCTGGATGGATGGCAGCAGCAGCACACATCAGTGGCCTCACCATCCCCCCAGCTGCCACTGATTCCATTTAGGGGGATGAGGGCAGCGGCAGTATTTCTAAAAGCAGTGGCAAAAAGCCGCTGCTTTTGGAAATACTGCCGCTGCTGCTGCCCGTCTCCCCCTCCTGAGATGGAATCAGAGGCAGCTGGTGGGTGGCGGCCGCAGCTGTGGTGGGCAGTGTCAACTGGGGGGTTGCAGAAACCCTTGGGCCGGCACTGCATAGTAACATAACAAATAATGGCAGATAAAGACCAGCATCTAGTTGACCAGTAATGTAGAAGTTATTTACATTTGCTTTGATTCCATCCTTCAGCTATGCTGTGATCTTGTGTGTTTGTTCTATGCCTTTATTGAATTCAGTCACTGCTTTTACTCCCACCATTTCCTTCGGGAGGGCATTCCAGGCATCCACCATCCTGATGTCGCTTCTTGCAACTTTATTTCATGTCCTCTAGTTCTACAGACTCCCCATCTCTGAAAAAGGTTTGTTTGCTCATTAATACTCTGGTATTTAAAGGCCCAATATTCATCTCGGTCATCTATGCACTGCTGCATCGCATAGCCATCTGCATCAAACCTTAACCCTGGATATTCAATGCTGGGTCATATGCGGCCATGGCATTGAATATCTGGGTTAGCAACTGGGCAGCAGAAATATTGCATGCTGTCTGGTTAGTTCCTGCGGCTAAAAAATAAGCTGGTGTTTGCTTTGCTTATCTTTTAGCTGCAGGTCGCTAACCGGACAGCATGTAATATCGTCACTGCTCAGTTATTGACTGTTGCCACTTCCGCTCTTCCCTGGAACACCCATAACATGCCCTGATGCTAAGCAGTTAGCATCAGGGCATGTAGGGGAGAAGATCAGGGATATTTAACAGCACTTACCAGATTAATGCTGTTGAATATCCTGGTTAGAGGCATTTACAAGGTTTACAGGGCTGTAAACTGTGTAAATGCCTTTCAAATATCATGCCCCAGATGTCTATATCGCATCTCCTCTGTCTCTCCTCTCCTCTAGGATATACATATTTAAGTCTTCAAGTTTTTTCTCATATGCCTTCTGGCACAGGCCCTATATCATCTTGGTTGCCTTCCTCTGAACCATATCAAGTCTTTTTAAATCCTTTGTAAGGTATGGTCTTCAAAACTGAACACAATGCTCCTAGTGATGCCTCACCAACGACCTGTACAAGGACACTAATACCTTCTTCTTCCTGCTGGTTATTCCTCTCCTTATGCAGTCTAACATCCTTCTGGCTTTGGCCGCAGCTTTGTCACAGTGCTTCGTCACTTTGAGATCCTCAGACACTATCACCACGAGGTCCCTCTTTTGGCACATACACACCAGCCTCTCGCCCCCTATCGTGTATAGTTCCTTTGGGTTTCTGCATCCCAAGTGCATCACTCTGCACTTCTTTGCATTAAATCATAATTGCCAAGCATTTGACCATTCCTCTATTGTTTGAAGATCTTTTCTCATGTTATCTACTCCGTTTGAAATGCCCACTTTGTTGCTAAACTTCATACCCTTTGCAAAAAGACAATCTTCTTTATAACCCTTTGGCTATATCACCCACAGTAGTGGACCCAGGACTGATCCCAGTCAACCAGTTCTTGATCCAGTTTACCACTTTGGGATGCATCCATAGAATGCTTAGTTTATTCACAAGCCTCTTATAAGGAACAGTATCAAAGGCTTTGATGAAATCTAAGTAGACCACATCCATTGAATGCCTTTGATCTATATGGAATAAGTCTCCCATCTAAATCCCAAAGCCCAGACATACAGGGCCATCATCGGAATTGGTCATGTATGTACAGGGTCAGGGTCACACCGCCGGCTCGTCCTCACTCCTCCTCTGGCCCTCCCCCTCCTGCTCCAATCCAGAGCTCCCCGCACATTTCTACTGTACGTATAGGGAGTTTTGACACCTGAATTGGCCACTGGAATTTAGCGGTGGATATATGTCCGAATGGGATGTATATCATGGTGAAATGCAGTGCAATAGTGTACCAGGATTTTCATAAAGTCTTTGATAAGGTCCCTCATGAGAGATTCTTGGCCAAATTAAAAAGTCATGGGATAGGAGGGAGTGTACTACTGTGGATCAGGAACTGGTTAAAAGATAGAAAGCAGAGAGTAGAGCTAAATGGACAATTTTCTCAATAGAGAAAGGTGAATAGTGGAGTACCACAGGGATCTGTACTGGGCCCACTGCTTTTTAACATCTTCATAAATGACCTGGGAATGGGAATAATAAATGAGATGATCAAATTGGCAGATGACACAAAATTATTCAAAGTTGTTAAAACATAAGAGGATAGTGAAAAATTGTAAGAAGACCTTGATAAATTGAAAGACTGTTCAAATGACAGATAAAATTTAATGTGGACAAGTGCAAAATTATGCACCTAGGAAAGAACAACCCAAACTATAGTTACATAATGCAAGGTTCCACATTAGGGACTGCCACCCAGGAAAAAGATTTAGGCGTCATCGTGGATAACATGTTGAAACCTTCCGCCCAGTGTGCAGCAGCAGCCAAGAGAGCAAATAGAATGCCAGGTATCATAAGGAAAGGAATGGAGACTAAAACAAAGGCTATTATAATGCAACTGTATCTTTCGATGGTGCGACCGCACCTTGAATATTGTGTGCAATTCTGGTCGCCATATCTTAAAAAGGATATAGAAGAATTAGAAAAGGTACAGAGAAGAGCCACCAAAATAGTAAAGGGGATAGAAGGATACCCCTATGAGGAAAAGCTTAAAAGTTAGAACTTTTCAACTTGTAAAAGAGACAGCTGAGGGGAGATATAGTAGAGGTTTATAAATTAATGGAATGGAATGGGTAAACATAGGTCAGTTGTTTATGCCATCAAAAAGTAGAAAGACTAGGGGACGTTATGAAACTACAACATTACCCATTTACGACTAATAAGAGAAAATATTTTTTATCTGAATGCGTAATCAAACTGGAATTTGTTACTGGAGGATGTAGTAAAAGCTGTTAGTGCAACTGGGTTTAAAGAAGTTTGGACAAGTTCTTGGAGGAAAGGTCCATAAACCATTGTTAAAGAGGACCTGGGAAATCCACTACTTGCCACAATACAAGCCTTGTGGAACCTGTGTGCCTTCTGGTAATTTGCCAGGTACTTGTGAAACAGGATACTGGGCTTGATGGACCTTGGTCTATCTCAGTATTGTTCTTGTGTTATGTTCATCTGTAGCCATGTAGCTATTTTTTCTCTCATCTGAGCTTTTGTCATTCTAATTTCTCTCTTTGCCTCTTTCAGCTTTATCTGGTATTCTTTTCTGTGTCCCTTTTTTGTGATCCTCTGAAAATTGTAAATGCTGCCATTTTTGCCTTTATTTTTACAACCACTTCTTTGGAGAACCATATCATTTTCTTTTCCTCTTGCTTTTATATACTTTCCTTATATATAGATCTGTTGCCCTTGCTATGGCCTCTTTTAGTTTAGCCTTCTGGCTTTCCACTTCCCTTATCTCTTTTCACCCTTCCAGCTCCTCCTTCAGGTACTTTCCCATTTTACTGAAATCAGCATTTTTGAAATCTAGGACTTTGAATGTGGTGATTACTGCTGCTCATGTGGGCACCCACTTGGACATTAGATATACTGTCTCTGTTACTGAGCACCAAATCCAGTGTTGACCCTTCTCTGGTGGGTTCCTTCAGCAATTGCCTGAGCAAAGCCTCTTGTAGGGCATCCATGATCTTTCTACTTCTTTCCATATTTACAGACAGGATACTCCAGTCCACATCTGGCAGATTAAAGTTTCCCAGTATCACCACCTCATCCTTTTTCATTACCTTAGCAATATCATTGATCAAGTCTCTGTCTGTTTCCTCTGCTGAGTTGGAGGTCTGTAGACTATATCATTATGGATAGTAGTGCCATCTCCTCTTTCCAAACCAATCCACAGTGCTTCTTTTTTTCCCCAAATACCCTGTATTTCAACTGCTTTAATACTGTTTCTGACATAGAGGGCAACTCCGCCTCCTTTCCTGCCCTCTCTATCCCTCCTAAATAGATTATATCCAGGTATGTTTAGGTTTAGCTTTGTTTGATTACTTAATAGACTGCATCTTCATAACACCATCAATAAAACATACAGAGAATGGCTAATGGCTATATGGCAATATTCCATTCATGAGACTCATTAAACTATGTTTCTGTGATGGCCACAATGTCCAAGTTCATTTCCACCATCAGGGCTTCCAGTTCAGGAACTTTATTACTTAGACTGTGAGCATTTGTGCTCATTACCTTCTAGCAGGGTTTGGTAGACTTGCTTCTATTTTGAATGGGTTTTATTACTGACTCCTTTTTCCCTTTGTTATTGATGCATGAGTTAATTTTATGTCTCTTCCTATTTTTACCATTACTGTAATACTTTTGCTGGAGGTGACATCTTGAACTTCTTTTCCATCCATCACTTGTTTTTCTTAGTTTAAATGTCTGTCTACATATTGCCTGAATTTCTCACTTAGGCTCTTTTATCCTGCTACAGAAAGATATAGACCATCATTACAGTATAGCCTCTTGTTGTTCCACCTGTTGCCCCAGTCACCTATATATTTAAAGCCTTCATGTTTACACCAGGTTTGAAACCATGCATTAAAGCTGCTTATGTGATGCAGTCTCTTTTCCCCCTTACTATGAACAGATACAACTTCAGAGAATGCTATAGTGTTGACCATGGGTTTAAGACTCTCTCCCAAAATTTGGAAGTATCTTTGCACTGCAGAGGTATTGTTTCTAGCCAGATTACTTGTTCCCAGATGGATAACAACATTGGTTTTAGAACACACAAAGAGGGCCAATATAGGAGCAAGATAGGCTGCAAGGTCCCAAAACTCCTGAATAGGGTCAAAATAGAACCCAGATTGGCTAGAAGGATCCAGAGCACCGAAAGACAACCAACACAGCAGGATTATTGATTGGAAGGTCCCAATGCACCTGAGGAGGGCCAACATAACACTTAGGGGTATGTTTACTAAACCATCCTAACGTGTGCTCTGCAACGTTATTGCGCGATAAGGTACCTTATCACGTGATGATGGCGCTTTTTAAGGTGCACAGGTACCATATCGCGCGATAACGTGCGCTGCGGCGCAAACGAGCGCTGAAGACGGGTAAAGGCTCCCGGAGGGCGGAGAAAGGCTCCCCAGGGGCAGAGAGAAGGGGTCAATGGGTGGAGAGTGGGAGGGGAGAGGCTCCCTGCACACCAACGCTGTGAAATCCAAGGCTCAAAACTAATGCCAGTGAAACCCTGGCGTTAGAGCTGATTTAAAGGGAAAATAAACCATTTCCGTCAGCAATGTACAGCAAATCCAGGGAAACCTACAAAAACTGATAAGTGTGATACATGTGCACGGAACAAAAGGGCAAATAAACATTGAAAATGAACAGAAGTAAATGTAAAAAAAAACATAACCAAGCTGGGCAATAGTGATAGCAATGGGAAACATCAGAAAACACTCCCAAGAAAGCTCCAAAAAAATGATATGAATATTGGAAGGGTCTATGCTCCGTCCCCATACAAGGTGAATGAGCCCACAGTGAGATTGCGCAGGGTTTCCGACCCCATTGGCCAGGTGTCCTATGGCATGCTCATGTTCTGCAACAGTAGGGCGGGCATGTCGGAATGGGAAACTGGACAGATGCTGGAAAAGGGGACACAGAGGGCCTCAGGCGGCACATGCGGCGGTGCAGCTGGCCCACAGTGCGGACTAGGGTGATACCTAGCTGGCCCATAGGAATGCTGAAACAGTAGAGCAGCCAGACAGCAACTGCTGAGGGCCCAACATGCGCACAAGTGTGCTTCCCATGGTGTCACAGGGGATAGTACCCAGCAGGACCCCCCAATGGCACGGGACATTGGCAGGCGGTGCTGGGGGGAAGCGTGGACAGCTATGCAGGCACCCCTACCCCAGAACCCGCACCATAGGCAGCCGCCTACCCGCACACTGGATGGCCTGAGACTGCACTCCACCAGCACCACCAGCAGAAGGGCATGTCAGCATGGTGGCAGAGGGATACTGGTGGTGGAGGGGGCAGTGGCAGCTGCCCAGAGCAGACCGTGGCCTAGCCCTGTGTAGGTGGGTGTCATGCACTGCAACAGACAGGCCCTGTCTGACGAACATTCATGGCATCAGCAGGAAAAACACTGTCTCTGTGGCAACACAGTGGTGCAGTGCACACAACCAGTGTGTTCAGAAGCAGAAAGGCACAGGTTCAAGTCCCAGCTGTGGTTCCTGCCAACCCAGTTCCCATATTTTACCCATTACTAAAATGTGCTAATACAGACAGAACCTTTATTGCAGATGATGTAAACATGCCCAAGACACCTACATTTTACCCTACAGAACACAGACACCATAAACATGCGCATACCCTAGAGCAGAGTCTCCCAAATACAGTCCTGGGGGCCAAACACCATTCAGGTTCCATGCTGCCTCTAATACAGATGCCTGTGCTGCATTTCTATGTGCCACCCCCATGGTATGCAGATGTATCTCATGCATATTCATGAGGGACAGCATGAAAACCTGAACAGTGTTTGGCACTCCAGGACTGGAGTTGGGAACCTCTGCCGTAAAGCAGCAGCTAACAAGGGCAGACACACCCACACCCACGAGCCCCATTATCCAATGCCTCCTGGAGAGGCAGGACATTGGGCCCTGTGTGCATCTCCCAATACTAGCACTTACATACCTTAGCAATGCCATCCTAAACCTGTGAATACGGTACACAGCTATCAAAAGGTTGCTATGATAACTGGCAGATAGCAATTCCTACGTTAAGCACAATTGTCTGATTGAGCTGCATCATGGCAACCTTTCTGATGTCTGTGGAGTGTGCTACAGGTCTTGTGTCTGACAGTGTTTACCACCCTGGGGGGTGACCCCAACAGTATTGCGTACCATAGCCATGCCTGCACTGTGCCCAGGACTGGAGCGGTGGCCAGGGCTGCCAAACACTCTATAGTTGTACAATGCTGGCATAGGTGTGGGAGTGTGTCTCTGTCTATCCAGTGTGTGGTGGCTACAAACACCCTCCACAGCCCACACTGCCAGCACTGTTGCCAGTATTGGCCTGCCAATGTGCATAATGAGGAGCAAGGTACCATGGGTATAGCCCGGACAGGGTGGCCTGGTCAGGATGCATCTGCACAGGGCATAGGACAATGGCTGGGACATTGTAGTGCCCGGCCACCACCTGCACAGACAGGGTGGCCACAGCATGTCCTGCTGGGAGTTCACTCTCACCCTGACTGAGCAGTGACCACGGCATGGCTAGGTTCCCCCATAGTGCCCTATAATATTTTTTTCATGTGATATTTCTGGGTTCCCTTTTGGGGCCCAATCACTGACTTATCTGCTTGGTGTGTATGCTGACGTCCAAGTTCTGGGTGCATGCATCTCCTCCAGGAACATGCCCTATGGACTAGCTGGCAGACCGTCTGCAGCTAGTATGTGTCTTGCTGGAACACCTTGCAGGGTGCAGTGGCTGCAGGCTTGCTGCAGGAGAATATCAGATAGTGGTGGGGTGCAGCTGAGTATTTCTGAGCCTAATGTCTGTCTGTTTTTGCTTTATCGATGTGTACAGAGCTGCATTGACTGCCCTGTAGGGTGTCTGTTCCCCAGCAGGACTGCAGTTGGTGGTCCCCTCTACTGCTGCCATTGCAGGGATGTAAAATGTGGATCTGTCGGTGGGAGACCCTGTTTCCCACCCTCAGCCCCAGAGGGTGGGTTGGGTGGTGGTACATAATCTGCCTATGGGTCCATAAGGGTTAAATCTGACTGAGAAATACAGATGTATCCAAAGTGTGTCTGCAGGAACTACCTATCTCACACACTAGCACTGCTGGGGACCTACAACATGGCCTATTTCTGCCATGGAAGGTGCTGTGGACCTGGTGCTGAGCGCCCTACTGCACCCTCAGGGTGAGCACAGTACCCGCAAAATGTGACGGTGTGTAGCTACTCTGTGCCAGTAACACACATGGTCAGTTCCCCCTACCAGGCCGAGGTGCTGTGGGGGTGCATACCCCATCTTGTGTTCATCTGTAGACTGCTGATTTGCATGTGCAGTGCATCATGGGTACGGGTGGGCTAACCCTATCCTGGTGATCACAGCAGACTGTGTGGTGACATGCAGTCCTTCTGCAGCCAGCCAGGGGCTTGCTAGCAGCTATAGAGCTGTAGCCCACTGGTTACTTCACTCCCTGTACAGCAGGAAACAATACTTACATATCAAAGCTGATGCCTCAGCCAGCCTTAAGTATTAGGCACACTGGGGATCAAACTCATGACCCCTGTATCATCAGTCAGTGTATTAACCATTGTGCTACATCTCTGTTTCAATGTTTGCATGTCTGGGCACCTACTTAGGATTACCGCGCGTTAACGTGCTTAGCGGCGCTTCGCACAATAATATGCGCAGCAGCACGCATTATCGCGCGATACTCCCGTTTTGCTGCTTTAAGACTGAAACGCCCACTCCTGTTATGGCAGCCTGCACACTATCGCCAGGCGCACATTAAGACGGTTTAGTAAACATACCCCTTAGATTGGCAGGAAAGCCCAACAACACCAAAGAGATGGAAAGTCCAAACATACCTGATGACCAACACAGTACCCAGATTGACTGGAAGATCCCTGAATCCATGAAGAGAGCCAATAGAAGATCTAAATAGAATGGAAGGCTCCAAATACAATTGAAGAGAGAAAAATGAAGCAGTGAGATATGCTGGAAAAGCCTAGGCAGTGAGAATAGGATGAGAGCAGCTAAGCTGTATGCCTCCAATTTTAGTCTTATCATAAAAATCTGAAGAGCGTCTGAGCTGGAGAAGCAAGATGCATTCATGGACAACTTGAATAAGATCCTGTGGAATTTGGATACAAAGCAGATTTTACGAAGGCCCCAAAAAGCAGCAGCAGTGGGTTAATACAGCCGCACCAATGCCTAATAGAGTCAACATACATAAGAAGAAGGCCATCACCACATCCAGATTGGCTAGACAACCTCAGAATACTCAGAGGACCAACATAGCAACAAGAAAAGCTGAAGAAGATGAACATAATATCCAAATTGTCTGGAGAACCCCAGAATTCACTGACAGTTGTTGGTGAATTGATGCACATCTCTTAGGAGGAGAGAATAAAGTTCCCTCCTCAAGTCTTGCTGAGTACCTTTACATGATGACCCCATTGTATAACATCTATACTAAATCTTAGCAAGGCAACACTATAATTAAGGTATGGTAGGAACAAAAAAGAAAAATACATACTGACTGCATGTCACCCATGATAAAAATGTGCCCACCCATAGCTTAAGCACTAGGACTAACGATGGTGGTTGTGATAGTGCAAGCACTGCAGATGTAGATAACATTCCTGCCACAGATAAAGACCATGCTGAACATGTTCATGGATCCACTGTGGCAGGAGATAAACCACTGAAGTTAATGAAAAAGTTAAGAGGATTAACTATGGTTCAGTGGACATCTGCAGATAAAGAGGAGATAATGTACTGCTATTTTTATGCTATAAACCCTATATTTAAACCAAGAAGCTATACAAAGAGACTCCACCAAAAACTGAAAGAAAGAAGAAAATTGCTACTAGAAAACCGGCAAAAAGCAACGGATGCAAATTTAAGATTTTTAATTTTACAGATCAAAGTAAAGAAGTATGTGAATGATAACATCTTGAAGCAACTAAGGGCTTCTGTGTGCAAAAAAAATACAGGGTGGAGGAGGAGACCTAGGTGAGAGTATCAGAAGAAAGGAATACACAGAAAGAAAAGAGCAGTTGAGGCGGAGATGGAGCTGAGAGATCTGGAACTGCAGGAGAATGAGCTGAAGAAAGGACAGGTCAACAAATCATCTGAAGAGGAGGAAGAAAGGGAGAAGAAAGACCTAGAGGTGGAGGAACTCAAGATTGAATTCCTGGTCCACATGGAAAGAGATAAATATGCTGGGTTCCAAGCAAGGGAAAGATTATCCAAGTTAAAATTAACACATAAGGTTAGAAGTATGATAATTAAGATGAACAAGGCCATATCCAGTATAAAGGGACTATTTATTGACATCATCAAAATAATACAATATTGTGCAGCTAAAATTATTACTGTAAGAATACTACCAACTAAAGTGCAGGGTCAGAAGAAAAAAGAGAACAATAATAGTTCCTCCTTGGAAAAGGTGCATCAAAGGAAAAATACAGTCATTGTGTGTGCAGGGATCCCTGTTAGATGGGTATCTAAAAGGATTAAGATAATCAAAGATATTGAGGACAATCCAAGACATCACAAGAAACATGCTACATTAACAGAAGAAGACCTGAAATTTATATGTTCCAACAATATATTGAAATTAGCAGCAGAAGTGCAAAACCTATGAAGACATGAAGAAAACAGAAAAGAAAGATATGAAAATAAACTATTTAGAGAGAATCCAAAACAATTCTACAGGGAATTGGGAAAGAACATTAATATGGTAAAAGCACCACCAACTAAAGCCGAAACAGAAACCTTCTATAAAAAAAACTATATGAGGACCCTATAGAGCTCAATCAAGAAACAAAATGATTATCCTGTATACAGGAGCATTTACAAAAAGCAAACATCAAACCTATGGAATGGCCTGTAGTAACAATGAAAGAGCTGGAAAGCAGGTTAAAATAAGTCCCAACTGGAAGAGCACTGGCCCTGATGGGGTAACAATTAACATCTCTCCACCAAGACCTGGCAAACTGCAAAAAACAATTGTTCCAGCAGCCAGATTTAACACCACAATGGCTTACTATAGGAAGAACATTTCTCCTTCCTAAAGAGGACCCAAGTAATATTCACAATAATTATAGACCAATAACTTGTTTACCTACAATCTATAAGCTGTTCACTGCAATAGATGCAGACAGAATATATGATCATATCGAGTCCAATAACATCACGATAACAGAGCAAAAGGGCAATAAGAAGGGAACATATGGAACTAAGGACCAGTCAATGTTGAATAAGGCCATCATGGCTAAGAAAAGCAGAAATTTCGGTATAGCATAGATTGATTATAAGAAAGCTTTTGACAGTGCCCCACACTCTAGGATAATAAATTGTCTTGAAACGTATAAAGTAAATCCTACATTAGGTTCACCATGACAATGTGGTAAACCACACTCTTTTTAAGATATGAAGATGGTCAGTACATCATTCCTAACAATAAGATCCTGCGAGGAATATTTCAGGGAGATTCCCTGCCACCACTTCTATTTTGTGTGGGCTTAATCCAATGAGTACTCTCATTAACTCTTTGGGATGCAGATTTAACCTGAATCCTAAAGAAGGTAACAATCCAGAAGCAACATCCCATCAACTATTTGTAGACAATGAAGCTCTACAGTTCCAGTGACCAACAATTATCAGAGCAACTCCATGTGGTGAAAAGTTTTTCTGATGACATCAGGATGACGTTTGGCCTTGAGAAG
Organism: Ichthyophis bannanicus; assembly: GCA_033557465.1. Classification (NCBI taxonomy): domain Eukaryota; kingdom Metazoa; phylum Chordata; class Amphibia; order Gymnophiona; family Ichthyophiidae; genus Ichthyophis; species Ichthyophis bannanicus. The sequence goes on from CM066031.1 coordinate 1,545,949,684, forward strand.
TGTGCTAAGGTAACTTTTTTTTAGAGGAAAATTGAGCAAAATGGAAAACATCTCCCTGGCTGAGGGCTGTGAAATCAAGGACCATGAGCAGGAAGGCAAATATAAGTATCTCAGAGTAGAGGAAGGAATGACACTCAAGCAGAAATTCCTGAGAGAGAAGATCAGTAAAGAATACTGTAGGAGATTCAAATTTTTATTGAAAAGTGCTTTAACATCACGGAATAAGATACAAGCCATCAATCAGCTGGCAATTCCTGTATTCTCATATAGCTTTGGGGTTGTGGACTGGCCTTTTAAAGCTCTTGAAAAATTGGATGAACAAACAAGAAAACTCCTCCATGCTTATGAAATAATTTACAAGAATTAGTGTATGCCATGACTGTACATTCCTAAAGGCTAGGCCTCATAGAGATTGATTATACCTACAGAGCTACTATCATGGGCTTCTGGGCCTACCTGACAGCAGTTTTTGTGTATTGAATCCAAATACACAAAAAGTGCTGAAATATGAAAGTAAATGTCCAGAATCTGTCTCCATCATCAAACTTGGACAAGAAATGAGTGAGAATCCACAAGCACGCACAGGAAAGGAAGCAACTCAATTTGCAAAACAAGAGAAAAAAACTCTTCAAAGAATTAGATCAGCAAACAAGGAAAAACAAGTGTCAAATGCACAAATACTACTACTACTACTTATTATTTTTATACAGAAAGGCACAATAAAGTAGAACTCTTTATCCATTGGAAACTCTGTAAACCCTATAGCATCATTGTGCCTGAAAAACACTGGGATCGTGATCCTAAGAGAATTACAGAGAATAGAGAGGTTATGATCACCTATGACATTCCCATTTTGATGGATAAGAAACTTGATGCGAGGAACCCGACATAGTAGTAAAGGAGAAAAAATACCAGAAGCATTGATAATAGAGGTGTTGGTTCCAAGTGATTATTCTGTGAATTGCGTGGAGAGGCAGAAGATCCTGAAGTACCAAGAAATGTAGTCAAAGACCAAGAAAATGTGGCAGAAAGATTCAGAAATATTTCCCATGGTACTGGGAGCCAAAGGCTTGATAAAGAAGAATTTCCAAGTACATCTTGACAAACTGCTCATACATATTACACCTTACAGACTCCAAAAGGAAGCTCTCTTTGGCATGATGCAAGTATTGTGCCAAGCATTAGCAGTAAATTTGAGAGACTGAGATCACACTCCAAATACCCAGGCTTAGAAGTGAGGTTCATGACTGTCATGGTATGCGCAAAACTAACCCATTTGGAGAAATGGCCCCAAGGACCAAAACAGCAGCAAGAAAAGCTGAGAGGCCTCAAAACTCCTGAAGAAGGTCAACTTAGCAACCAAATTGGCTGGAGAGCCCCAGAATTCTTGCATCAGGCTAACACAGCAATCAAAACTGCAAAGGTCAACACAACACCTAAATTGGCAAGAAGGCTCAAAACACTTCAATGAGCCAACATAGCACCCTGATTGGCTGGACCCATGCTGCATGTAGAAACAGGAGGGAAGGAGTGAGTTGGAGCAAATAGAGCAAAGAAGATCTACTGTTTTCCCTAATCCACTCCTCCTCCCTGCCATTCAAGGATAGGAAGAGATGGGTATGACTGAAACAGAGAGTGCAGAGCAAAAACGTGCATCTACACTTTCTCTTCTGTCCTAGAGTTGAAATTCAGCAGTTGGGGATAGTTGTTATGGGAAAAAGAGCCAGAAAGGAAAGGATTTATTGAGAATCAGCTTAGTTAGGCATAGCTGGAGAGCTGTGAGGATCAAGTGTTATGACAGAGAAGGTTCATCTTTTTCAATGTGCATATAGTTAAGGGGTTACTGCTGGTGGCATGGTTGGATCTTTGTGTTTTATAATCTGGTTGGTGGGATACTGTGCCATGTTATGGTTTTAATATTATGTTGCACACTCTAGGGAACAGTTCTGTGCTGCAGTATACAAATATGAATACAAAAATGGAAGGTAAAAGATGGCAAAGCAAAGAAGCAAAGAAGAAGAAAGGTGAGAGAAGAGATGATACTGTAAATGAGAGATTTAGAGAAGAAAAGGAGAAAAATTAGATAAGAGGTAAAGATTGCTATCAAAGAGAAGGGTAAAGGAGGAAGCAATGAAAGCAGATAAGAGAAGAAAGGTAAACTGGAAAGGAGAAAACAGCCAAGAAGGAAAACAAACAAAAAAAAAAAAGACTGGGAGCAACATGATTAGGAATAAAAACAACCCAAGCAATCAAGGTAAAAAAGAAAGCATTTACTTTCAGGTTATTGTGGTATGGATGTGGTTGGCAAATCTGAATGGGCATTTTCAGATGTGCAAATCAGAAATAGGCTTCTAAAATGACTCCCATAACTTAAAATATTTTATAATCAACCTGCATATTTGTCTGTTCTGCTCAAACTCCATCCATGCACATGATCACCGAGAAAGCATGCTCCTTGATGCCAAAGATGGACATACTTTTGCACTGGTCAGTATTTTATACGAGGTCATTTAGGCATGCACATGGCCACATATACGTGAAAATGACTTTATAAAATTACTTCCTTAGATTGTTCTTTAAATATTTTGGGGTCTATGTTTCTTGATATTTCAAGGTCTTATCAGGGAGGTATTTCTTGAGAAGATCTTTCTTGAGCAGAGGGCAAGAGTTACTGTATTTCTTTAGGAGTAAATTTTTGTTCCATTTTTCAATGTTAAATCATGGCTAATTTATAAAAATGTTAGGTATATTTTCTATGACCCCTCTTAACTAAAAAAAATTGCTGGTTAATATGATGTCTTCATATTGGTATAGTACCTCTTTACTGTTCCTTTTTTTATTGTTTTGTATAGTGAGTTCCCCTTGCTTAGTTTGTGACTTATCATGCTGCAAGGGCATCGGTGATGTTAAGAGCTATGTTATCAGTAGCTTAACTATTGGCAGGTCTCAGATGAGGTGCCAGACTAAGGCAAACCACCCATCTGGGCAGCAGCATTATGGGACAATGTTTGCTGTGGAGGATCAAATTTTTTGTGACAACAGCAACAATACTGGCATTACCTGGGCAGAAGAAAGACTTGGCAATCTATTTCCATGTCTTGCCATTAAACACAATGGATTTTCACAACAAAATAAATGGTGATACAGTGCTGGAAGTTGAGATCCCCAGGTCAGAAGGAACTCAGTAAACTACCAGGGAAAAGCTGAAGACTTAGGGGCATGTTTACTAAACTGCAGTAATGCCATTCGCGTTAGGTTCTGCGGTAAAGGTACAGATGCCCATATAAAGGTGTGGGCGTTGCATCGTTACAGCAAGCTGTAGCAGCTAACGCGTGTTACAAGGCGCCGTAGGCTAACAAGCATTACAAGGCACCTTGTAAGGCACCTTGCAAGGCACCCTGTAAGGCACCTTGTAAGGCGCCTTATAAGGTGCCATGTAAGGTGCCTAGTAAGGTGCCCTGTAAGGTGCCTCATAAGGTGCCCTATAGGGCCTCCTAGGCTAAGCGCCATATTAGGCACCCTTGGACAAGGCACCTCAGAAGGCACCCTGGGCTACGGAACCATAGGTTAAGGTGGCCTAACAAGGTTATGGTGTCCTAGGTTAGTGTGCCCTAGGGACTGCAAGGTGCTCAGGATGACATGCATGACCTGTGCGGAACAGAGACAGACGTAGCCCTAACACTAGATAGAGTACTCAGGAAAGGCAATGAACAGGTGAGTGAAGGAGGGAGAAGTGGGAGCTGCTGGACCTGCCATATCTGCAGGCACCCCATGTGCCTGCTAGTACTAATGACAAACATGGTGGGGCAGCTGTACCACAGCACAGGGTGTTGGCAATGTAAAGTACCGGAAAAATGGTTGGTGGCAGACGATGGGAATACGTGTCCCCCAGTGGAGGCGGAGGTGGCAGGATAGTTACAATGATGGGTGGACAGAGGAGTGGTGGTGCCATGCAGATCAGGCCCGGTGAGGCAAGCATGAAGAGGCGCAATGCAGGAAAGGGTAGCAGTGCATGACATGGGGTGGCAGCCTGCACTGGCAGACAGGACTCTACACAGCTGACAGACGCAGATAGACGGAATGTTGGCAATTTTGGGGAGGGTATTATGGGCTGGAAGCACAGATCTGCAAATATATGACCTCTACAGGCATGCACACTATTTGAATAGGACAGGCATGAGAGGAGGGAACAATGAGGAACTGAACCCATGAACACTGCCAAGAATGGCATTGTATTAACAAGTAGGCTATACCTCCATGGTGTATGTCACAGCAATGGCTGGGTACAGAAGGACTGCAGGTCACTGCACAAACTGTCTGCTCTGAGTGCCAGGATAGGGTAACCCCACCAGTACTCATGATGCAATGCACATGCTGAATAGCAGTCTACAGCTGATCACCAAATGGGGTCTACACCTCTCCGGTACCTCAGCTTGGAAAGATGAACTGACAGTGCGTGATACTGGCACAGAGTAGCTACAGACCATGCCATTGTGCAGGTCTGTGTTCACCCTGAGGATAGGATGGGTGCCCAGCACTAGGTCCACAGTACATGTGGTGCTAGAGATAGGTCCTGCTGTACATCCCCATCACTACCAGTGTGTGACAGGTGTTCCTTGCAGTGCAGCCAAAGGTAATTTGCTGTCCATCTGTATCCTGCAGTCACATGTGACCCTGTGGGACCAGACACCAGCCAGATTGGTGTGTACCCCATGTTAGGGTCTGGCTGACATGGACAGCTGTTATCAGGGCAGAGGGGTTCCTAGAATTGCATGAGGTGTGTGTAGCAGTGCCTTTATAGGTTGCAGTGGTATATACACTACATACCCCAAAGGGCCCACATCACCCTTTTTGTAGGTAAAGAACAGGTGTCCCTGCCCTGGGGAAGCAACCTCCATCCTGTTTGTATGAGACAGCCCTCCAGGGTTGGTGGACCAGAGCCATACCTATGACTGGAGCAGTGGGAGACCAGCAGCAATGCTGGGGTTAGGTCTGGAAAACCCCAACTGCCTCCCACCATTGTCTGCCATTCAACAGCAGACTCAAGGTATCTTTCCAAATTGTAAGACCTTCCATATTTGTCCTAAGACTCAAAAAAATATGGTCCAGAAACAGAGTGTTAAAGCCACTTAAAATACAAAAAATCACTCTGATATTAACCAATTGTAGCTAAGAAATCTATATTATGCTAGTACCAAAAAGCCAATAATAAATCTTTTACTAAGGGCTGGTCTCAGACTGATGACTAGCTTATCCTCCATACGGAGGGAGCAGAGTCTGATAGCATCAACGACCACCCTGTATTATTTCAAAAATGTAGAAAGTGCTTCCTAGTAGTGCTTATTCAAAATTCAAATGAAGTCCCAACATTTAGTGTTGCCATAAAATTGATGGATAAAAAATCAGCTTATCTTTTATAGAGGAATTAAACGTGGTCTGGAAAAGTGGTTCCCCAACACCGATCCTGAGTACTGCTATCACGTTTCACACTGCGTTTCTTCAGGGGTGAAATAAACAAAACTGTCGACCATCCTCAAATGTAGTTAAAAGCCATCATATTGAAAATGACAAAACATTTGGATAATGCTGCCCACGTCCAAAATCCTTCACAAAACTCCTTAAAGGTCTTTTCCAACGTTCCAACGTGATGCGCGGCGTCTCTGAACATTGGAAAAGACCTTTAAGGAGTTTTGTGAAGGATTTTGGACGTGGGCAGCATTATCCAAATGTTTTGTCATTTTCAATATGATGGCTTTTAACTACATTTGAGGATGGTCTACAGTTTTGGTTATTTCACCCCTGAAGAAACGCAGTGTGAAACGCGATAGCAGTACTCAGGATCGGCGTTGGGGAACCACTTTTCCAGACCACGTTTAATTCCTCTATAAAAGATAAGCTGATTTTTTATCCATCAATTTTATGGCAACACTAAATGTTGGGACTTCATTTGAATTTTGAATAAGCACTACTAGGAAGCACTTTCTACATTTTTGAAATAATACAGGGTGGTCGTTGATGCTATCAGACTCTGCTCCCTCCGTATGGAGGATAAGCTAGTCATCAGTCTGAGACCAGCCCTTAGTAAAAGATTTATTATTGGCTTTTTGGTACTAGCATAATATAGATTTCTTAGCTACAATTGGTTAATATCAGAGTGATTTTTTGTATTTTAAGTGGATTCAACAGCAGACAGCACAGTCAGACTGTACCTTAAAGGTGTTCTGACCATGCACAGTCTAACTGCAGACAGTCCACCAGCCTGCTCACAGAGGAACTATGTGCAGCAAGCAGGCAACTCAGTGATTGGGACCCCAGGACTGGGGAACACAAATATATCACTAGAAGCAGATAGTGTAGAGCGCTATGTGAGAATCTAGACCTGCCATGGTCACTGCTCGGTCAGAGTGAGTGCCCTCCCAGCATGCCATGCTGTGGCCACCCTGTCCATGCATTGCCCCACACCCTGTGAAGATGCATCCTGGCCAATCTGCCCTGTCCGGGCCATACCCAAAATACCTTGCTCCTCATTATGCACCTATTCAGGCTAACGCTGGTAACAGTGGGACATTTTAGGCCCAGTGAAGGGTGGGCAACCACAGAACAATGGATAGACATACACACACGCTCACTCCTATTGCAGCATTGTACAAAGATAGGGGTGGTTGGCAACCCTTCCCGCCACACTGGTCCAGATCACAATGCTGACATTGCTAAACTGTGCAGGGGGTAGTAGTAGTGCTCTGGTGATAACTTCAGCACAATGCTGGGGCCAACAGCCTGACTTTCCATGCATCTTTGGATTGTGGAGCCTGTGTAGGTGGGTGTTTGTACCCCTGTTCGCCGCTGCTTTGGGCTTTGCACATGTTGCTGTTGTATCTGCGTTGTAGGGTAAAACATAGGAACATGCTCTTCAGGAACCACATCTGGGCTTGAACCTGTGACCCTCTGCTTCTAGACACACTGGCTGGGTGTACTGCACCACACTGTTGACACAGATGCACAATAGTCCCTGGGGCAACCTGTACTTTTCCTCAGCCAGACTTTGTATGTTGCACTGCACACCACGTACTGATGCAGGGCATGACCTAGGTCCACTGCAGGGAGGTGGCATTGTCCCCTCCAGCACGGGCACCCACCCCCCTGCCAAGCTGACATGGCCATTTGCTGTCGGTGCTGGTAGTGTGCGGTCCCAGGCCATCCACTGTGTAGGTAGGCGCCCGCCTAGGGAGCGGATTCTGGGGGGGGGGGGCAAACATGGACATCCTCACATCCCCCCCATCACTGCCTACCAATATTATGTCCCTTCCACATGGGGGCGGAATGGCTGGGGGGATGTCAGATCAGTGCCCTAGCAACTATTGGCTAGGGTGAACCAGGTAGATATAGGTGGATTGTGTTTGGCCTTGGTCAGCTGCTATCTTGCTGATTTCCGGTTTCTATGTTCCTATGTGCCACCTAGGCACCCGCCTGGTCCACCCTGTGCCCCAGCTGCCCATGCTACATGTCCCGCCTGCGGCCCCCTATGCCCCATTTGCACCATCGCCATAGTGGCCATTCATACTTTGGGGAGGAGTAGCCTAGTGGTTGGGGCAAGGTACTTCAGGCCGGAAGGTCGGGGGTTCAAATCCCACTAGAGGACAGCAACCTTGGGCTGGAAGGACTGGGGTTTCTAGTCCCACAGATGCTCCTTGTGATCTTGGGCAAGCCACTTAACCCTCCATTGCCCATGTTCCCTGTAAGTATTAGTGTATGTGTCTCATATCCCCATGTGTTAAATGTATCCCCCAATTGTGTTGTAACCGCTTTGATTGAAGGATAAGGCGGTATACAAAACTGTCTAAATAAAAAAATAAATAAATAAAGAATATAGTCTTAAAATGAGCCTGCACCTTAACATGAATTGGCAAAATCAACAATTATTTCCTTGATGGAGAAGAAATAGAAATAGTCAAGATGTTGAACTTGCTTTGATTAATCAATCATCAATAAACAAACAACAAGCACTCACAAAATCCAATGACACCTCGCTCTTAGCAGAATGGCTTTGAAGGATCTAGTCAAGATTCTCAAGTGCAGAGATGTGTCTCTTCATATAAAGATTCAACTTGTCCAAGCCTCGGTATTTTCAATAATGTCTTATGGATGTGAAAGTTGGATAGTGAAGAAGTAAGACAGGAAGCAAATCAATGCTTCTGAATTATGGTGCTGGCAAAAAATGTTATATATACCATGGACTACCCAAAAAACAATTTGGTTGGTTTTCTTTAGAAGCTCAAATGACAAATCTTCAGCTTTTCAATCTTTGAACACATTATGTGACGAAAAAGACCATGGTTGACAAGGTTGAATGTCAACACAAAAGAAGACCAGAAATGCAATGGATTGATACAACAGAAGCCATGGATGCCATTCTATCACAATTAGCCAACACAGTTTAGGAGAACTATCCATAGAGTCGCTGTGAGTTGACATCAACTTGATGGCACTTAACAACACAACAACTAAGTGAGCTCTGTCTGTCATTGATTTGTACTGGATGTCTTCTAACTAGTTCAACCCTTTTCCTACCTTTTGCCTTTCAGCTGGAAGAGCAGGATTAGCTAGTATATCAAACCTCTTCCTTGGCCAATGCTCCTGGTTGGTACAACACCTTGGATTCCTTTTCCCAACTTTGGTAGTCAGCGTTGACTTTTCTTTGCATCTAGCTCCTGTGTTCATATCTGTGCCTAACCAATTGATTCCTACATGCTCTTGTTTCTCATGTGGCTCTTTTTCTGCCTTGTTATTGATCCATGTCTGTTCCTGTACCCTTTCTTAAATTTGAAGTGAAGGGATTTGGATTCAGCTCATTCCTTTTTCTGTAGAAGCCCAAAGCAAGTTATCCAGAAAGCTTGCAGCTTAAGTTTGTATCTGAAGCAATGAAAGGTTAAGTGACATGCTCAAGATCACACGCAGTAGCAGTGGAACTTGAACTGGGACTTCCTGGGATCTCTCCTCTAACTATTAGATTGTTCCTCCACTATACATTGTTCGCACTCAATGACTCTACTGTGGACTTACTTGTCATATTTTAAGTGCTGGTATCAACTCATGTTCTCATTCAGAACCATTTGGGGTATGTTTATTAAAGCACATTAGCTATCTTTACGGTGCTAATGTGGAATTGTTGCACCATAAAGACAGCTAACATGGGAGAAATGAAGCTACATCGGGCCTTTTTCCTTGGTAGCTGTATTTCTCATGGCAGCTCGTCAAAAGGGGGTGGGGGTAGAGTGGGCATTCCTGTTTCAAGTAGCTACCATGGGTGTTGTAGCTACCATGGGTGTTCACATTGTGTGGTAGCTGCTCTTTCTGTAGGCTTTGTGGATGCAGCTATCGCCATCAGTGGGTGGCGATAGCTGCATCCACAAAACTGGCCCCTTGCAATCCCTGCATTTTCTTCATGGTATCTGCAGGGGAAATGCTGGGAACATCCCAACATATATTGTAAGACCTTTGCAGTTAACATTGGCTTTTTGCAGAAATCACACAGCATTAGCCGCAAAATCTCTTTGTGCTTTAGTAAGCATACCCCTTTGTCTCTGTGTCAGTTTTGATTTAACTCTTCTGCACTGAAACAAGGAATGGTATGTGGGAAGGTGACTACAAAATGTTGGTTTTTAAAGCTTTCTTTTGTATTACATGTTTTAAATATCATAATATTTTTAAGTCACTGATATTACCTTGCACAAAGCACTTGACCTTAAAGTGGTTTTTAGTAGAAAATAGTGTCTACAATAAAATTTGCCATTAATAAGAACATAAGAAATACCATACTGGGTCAGATCAAGGTCCATCAAGCCCAGTATCCTGTTTTCAAAAGTAGCCATTCCAGGTCACAAATACCTGGCGGGTTCCCAAGAAAGCACACAGATTCCACATTGCTTGTCCCGGGGTAAGCAGGTCCTCTTTGGTTTATGAATATTTCTTCCGGGAATTTGTCCAAACCTTTTTCCTTAAATCTAGCTACACTATCAGCCTTTACTATATCATTTGATAATGAATTGCAGAGGTTGACAACGCGTTTGAATAAAAAATGGTTTTCTCTTACTAGTCTTAAATGGGTTACATTGTAACTTGCCGCGTACCGCCCCTAGTGGCCAGTGGTCATAGGGGTAGGTTGGACACAAAGATATTTTTATATGAGAGGAGGTTCCTTTAAGAGCCAGGTGCAGCCTGGTCTTAGTAGTTCAGCTCCTATTAAGAAGTAAATTGTGAATGCAGAGTAGAGGGATAACATAGGCTTTTATTTCCCTTTACGCAAAAGATTTAGGTGGGTCACAACATAGAGGAAAATGTCCTTTACTTCAGGAATGAAACAAACTCATGGTAAAGAAAAAACTGTTATGCTTCACAGTTGTAACAAGGATTAATTAAGGTTTCCTAGAGTAACTCAACCGTTTCAATATTCTTCTTCCTTTTAGCATACAAGTAACACTGGAGACAGCATATATTATTAAAAGTCTAGCAGTGATTCTATACTGCTTGGAACACATAGAGAACAGTCCATCTCCTCTTGAGACAAAAGACTAGGCTCCACAACTTCCACTTGCATCGGCTCTGAGTCAGAGTTATCCCTTTCTGTATCTGTGGTTTCTCTGGCTATTGGAACAGGCCAGTCGCTATTCTTATTCTCTGGGTGTTTGTAGAGTTCTTCTAAGGTTCGCCAGTGAGCTTTTGTGCTTTTACCATATGGATTATACAAGGTAGGTTTACTTTCCTTTCTTGTAAAACGAGCATTGCTTTAAAAAGGGCACTTATAAGGAGAGCTTTTTCTCTTAAAAACAGAGTCAGCATACCTTGGCTTCCAACAGCATGTAGAACAGGAACTTTCTCCTTCCAGTAGTTCCCCAGGGATACAATCCTCATGCCAGTCTTTTCCCTGAAAGCTCTTGTTACCTTTCAGTCTGGTCACTGGTTCCTCCGGCAAGCGCAGGCCTCTTTCCAAGCCTAACTTCTGGCTTCTTCCTTCAGCACTGCTCTGCTTCCCAAAGTGACTGTTCCTTTGCTCAGCATTGATTTCCCATTCACTCCTAGGGCTTAGCTCAATGCTCCTGGTGCTTCCTTCTTCTTGGCCCTTGCTCGTGGTGCATTTCTCTGGCACGGCTTTTCTCCTGGTGCTTCTCTCCAGTCCATCTCTACCTCCACCTCCTTTCCAGTTTCCAGCCTCTTGCTTATAAAGCTCTCCTCTGTTTGAGCTTTCTGGGCTGCTTGTCAGGTGGTGTCGATTAGCTAGGTGTGTCTAGTCCAGTGTTTTTCAACCTTTTTTGTGCAAAGGCACACTTTTTTCATGAAAAAAATCACGAGGCACACCACCATTAGAAAATGTTAAAAAAATTTACCTCTGTGCCTATATTGACTATATATAAAGTAATTCTCTTGAATAGGAATCAAACGCTCACACCAACCCCCCTCCCCTGCTGGTTCACACCAACCCCCCTCCCCTGCTGGTTCACTCACACCACCCCCCCTCCACTGCTGGTTCACTCACCCACCCCCCTGTCACTTACTCACCCCTCCTGCTGGGTCACTCACTTACTTACCCACCCTCCCCTGCTGGTTCACTCACACCATCGCCCCCCCCCCCTTGCTGGTTCACTCACACCACCCCCCCCCCCTCCACTGCTGGTTCACTCACACTCCCCCCCCTTGCTGGTTCACTCACACTCCCCCCCCTTGCTGGTTCACTCACACACACACCCCTCTGCCCAAGCCGCTGCTTCTGCTTTGTACAGAGCAGCGGCTGCACTACACTTACATTGAAAAGTAAAGAGAAACTGTGTCAGGAGCCCTCCGGTCATCGCAGAGCCCGAGGAAGTGATGTCATGGGGGCGGGCTCCTCACAGGCTGTCTTTCCTTTTCAAATTAACTTTATTGCAGCTAAAGTTAATTTGAAAAGGAAAGACAGCCTGTGAGGAGCCCGCCCCCATGACATCACTTCCTCGGGCTCTGCATGATCGGAGGGCTCCTGACACAGTTTCTCTTTACTTTTCAATGTAAGTGTAGTGCAGCCGCTGCTCTGTACAAAGCAGAACCAGCGGCTGCACTGCTATAGGGAATCGCGATCGCGTTCGCGCCGCGGACTTCGGCACAAAAGCCGGTTTTTTGCTCTGGCTGCTCCCGATCTTGCGGCCAGAGCAAAAAACTGGCTTTTCAATGGCCGGTTTTACAACTGTGCCGGCAGCCGGCCTGGCCATGGAAAAACCGGCCAGGCCGGCTGAAAACCGGCCGGTTGGCAACCCTAATTTGTGAGCCGAGGCCACATGTTACGGATGAAATTGGAATTTTTCCCACGGCACACCAGACAATATCTCACGGCACACTAGTGTGCCGCGGCACAGTGGTCTAGTCAGCCTCTGTGAGTGCACACCTGCTCCCTCTAGCTGTTCTGTGTGGGAATTGCATCCCGTGCACATCTTTTATATTGTGAAAAACAGCTTCTTTTCTTGCATCTTTGCTTCCATCAGCTCCTGCTGCATGACATATCCCCCTTCTTAAAATATTACGGGCTGAGGCCTCTTCCTCCCTACAGCACGTAATCAGGGACATCGCCTCTGCATTATAATGGAGCTTTCCTGCTCTGTGTTCTACTCTGTAGTCATATGGTTGCAAAGCCATATAGTTGGATAGTTTTTCTGTGGATGCCACCAGAGCCAATCTTTCGTGTCACTGTCGGAGGACGTTCACGTGATAGACCTGGTTATGTCCCTTTTTGTCCTGAATTAAATATGAAGCTGGACCCATGGGTTTGACCACTGTAAAAGGTCCCTTCCATTGGGCTTCAAATTTTGGGGTTGGTCCGGACACCAGAACTATCACTTTCTCCCCTACCTCCAGTTGCCTCGGTTTTGTATGTCTGTCATAATATCTTTTTTGCTTTTGTTGGCTATCTTTCCATTTTTCCTCTGCCAGACGAGAAGTCTGCTTTAGATGACTCCTCAAACTTCTCAGAAATTGTGGTACTCCCACTTCAGCTTCTACTGGTTCCGTCCACTGTTCCCGTAAGATGTCCAGCACTCCCCTTGGCGCTCGTCCGTTCATCAGTTCATAGGGCGAGATGCCTAGGGAACTTTGTGTTCGTTCCCTACAAGCATATAGTATGAAGGGTAGCATGGTATCCCATTCCATCATTTCCCTGTCCAAAGCACGTTGAAGCATCTGCTTTATGCTTTGGTTCATTCTCTCAACCAAACCATTGCATTGGGGATGATAGGCAGCCGTCTTGAGATGGTGAATGCCAAAGGTGTCCCATACCTGGGCCAAGTACCTGGACATGAAATTGCTGCCGCAGTCCGTCAATACTTCCCAGGGAATCCCACCTCACAGAACAGCTTTATCAATTCACTAGCGATGGATTTCGCTGAGATGTTCCTTAGGGGCACAGCCCACGGGAAACGTGTGGCTTGATCAGTGATAACAAGTATATATTGAAATCCTCTTGGCGTTTTTTATAAGAGGTCCCACTATATCCATGGCGAGCCTTTTAATCGGTTCCGAAATTACCGGCATTGGAAGTAAGGGTACTTCAGGTGGTTGTACAGGAGTTACTCGTTGACAAGAGGCACAAGACTCGCAAAAACGAGTGGTTTCCCTAAAGACGCCTGGCCAATAAAATTGTGCCAGTATTTGATCAAGGGTCCCTTGTGCACCCTTGTGGCCCCCTACTGGGTGATCATGGGCTAGGCGCAGAACCAAAGATTTGAAGGTATTTGGTACTACTAGCTGCTCCCAAATATTTCCGGACCGAAGGTCTCTACTTTCCCTGTACAGTATGTCTTCCTTTATAACGAATCTGGGGAAGGTATCCTTCTCTTCTCGAGCGTGCTCAAAAGCATGAGTCAGGGCAGGATCTGCTCTTTGCTCCTTTTTAAAGGAGGAGAATTTTTCAACTAATTCAGAGGGTACCCAGGGCATTCCCTTTCCCGCCTCAAGCTGAGCTCTACCCTGAGAGTGACACTTTCTTTCCTTCCGTTTCTCCGCTTTTGACTTTCTTTCCTTCCCAGAGGGAACATTTATCAAACCTTCATGAGAAGGGAGGTCATCCGATGGTGCTTCTCGGGAACAAGAGGGGATTTCGGAGGTTTTTGCTTGCATACGAGTTGAAACCAGAGCTTCCCTGGGAAATAGGGCCCTTTTTTATTTCTCCAAAAGAGGACCGGGAACTGCTCTAACCTTAGAGGGGGTGCAAGTGGATACAAAAACTTCCTGTGGAGACAAACCTTTTTCCAGACCTCTTCTAAACTGAGGCCAGTCTCTACCTAGCACTAGCTCGTGAGGAAGTTTGGGTATTACAGCAATCAACATTTCCTTTTCAATACCTAAGCCTTTTACAAATAGCTTGTATACCGGATAATGTGTGGCAGCCCCATGTATGCACTTTATTTTTACTTTTCCTGCTGGCTGATCGGGTACCGACTCACCATGCTCCTTGATCAAAGACCATAATTTGTGGGAGATCATGGTCTGATCTGCGCCAGAGTCTAAAAGTGCTTTGACATCAATGCCTTGTATTTTTATGCTTAACAAAAACCCCTCACGTATTGCTTTCATATTTTCCCCTATGAGAGCATTACGCATGTAACATTCATTCTTTAAGTAACCCCTTTTCCCACACGAGAAACATCTTTTAGAAGGTTCCTTTAACATAGCAGTAACATTTTTCAAACCCTTATGTGAACAGTGTGAGAGACTTTCTGATGTCTGCCTTTCCATACCAACTGCCAACTTTGGAGTTTCCACCTTTGATTGGGTGGCCAATTCTGCCTCCAAATAACGCTCTGTTAGCGCCATGGCTTCAGCAGTGGTTTGACAACTTTGCAAAATAAGGAAGTTCTGCATGCTTTTAGGAACTGCAGACATGTAGTGTTCCAATACTATCAGATCCATTAAAGTACTCACTGTTTTTTCGTCAGGTTTTAACCATTTTGTAGCCAAACTGCTTATTCTATGCCCTAGAGCCTTAGGTGTCTCACATACCTGAAGACGAGTGGCTCATAATAACCGATTGTATACAAAGGGTGTGAGGCCTAGGCGATCACTGATGGCCTTGACCACCTCTTCATAATTATTGGCCAGAGCAGGGGGCATCGCCCTGTATGCTGACAGCGGCTCCCCTGTGAGAGCTGCTGCCAGGCGAATGGCCCATTGCTCTTTCGGCCAGTTCGCCGACTGTGCAATTCTATCAAAAGAATCAATGAAATCGTCCACGTCATCGGTGGCAGTTAACTTTCCCATGGACAAGATGTCACCTGTCCATTGTCCTACCGGACAGTTAATCAGTTCTGGGTTCGGTCCATGCTGAGTGTTGGCTCTCTCCATCGACTCTTTCTGCTGGGCCAGCCATGCCTCCATCATTTGTAGGATAGGCTTCTGCTGCTCATGCATGGCTTGCATTGCCTGTCTCTGGGTCTGGCAAGCCAATTCTCCTTGCCTATCGAATTGGAGAGCCATCCAGGCACACAGCTCCTTCTGCTCCATGATGATTCCTGAAAAAAAAATGAGAGAAAAACCAAGTGTGGCCCAAACCAACAATGAGCTCCCTCTTGTCTCTTTTTTTTTTTTCTACTCTTACTGTCCCATCCAACACAAGTCAGGTATATATACGTTTTACCTGA
Organism: Ichthyophis bannanicus; assembly: GCA_033557465.1. Lineage (NCBI taxonomy): Eukaryota > Metazoa > Chordata > Amphibia > Gymnophiona > Ichthyophiidae > Ichthyophis > Ichthyophis bannanicus. The sequence goes on from CM066031.1 coordinate 1,545,965,337, forward strand.
TACCGGTGTTGCATCAGCTTTGGAAAAGATGTTGCTGCTCCGCCTTGCAGCGTTCCGCCTCAGGTGCCAGCAACACGATACTTCCCTCTCTGATCCAAGTGTCTCCTTCTACTCCAGGTTTTTGCTGCTCCACTCCGGGTTTTTGCCGCTCTACTCTGGGTTTTTGCCGCTCCACTCCGGGTTTATTTTTTTTTGAACCTTGGAGTTAGTTTCTTTCTTTATTTTCCTTCTTACAGTTGTAAGAGCCAAAATCCAAACAACTACGTCATTTATGTCGCGTACCGCCCCTAGTGGCCAGTGGTCATAGGGGTAGGTTGGACACAAAGATATTTTTATATGAGAGGAGGTTCCTTTAAGAGCCAGGTGCAGCCTGGTCTTAGTAGTTCAGCTCCTATTAAGAAGTAAATTGTGAATGTAGAGTAGAGGGATAACATAGGCTTTTATTTCCCTTTACGCAAAAGATTTAGGTGGGTCACAGCATAGAGGACCCCTACTCGCATCCCTACTAAAGGAAAATGTCCTTTACTTCAGGAATGAAACAAACTCATGGTAAAGAAAAAACTGTTATGCTTCACAGTTGTAACAAGGATTAATTAAGGCTTCCTAGAGTAACTCAACCGTTTCAATACTCTTCTTCCTTTTAGCATACAAGTAACACTCTGGAGACAGCATATATTATTTACAAGTCTAGCAGTGATTCTATACTGCTTGGAACGCATAGAGAACAGTCCATCTCCTCTTGAGACAAAAGACTAGGCTCCACAACTTCCACTTGCATCGGCTCTGAGTCAAAGTTATCCCTTTCTGTATCTGGGGTTTCTCTGACTATTGGAACTGGCCAGTCGATATTCTTATTTTCTGCGTGTTTGTAGAGTTCTTCTAAGGTTCGCCAGTGAGCATGGCCTACCTTTGTGCTTTTACCATCTGGTTTATACAAAGTAGGTTTACTTTCCTTACTTTTAAAACGAGCATTGCTTTTAGTTTAAATCTTTTTTATTAACCACAATCGCAACATCTCCAACATATTAGCATTGTGATACATTAGTAAAATAAAGAAAAAAGAGATAACATTCAATTGTACAATCATTACTGCTTATACATTACACATTTTCTGCTTTTTCTCCCAACTCGTCCCTCCCCATTTACCACCCATTTCTCTGCAGGAATCCTACTATCTGTCCTGAGGGTTAAACAGTTTCTTGAACATTTTGCCGGCAAGTGGACATTCCTCCACCCACCACATTGCAATGGTATTCCGCTTTTAATTATGGTTAACCCCCCCCCCCCCATCTAACCCCTCCCGCTACCCCATGCTACGAGGCTTCACCCACCACCTGCCGGACTAGGGGAGAGGGAGACACCTCTCTCCAGCCCAGCTGTCACCTCCGCTCTCAATGGATCAAGCATTGCTTTTAAAAGGACACTTATAAGGTGAGCTTTTTCTCTTAAAAACAGAGTCAGCATACCTTGGCTTCCAACAGCATGTAGAACAGGAACTTTCTCCTTCCAGTAGTTCTCCAAGGATACAATCCTCATGCCAGTCTTTTCCCTGAAAGCTCTTGTTACCTTTCAGTCTGGTCACTGGTTCCTCCGGTAAGCACAGGCCTCTTTTCAAGCCTAACTTCTGGCCTCTTCCTTCAGCACTGCTCTGCTTCCCAAAGTGACTGTTCCTTTGCTCAGCATTGCTTTCCCATTCACTCCTAGGGCTTAGCTCAATGCTCCTGGGGCTTCCTTCTTCTTGGCCCTTGCTCGTGGTACATTTCTCTCGCACGGCTTTGCTCCTGGTGCTTCTCTCTGGTCCACCTCTACCTCCACCTCCTTTCCAGTCTCCAGCCTCTTGCTTATAAAGCTCTCCTGTGTTTGAGCTTTCTGGGCTGCTTGTCAGGGGTGTCAATTAGCTAGGTGTGTCCAGTCAGCCTCTGTGAGTGCATGCCTGCTCCCTCTAGCTGCTCTGTGCGGGAATTGCATCCCGTGCACATCTTTTATATTGTGAAAAACAGCTTTTTTTCTTGCATCTTTGCTTCCATCAGCTCCTGCTGCATGACAAGCTTCATTGCATGTTCCCTAGAATTTCTACTTTTTGATTGCGTAAACAACCAATCTATGTTTGCCCGTTCTATTCCATTCATTAATTTATAAACCACTATAAATATCATTCAGCTTCCTCCAGAACTCATCATTCAGAAAACCCAATCACCAGTATTGCCTCACCGGCCACATGGTTGGAATTTGATCCCCCATCTCTTGAAAATATCATGACCACAATCAAAAATCTCAGTACAACTGCCTCAGCCTTGGATCCCTCCCCAGTTACCTGGATCAAAAGTACCAGAGAACACCTTAGCCCCTACATTCAAACCATAGCACAACCATCCCTACCAACAGGGATAATGCCTACCCAACTGCAGAGAAGCTCAATCTATCCAATCCTAAAAGGATACAAACTAGACAGCACTTCACCAACTTCCTACAGACCGATAGCAAGTATCCCACTCTTATCAAAGATAATAGAGAAACTGATTCAAAACCAGCTCATTGATGACCATGCTCCCCTTGATCCTTTCCAACATGGATTTATGTTTTATATTTATTAAATTTTCTCATTTAACAACCAAATAGTCAAATGACAGGAAACAATGGTAATACAATAATGGTAGGTAATATTACACCATATATACAGGAAACAATTTCATTATGAATACCCTATATTAGACCCAAAATTAGAGGGGAGGAATCAGGAAAAAAGAAAATATGAAGCAAAAAATTAGCAATGTAAGACTTATGCGTCAGCCAAAGGGGAGGAAACTTTCACATCAATCACTTCCCTAGCTTCCAGAAATTCCAGGAGCTGAGAGGGCTCAAAAAACATATATAACTTCCCATCATATGTAACACAACAACGTGCAGGAAACTTTAACAAAAATGACCCGCCCAGAGAAAGTACCCGGGATTTATACCCCAGAAATTCCTTCCTCTTAAGCTGGGTACCCCGTGCTAAATCAGGAAAAATCCTTACATTTGCTCCCAAAAACTGTTCCTGGAAATTTCTAAAATACAAACGGAAAATTAATGCCTTATCAGACTCGAGGGCAAGCGTAATAAGGAGGGTGGTACGGGCAGTGACTATCTCCAACGAGCTCTCTAGGAACCCCGTGAGGTCCCCAGAGGCCCCCCGGGAAAGATTATTATTATTCCCTTGACTACCAGTACCCACCAGTAAATATTGAACTCTGGTTAATGGTGGTAGAGCCTCCTCAGGGATCTTTAAAACCTCCCGGAAGTATCTACGAACCATTTCCAGAGGGGAACATAAAGGAGACTTGGGAAAATTAACCAGTCTTAAATTGTTCTTCCGGACTTGGTTCTCCAAGTACTCCAACTTCCTCATATTCACATTCCGATCTTTCACGTGGGCCTGGTGTAAGTCGCGGAAATGTTCCATTTCAGCAGCCAACTGGACCAGTTTCCCCTCCTGTTCCTTCTGTACCGACGAGAACTGTTGAATTTGACCCTTCACAAAGACAGATTCAGAACTCACCGAAACCACAAACTTCTCCAAAGAAGCATTGATTGTAGCAAGAGCCTCCCATAGCACCTCCATTGTAATTACTGCAGGCTTCACCAACACTCCAGCACCTGATAGCAAAGGTGGAGACTCACTTCCCCGGAGAGAGCTACCCAGCACCTCTGGGCCAGCTCCAGATCGAACTCGGGTTCCAGGGTCCCCACACGGAGCATTCGCCATACTAGAAGGGCCCCCGACACTCTCCTGTCGCGGCGTGCTCGTCACCCCGCCAGCAGGAGAGTCACCACTAATGGCCAGAGCGCTTCCGGGGCATGGGGGGGGGGGCCCGCTGCTCCGGAGAAAGAAACACCCCGGATACCGTGCTCAGGTCCGAAGATCCCTCCGGACCTGCTGAGGACGCCGCTCGCTCCACCGGACCCAAAAAACCACACATCTGGAGAGTCCTCTGTGCCGCAGCACTAGACGCAGGTTCCCCCGAGGGAAGGTAAGCCTGCTTTCTCTTCCTCCGGCCCATATTAGCCTCGGGACACGGCGCAGCATCAAACAGACCCTACAGAAAGTGTGATCCGGCCGGTAGAGTCACACTGCCGCCATCTTGCTCCTCCCCCCTCCAACATGGATTTAAATGGAACCATAGAGTTGAAATGTTACTCGCATCCCTACTAAACTCAGTCCTCACCTACATGCAAAGAGCCACCCAAGGCAGCCTCCTAATTTTCCTTGACATATCTTCTGCCTTTGATTCCTTACCACACCACCAACTCCTAGGAAGGCTACATGACATCAGCCTCAGAGATACCACCCTGAACAGCTTCTGCTCTTACCTAGATTACAGGATCTATCAAGTAAGAATTGGTGACAAAATCTCCCACCCATTCCTCCAATAACAAGAGTACCTCAAGGCTCAAGCCTATCAGCCCTCTAATTTAACATTTTCCTTCAACCTATATGCCAGATCGTATGGGAACATAAGATACCGTACCAGCTTTATGCAGATGACATAATATTCTTCACCCCAATTAATATTTCAGCACTGACTTCAGCAACATTAGCAAATGTTTCACAAAGGTGAGGCAGTGGCTCGAACACCACAATGTTATCATTAACCAGACAAAGACAGAGGCTCTTTACCTTTTCTCTGATGCAACTTCCTCCCCTCCACCTACATGAGAATTTGAAGACTTCACCATCAATGTGAAAAGCAAAGTCAAGTACTTGGCATAATCTTTTTTATTTCTCTCATAAATATATTTATTGATGTTTAATACAATTACACATCAAATAACAAAAACCAAGCAAAGTCTTCCATACAAAAAAGAAAAAAGAAAAAGGAAGAAAATACACCTTTCTAAAACACAAAAACAAGGAATATAAGCCCTCATCAACAGAAGCATCAACAAACAAAAGTAACAAAACAAAGAAAACAAGTTGAAAAACACCCCACTATAATCTGCCAACTACAATTATTAGTCTCTGATAACATATATATTATATGATTATCTTAACCCCTCAACCCTCATCAGCTAAAGGATGGGTTGCCTCTTTACTCACCAAAAGCTTCTCCAAGTGAGTTTGGATCCAGAAAAACATATTTCACCCCCAGTAATGTAACTAGACATTTACAGGGAAATCTTAAGTAAAAGGTGCCAGATAACCACAGCACCTGAAACTTTAAAGATAAAAAAACCTTTCCTTCTCACTTGAGTAGCTTTGGAGACATCAGGAAACAATTGTATCTTCTCTCCACGAAAAATATCCTATTTATGTCTAAAATAACTATGCACGACTAGCATCTTCTCCCCAACATTAACAAAAGAAACAACCAAAGCAGCTCTTGTATTAAGAATATCTTGTGAATCTTCAAGAAAAGCAAAGAGATTGAACCCTGGATTGGGCTCTAGAGTCTCTTCTCCCTCCCATTCTGAAGAAGTCCTCTCTATCTTATTGGACACATAATACATACTAGAAATCACTGTCCCATCTGGGTTAGCCAAAAGTAATATCTCTTTAAAGTATTTCTTTAAAAGGCATCTGGTGACAGCAAGTGCATCTAAGAAAATTAATAAAACATAAATACCTACTATGAGACAAGTTTTCCAAAGACTCCAATTTATAGTGGACTAGCAGGCTGTCCTTAATAGAGGGCACACCTACAGCACCTAAAGAGGCAACCTGGTCATCCAAACTGGAGACCTTTTTCCATAAAGACCCCAAGATGGTGTCCACCTGTTGAAACTTAGCAGTAGTTTCCTGAGAGAAGTTACAAAGCTGGGAAATAACAGTTGTAAGAAAGGACTCAGTACGTGAAACCACCTGCCAAATATCTTGAAGAGAAACAGCAGAGTCCACTACAGATGTAGGAACTCTATCCAAATTACATTGAACCAACTTAGGGCACAGAGTCAAGTCACTGAGTCCTAAAGAAACTAAAGGAAAGTCCGTAACTCCCCCAAGGAGATTTTCTTGCAATGACAGCTGAGGGAGGGGGTGAAGTCCACTCTGGGGAGTTCAAAGATACTCCCACACCTGACGATGCCGACTGCAGCACTCTCTGTTGAAACTCACTCGCTTTTATTACTGAATGTTTATCCATAGGCCCAGAACCTGCAGGCATCTTGCCACCTTTAGCTTTCCTTTTCCCCTGCATCGTTTAATGGAATCTGCTCCTTTATGTTCACTTCTACTCTGTTTCAGGTGCTCCAAGCTGACAAACACAATCCCCAGGACTACTAAGTGCTCCTAAGGGACTGCCAAGGGGCATACATGTCCCTTACTGCACACCCCTGGCTGTGCACTAATGGCTGCACACCTAGGAACGTCCCAGCTTTTAGAGGGCCCCCGAGGAGAGCAATGTGAACCGTGGCAATTCTGGGCAGCAGGCAGGCACACAGGCGGCAGATCTTCCAGCGGCAGGCAGCAAAAATGGCTCCCGGGCATAATCCTTGATCAGAAACTAAACTTCCAAGAACAAATAAGAACAACTCAATCCGTCTATTTTAAACTAAGAACTCTGAAGAACCTCTGCCCCTTACTAAGTCCAGATTCCTTCCAAACCATTGGCCAAGTCTTAACCACTTCCACTCTTGACTACTGTAAGATTTTATATCACGGTCTCTCTAAACAAACCCTACACCCTTTCCAAATGGCACAAAATACCGTAGCACATATAATTCACAGAGACCCCAGACAAGCTCACATCACCCCTGTCTTAAAATACCTACACTGGCTCCCTATCCATGCCAGAATAAGATATAAGGCACTCACCTTGATTCACAAAAAATTACACAATGAATCGGCAACCTGTCTTCACTCCCTACTCTCTAGATCTTAACGTGACAGACTCCGAAGACATAGCCCTATCAACCTCCTTAACATCCCATTCCAAAAAACAAAAAGCAAACAATTCACATGTAGTCAGGCATTCTCCCTCTTTGCCCCTACCACATGGAACACACTCCCATCCTATCTGAGAGGATGCACAGACCAATCAGACTTCAGGAAGAAACTCAAAACCTTCCTTTTCCATTAATATTTCAACGCTACAGTAGCATAGCAATCATGGCCAAGCACGACTTAAACAAAACTAGCTATTAACCTCTTCAAATTTCACAGACCCATACCACTCTATGTATCTATAATCCCCCCTCTGACATCCGCATTATGTAGCCCCCCTACCACTAACCTTTGTACATAGTTACTGTAACTTTTGTTTTTAATTATATAGTAGACTGAATGTTCATATGTGCTCAAGCATTCTTGTTCTCTGCACAACAGTTACACTCCTGTACTGTTACCCTTTTTTATCTGTAAACCATCTTGAATAGTAGAAAGATGCCATATCAATAAATAAATAAATAAATCTCTAGCATATCCCCCTCAGCCATTTCTTTTCGAAGCTGAAGTGCCCTAATCTTTTCAACCTCTCCTCATAGGGGTATCCTTCCAACTCTTTCACCATTTTGTTGCAATTCACTGTACCTTGCAGTGTATCTCTGTCATTGCTGCCTAGATGTTCCATCGTCGCCTGAAATTGAACATGGCCAAGACTGAACTTCTTGTTTTTTCTCCTAAAATTTCCCTTTCTCCTTCTTCTTTTTCAGTCTCTGTTGATGGCTCTGTTCGCCAACCTGTTTCATCTGCTCGCAATTTGGGTGTTATTTTTGACTCTTCGCTCTCTTTCTCCTCTCATATCCAACTCATCGCTAAGACCTGTCGCTTTTTTCTCTTCAACATTGGCAAAATCCACCCCTTTCTCTCTGAGCTCACTACTAAAACCCTCATCCATTCCCTAATCACGTCCTGCTTTGATTATTGTAACCTCCTTCTTGCTGGTCTCCCTCAGTCTCATCTCTTCCCTCTTCAGTCTATTCAGCACTCCGCTGCCCGTTTGATTTTCCATCAGCCTCATTTTGCCCACATCACTCCTCTCCTCAGATCTCTTCACTGGCTCCCTATCCATTTCCGTATTCACTTTAAGCTTCTCCTTCTGACCTATAAGTGCAATCACTCTGTGGCTCTTCAGTACTTTTCTTCTCTCATTTCTCCCTATTCCCCCCTCATGTACGCCGTTCTTCTTCCCAGTTGCTTCTTGCTATGCCCTTCTCCTCTAGTGCCAACTCCAGATTCTGCTCTTTTCACCTTGCTGCTCCATACGCTTGGAATAAACTTCCTTTGTCTATACGTCAGGCATCTTCTTTGCCGCTCTTCAAACTCAAGTTAAAAGCTCATCTTTTCGCGTCTGCCTTTGGCTCTTGATTTTGCTGTTCTCCTTCCTTCCCCTCATTTGTTTCACCTTTCTTTCTTCCTCTTACACTTGTTCTTACCTCTTTCCTTTGTCCTGTCTTTCCTGCTTTTGTCTTTTTGCCCTTGTTCTTATCTTTTTGCTTCTCCTTTTCTTGCTTTGTCTTTTTAGATTGTAACCTCTTTTGAGCAGGGACTGTCTTTTTGTGTTTTCATTGTACAGCGCTGCGTGTGCCTGGTAGCGCTTTATAAATGCTTAGTAGCAGTAGTAATAAAATTAGCCATTAATGTGCTTTAAAGGAAGATTATAACAGAACTTTATACACTGGCCCCTACATCACTGTTGAAATCTGTTAAGAATATTTCAATTAATGATTTACTAGATAGTATTTAGGCAAATTCAACAATGCTGAGGCTTGTTAGACAATCTGCATTTCTTATGTGCCCAGTACCTGAAAGATATTGTACATAACAAACCAAAGAGAGGTTCTAAAAGCTATCCTAACACCACTGTCATATGCTTAATCAGACTGGTTTATTTTTGTTGGCAAGCCCATGTAAGTCACTGTATTTCAGTATTTAGCAATTAGTTCACCAGGGTTATACTTTTGTCTATAAATGGATAGCAAAAGTGGGAAGAATATATTTCAGTAAATTGTTTCCCTAATTTATGGCTTCTGACTCTTAATGATGACTTCATGGTTTAAAGGAAATTCTAATGCATGGTGGAAATAGAACCACTGTTAATCCGTATATTTATTTTCAGAACTGATAACCTAGTCCATCGCCTTAATAATACATCATGTTGCGCTGTATATATTACATCTTACATTACATTAATGTACAGTTTTGCTCAGAGCACAAAGACATACATATGATTTGAAAAATGACACACGACTCCTCTTCATTGTTCAACACTTTATTGAGTAAATCTCCAAAGTTTATAATTTGGTTGTACAGTATATACAGAAATTGTGCTGTTTATGACAAAAAACTTAAATAATTTATTGAACTTCAGGATAGAAGTAAATATCTGCATTATCTTTTAAACTTCATAATTCATTCTGTTCCATTGACTTCACAAGCTCTTTCCCTTCACAATATGGAATAGATATTTTAGACTTCAAAATCGTGAAAAGATGACCATTTTGTTTTAATGATACGGTTAATATTACATTTATGTGTAGCTGTACCTCTTGCTAAAGGGACGAGAGTGGTCCTAGAAGCACTGCTTTAAAGAACACACACTCTAGCATTTAGATACATGGGGAATGGGGGATGTGGAAGGGAGAAAACACTAAATATGGTGAGTGCCTGAAGAGTAAAGGGTATGAGAGGACCCGAGTAGGAAACCCCTCAAGATCTAAGCTGGAGTGAGGCACACATGCAAATAAACCACACAAACTAAAAACTCTTTGGCAAAAATCAAGTGGAAACCGGACTATTTTAAAATATTGGTATTCACCAAAATAATTACATACTGGACAAAAGACCAAGGAAAAATAAAAAATGGTAAATGTCATAGTCCAAAAACATAGACTCCTATGGAGGAATATCTAAAGGAAAATATCCGGAAACTGCCAATGTTACCTGGATATTTCCCTTCATAGACAGCAGAATGGGATGGGTCACAAGGGCCATGGCCCCACCAATATTTTGCCTAACACAGCATGAACAACTAGAGAGCCCGTGGACAGGCTTGAGATGGGTTTGTTTGGCCCCTCGAACCAAAGAGATGTTCCACTGCTCTTGCTACCTTTAACTGCCACTATCCATGGATTTTCAGCAGCACTGTTCAGATAGTACCCTGTATTTCCTTACAGACTGCCTCAGCACTATCCAAATAGTGCTGGCCTGTGATTGGGTGATGCAAGGGTGGAGCAGCATCTGACTAGGGTTGATATTGAACCAGTCACCCAGATAACTGTCTAGTGAAAGTTAGGACAGCAAAAAGGCTAGCTGGGTCAGTCTTAGTGCCAGCACTGACAACACCGCACACATAATTCCAGTTGCAATCCAAATACCGACACTGAAGATCTGTATTTTCTTTAACCACCAAGACTGGAGTTTTAAAAAATGCTGATCGTTGTGAATGAATATTGATCCCCTAATTTCTAGTCATTAGACAAGAAGGGTTTTTCTCTAAGAAAAGTTCCTCTTTTTTTCATCCTTCTCACCCGGGGTTTCGAGTAAAGCTCTGTTTTACTTCATATCCGCTGGGACTCCAGCAGGACCGCTGCAAGGATTTGAGACCCCCTAGGCAAACCTCATTCCCAGTGCTGATTGTGCTCCAGCCCCTGCCACCCATTGCCACTTCTGCCACCCCTCTCTAAGATGTGCAGTAGCAGCAATAGATTTTTTTAAATTTTTTATTTATAAGATTTTAAATATAGATCCAAACAAGATTGAATGACAAAAGAGGTGCAAAGCAAATATTCCAAAAGAAAAAGAAAACAAAACATAATAATATTCCCTTTAAAGGGCGCGGCGTTTTTTACTGGGGAGAGTTTTCAGAGTTACCTGGTTTATCGGGAGTGAGAGGACGCGGGCAGCATCAAAAGCTTAAACATAAGTCCCCTGATGAAAAGCTTTGAAACGTCAGCTGGTACCGGGACTGAATGTGGGATAGTGAGAGAGCTGCAAGACTTCATCCGTTTTCTCAAAGCTGAGTACATGTTTTGTGTAAATTTACCATTTTAGAACGGAATGAAGTCCTAAAGCTGAAAATCTTTCTAGAGTGTATATTACTATTAAAAAGCACGGGGTCATTGATGTGAAAAAACACGAACGCTACCATAGGGTGCTAACCTCGATGTAGCGGTGTTATTTTAAACTGAGATCTGAAGTGCAGTGGATGCTTCTACTCCTAAAGAAGAACGATATTTTTTGAATAGTATTGTATTAATTATCGTTCAAGTGACCAAAAGAATATTGTATGAACACAGGGAAGAGACAGGACATCCCCACATCCATCCCACTACCATGTTGAAGGGACAGAATGTTGTTAGGCGGTGATAGGGAGTGGGGGTGGGGATGTCCATGTATGCCTTCCCATCACAGATGCCGCACCGTAGGCACCTGCCTACCGGAACTGTGGATGGCATGGGACGGCGCACAACAAGCACCAACAGCATATGGTTATATCAGCATAGCATAGGGGTGTGTGTCCGTGCTGGAGGGGGCAGTGGCACCTGTCTGCAGTGGACCCAGGCCATGCCCTGTACCAGTACGTGGTGTGCAGTACAACAGAAAAAGTCTGACTGAGGAGACATAAAGGTATGGGCCAGGGACTGCTGTGACTCTGTGGCATTACTGTGGTGCAGTACGCACAGCCAGTGTGACTCAGAGCAGAGGGTCATAGGTTCAGGTTCCAGCTGCAGACCCTGCAGAACACATCACAAACCTTTGCTCTACTACGTAGATACAACAGAAAAACAGGAAATGTCTGGCTGAGGAGAAGTAAAGTTAGCTCCAGGGACTGCTGGGCCTCTGTGGCAACACCGTGGTGCAGTACACAAAGCCAGTGTGTCCAGGAGCAGAGGGTAAGAGGTACAGGTCCCAGCTGCTGTAACCTGCAGAACACATACCAAAATTTACCCTACTAAGTAGATACAACATCAAACCATGCAATCCCCACAGCAGTGGCCAACAGGGGTAGAAACACCCACTCACACAGGCTCCACTATCCAAATCATGCTGTACAAGCAGGCTGCTGGTCCCAGCACAGAGTTGCAGGTAACATCACAGCACCACTACTACCTCCTGCTCAGTTCAGAAATATCGGCAGTGTGGCAGGCAGGGTTGCCAACCACCCCTATCATTGCACAGTACGCAGTAGGAGTGTGTGTGTATATGTCTATCCATAGTTTTGTGGCTGCCCACCCCACTCTTGGCCCACATTGCCCAACTGTTACCAGCGTTAGCCTGCGAATGTGCATAATGAGGAGCAAGGTAGTGTGGGTATTGGCCAGATAGGGCGAATTGGGCTGGCTGCATCTGCACAGGGAGTATTGCAATGGCTGGTACACTGTAGTGTCCAAACACCACCTGCATGGAAAGGGTGGCCACAGCCTCACCCTGACTCAGCAGTGACCATTAACAATTATAAGGTCTCTTACTGAACGTATAACTGATGAATAAGAGGATGCGTTCAATCATAACAGCATAACTGGTAATTTTCTTAATATTACACAGGTACACTAAAAAATTTTTTTTTTAAACTGCCTCTAATGTTTCGATTGATTTTTACGTTTTTTGGTGCGCTGAATCCAAATCTGGTAACCAATTTGCTCCATCACGTACAGATTTTTTGCTACATTGGGTTAGCAGTTTGAGGTGAACGTTTCAGATTGAGTGCGATCGAGATAAAAGTTTCTTGGATGAATTCTTTAGACTAATTGTTTAGTAGTTATTCAAATAAGAATAAAAAAATTGTAACAAGGCAGCACATAAGAATAGAGTAATGTCAACAAAACACACTGTGATGGTAGCAAAATTGTCTGCACTTAAAACAGCCACATACATGTGCACAAACATTGAGCATATAAGAGCGAGGTTAGACACAAAGCAAAGCAAAGGAATGTGCAAAAAATGTTGTACAGGTATGTATGTAAGAATAGAAAACGCAAACCGCACCATTGCAATACATGAAGACAAACACCCGATGGTGTGAAAATAAAATTCTAATAAATGAGATCCGACACTGTGGTAATAACTAGCAAATTTTTATTTCAAAGTTTAGTAAAAACACGATATTTGTCAACACAGTTTAGATTTTAAAGTCATTCTTGGGTCAATCAATCTCCTGGTGGGCCCGTTTCTTCTTCCCCCGAATGCTTCTCTTGGTGCGCTGCTTGGCGTATTTTTCATCTGGGGTTTCCCGCAGCAGCAACCAGCAGAAATCAGCCATCATAGTGGTGTTCCATCTTCCTTGGTACCTTCTCTCTGCGTCCTTGATGTCCTGGTGAAACCTTTCACCTTGTTCTTCACTGTACGCCTCCAAGTTTTCGGGAAAGTAGTTCACATGGGAGTGCAAGAAATGGACTTTCAGGCTCATGTTACAGCCTTGTTCTTTGAAGGCATTGAGCATCCTGGCAACAATATCCTTATAGTTCTCATCCCGCCTGTTCCCCAAGAATTTGAGAACAACATCCTTGAAGGAATCCCAGGCTTCTTTTTCCTTCTCAGACATCGTTTCAGCGAATGCTCCATCTGAAATGAGTTTCCTTATATCAGGGCCAACAAACACTCCTTCCTTTAGCTTTGCTTCAGAAAGTCGGGGGAACTTTGAGCAAAGGTACCGAAAGCACTCACCATCTTTTGGAAGGGACTTGATGAATTGCTTAATGAGACCCAACTTAATGTGGAGAGGTGGTAATAGAATTTTATCACGAGGTACCAAGCTCTCATGAAGAACATTTTTCTCACCGGGTCTCAAATACTCCCGAATTGGCCAGTCTTTTTTCCCCCAGTGTAGGTCGCGGGCCCGGCTATCCCACAAGCAAAGGAAGCAGGGATATTTGGTGAAACCGGATTGCTGCCCTAATAGCATGGATAGAATTTTAAAGTCTCCACAAATCATCCACTTATGCTCATCATAACGAATCTTCTGAAGAATCAGGGCCAAATTCTCGTATTTTTCTTGGAGAATAACAGAGTGAGCAATAGGAACTGAAGCGAATGTGTTGCCATTATGAAGAAGAACACCTTTCATGCTGTCTTTTGACGAATCAATGAACAGCCGCCATTCAGCAGGATCATACTTGAGTTTAAACTTTTCCATCACTCCGTATATATCGTTGCAAAATACCAAATCTTCCTCTTTGCAGAAATACTTCAAAAATTGTGTCTCGCGGTTGCGGTACCAATAAAAAGTTGTTCCTGGTGACAATAGATTTTTCTGTTTAAGCTGAGAACCTAGCAGTTGGGCAGCATCTTTTGGGAGTCCTAAATCCCGGACTAAATCATTCAATTCAGCTTGAGAGAAAAGTTCAGGTTTCGGATCTGGTTCAGTTTCAAACTCGGAAGTACTGGACTCATCGGGAAAAGCCATCTGATGAGTCTCATCATGATCAGAACTGTCCACACAAATATGATCGAAAGATTTTGGTGGTTCACGCACAGGTACTTCGTTGCTATGAGGCATAGGCCTAATTGCTGAGGGAAGGTTGGGGTAACTTATTACGTTCTTATTTTTTAAGTTGTATCCCTTCACAATGCAAGAGCAAAAATAGCAGTCACTGCTGTGGTCTCTTTGTTCACGCCACATCATAGGTATTCCGAAACGAAATGCTTGTTTTTTACCTTTCATCCATAAGCGTAGATCTTCCTCACATGTCTTGCACACTTTGTGAGGAGCCCACGGTTTGTCTTGATCGCCTAACTTCAAACCGAAATAGGCGAAATATACTTTTTAAATAAATGCAGAAATGTTCCTCTGCCGCTTTTTCACGGTATATTCACCACAAATAAAACAAAAACTGTCCGGAGAGTTGACGCAACCTCTGGCTCTGTGAGCCATCACAAATACACAGCACTGCAAACTACAACTGTAGTGAACCACTTCGGAATAAAGCTGGATTACGACTGAGCAAACAAAAGGTAATAATGAACTTGCAAGAAACTGAAATTTGACAGGAACGTCCATGTCGCAACCACCGTGTTTGAGCGAGCGAACGAGGCGAGGCGAACAGGAAAGAACATGCGCCAGCGCGAGTACTGGATTTAGCCCCCCGCCTCCCAATTGTCCTGTTAATGTATAAAATGAATACAAAACACTCTAAAATATCATGAGGGAGTGTTTCTAGTTAGTTAACCATTACAACCTCTATTTTGGGCCAAGAAAATAAACTGCAGTCGGCTAAAAATAAATTATGTGAGCATTCCTTATATGGGTAAGAAATCTAATTTTGCAAGAAAACGTGACGTGATGGAACATTTTGGCTATTTTTCCTGGATTCAGCACCCCAAAATCTATAGGAATCAGTTGCAAAACTGGAGGCAGTTTTTTGGTAGTGTACCTGTGTTATCATTCTTTAGACTTCACAAAAATTAAAGACCACAAACTATTGATTTCCAAGGTCTCAGACTCATTGATTGCAAACCGGCAGGCAAGCCTGACCAGAGATTGCTCATATCGCATCAACGACCTTTAAACAGGAAATCAATAATACGTTTTTTTTACCAAGGTAAGTGTGATGCATAACAGAACAGCAACTGCTTCATGGATCAAGCGTTAAGATAAAACATCTTTTCCAGGTACTTAGCTTCAAATATCCAACACTATCTCTTCAGAGCATTCCAGTCCTAATCTCTTAGGTGTAGATCTCTCTCCTGCATGTATATCTGTGCTTAATAAAGGCCTTTCTTTTGTTCCAACTATCAGTTTTGATCCATTTCAATTTCATGTGGATTTTGCCCATCTGCTTAGAAAATTACATCTTAAATATTATTTTTCTCAATCTATGGAAGATGAGGAGGGCAGAGTCTGTATAAGCCCTGAAGTCACCTCTCAACGGATCCCGTTACCATTAGTTTCCAGATGGGTGCCTCCCACTCCATTACCAGCGGCTTTGATTATTTTTTCGGGATCTAGTGCTATAGGATGTGGAAAAATTAGAAAAGGAAGTATGTTTACGGAATATGGCTTTAACAATTTTGGAGCGGCGAACTATGAAGGACTTAACTGACAGAACTGACCTGGTTATAAAGCGGGCAGATAAAGGGGGAGCGATTGTGGTAATGTCTCGGAATGATTACTTATGTGAAGCTCATCATCAGCTACAAGATTGTACCACCTATCTGCCGCTTAGAGAGGATCCCCAGTATGAATTACAATCAACTATAAAGCGTGATTAGGACTGGAATGCTCTGAAGAGATAGCTTGGATATTTGAAGCTAAGTACCTGGAAAAGATGTTTTATCTTAACGCTTGATCCATGAAGCAGTTGCTGTTCTGTTATGCATCAGACTTACCTTGGTAAAAAAACGTATTATTGATTTCGTGTTTAAAGGTCGTTGATGCGATATGAGCAATCTCTGGTCAGGCTTGCCTGCCGGTTTGCAATCAATGAGTCTGAGACCTTGGAAATCAATAGTTTGTGGTCTTTAATTTTTGTGAAGTCTAAAGAATGATAATATTAAGAAAATTACCAGTTATGCTGTTATGATTGAACGCATCCTCTTATTCATCAGCAGTGACCATGGCATGTCCAGGTTCCCCCATAGTGTTCTATACTATCTGTCTCTAGTAATACCTGTGCGATCCCAGTTCTGGGGCCCAATCACTGATATACCTGCTTGGTGTGTGTGTGCTACCCATCCTATGTCTGGGTGCATGTGTTTTCTTGCTGACCATGTACCACGGACTGGCCAGTGGCATGTCTGCAGTTAGTCTGTGCATGGTAAGAACACCATGTATGCTGCTGCAGGTGCAGTCTGACAGTGTTGTCTGATGGTGCATGGCAGACTGTGGTATGTGGAAAGTGAGGATTCACACGGCAACCCCACATTAATGCTGGTCTGCCAATGCTAAAGTCACAGGTATGTCTCATGCGCACCAGCCCTAGAGGTATATCCTTTGCCATCAAGAATGGGGTTGCTGGTCCCACAGCCAGTCCCGTGGCCTCAGGCACCTGTCCCTCCATGCCCCCACCTACAAGATGGGTGTTATGGGGCCCTTGGGGCACATAGAGTATACTACTCTGAACAGTAGGAGGCCATGGTAAATAACCCTCATAAGATATTGGACACCCCTCCGCCCTGCTAACAGGTGGCCATGGCAGCCAGACCTTAACACTGGGTACACACTAATCTGGGTGGTCTCTGGTCCCAGGGGGATACCTGTGACTGTGGAACACATATGGGCACAGAGGTGCCTTTGGCACACTGCCTGGGACACTTGCCCACACTGCCAGTGATGGGGATGTACAGCAAGACCTATATGTAGCACCACATGTACTGTGGACCTAATGCTTGCAGCCATCCATACCCTCAGGGTGAATACAGAACCTGCACAATGGCAGGGTCCATAGCTACTCTGTGCCAGTATCATGCATGGCAGTCCATCTTACCAGGCTGCGGTAACAGAGAGGTGCAGACCCCATTTGTTGATCCGTTGTGGAGCACTGTTCGGCATGTGCAATGCATCATGGGTGCTGGTGTGGTTACCCTAATCTGGAGCACAGAGCAGATGGTCCATGCAGTGACCTGCAGTCCCTCTGTACCCAGGAATTTCTATACAGCAGGCCATAGAGGTATAGCCCACTGGTTCATACAATGACGTTCCAAACTGTGTCCATGGGTTTGATCCCCCATTGTTCCCCCCTGCCATGCGTGCCAAACTCAGATATCTTGCATGCCTCTAACACATATTTTTGCAGATATGTGCTGCCAGCCCATAATAGACTCGCCACAGTGGGCGACATTCCTCTGGTAGGGTTATCTGCGTCTGTCAGCTGTGTAGAGTCCTGACTGCCTGTGCAGGCTGCCACCACGGGTCATGCACTGTGACCCTGTCCTGCATTGTGCCTCTATGTTGCCTGCCTTGCCTGTTCCTCAGCTGCATGGTACCACCACAACTCTGTCCACCCATCATCGTAACCATCCTGGCACCCCTGCCTCCCCTGGGGACACATATGCCCACCATCTGCCACCCACTGTCATCCCAGTACTTTACATTGCCCACACCATGTGGTACAGTCAACAGTACTGGCAGCCACATGGTCTGGCCACAGATATGGCACATCCAGGAGCCTCCATCCCTCACCCCCAATCACCTGTGCAGTGGCAGTAACCCGTGGCCAATCCAGTGTTAGGGTGACATTAGTATCTCTGGACATAGGTAATGCATGTCAAACTGAGGCACCTTGTAGGCTGCAGGGCAAAGTAGCCTAGGGCACCGTGACATAGTTATGCCACTGTGAACAATGGCAAAATATCCCAGGGAGCCCATGAAGATAACCTGTCCAGGTGTGCCCAGTACGATGCCCTGCCTAGGGAACCCGATAAGGTGCTGTAGAAGGCACCTCACAAGGCACCTGACAAGCATCCTATACGGCACCATACAATATGGTGCCCAGTAACACGCCTACTAAGGTGCGGTAGCACAGTATACCATAGAAGGAACTCACAAATGCGCCATGTTCTGAAGTGCATCATTGGGTGATGTACAACTTGCTATTAGGGCT